>OZ007500.1:146921229-147521229 GCA_963931805.1 Microdon myrmicae | reverse complement strand
TCGCGCCACATGTCCAGCCCATCTTAATCTTCGCGACCTGATTACTTTTGTGGCATTTCTGACAGATACACACACGATACACAAGCAAATAGTGAAGAACACCGTACGAAAATCGAAAAAGCAAATGCATCAGCCGTATACCATAGCGATAACATAACAATTTCACATCAGTTGAGTGTACTTGAGTTTAGAAATCGAATTCGTACACGCGGCAGTGGCCTGATGTGTTGACCATTGGTTTAATTTTTAGTGATTCTAACCGTCATAGCGTCAGTTCGAATCACACGTTCTTCATGTTCGTCGCAATACGCGATAATTGGTGACCCCGACGTGATCTGTATACACACAACACACACTCTCCCATAGATAAACAGAACTTTACTACTCGATCACCAATTCCGCATAGAGCACCGGCACACTCGCCTGCTTCGACGGCCTCTCGCTCGCCCGTCCTTCGCTCCGTCGTTAGCACACGAAGCTGATCATAAAAAAGTTACTGAGCAGGGAGTAGGGTGGCGTTTCTAACAGATACACACACAATACACAAGCAAATAGTGAAGAACACCGAAATAATCAAGTCGAAATAGATAATCGAATAAGATAATGCATCAGAGCCGTATACCATAGCGATAACATAACAATTCCACACCAGTTGAGTGTACTTGAGTTTAGAAATCGAATTCGTACACACGGCTCTGATGCATTATCTTATTCGATTTTCGTTCGGTGTTCTTCACTATTTGCTTGTGTATTGTGTGTGTATCTGTTAGATACGCCTCAGTTCTATAGAAACGGAGCTTTATGTTACGTGATAGTAGTTTGGATTTCAGCAGTTTACTGACTGTGTGCCAACTAGCGTTGCCGGAATGCAGTCTTTTGTTAATTTTCTTCGACATTTCGTTACTGGCCGTCAGTATCGTTCCCAGATATTTAAATTCTTTAACTTTTTCAAAGATCTTACCTCTGACGTTTATATGTGTTCTCTGAGACCCACCTGCTCTCGCCGTAATCATGTATTTTGTTTTGTCTTCATTTATTTCTAGGCCCACCTCTTCTGCCGCTTGCATGATGATTTCACTGTTTTTACTTACAGTTTCTAGATTATCGCCCAAAACGGCGATGTCATCCTCATATGCGAGTACTTGTGTGACCCCGTTCAGGGATGATCCAGCCATCTTGTCGTCTTGTACCTTTCATCATCATCATCATCATCGGCACTACAACCGGGAACCGGTCTTGCCCTTATATAGCAAGTCCTGAGGCTTGTTAAATTTTCCATGATAAATTGTTTTTCCGGGCAAGGTCATTATTCTTGCGCCAGAGGCTCCCCGATGGGGAAACGAACCCCGGTCTCCCGCGTAACAGGCGGGGATACTAACCACTATACTATCGAAGAGCCTTGTACTTTTCACCGGCCAATAAATAATAATAAATTAATTTACTTACATGTCTTTCCCCTTGAGAAGACACATGTTAACTCCGGAATTCTTTATGTCAGAGGATTCGTACCATTATAATCTCTCAACTTTAGTCTGGGCCATCCAATGTAGTCAAGGGTTCCTCGCGCCCAAATCGAGGAACCTACAGCCTGACGGAGTGGTATCTTTTAGCACCTGTTCTAACCTTTCCACCAGTCAAGCTCCGAAATACGGCCAAGGATTCCTCTGGACCATATCATGAAACCTATAACTTAATTGAATGGCATTGCTCGGAACATTGGGACCTAATCTACCACTTAGCCTTTCACGAAAAGTTGACCTAGGTTTGTGGTATATTTAAATGATTGTTACGTTTCTATCGGAATGCAGTGCACAAGCAACAGCACAGGAAAGAAATCGAATAAGCAAAAGCATCAGCCGTATACCAAGCAATAACATAGCAATTCGACATCAGTTTAGTGTACTTGAGTTTAGAAATCGCTTTTGTACACGCGGCAGTGGCCTGATGTGTTGAGCATTGGTTCACTCTTTTAGTGATTCTAACCGTCATAGCGTCGGTTCGAAATACACGTTCTTCACTATCGTCGCATGCGCTATAGGATCTGTTCTACATATAATAAATTATAGCTGGGGCTTGAAGCACCCAGCAATTGGAGAACGGTGTAGTAGTAGATGTTACTACTGGCCTCGCTCCCAGGTAGCGTGTCTCCTTGTCCTGAAAAGGATGAGGGATCTCTTTAAGACCGCTCCTTAGGGGGCCCGTTGCGATCGCCGCCGTGCTTTCTCAAACCTTGAGGGAAGAGCAACAACCGATCGTTCGTGGGACGTCACTTTGGGAATAGCGTCCCTATACCTTGCAACCTGGTACCTTCTGTTGATGTCCGTAATCGTGGACGCTGTAAGGGTTAAAACTTTGGGCTTGACACCACTCTACTCACCGGTTCCTTTTCCTATTTTTAGGAGTCGTCCTGGTACACAAAGAAACAGCCAACGTTTTGTGACGACGCACAATTCCAAAATAACAATAAAATGCGTGTTTCGCCAGCTGGAAACCGCAACTCCGTTGTTGCCGATGGTTCGCCAATTGGGAAACAGCAAATGTGTCCTCGATGAGAACAGCAAATAATGTGTGGCGTAGGAAGCCCAGCAAAAATTCTGTTCCGAGGTCGTTCTTCACCAGGAAAGCAAATATAAATGTATGTCCGCAATACATATGATTCTGTATGGTTCCACTTGTATGAATAGCAAAAATTAGCAAACATTTTAAACACAAATTTAACTTTTATTACCAACGAATTAAAATTAAGGTTTCAAGAATTGAGAAAGTAGACAACAAGTTGACAGTGTCAAAAAACAACAGGTACTGAAAGCACCGTAAAAACAACCTTTTTTACTTTTAACGTTAAAACATATACTATGTAAAAAACAGTACAACAAAAATTATAAAACTCTATCAAAACAGTAACAGTTTAACGGTTAAATGAGAAGTCTCTTATTTTAAGCAATTGCTGGCATTCAGTGCCACCAGAAATTTATGTTGTCAGCTCTTTGGTATGTTTCTTTCAGAGTATAAGCTCAGGCGCTCAATGCATGAAAGAAACTGTGACAATTGATTGTTATTGTGCCGAGCAGTCAATCTCAGATCAATTTGTCGTTTCGAATCACTGCTGGCATTTCTGAATAACATTTAGGATTCTTCTGTTCTTGATGTTTTGTTGCTGTACTGCAACATCTTCCCGGGCCGCCGACAATGGACTCAGTAGACGCCTTCAGTTGGCGTCACCAACGTGTGTATGTCAGCGCCGTGGGAAGTCGCGGTTGGTACTTGTGGTTGAGGTCAGAGGCCTTAATGCTCGTGTTGCTCATAAACCGGTACGGTACAACGGTAGGTTGGCAAAGTTAATTATATTGCTATACTATAGTGCTGGCATTTCTGATTAACATTTAGGATTCTTCTGTTCTTGATGTTTTGTTGCTGTACTGCAACAATGCGTTTGTTTTAATTACAGTTCAGGTTTATTAAACGTTGATTCTCCTGGGGGCGATGCTTCCAAGGCATGAGGCATATTCTGATACTACTGCTCTCGGATACAGATGCAGATATAGATTTGATTTTAAAACAGTGTACTACTACTCTTCGGCACGACGATTAAGATACTGCGGCCCGGAGATCACTTTACCGTTTCTTTATAAAGGAAACAAATCGAGATTTGTATCTCAAAAATGCACAATTTCATACCAAAATCCCGATTTTGGTATCCTGAGTGATGTGCTCAGTGTTTATTTAAGATAAGAATTCAATTTCCTGAATTCTTATGAAACTATTGCGCAGATGTGGATGTGTAAAGGGATTCGGGTTTTTGTTTGTTCAGTTTATTAGGAATTTTTCCAGATTGAGATAACGCATCTCCGGATTTTGAATTTTGATGATGCCGTGGGCAAATGTAAAACGATAAACGAATATTTGATTCGTTTATTGTGAATTTTGATTTTAATTAGGATTTTTGATTAAATTATGCCATGGGGGCAAATGCTAAGTGATAAACGGATGTTTGATTCGTTTATTGCGAATTTTGGATTTAGTTTAGGTTTTTTAGGGTTTTGATTAGATTTAAGGTTTTGGTGTAGGCTTACTGGGATTAGGATGTATGAATGGAGGAAAAAGGTGGTAGGGCTTTTTAGAGCACTACAGCGGCTTAAAGGGCCAATCAGTTCCGCAAAGGAAAACCCAAAGCCAGTCCCCAATCAGGACGGTGGTAAAAGTTATAACGATGGTTAGTGGCTTAGTTGTGTTGGCCCAGTACTGTAACGTTTTGTACAATCCTGTGAATGTTGTGGTATTTTTAGAAGATCACACATCCTCTGGCACACTTGTGGGGGTTCTCTATATCACACGGAGAACCAACCCACAGTTCCTACCTAACTTTGACCGGTAACAGCGCGTCACCATAACCCAATCCGTAACCCATTTCCAAACATGCAAAGAACACATCCCAATATGTGTGACGTTTTCGCCACAGAAAATTTGATATAAGTATAAATTGTTTACCTTTCCTTGGCGACCAGTTCAGCAATCCTGTTGTGATCGACTCAGGTCTGTGCAGCAGCCTTCCCTCCGGCTGCGGTTACCAATTTCTCGGGTACTACCTTGTGGAGCCTCAAATGTCTCGCCTGGTTCAATTTATTCTATTCAATCTGGACAGGGAAAATACCACTCTCTGCTTCGTTCTCCAATTCTTTGGATAGTGTACTGCTTATACATTTTTGGATTGAAATCTATAGTAAACCAAATTGTCCGAAGTACTTTTTCAATATCTTTTTTAATTTTAATTCTTGCTTCTTTACAATTTATCCAATCGCTTTTAATTTTTAAAACTTTTCTTTACAATGCTTCTTCCAAGAACAAAAAACGGGACAATTTTCCTTCTTTCCTTCTTCAACCGTAAGCCGAACTGCACCACAAAAAAACGTTTACAACGGAATCAAAAAAACCGTCTTCAACAAAACACCATCAACAAAACGGCATAATAGAAACTTGTTGTTCCTTCCTCCCTCTTCTTCGTCAAGTACACAAAAAGAAGCTTTCTCTCTCTCCCCATCTCCATCCACTCCGAAAAAGAGATCTAACTTCCACACGATCCGCACTCGAACAAAGGTATGTTCGCACATTCAACATGTGGATCGTGTGTTTCCTTCACCACCTTACCATCTATTATTAAATTATATTAAAAAGAACAAACAATGGAGATGGCGGAAGCCGCGCGTAACATATGCAACAGCATCCGTCCCCAAATCTGCAATTGCATACATCCCCAACCTACCAAGAACCCATTTCCCAAGCTGTAATAAACGCATATTCAATTTACAACGAAACACTCACCATCTCCATCAACTACATCGAGCCGCCTACATTTTCCCAAAAACCGCTTCGGTTAATATCTTACCTAAATTATATCCCTTGTTTGCAACCAAGCAATTCCAATTTCCCCCGAAAACCATTTCGGTTCCCATTTTCCCAAAACCGCTTCGGTTAATTCTCTATCTAAATTATATTCCTTGCTTGCGACCAAGCAATTCTTATTTCCGCCGAAAATCATATTATGTAATAAACAAATATTAACTCTTATTATTTTATTATTACTTACTGGCCTGTAGGAACCCGGGAGTTCATGACCTCACCGACTCGGCCTGTGCGCTCTCCTTCCACGTTCGATCATCCGATCCGACCTCCTCGAGGTCCAATCTAACATTGTCCTCCCATCTCCGTCGCGGCCGTCCTGTCGGTCTCTTCCCCGTTAGTTTACCGTCAAGAATTCTATGCACGGTCCTATCATCGCCCATTCGCGCTACGTGTCCGGCCCATCTTAATCTTCCCGACTTGATTACTCTCACTATTGTAGGTTTGCGGTATAGCGCTTCCAATTCGTGGTTGTGGAGTTTCCTCCATTGTCCTGCCTCCTCGTCATATTTACCGCCAAATATACCCCTTAAAACTTTATTCTCGAATACGCGGAATTTGTTCTCTTCACGTTTTGTGAGAGTCCATGGTTCACATCCTTATAGAACAATCGGCATGATTATGGTTCTATAGACACGGAGCGTTATGTTACGTGATAGCAGTCTGGATTTCAGCAGTTTACTGACTGCGTGCCAACTAGCGTTGCCGGAGTGTAGTCTTTTGTTAATTTCCTTCGACGTTTCGTTACTGGCCGTCGGTATCGTTCCCAGATATTTAAATTCTTTAACTTTTTCAAATATCTTACTTCTGACGTTTATATGTGTTCTCTGAGGTCCACCTGCTCTCGCCGTAATCATGTATTTTGTTTTGTCTTCATTTATTTCTAGGCCCACGTTTTCTGCCGCTTGCATGATGATTTCACTGTTTTTACTTACAGTTCTAGCCGAAAGCCTTAGTCGCTAGTACTATTAGTTTTAAGTTACCATGTAATTTACTTGCATTGTAATAAATAATAATAATAATAAAATACTTACAGTTTCTAGATTGTCGCCCACAACGGCGATGTCATCCGCATATGCGAGCACTTGTGTGACCCCGTTCAGGGAAGATCCGGCCATGTTGTCGTCTTGTACCTTTCTGATGACATACTCGAGCACAAGCTTAAAAAGACACGGTGATAGACCATCTCCCTGCTTTAGTCCGTCCCGGATTTCAAATGGTTCTGAGAGGCGGTTTTCTATTCTAACTCGCGCTTTGTATTCGTTCATGCAAATTTGAATGAGGGCGGCATATTTTTCTGGGACTCCCAGCTCAACTACAATTTGGTAGAGTCTCTGCCTTGCGACTGAGTCGTAGGCTTTTTTGAAGTCAACAAACAGTTGGTGAACCGTCTCTCCGTATTCCCACTTCTTTTCCAGCAGTTGTCTTAGTGTGAACATTTGGTCGCTTGTTGACCGGTTCCTACGGAATCCACATTGGTAGTCTCCCAGTACCTCTTCTGCGTACGGTGTGATTCTCGTCAGAATGACGTTTGTTAGTATTTTGTATGTGGTTGGGAGCAATGATTCCTCTGTAATTTTCGCAGTCAGATCTGTCGCCTTTTTTGAAAATGGGGACGACTGTTGAGGTTTTCCATTCTTCCGGAGTGACTTCCTTATCCCATATTGTTTGGATGAGCTGGTGGATCATTCGAGCGGTTGCCTCTCCTCCATGCTTCACAAGCTGTGCCGGTATGCAGTCGACTCCGGGAGCCTGGTTGTTTTTCAATCGCTTTATTGCGTCTATAACTTCGTTGAGAGACGGCTCTGGGATCTGAGGCTCGGCCGTATGGACGCTTGGTGGATTTATCTGTGGTTGATGGGTGCGTACATTGAGCAGGTTTTCAAAGTACTGCTTCCATCTTGTCACGATATTGTTTGCTTCTGTGACCAGACAGCCGTTTCCGTCTCGAATGATTTTGACTCTCCCTCGGTAGCCATTTCTAATTGAATTTACGCCGGCATACATGCCTCTGATATTCTTTGCTCTGGCATTTTCTAGGATTTTCTCGATCCGAGTCTTCTCCCATTCGCGTTTTTTTACGTTTGAAGAGCCTCATTGTCTCTCCGAATTGTCGCGTATCTTTCTGCGTTGACTTCATCATATCTTTCTAAGTGGATCACTCTGAGGCGTTTACGTTCTTCGATCTTCGCCCTGCACTCATCGTCAAACCAAGGTTTGGAGTTAATTGTTTTCTTAAATCCTAATACCTTTTGGGCTGTTAGTTTGATTGTGTCTCTGATCGATGTCCATTTAGTGTCCACACTATTAGCTTCCTCTTCCTCACTGCTCACATCCTCTAGAATGCTAAATCTATTCGTTAGTTCGTCTTGTTATTCAGCCCTTTTGCGTAGGTCTTTCAGTTTATCAGTGTCGAACTTTTTGCTTCGGTTAATTCTCTATCTAAATTATATTCCTTACTTGCGACCAAGCAATTCTAATTTCCGCCGAAAATCATATTATGTAAAAAACACATATTCAATCTACAACGGAATACTCACCATCTCCATCAACTACATCGAGCCGCATACATTTTCCCAAAAACCGCTTCGGTTAATATCTTACCTAAATTATATCCCTTGTTTGCAACCAAGCAATTCCAATTTCCCCCGAAAACCATTTCGGTTCCCATTCCACCTAAACCATATAGAACCATACCAATTCCCCCTTACTGGCAAGCCACCAGCATGATGCGTCGCTCTTTCACGAACCGACCATCGCAACGATCAATAACCCTGACCATACTTGGCTATGCCTCCGAAACCAATTTCCCGGTACACACAACCAAAGAATCCAATCCAGCCCGTACGGCAGGAATTCCCGGAAGCAAGTTCCTAGTAAGTGGCAGTGAGTCGAATTATCTATGACTCCACTGCCACGACGCGATGAACTTTTTCTCGCTTGTAATCAGTCAGTCGAGTCGCAACCGCCAACCCACACATACCGGGTCAGTCGGGTCCCAACCGTTCAGTGCTACTAAAATAGTTCGGATGAAAGTTTTAATCCACGCGAGGCAAAACGGAGCGAGTGCTTTCACAAAATTGTAACGAAATAAATAGCGGGTGCTTTCGGAAAGTTGTAACGAAATAGATAATAGTATTTGCAAAGTATATTCGCGCCCTGTGAGTAGGGCGTTAGAATATACTCACAGCTAGGCCAGCTTGTCGTAAGAGGCGACTAAAGGCCGAGTGGTAGCCGGAGTCCCAACGCCCTGTGCGCCCGGTGAAATACCACCCCATCAAGCTTTAGGCTCCGTGAAATGGTCGGGAGAAATCCCTGGCCATCTTTCGGAGCTTGGCTGATGGACCGGTTCGAGAAAAGGTTGGTTAGGTGGTAGTCGGTCCCAAGGTGAGATACCACCCCGTCACGCTGTACATTCCGCGATATCGCCGAGAGAAATCTTCGACGGTGTTTCGAATGTGTGGCTGATGGCCCGGACTGACACGGGGATAAGTCATGATGGTGTCTTCTGATATAAAGAATTCCGGAGGTAAACTAGTCTCCCATTCGGATCTCCGGGGGGGGACTATGTCAGGGGGAACATCATGCAGATATCATGATAAATAATGGAACTTTGAGAGGTTCGTCATCGCATAACCGGGCTAGCTCTCGAGGCTCGGCCCACGCTCGACTGGTGACGGCATTTTGTAACATCAGGGGCATCGGTTTCACCAATGCGAATGTAAACGCCGTCCACCAATATTTGCAAACAACGAAACCTGATATCCTTGCCCTAACTGAGACCCAGGTCGATTCGTCAACTTATTCGACATATCTTCGTTGCTCAGGATACGATTTACATTCGAGATTCCGTTTTAAGGACGGAGTCTGCGTCTTCGCGAAGTCCAATCTGGGTTGCCAGCGGATGGAGGCGTTGGAACCCAATAATATGGACATCATATGGTTGAGGGTCGTGCTGGGAGGCTGGCGGAGATGTTTGCTGTAAGCCACAACTTGACTCAACTCGTGGGGGAGCCAACATGAGTGCCGGATGCCCGAGGCGATTATGCGAACACCCTGGATCTGTTTTTGACATCCGAATCGAGTATTTATACCGTAGAGGTTTCTGCGCCACTGGGAAACTCAGATCACTGCTTGGTATTTGTCGCGCAAGCACTTGCATACCAAGCGAATAACCGGCCTAGGCAGCTTCGCCATGTATGGAAGTATGGGGCTGCTAACTGGGGCGAGATGCGAGATTTCTTCGCATCCTTTCCATGGTGCGAGGTGTGCTTCGGAAACTCCGATGTTAACGCTTGCGCGGAGTCGGTATCAGAGATTATTCTCCTGGGGATGGAGATGTATATTCCGCATTCCATCAAACGATGTTCGTCTGATAAACCTTGGTTTGACAAAAAATGCGAGCTGATTACAGCGGCAAAAAATAGAGCTTTTAAGCAATGGCGCTCCAATCCCACCGATGTTAACAGAACGAATTTTGTTAGAATCAGAAACGTGTGCAACCGGGCGATTGATACCGCGAAGAAGGCTCACAACGACAGGGTGATCAATAAGCTCCTTCGGTGCCCAACTGGTTCGCGCTTCTTCTGGTCAATGGCAAAGGCTGTCAGCAGTAACTTTGCATCCTCTTCTTTCCCTCCGTTGGTGACAGACAGCGGGACGTTAGTCACGAATCCAAAGGATAAAGCTAATGTATTCGCGTATTTAATTTCCGCGAATTCAAACCTCGATCCCGGAAATTTGGAGCCACCTGTGAACTCACCGGTACGGTCTTCCATGCGGGATGTGAGATTTCGTCCGCGCACTATTCAACGTATTCTACGTGAACTGGATTGTAGGAAGGCCCGGACGGAACACCAGCAATAGTCCTTAAGAACTGTGCTCCAGAACTATCGCCGGTTCTTGGCAGACTCTTCCACTTATCTTATGCACGGAGGACCTTTCCTGCCTGCTGGAAAATCGCTCGAGTTCAGCCAATCCCAAAGACGGGAAAAAAGTGTCTCCCACAAAATTACCGTCCGATAGCATTACTGTCTATTTTATCTAAGGTAATGGAAAAAGTCATCAATACAGAGTTGGTTAAGTATTTGGAGTGCAACGGACTTCTGAATGATCGCCAATACGGATTCCGTGGCAGGCGGTCCACTGGAGACCTTTTGACACTTATAATCGATATATGGAAACTGCGATTGAACGGTATGGTGAGTCAAGGGCGGTCGCATTAGATATCTCCAAGGCTTTTGACCGCGTCTGGCACGGGGCATTGCTGAGCAAACTTCGTTCATATGGACTTTCCCAACAGCTTTGCGACTGGACGAGGAGCTTCCTCGAGAATCGATCGATCCGGGTTGTTGTGGACGGCGAGTGTTCGGATCTGTATCCTGTTAATTCGGGGGTGCCCCAGGGTTCTATTTTGGCTCCAACCTTGTTCTTGCTTCACATAAATGATTTGTTGGAGACAACGGATAACAAAGTGTTCAGTTTTGCGGATGATAGTACGCTTGTTTCCTCCTTTTCGAGTGATCGGCCGATTGGTGCATCTACCACCAGCTGAGATGTAGATAGATTGACTCTCTGAACCAGGATGTAGATAAAGTCCTGCAGTGGGGAAGGGCCAATCTTGTCGACTTCAACGCACCGAAGACCCAGTATACAACATTCACAAAGAAAACTGGATCATCGGTTCCACAGCTGATGATGAATGGCCGGGCCCTCGAGGCTGGGGAAAGTTTGAAATTGCTCGGCGTCACGGTCTGTGGGAATGTATCATGGCATAAACACGTATCGGGTATCGCCAGATCAGCCTCAGGAAAACTGAGTTATCTTTTTAGAGCCAAGAAATACTTTACTCCGGCCCAACTTCTTCTCCTATATAAATCCCAAATTAGACCCGCGCTCGAATATTGCTCTCATGTTTGGAGCTCGGCTCCTAAACATACCCTCGACCTACTTGAGAGCGTACAAAGACGACCGATCCGCCTGATCGGGGACTCGGCGCTGACGTCGGGACTACAGTCGCTATCACATCGAAGGCGCGTGGCCGACCTCTGTCTGTTTTACAGATATTATCACGGGTGCTGTTCTTCGGAGATTCTTGGCATTGTTCCACTCAATTCGGTCTATATGCGCTCCACAAGACAATCCGACGGATCGCACCCGTTTGTGGTTCATCTCCCGACAGCGCGAACATCCCTGTATCAGAACTCGTTCCGCTACAGAGCGGGGAATCTGTGGAAATCCCTTCCCACGCGAGTGTTCCCGGAGCGTTACAACCTGCAACTGTTCAAAAAGAACTGCAACAGTTATTTGATGGCATCTCGGGGCGCCCACTCGACGCTATAGGTTCGCCTCTCCTGAGAGAAGTCTAATAAAAAAAAAAAAAAAAAATAAACAAGACATGGACCAAAACAGTGATTTGCTGAATTAAGAACGAACAAGGACAATTGTCCTCACCACACGAGGTATCTTGATGTGTAGTCTTCAAATACTCCAGAGACTTATCAAACAGAGACCGCAAAATATTTTCAAACAATCTATACACAATAATAAATTTCTTCTAAAAACATGACAATAAAAGGAATGATCAATTACAGGGTGTTTCATTTTCCCTCTCGCGAATTAATTAGATCAGTAGCGTGTGGGTTAAAAAAATATATGTATTTTAACTTCATAAATCGGTCCTGAGGCTATTCTACACTTATAATTCTATCTTAGCGTTACTGTGAATCGCAGTGCGGAAATTAGCACTGGTTGCTTGTTGTCATTCTACTTATATACCAATAGTTATCTCTGATTGGTTTGTCAGCATTGTCGATCATCATCGGCTATTGGCGATGTGATTAGTCATCATGGTTGGTGTCGTTATCAATCGTTTTCTATGCTATGGTTTAGTGGCGTTTTTTGGGTGTTAACTCGCGCAACGGCTCGCTGCGGAACCCAGTTTCATTTTTTCGGTGAATTATCGCAATTGCGAACGACAGCAGGCGGTGGAATCTTAGTGAATCCGGTGCCGTACGCCGGCACACCGTACCTAGTTCCCTACACACTCATAAAGCGCCGAGCTTGATTATTGTTCGTACGCTTGAAGCTTAGTTACTAAACATGCCTTTGTTCTACTCGATATCATACAAGGCCGAGCAATCTGGTTAAATTAGAACACAGCACTACCATCGGCGCTACATTTGCTGTCACCTCGAGCCTCCTGGTTGACCAATGTCGCTTGAACAAATATTATCACCAGGAGCTCTCCTTTGAGATCTGTGACATTATTCCAATGAATTCGGTTTATTTGCGCCCCACGAGGCAATGAGACAGATCCCATTCATTGTCTCCCGACAGCGCGAACATCCCTGTATCAGAACTCGTTCCGTTACAGAGCGGGGAAGCTGTGGAACTCCCTTCCCACGCGAGTGTTCCCGGAGCGTTACAACCTGCAACTGTTCAAAAAGAACTGCAACAGTTATTTGATGGCATATCGGGGCGCCCACTCGACGCTATAGGTTCTCCTCTCCCGAGAGAAGTCTAATAAAAAAAAAAAAAAAAAAAAAAAATGGAAATTTATATCTCAGTGGTACGTACATCTCCCTACTGCAATTCGTGTTGTTACAGACCGGGAAATCTCTGGACATCCCTTTCAGCCTGAGTGTTTGCAACATTTTAAACATTTCAACAACAGCAAACAGTTACCTATTGGCATTTCAGGGCGCTATCACAGATGTTTTGTATTTCTTGAGGGAATTATATATAAAAAATAGGACATCTATTTTGAAACTGCACATCAGGTTAATGGCCGCTATGGCTTTACAGATATATTCGCTCTATTTGGCTATAATTTTCCTGATAGTTTTGTACAAGTATGGCTGAATTCCATTCGATTAGTTTGCGCCCCACAAGGTAACCGCATAACCTATCAATTACCACTCATATCCCAACCGCATATACGTCTCTATGTCAAGACTCCTTTTATTTCAGACACGAAGAACTTTGCAACTCCCTTCCAGCGTGAGTGTTTCCAGAACACTACAATTTGTAAAACAACACCCAGAGAGGAGATGCAATAGAGTTTTCTGGAGTAGTAGTGAAGAACCTGTTCGATGGCATGAGTTCGCTATAGAAATGAGCGTTGAATACAGAGCCGTGTAGGCAACTGTAAAATAAGGGAAAATTCCTCCTTCCAGCTGTCCAAAACCCAAATTCTGCAACTGGCGATTTTACAGGGATAAAAAGGTGAAAGTAGGAATAAATAGAAAGTCCCTCAATAGCACAGATTCGTCAAATGAACCTGCATACCTACAGCCGCACTTACGTCGTTTTCTCCTTACCATCTGAGCCACTGTAGTGGTCCTTGCTACAACCTGATGCAATTCCTCGGGATCAAGCAAGTGCCCCGAAAGCATACTCACGACTTTGATGATCCTGTCAAACAGGTCCCCGTTGGCCACTTGCTCCAACTTGATTGAAAGCTGTCATGTTGTGAGACTGTAATCACTTCCGACCACAGACTGCGGCCGATTACATACACTTCGATCGGCTGCCGTAATTGTCCAACATACCATCACGGGGGCGAGCTGCTGCCCCCATTTGATTCTTTCGCCGAGGTTATGCAACCTCCCTTTGGTTTGTCTATATTTATTTATTTTTTGTTGTTGTATATATCTATTCTTATCGCCAATTCGCCATTATTATAATTTTTTTAATGATCGGGTGAGAGACCCACCCTCTCGCAGGACATGTCTCGAAGATCAAGTCTCTGTCACGCCTCAAGTGTAATTCGCAGCAGAGGCAGTGGCACTTTACTCGTCAGGCGGGTGTTCGCGAATCAACAAATCACGCGATTGTCTAGTTCGCCGTGGTCCCATTAATTAAAGACGCCTGAATTAATGAGTCCCTATTAATCAGTGCGACAGCGTACGACCAAGTACATCAGCACGTAGGCCACCGCATTGGATTGCGGACGCACAATCACGGGGACACGTTTACGTTTACGATCAACTAACTTGCCTCTCGTTCATTTCACCGTCGTCCATGTTGTCGTCGACAATTGGTTCGCTCGCCGTCAGCCAACCAACTGCTTGTGGATGAATATTCCGGTTTTGACATCAAAAACGAACCACACAGCAGTCATGCGCCTATCACGCCCCTTCGGTGGTTTTTCGCCTACCGCCGGCCAATGAGAGCGAGACGTATGGCGAATTTCTCCGCCTCTTGGACGAGTTCTTTGCTATGCTGTCAAACTTGTTTTTGGGGTGACGAGAGCAAAATGTCGCTCTTCCGTGGTGAGCAAGTGCTAACGTTCTTGTGATTGTCTCGCTCAGACGAGCAGCGGATAGATGCGTGGCCATATTTCGGTGGATGAACCAACCACGGCTAACGGAATTGATGTGTAGTGAACCAACCCTCGGGACTGGTGGCATCTCGCTCGGTCTGGCGGTGCGGTGGTGTGTGCTGTCTCGTTGGCAGTGTCGTACAAAGGGAATGTTTGGGCGGAATCGGAATACTGGAATCAGAGACGCATTACAATTCGTGCGCGCTGTATGTGGCATACGATTCCCTGCTGTTGGGTAGATATTCTGTGCGAAGGTGAACCGCTGGTAGAATTTTAGGAGTCTTCAGTCCTGCTGCGAACCTCGCATTGAGAGTTTGCACGATTATCTGCGCAGTGTTTCCTTGTATTGAATGTTTTCGGATTCGGGATAAGATCGCGAGATTTTGAGAGATAATAAGAAAAAAAAAAAGTAATTAAAAATAAAAACCACGAGCAATTGAAAATAATAATAAGAGAAAACGGACGGAGAGGAATAAAAATAATTCGGTTATTTATTTGGTTGTTTTTTGAGTAGCTTCGGTTTGGTTTAGATTGTTTGCCGGAGTCAAACTTGAGGGAGGAAAACTTGCAGATACACAGTGAAAGTTTGTGAAATTGTACCCTGTAGTGTGAGAATAGTTTTGAGCGCAACGAGGTGATGAATCGATTGAAGTTGGTTAAAAAATATTAAGCTGTGTTGTAAGCGAGTGTGTTGAAAATGGTGAAATGCGAGTAGTGGTGAAGAAAGTGCATTCGTTGAGAGAACACCCGGAAGAGAGATAATTAGTGTGAGATCAGTTTGAGCGGCAAGATGATGATGAATGCGTTTATTGATCCGGCACCATCGCATCATCACCTGGCCTCGTATGGACTGCGTATGTCGCCGTCGTTGGCCCACCAGCAACAGGCGCATTCGGACGGAGGAAGCCACCCGCAACAACAGACCCAGGGACAGCAGTCGTCGCAGTCTCAGCAACAGATCGACATGTCTGGCGCGATGGCCTCGAACAGTGATATGATTTCATCGTCGGCCTACCAGAACTCCGGATACGGTCACATAAGTCATTTGAACAGCCAATTGGGTTCATATTCGCCGCGGGATTTCCTTTTGCGCCGAGACAATGATTACATGACAACAACTGGGACGAGTAGCGGTGTACAGGGTGCAACGGCATCAGCCGATTCGATGCTGTTTTCGTCGATACATCCGCATTCGCATGCAATACACGACAATGCCAGTGCGCCATTCGGGAATCACCCATTTCATGCCCACCACCATCATCACCAGCACCAAATGCGAATGGGTATTGCCACAGCAGCCGATTACGCCCATCCATACCACCCGCACAGCCATCACCAGGCCAACTTTCCGTCGGTACATCACCACCATCCGCACCACCCGATGTCGATGAATCCTGCTGGAGCTGGTGCCTTCCTGCGGTACATGCGCCACCAACCGACGTCGGCGACGGCCATAAAACAAGAGATGCAGTGCCTCTGGGTCGATCCGGAGCAGCCGGTGGGCGCGAGTGGCCGCAAAACTTGCAACAAGATCTTTAATTCCATGCACGAGATTGTCACCCATCTGACGGTGGAACACGTCGGCGGGCCGGAGTGCACGACGCACGCCTGCTTCTGGATCGGCTGCAGCCGCAACGGACGGCCTTTTAAGGCTAAGTACAAACTGGTCAACCATATTCGCGTCCACACAGGTGAGAAGCCGTTCGCCTGCCCCTTCACAGGATGCGGAAAGGTGTTCGCGCGCAGCGAGAACCTCAAGATCCACAAACGGACGCACACAGGTGAGTGATGTTCTACCTTGTTATACTTTACCCTGTGCACTCCTTGTAATTTACTCCTTGGCAACGAGAGCTTATCAGAAATTCAGCACAAGGATGCACGGACAGGCACAGAGTCCCATAGAGCACCTTAGCGCCGCATATAGACGCCCAGGGCCACATTTTGTGCAACAGCTCCCCATTTACGATCGAACTACTAACATACTCCTTCAAGTATTAAGGCGTTTATCATTAAACGCCGCATTCTCCATGTTCCTTCTCCTTTGTAGTTTCATTGTTGCAATGCCGTCGATTATTTTTCCATTGCCAATTATCCTTGTTGTCTAGTGGCACTGGTGAGACTGGTGGCGGTCAACCAGCCACCCTTCCCCCAACCAAAAAAACAAAAAGAAGACGGAAATTAAATAAACAAAAGCCCAAAAAAGGGAGGGCAATTTAGACGGTTTACCATGGCTCTTCGGTAATGTCCTGTTTCTGTTTCTTCAGTCAGAAGTCAAGTACACATGTCCTTGAGATCCACTTGAGACAATGTGCGACGCACGATGAACAGCATATGATGGATGCGATTGAAATTTCGTCCTGATTTCAATAGGGACACGTGTATTCACACCCCAACGGTCGTCAGGCGACAGTAAAAGATTTATATCCTCTTGTTGACTGATCCTTGTTTAATGAGCCGAATGCATTCGAGTGCACTTTGCTCTCGTCCTCCTTTCACTCCTTTCCTTATCTTCTCGTTAGCCTTCGATTGAAAATAATCATGCCACGTGGACACGAATCTCCTGGGTGTCCTTTGCGGTTGATGTCGGGTTTGTTTATCTATTTTCTTCTACATGGGATCAAGTTAGAAAGTCCTTGTCTTGAGGGATTTCATACGAGTGGATACCAACCAGGAGTAATCACTGTGGTATAGCTCCAGGCTAAGCGGTTTATTCGTAGTATCATAAGTGAACGGGTCTTCCAAAGGTTATTTAATTGTTAAATTATAAATCCCATTGGGACACAGTCTACCTACCTTATGATTATCTTTATGAATGTGGCTGAAGAGTCTCGAGAATCATCTTCCATAACATACGAGCTCTAATATATTGCACATAGCCATCCCAACTTGAGCTGTTTTAGTTTATCGAAGGCTTCGAGCGTTTAGACACGAAAGCTTCGAAAATTTAGACACGAAGGTTGCTAGAGTTTAGACAAGAAGGTTTCTAATGTTTAGACACGGAGTCTTCTAAAATTTTGACACGAAGGTTGCTAGAGTTTAGACACGAATGCTTCGAAAGTTTAGACACCGAGTCTTCTAAAATTTTATCACGAAGATTTCTAGAGTTTAGACACGAATGCTTCGAAAGTTTAGACACGAAAGCTTCGAACGTTTAGACACCGAGTCTTCTAAAATTTTGTCACGAAGATTTCTAGAGTTTAGACACGAAGGCTTCGAAAGTTTAGACACGAAAGCTTCGAACGTTTAGACACGAAGGTTTCTAATGTTTAGACACGAAGTTTTCTAAAATTTTGATACGAAGATTGCTAGAGTTTAGATACGAAGACTTCGAAAGTTAAGATACGAAGGCTTCCTTAGTCCTCGTACACAGATACCATCGTCTACCCTGCAGGTACGGTTACCTAAAGTAGTTGGCTTTTCACATCGAGGCTACTGAATAGCATGTACTGTCTTGGTAAGTGTCCTACCACATGATTTTTATCTGGATGTACCCCCAAAGTCTGCTAAAGAATTCGCTGTTATTAGGAAGCTATAGGAAGTAGAGTTTTCGAATTGACTCTATAGACTATAGACTCCAGTGATCCCATCGGAGAAATCAAAAAATCGACTTGGTTTAGTCGGTGACTTCGAGGTGGTGACTCCAAGAGATGTTCTAAGTCCACATCCGTGTCCGATTTAGCAGCGCCAGAGAGATAAGCCCACCTCCAACATATTCCTGTTTATACGTCTGTGGACTGTTTATACCTCTAAGGACTCCAATTAAACATTCATCCAGAGACGGGAGTAGGCACGTAAAGGAGGCAGGTAGAGCATGTAAAGTGTTGTATCTGTGGGTAGAGTTTGCGGTTCCTTCTTTAAGTATAACCTTCAGAAAAGAGTACTGATTGATGGTATGGTTTGTCCTCCAGAGAAACATCTTAGATCATATAGTCTCGTCTATACCTAAAACCTTTGGAAGTATTCAAACAGCTCTACTTTTTTTTGGTATAACGAGAGTTCTAAGCATTCGATAATCTGCTGAGGTTTTGTTTTCTAAGAGAATTGGAGATTTTAGAGTCTCCTGAGTCCTTCTTTCTTATTAAAATTTGAGTCCACTAGAGTCTTCTGAGGGCTTAGTTCTTATAAATATTGAAGTCCACTAGAGTCTTCTGAGGTCTTCTTTCTTATAAGAATTGAAATCCGTTAAAATCTTCTGAGGTCTTATTTTTTATAAGAACTGGAGTCTGTTAGAACCTCCTAAGGTCTTCCTACTCACAAAAATTGGAGTCCTACAGTCTTGCAAGGTTTTTTTTCTTATAAAAATTGTAGTGAGTTAGAGTCTTCTGAAGTCTTCTTTCTTATAAGAACTGGAATCTATAAGAACCTTATAAGGTCTTCTTACTCACAAAAATTGGACTCCATCACTGTCTTACAAGGTCTTTTTTCTTATAAAAATTGTAGTCAGTTAGAGTCTTCTGAAGTCTTCTTACTCATGAAAATCGGACTCCATTACAGTCTTCTGAAGTCTTCTTTCTTATAAGAACTGGAATCTATAAGAACCTTATAAGGTCTTCTTACTCACAAAATTTGGAGACCATTACAGTCTTCCAAGGTTTATTTTCTTATAAAAATTGCGGTCAGTTACAGTCTTCTGAAGTCTTCTTTCTCATGAAAATTGGACTCCATTACAGTCTTCTGAAGTCTTCTTTCTTATAAGAACTGGAATCTATAAGAACCTTATAAGGTCTTCTTACTCACAAAAATTGGAGACCATTACAGTCTTCCAAGGTCTTTTTCCTTTTAAAGATTGTAGTCAGTTACAGTCTTCAGAAGTCTTCTGAAGTCTTCTTTCTTATAAGAACTGGAATCTAATACAACTTTATAAGGTCTTCTTACTCACAAAAATTGGAGACCATTACAGTCTTCCAAGGTTTATTTTCTTATAAAAATTGTGGTCAGTTACAGTCTTCTGAAGTCTTCTTTCTCATGAAAATTGGACTCCATTACAGTTTTCTGAAGTCTTCTTTCTTATAACAACTGGAATCTATTACAACCTTATAAGGTCTTCTTACTCACAAAAATTGGACACCATTACAGTCTTCCAAGGTTTTTTTTCTTATAAAAATTGTAGTGAGTTAGATTCTTCTGAAGTCTTCTTTCTCATGAAAATCGGACTCCATTACAGTCTTCTGAAGTCTTCTTTCTTATAAGAACTGGAATCTATTACAACCTTATAAGGTCTTCTTACTCACAAAAATTGGAGACCATTACAGTCTTCCAAGGTTTATTTTCTTATAAAAATTGTGGTCAGTTACAGTCTTCTGAAGTCTTCTTTCTTATAAGAACTGGAATCTATTACAACCTTATAAGGTCTTCTTACTCACAAAAATTGGAGACCATTACAGTCTTCCAAGGTTTATTTTCTTATAAAAATTGCGGTCAGTTACAGTCTTCTGAAGTCTTCTTTCTCATGAAAATTGGACTCCATTACAGTCGTCTGAAGTCTTCTTTTTTATAAGAACTGGAATCTATTACAACCTTATAAGGTCTTCTTACTCACAAAAATTGGACTCCATCACTGTCTTACAAGGTCTTTTTTCTTATAAAAATTGTAGTCAGTTAGAGTCTTCTGAAGTCTTCTTACTCATGAAAATCGGACTCCATTAGAGTTTTCTGAAGTCTTCTTTCTTATAAGAACTGGAATCTATTACAACCTTATAAGGTCTTCTTACTTACAAAAATTGGAGACCATTACAGTCTTCCAAGGTCTTTTTCCTTTTAAAGATTGTAGTCAGTTACAGTCTTCAGAAGTCTTCTGAAGTCTTCTTTCTTATAAGAACTGGAATCTAATACAACTTTATAAGGTCTTCTTACTCACAAAAATTGGAGACCATTACAGTCTTCCAAGGTTTTTTTTCTTATAAAAATTATGGTCTTCTGAAGTCTTCTTTCTCATGAAAATTGGACTCCATTACAGTCTTCTGAAGTCTTCTTTCTTATAAGAACTGGAATCTATAAGAACCTTATAAGGTCTTCTTACTCACAAAAATTGGAGACCATTACAGTCTTCCAAGGTTTATTTTCTTATAAAAATTGTGGTCAGTTACAGTCTTCTGAAGTCTTCTTTCTCATGAAAATTGGACTCCATTACAGTTTTCTGAAGTCTTCTTTCTTATAAGAACTGGAATCTATAAGAACCTTATAAGGTCTTCTTACTCACAAAAATTGGAGACCATTACAGTCTTCCAAGGTTTATTTTCTTATAAAAATTGTGGTCAGTTACAGTCTTCTGAAGTCTTCTTTCTCATGAAAATTGGACTCCATTACAGTCTTCTGAAGTCTTCTTTTTTATAAGAACTGGAATCTATAAGAACCTTATAAGGTCTTCTTACTCACAAAAATTGGAGACCATTACAGACTTCCAAGGTTTATTTTCTTATAAAAATTGTGGTCACTTACAGTCTTCTGAAGTCTTCTTTCTCATGAAAATTGGACTCCATTACAGTCTTCTGAAGTCTTCTTTCTTATAAGAACTGGAATCTATAAGAACCTTATAAGGTCTTCTTACTCACAAAATTTGGAGACCATTACAGTCTTCCAAGGTTTATTTTCTTATAAAAATTGCGGTCAGTTACAGTCTTCTGAAGTCTTCTTTCTCATGAAAATTGGACTCCATTACAGTCTTCTGAAGTCTTCTTTCTTATAAGAACTGGAATCTATAAGAACCTTATAAGGTCTTCTTACTCACAAAAATTGGAGACCATTACAGTCTTCCAAGGTCTTTTTCCTTTTAAAGATTGTAGTCAGTTACAGTCTTCAGAAGTCTTCTGAAGTCTTCTTTCTTATAAGAACTGGAATCTAATACAACTTTATAAGGTCTTCTTACTCACAAAAATTGGAGACCATTACAGTCTTCCAAGGTTTATTTTCTTATAAAAATTGTGGTCAGTTACAGTCTTCTGAAGTCTTCTTTCTCATGAAAATTGGACTCCATTACAGTTTTCTGAAGTCTTCTTTCTTATAACAACTGGAATCTATTACAACCTTATAAGGTCTTCTTACTTACAAAAATTGGAGACCATTACAGTCTTCCAAGGTCTTTTTCCTTTTAAAGATTGTAGTCAGTTACAGTCTTCTGAAGTCTTCTGAAGTCTTCTTTCTTATAAGAACTGGAATCTAATACAACTTTATAAGGTCTTCTTACTCACAAAAATTGGAAACCATTACAGTCTTCTGAAGTCTTCTTTCTTATAAGAACTGGAATCTATAAGAACCTTATAAGGTCTTCTTACTCACAAAATTTGGAGACCATTACAGTCTTCCAAGGTTTATTTTCTTATAAAAATTGTGGTCAGTTACAGTCTTCTGAAGTCTTCTTTCTCATGAAAATTGGACTCCATTACAGTTTTATGAAGTCTTCTTTCTTATAACAACTGGAATCTATTACAACCTTATAAGGTCTTCTTACTCACAAAAATTGGAGACCATTACAGTCTTCCAAGGTTTATTTTCTTATAAAAATTGTGGTCAGTTACAGTCTTCTGAAGTCTTCTTTCTCATGAAAATCGGACTCCATTACAGTCTTCTGAAGTCTTCTTTCTTATTAGAACCTTCTACGGTTTTCTTACTTATAAAAATTGGAGTCCAATACAGTCTTCTGAGTTCTTCTTTCTTATAAGAACTGGAATCTGTTACATCCTTATAAGGTCCCGTTACTCACCAAAATTGGAGTCCGTTAGAGTCATCCAAGGTCTTTTTCCTTATAAAAATTGTAGTCAGTTAGAGTCTTATGAAGTTTTCTATCTTATAAAAACTGAAGTCTGTAAGACTCTTCTCGGGTCTTCTTTCTTATAAAAATTATCGTGTTCTGAAGTTTTCTTTCTTATAAAAATTAGTGTCCAAAGGAGTCCATTAGAATCGTCTCAGGTCATCTTTATTACAAAAATTGGAGTCTATTAGCGTTGTCTTACGTCGTCTTTCTCATAAAAATTGACATCCTTACAGTATTCCGAAGGTTTCTTTCTTATAAGCACTGGCGTTCATTAGAGTCTTCTGGGATTTTATTTCTTATCAAAACTAAAGTCCATTAGAGTCGTCTCAGATTTTCTTTCTTATAAAAATTAGAGTCCACTAGTATTGTCGCGCAATAACTGCAATTTGACTGTATTTGTAAAGCTTACGCATACATATCGTGCTCTACGCTTCCGCAAAACGCTTAAAGCGACGAAATTCCCAACGATAAGGTCTAACTATTAGCATATGCCCTGCGCGTATCCCATCGAATGCGTCTTTGATAATCTGGACTCAAGCTAAACTATTGATTTCAGATAATTAATAGAGGTTTCAACGGAAGTACGCTCAATTTTCTATTTAGTCTCTACATACTGCATCCTCGATAGTATAGTGGTTAGTATACCCGCCTGTCACGCGGGAGACCGGGGTTCGATTCCCCGTCGTGGAGCCTCTGGCGCAAGACTAATGACCTTGCCCGGAAAAAACATATCATTATAGAAAATTTAACAAGCCTCAGGACTTGCTAAATAAGGCCAAGACCGGTTCCCGATTGTAGTGCCGATGATGATGATGTTATTAAAAAAAAAACAGTCTTATCACTGTTTGTCCACAGTAGTAAATACATGAATGTCTACAAATATAGATGATTCTCTGATCAAGCCCAAACTCTGCCTGCAATTTTATAAAGAGGTTGCTAAATTAGCGGGAATGTGGAAGAACTATAAACCTCAAGTGGGAAATTCTTGAAATTGAATGTTTTACGTCAGAAATATGTTTACTTCAATATAAATACAAAAACATTTTCTGAACGGAGCCACGCGTAGCTTCTCAACAGTTTGGGAATATTTATGAGTAAACTGCGAGAGCGGGAGAAATCAGCAGCAAAGCCACACCAACCACAATAGAGTTCTTCAGTAATTTCGATAGCGTCGGTTTTTGTTGTAGTTAGTAGGAAATTAGTCACCTGATTTCGGTCACTAACGAGGAATGGTAATTAGTCCTTCGCATAGAGCGTTTAAGAGGTTTTCATTGACTTTGAACAACTACAGATTTAACTAGAGTCATTTCTATTCCAATTGTTCAAATAATATGTGTAAAACTCTAGGTGGCATATAAGCATATGATAATAAAAAAACGCAATGATAATAAAAAAACGCAATAACCACCCGTTTTACACACTTATTCATGCCGAACGCTTCGACTACTTCTTCACAACTGTCCACTTATAACCCAACCAGCACTCCTCTCCTTATGTTATCCTCTTTAGAATAGTTTCTCTTTTAATTTTAAATATACGGCTACACGTGGTGACGATTTAATTTGTGGGTGGCGAGAAAAACATCGCATATTTTGCGCCAGCGCTAAAACAACACTTTAAAGCGATTTACCGATTTCAACCTTCGGATTTGGATATGGGTCTTAGGAGGCTCATTACATTTTGTCCACAGTTGTATACATCTGTTCCTGAGGACAGATCTGCAAATTTGAGATTGGGGTATTTTACTGACGGTGACCGTCTCTGTGGTTAATAAATTGACGAAATTTGCGATGGAATTGTCCAACTTCATGGTGGTCCAACAAGACTAAAAAATTACAGCAACCGAAGGTTGGAATGTAGCCGGTCTCTTTTGCATTGAACAGTCAGCATGCCGTCATCAGAAGCATACTCAATTAGACATGAATTTCCTTTTTTTTGTGTTTTAAGATCATGTCTAATAGTCGAAGTCAGTAATTCTGATGCTTCCACCTTTACACATTGATTAATTCACGTATATTCTATACTATTTATTGGCCTATAGAAACCCGGAAGTTAATGACCTCACCGACTCGGCTGATTAATACACCTAAGGGATTGAATAAAACGTGTTCTAGAGTCCTTTTGCAATTTCACTCAAAACCAAAGTTTCTTACCATTCAATGCTGGCGGTTGTCTTCTAAAAAGTTAAAGACCGATTACTAACGTCCTCGGGAACAGCGAAGTAGCAAGGACTTTGAGATAGCTGAGGTCGCACTTATGCACTTGACTCAATTAGATTACTGGATCTTAAATGCGTTAGTTCCATCTGAAGTCTCCAAGACTAGTAATACTAGTGTTGAATAAAGACACAACAGAGATGAATCTCTTTCTTCGTGAGATTAGCATGTAATAGCTTAATGTGAAGTAGTAATGACGAATACCGTCTAATGCCTTAAGCATGTTTAACTACCTAGGTCTTAAATGTCCCTAAATGCTGCAGCTCTATCTGAGACGCCAAGCATGATTTCCGCGACAATTTCTTACGGCGTGGTGAGGTGTTTGAACCGTCCATCATAGATTCTATAGTCTAGCCTTGAGGGAAGACTAACTGTCTGAAATTATATCATTGTCTAAAGCGGCCAAAGTTACATAGGGATTCTGGAACCTTTTCTTCAGAGCCCCTTACGCTAAATATGTGTTCAAATTTCCCGATACCGGTTTCCTCACAGTAGATTTTTTTAAAGTCCCATCAAACTAGAGATGTGCTCCAGCTCTTGAAACAGTTTATCCTGCTGTGCCGACTCCATCATCCTTTCAAAAGCGTGCGCAGTAAAAGTAGAATATGTATCATTGGTTTTAAGTCTTTCGATCTTAAGGCGACGGAGAAAAATTACACGAAACAACCTTCGTAATTCAAGGGTCGCCTGAACCGTTTCCCTGTAGAGCCTTTCACAAGGATACGGAATAATGACTAAGTATCGAGGACTGGAAACATTTATAGTGTCTTAAGTATCGCCATACATTTAGACTAAGATTTAACAATAGTGCACGCGCTTCATCTGTTGGTACTATAATAACTCATGAACTACCTTACCATACCATCATCGCACGCTAACTGTAAAGAAGAATGAGTGCTTTCTATATATAAAAAATTTCAACGGAAAAAACATTAAGATTTGCTCTTCATTAGTTCGTTTATTGTTCACTCGCCACACGGGCATCAGTTGAACACAAGGAATAGAGTAGGCCTCATGACCCATTCCTGCGGAACACTTATCATCAACAACTCTATCGACTTAGTTGTATAAATTTTGAATTTTTTTAAATATACTTCTCTCAGAAAAAGACGAGATTATGGTGCTGAGTCGGCGCCCTGAGATGCTATTTTTTCGACCGTTTCCACTAGCCAAGTTCTGAAAGATGGTCAAGGATTTGCTCCTAACCAACTATTTCAGTAATTGGGCTAAAATGTCGTAATGGTAAACGTCGTCAGTTAAACTTATGCATGCACAGTTAAATGCAGGACACAATCTCCTTTTTTCGACCGTTTCTACTAGCCAAGCTCTGAAAGATGGTCATGGATTTGCTAAAATTTGGGGTAAAATGTCGTAATGGCAAAGGTCGTCAGTTACACTTATGCATGTACAATTAAATGCAGGACACAACCTCCTTACCAACAGGCGACATGTGAATGAGTTAAAAAGCCGACATAAGAACGAGTGATGACTTATATCACTCTAATCTACGAGTTTCCTTTTTGGGTACGATTCATTCTCCAATATGGATTTCTCAATGACGCCCGTACTTGTGTATTGTCTATATAGCAATATGAATTGTCAAATTATACCATTTGAACATGGAACAACATTTCACGCGAAATATTATATTACTTCATGTATACGAAAATAAAAAGGAAAACGAATACACTCCTGTAAACATTTTTACGGACGACATTTGAACGACGTTTCATCTCATAAATATCGATAGTACTTTAACTTGGAATGTCAACATCATTAGTTTTCTGAAATCTTGTGCGTTGAACTTGAAAGAAAAAAAAATCCGTCGCCCTTAATAAGAAACCCTCTATATACGAGGAGCGGTAGAAAAGCAATGAGATTATATTCTATTGACTGTACTTTAACTTAAAATGAAAACATCATCACCTTTCTGAAATGTTGGGTTTTTTTGGTTGTAGAAAAAAAATGCGTGCTTTTTAATAAAAACTTCCCGTCCTAAATACGGGGAACGTTAGAAAAGTAATGAGACTGTGTTCTTCATTTTCATTTTTTTTTTCATTTCACGTACATTTTTATTTTGTTTCTTTCCTTATATTTATCTTACTAGCTAGCATTGAGAGTGTGTTCTATTTATTGGTTTATAGGAACCTCAAAGTCCATGACTTCATTAACCCGGTTACACCAATGTTCTTTGTTCTACACACTTCTCCTCCAAGGGATGGAGACCAGAGGACAATGCCAGACCTAACCTTGAGGAAAAGTAATAAGACTAGCCACAATATCCATGAAATCGCATGCTGTCACGCTTTCGTTTGACAGGTAGGATGAGTTAAGTCCTTGACTTAGTACTTTTTGTAGAACTATGGCGTTTCTAACAGATACACACACAGTACACAAGCAAATTGCGAAGAACGACACAGAAAGAAAATCGAATAAGCAACAACATTAGCCGTATTCCAAGCCATAACATAGCAATTCCACATCAGTTGAGCGTTGTTGCAGCACAAAGCAACAACAAACAACAATAAGGGATGAATCGATTCCTCAAAGTTCCAATAGTTGGCTTTTGCTGTCACCAGAACGTGACTCAAGCGTACTTGATTTTAGAAATCCAATTCGTACATGCGGCAGTGGTCTGATGTGTTGAGCATTGGTTCAATCTTTTAGTTGTTCTAAGCGTCGTAGTGTAAGTTCAACTCACGCGTTCTTGACTATCGTGGCAAACGCTATAGTCCTTCCTGCAGGTGTAGGTGTGTATTGAGGGCGACTGAAAATGAAATAGTATTTGTGATGATTGTGCGTTACGACATTGGTCCGAGAAAAGCCAGGGTTGCTGTGATGATTTTGTGTTATCACTTTTTGGTAAGAAATAGCATTTCTGATGCCCCCCCCCCTCCGAGGGGTGGGTCACTGAATTTCAGACCCTGCATTTGTTTTTATTCTCCCGGTCCAAAAACTACTTGAAAAGTAGTCACTTTGGGACTTTGTCAGTTTGGATAATATTCAGAAGGTGTAACCGACGTGGTTAACAATTTTCCAGAAGAATCCATTCAAAAATTCTAGGAAGATTGGAAAAGAACTCCCCCTGTCGCTGTCTAACAGCGGAAGGGAATTATTTTAAAGGAGACAACTTTGGGACTTTGTCAGTTAAGATAATATTCAGAAGGTGTAACCGACGGAGTTAAGCATTTTGCAGAAGAAGCTTTTCTAAAATTTTAGGATTGGAAAAAAACCCTCTGTCGCTGTCTAATTGCGGAAGGAAATTATTTTAAAGGAGAGAACTTTGGGTCATTTTGGGACTTTGTCGCTTTAGATAATATTCAGAAGGTGTAACCGACGTGGTTAACAATTTTCCAGAAGAAGCCATTCAAAAATGTTAGGAAAACTGGAAAAGAACCCGTCTCTCGCTGTCTAACTGCAGGAGGGAGTTATTTTAAAGGAGACAACTTTGGGTCATTTTGGGACTTTGTCGCTTTACATAATATTCAGAAGAGTGTAACCGACGGAGTTAAGCATTTTGCAGAAAAAGCCTTTCGAAAATGTTAGGACTATAAAAAAACCCTCTTTCGTTGTCTAACTGCGAAAGGGAATTATTAGCAGACAACCCTTGAAACAGAATAGAAGGCACAAAACTCCTCTTTAAAAAAAAAAAATTAAAAATCTCTATACTTTTCTAACGTTCATCATATTATACTTAGTGATTTAAACAGAAGCAGTTCATCTCCCTAAAACATATCCTGAGCACTCAACATAGGTTGTGAATTTAGTCATCATCATCATCGGCACAACAACCGGGAGCCGGTCTTGGCCTTATTTAGCAAGTCTCGAGGCTTGTTAAATTTTTCCATAATGATTTGTTTTTTCCAGGCAAGGTCATTAGACTTGCGCCAGAGGCTCCCCGACGGGGAATCGATCCCCGGTCTCCCGCGTGACAGGCGGGTATACTAACCACTATACTATCGAGGAGCCGTGAATTTAGTCAACTCTATATAAATCTTGAGAAAATTAACCTCCGTAACTTTTGTTGGCTTTCCTTGACACTCTTTTCTATCAGATGTCATGACTGACGCCACAAGAATTCAAAATATTCAGCCTTTACAGTGTATTATTGAACATTGTGTAGTTTACGTTTATCTAAATTTTGTGTATAGTGAGTCAACGTGCCACATGTGAAATAATAATCAATCAAATCAATCAAACTCTATTGCAGCTTGGAAGTTCATGATGTTAATGGCCTGTCACTTGTTCTCTATTATGCATATCCCCCCATAAAATAAATATATTATTTCGATTTGACATACAGAAAACAACGAAATTGTAGGCTGAAGTCAATTCCAAGTTAACTATAGACCAACTTATTGGTCAACAGACTCATTAGTACTGAATCTTCTGTGGAAAACCGCATTGCACAACCACATGGGTTTTGCAACTATCTTACTAACTGAGAAAGAAAAAAGGAAGAGATTAAATAAAGGTTCCGAAACATGCCTTTCTATCACAGGCAGAAATGATTAGTTTGTTGTTCTATCGCTTCGACGGCAGAGACTTGCCACTTTCAATCTATTCGGGATTGGGAACTACCTTACCAACTGCCTCACTTGAGAACATTTCATCCTATCACTATTTAGTGCATCTGATTCCAACAGATACACACGCCCATGCAACTGTAGCGATAAAAGAATAGAAAAAACTCATCCTTACCGACGTATACCAGAGCATTAACGTAACAATCAGAGCTTGCGTAGCGAATTGAGACATCCTTGAATGCACGCGGTCCTGGTCCTTTATTGAAACCTTTTTTTAACATTGGGTTCGGATCTTGTTTTTTACTGCTTCGCAAAACTCTGTAGACCTATTGGATGGGATGGTATTGCTTGATACTTTCATTGGGGTATATTGGGTTCGAAAACTATTTTTACTGCTTCGCAAAACCCTGTAGATCTACAGTGGGTGGGATGGTATTGTTTGATACTTTCCGACAAACGATCTAGTGGCGTTTCTAACAGATACATACACAGTACACAGGCAAATAGTGAAGAACAGCCACGAAAGGAAATCGATTAAGCAAAAGCATCAGAACTATAGCCAAAAAAAAGAAGCAAAACATAGCAATTCCACATCAGTTAAGTGTACTTGAGAATAACGATCGAACGCGGCAGTGGACTGATGTAGTGAGGGTTTGGTTCTATTTTTAGTGATTCTAATCGTCATAGCCTCGGTTCAAATCGTACGCTCTTCACTACCATCACAAACGCTATAACCTCACAAAGCCATCAGGTTAAAGCAAAATATCGTTTGTTGTAATACTAAGGTTGCTTATGAGGAGCAATATTCATTCATTCATTACTATTATTAAAACTTAATAAATAACAGAAGGTAATAACAGTTTGAGGCACTAGCAATCAGGGCTTTTTCTTCGATAACAAGGTGGAAATCTTCAAAAGATACCTCTGAATCGATCCAGAGGCATTCCGGATATATTTTCTTAAGACGCTTCTATGGCATAGATACATAACCAATTTCAATATGGCACTGAAAAGTGAGCTACCACCATCTTCAAGTACATGGTGAAGATGGGCTTAAAGCGGCTGCGAAACACTGATTGCGATTTCTGATAAAGGCCAATATAACAGAAAGGTAACACAGTTTTCAAAAGGTGATTTTTGAAGGTCAAGAAAAAAGGGGGAAAGGTAGAAAATGCTTCTAAGATGTGAAAGCTCTACTCTATATGAGGAAATGGTATTGAAGAGTCTCGAGAATCAGAGTTCATCATATACGAGCTCAACAATCCTTCGGATAGTCAGTCAGCCTAGTAGTACCTAAAACTGATTTTAAATATGTTGGAATACAATATTGGAATGGTTTTCCAAAGCTTACTCTTTTATAATCCATTTACTGCCAGGCAAATGTACAGTGTCTTGACCTGGGTACCTAGATTCTGTTGTTAAGAAAACATGGATTTTCACAAAATCTAATTATTTACTGCTATTTTGATAACATAAGGTGATATGAGATGTTTTTGATAGAAAAGTTTATGATATATAGTTTTCATTCATTCTTACTTATAATTCTTAACTCAAAGAGCTATAAACTCATCATGTGGCCAATTGCACTCAATCTAAGCCCGTAACGCAAACTACGAGATATCTCGTAAGTGGTATTGAATGGGTTAAATGCGCTTTTAAAATGTTAGAATCCCTGCTATGCTTCTCTGATTAATCAATCTATACCTATATTCGAAGAGAAGAGGGTTTAAACGAGTTTGAAACCCAAAGAATATACAAATTGCATTCAACCAAATTCGCCCTTAAACGATTTTCACAATTCTCGTTACAGAACGCTTGGAAGAGAGCGTTCTAAGATTTCCATTTAAAAAATGTATGTGTGATCCAACCGAGATAGAGAGTATAAAGGATGCCGGGTGCATAGTCCAAGTTTTTGCTTATATCGGATTCATTCTCCACTGTTCGAGCTATAATCTATTGCAACGTTCCAAAAAAAATGTTAACCCACGTTCAGGGATAATTAGAGAAAGCAACACATAAAGGATTTTTTTTAAATGTCTGCCGTACAAAATATTCAAAAACTTCACTTATAACATCATAGATAGAGCACCGCTGGCTGTGGTTACAGCGTCAAGCCATCTTTATTTAGGGACTGCAGAAAGCATAAGCAAAATAAGGACCATGCGCTTAGATGTTTACGATTCCACATAGATTCAAAACAACCAAGTGCATCTGTTCATTTCTTTTTTCCAATTTATCTTAAATATAAAAATGAAAATGAGGAAAAATTATTCGCGTTTGCGAATTATATAAAACCAAATCATTTGGCCCATTCTCAGGTTTTATTAGTATGTTATTAGTCCATCTTCAGTCAGTCTTCATACAGTTTAGGATCAGTCTTCAAACAGTCTTCAATCGATCTTTAAACAGTCTTCAATTTGTCTGCAATCGATCTTCAGATAGTATTTAATCGATCTTTAGACTGTTTTCAATCTGTTTTCGAATAGTCTTTAATCATTCTTCAATCGGCCTTCCCACAGTATTTAATCATTCTTCAATCGGTCTTCAGACAGTAGTAAATAGGTCTTCAATCGGTTTTCAGACCTTCAATCAGTCTTTAGACCGTTTTCAATCAGTTTTCAAATAGTCTTCAATCATTCTTCAATCCCTCTTCAGACAGTATTCGATCGGTCTTCTATCGGCCCTTACACAGTCTTCAATCGGTCTTTAGACCATTTTCGATCAGTTTTCAGACAGTCTTCAATCATTCTTTAGACCGTTTTTAATCAATTCTCAAATAGTCTTCAATCATTCTTCAGCCCCTCTTCAGACAGTATTCGATCGGTCTTCTATCGGTCCTTAGACAGTCTTCAATCGGCCTTTAGACAAATTTCAATCAGTTTTCAAACAGTCTTCAATAAATCTTCAATCGGCCTTCACACATTATTCAATCATTCTTCAATCGGTCTTCAGACAGTATTCCACCAGTCTTTAATCTGTCCTTAGACCGTTTTTAACCAGTTTTCAAATAGTCTTCAATCATTCTTCAGTCACTCTTCAGACAGTATTCGATCGGTCTTCTATCGGCCCTTAGACAGTCTTCAATCGGTCTTTAGACCATTTTCGATCAGTTTTCAGACAGTCTTCAATCATTCTTTAGACCGTTTTTAATCAATTCTCAAATAGTCTTCAATCATTCTTCAGCCCCTCTTCAGACAGTATTCGGTCGGTCTTCTATCGGTCCTTAGACAGTCTTCAATCGGTCTTTAGACCGTTTTTAACCAGTTTTCAAACAGTTTTCAATCACCCTTCAATCGGTCTTCAGACAGTATTCAATCATTTTTCAATCGGTCCTCAGACAGTCTTCAATCAGTCTTTAGACCGTTTTCAATCAGTTTTCAAACAACCTTCAATCATTCTTCAATCGGCCTTCACACAGTATTCAATCATTCTTCAATCGGTCTTCAGACAGTATTCAATCAGCCTTTAATCTGTCTTTAGACCATTTTCAATCAGTCTTCATTCAGGCGTATTCGAACAGTATTCGATCGGTCTTCTATCGGTCCTTAGACAGTCCTCAATCGGTCTTTAGACCATTTTTAACCAGTTTTCAAACAGTTTTCAATCATCCTTCAATCGGTCTTCAGACAGTATTCAATCATTTTTTAATCGGGGGTCAGACAGTCTTCAATCATTCTTCAGACCGTTTGCAATCAGTTTTCAAACAGCCTTCAATCATTCTTCAACCGGCCTTCACACAGTATTCAATCATTCTTCAATCGGTCTTCAGACAGTATTCAATCAGTCCTTAATCTGTCTTTAGACCGTTTTGAATCAGTCTTCATTTAGGCGTATTCGAACAGTATTCGATCGGTCTTCTATCGGTCCTTAGGCAGTCTTCAATCGGTCTTTAGACCATTTTCAATCAGTATTCAGACAGTCTTCAATCAGTCTTTAGGCCGTTTTTAATCAGTTTTAGAATAGTCTTCAATCATTCTTCAATCATTCTTCAATCGGTCTTCAGAGTGTATTCAATCAGTCTTTACACCGTTTTCAATCAGTTTTCAATCAGTTCTCATTCAGGCGTATTCGAACAGTATTCGATCGGTCTTCTATCGTCCCTTAGACAGTCCTCAATCGGTCTTTAGACCATTTTCAATCAGTTTTTAGACAGTCTTCAATCAGTCTTTAGACCGTTTTCAATAAGTTTTCAAATAGTCTTCAATCATTCTTCAGTCCCTCTTCAGACAGTATTCGATCGGTCTTCTATCGGTCCTTAGACAGTCTTCAGTCGGTCTTCAAACCATTTTCAATCAGTTTTCAATCATCCTTTAATCGGTCTTCAGACAGTATTCAATCATTCTTCAATCGGTCTTCAGACAGTCTTCAATCAGTCTTTAGACCGTTTTTAACCAGTTTCCAAATAGTCTTCAATCATTCTTCAGTCACTCTTCAGACAGTATTCGATCGGTCTTCTATAGGTCCTTAGACAGTCTTCAATCGGTCTTCAAACCATTTTCAATAAGTTTCCAAACAGTTTTCAATCATCCTTCAATCGGTCTTCAGACAGTATTCAATCAGTCTTTAGACCGTTTTCAATCAGTTTTCAAATAGTCTTCAATCATTCTTCAGTCAATCTTCAGACAGTAATCGATCGGTCTTCTATTGGTCCTTAGACAGTCTTAAATCGGTCTTCAAACCATTTTTAATCAGTTTTCAAACAGTCTTCAATCATTCTTCAATCGGTCTTCCGACAGTATTCACTCATTCTTCAAACGGTCTTCAGACAGTCTTCAATCGGCCTTCAAACTATTTTCAATCAATTTTCAAACAGTCTTCAATCATCCTTCAATCGATTTTGGACCGTATTCAATCTGTCTTTAGACCGTTTTCAATCAGATTTCAAACAGTCTTCAATCATTCTGCAATCGGACTTCAGACAGTATTCAATCATCCTTCAATCGGTCTTCAGACAGTATTCAACCATCTCCAATCGGCCTTCAGACAGTATTCGATCGGTCTTCTATCGGCCCTTAGACAGTCTTCAATCGGTCTTTAGACCATTTTCGATCAGTTTTCAGACAGTCTTCAATCAGTCTTTAGACCGTTTTCAATCAGATTTCAAACAGTCTTCAATCATTCTTCAATCGGTATTCAGACAGTCTTCAATCAGTCTTCATTCAGCCCTTTTCAATTTTTATTCAGTCCCTGAGAAGTTTATATTCAAATTACATTCCAACCTTATAGCATGCTTATTCAATCCCTTTCTCATTCGTAAACAGTATTAATTCCGTCCAGTCTCATAACAGTCGTCGTGAAATACTATTAACATGTTTCACTGTTTATTGTTACTTGGCACTTTGTCAGAGCTATCCAGTCCGTACATTTTCTTACAGCTCTGTCTGATTCTACCTTTTATTACACTTTCATTGACAAACACATACCTGTTCATTGCCTTAATTTTATACACGTTTTGATTGAGTGTTACTATCTAATCTCGCAATGGCTGTTTTTATATGAAGCCGCCGGTTCTTCGAGAGCACTGTAGATTATTTTTCGTTTCAGTACTTACTCGTATTAGCTAGAACATTTTGATTCCTGCACAATTTTTGTTAGTGCAAAAAATTCATGAAAAAAAAAACAGAAAATTCAGTTCATTTCCAAGTCTCTCTCACTTCTCATTCACACTCAGTAACCATTTAGTATTTATTTATTCAATTATTTTGAGCTCTTATAAAGTTTTCATTCACTTTTTGTTGTTTAAGTTCTTAATTTTTGTTTCACTGTGTCTTCAATTTAGTGCTGAATTTTGTTCTTATTCAGTTCTTATTCAATCCACATCTAGTCCTTTTTAGTCTGTCGTTCATAATCCCTTAATTAGACTTGATTCAGGGTATAATCAGTCCTTATTAAATTATCATTCAATTTATTGTAGTGCAGTCTTTATATATTATTTTCTCTGCTTTTGGTCAATTCTTTTTCTGCTCGTACTTAAATCATGTTCTAGTCGTAGTTTATCCTTATTAAGCAAACATATAGTTCCTCTGCAATCTATTTTCGGGATTTATGCATTCCTTGCTCTATTTTCAGTTCTTCGTCAATTTATATTTCGTCAATCAATTCAGTATTTCGGCAATTTATATATTTTCGTTATATTGTCCTTATTTAATCGCTATTGAGCCCTTATGTACTTGTTATCCATTTTTGATTCACTTTTAATTTTCTATTCGGTTATTCTCAGTCCCTCCTGTCAAATATCATTACCTTGCTAATGATAAGGACAACTTGCCGTCGGTATCAAGGTGTTCTCCGCTTTCTTTTTTTTTTGGAGTTGATATCAATACTCTATCTTATCCCAGTGTACTTACTCACCGTCGGCGTTAACACAACCTCCACTTATTTTTAGTTTGACAATCCGTAACGGTCCCAGGAAACGAAGGAAAGGATTGTGTAAATACCAATGATAGAAAGAAAAGAATGGGTAGTATGTTTAGGACCATACGTGTATTCATGTATCCTGCCGGCATCATAGGAAAGCAGGATTATGCAGCGCTAAAGAAGCAGTACATGTCTAAGTTAAGGTCATTGTAAGAATGTCCACTCTACGTTGCCCTCACATTAATTTTATCACCTATGTTTCTGATATTTTGTTTATATATGCACATATAAATGATTAGGAGGAAAGCATCTGGATAATTAAAAAAATCTTCTGGTCCGTCCTTTCCTCTCTCTATCCTCCCGTTTTCAGTTTCCGCCTTTACCTTCCAATTCTTCAAGTCTCTCCCAGTCTTCTCTTATCCCATTTTTTCAAGTTCCTAAAGATAAGCTTTCTTCTAGCCATATAATGCCTTTTTTTTTGTACTCTTTTTGTGTTCTTTTTACTGCTTCCTTTTTTGGGTTCAATTTTTTGCATTCCCTTTATTGGTTTCCTCTTTTTACGTCCCTCGTTTCGGTTTTCTCTTTTTGTGTTGCCCTTTTAGGGCTCGTTTTTATCCGTTCATATTTTCGATTTTCTCATTTCCTGATAATCTTTTCTACTCTTCTTTTCTTGTTCTTCCCCCTATACTTCACTTTTCCCCCTTATTATTCCCCCCGCCCCCTTTCTTCTACCTTATTTTTTATTCCTTTTTGTATTTATCTTTCCCTGTTAATTTTTCCTGTTTCTTTATTTCCTATTACTTTTTCTGTGTTCCTTTTTTCCTGTTCCTTTTCTTCTGTTCCTTTTTTCCTGTTCCTTTTTTCAGTTCCTTTTTTTCAGATCCTTTTTTTCAGATCCTTTTTTTCAGCTCCTTATATCCTGGTCTTCTTTTGTTTCTGATCTTTCCCTGTTCCTTTTAGCCTTTCCTCCCCCTGTTCCTTCTTCTCTGTTCTTCTTTTCCTGTTCTTCTTTTCCTGTTCTTCTTTTCCTATTCTTCTTTTCTTGTTCTTCTTTTCTTGTTCTTCTTTTTCTGTTCTTCTTTTCCTGTTCTTCTTTCCCTGGCCCCCTTTTCCTGTTCTTCTTTTCCCGTTCCTTCTTCCCTGTTCTTTCTTTCCGGTTCTTCTTTCCCTGTTCTTCTTTCCCTGTTCTTCTTTTCCTGTTTTTCTTTTGCTGTTCTTTTTTATCCGGTCCTCTCCTTGCCTTTCTCTTTTCTTTTCTTCTGTTTTTCCTTTTCTACTTTTCTTTCCCTCTTTCTCGTTTTCTACTGTATTTCCCCTGCCCCCTCATTTCCTTTTCTTTTTTTCTCCTCCTTTTTTCATCTATTTCTTGTCTCTTTTCCTGTTGGACCCCTATCTACTTTTCTTCTCTTCGTGGCCCCTTTTGTAACGTCCACATTTTATTATTATTATTATTTTTATTATTATTATTATTATTATTATTATTATTATTATTATTATTATTATTATTATTATCATAATTTTTATTATTATCATTATTTTTATTATTATTATTATTATTATTATTATTATTATTATTATTATTGTTATTATTATTATTATCTTATTTTTTATTATTATCATTATTTTTATTATTATTATTATTATTATTATTATTATTATTATTATTATTATTATTATTATTATTATTATTATTATTATTATTATTATTATTATTATTATTATTATTATTATTATTATTATTATTATTATTATTATTATTATTATTATTATTATTATTATTATTATTATTATTATTATTATTATTATTATTATTATTATTATTATTATTATTATTATTAATATATTTATCACTATTTTTATTTTTTATTAATAAATTATAGTTATTGGCCTGTAGGAATTGGAAAGTTCATGATCTCACTAGCACTGCTATGCCACCGTTTCCCGTCCTGTGTACTTTCACATTTTGCATTCCCTTTCTTTCTCTCATTGCCGCTGGCTGTGTTCTTACTACTTTTTTCTTCCCTCCTTTGTTTTCGCATTCCCATCGGCTCTTCTTCTCCACACACACATCTTCCCCCTCGCCACCCTTCACGCCGCTTCTAATAGCATTTTTTTATTTCTTTTCTTTCCTATCATAAAATAATGTACACTTCTTCTATTTTTTACGTTTTATTGTGTTTTCGTTCTTATTCTGCTTCTGCTAATTCTGCTAAAATAGTAAGCTACGGACGATCTAAATGACAAAGGTGCCTGATTGAGACCCAGATTAATTTCCGACAGTGTCACCACTTAAGAAAATAAATAGAAATTGTTCTCTTGTTTCTAACCCATTTTTTTTCTTATTATCTTCTATTCAAGACTTCGCATAATCTAGCCCTTTAATTATGGTATCTGTACAGTTTTATTAAGAACTATTAATGTGTTTATTGAAGATGCAATCTATCCAACCTACTGCATTTTACAAGTATTCACACCTGTTCTGATAATATTCTTTCAGTTTTGTGGGTATTGCCTGTTATATACGAATACTACCAAAGTGGCATAGCTGGTCACACTGGCGACAGATGAGTTTTTTTTTACATACCTTCAATTGTCAACATAGTGCAATTTCCTGTTCAATTATGCCAAATAGTGTAATCTGAAATTGTTTTAGTTGGTTTTCGCCCTGCATAGACTGTAAATCTATATTTAGGTTATAATCCCTGGTCTCACGTCTCTAATCGACTACATTTAATTTCCAATTCCTAGTCTTCAGTCTCTAGTCTCCGACGTTTAATCTCCAATCTCCAATCTCTCGTCTCGAGTTTCTAGTTTCTAATCTCTAGTCTCTCGTCTCTAGTATCTAGTCTCTAGTCTCTAGTCTCTAGTCTCTAGTCTCTAGTCTCTAGTCTCTAGTCTCTAGTCTCTAGTCTCTAGTCTCTAGTCTCTAGTCTCTAGTCTCTAGTCTCTAGTCTCTAGTCTCTAGTCTCTAGTCTCTAGTCTCTAGTCTTTAGTCTCTAGTCTCTAGTCTCTAGTCTCTAGTCTCTAGTCTCTAGTCTCTAGTCTCTAGTCTCTAGTCTCTAGTCTCTAGTCTCTAGTCTCTAGTCTCTAGTCTTTAGTCTCTAGTCTCTAGTCTCTAGTCTCTAGTCTCTAGTCTCTAGTCTCTAGTCTCTAGTCTCTAGTCTCTAGTCTCTAGTCTCTAGTCTCTAGTCTCTAGTCTCTAGTCTCTAGTCTCTAGTCTCTAGTCTCTAGTCTCTAGTCTCTAGTCTCTAGTCTCTAGTCTCTAGTCTCTAGTCTCTAGTCTCTAGTCTCTAGTCTCTAGTCTCTAGTCTCTAGTCTCTAGTCTCTAGTCTCTAGTCTCTAGTCTCTAGTCTCTAGTCTCTAGTCTCTAGTCTCTAGTCTCTAGTCTCTAGCCTCTAGTCTCTAGTCTCTAGTGTCTAGTCTCTAGTCTCTAGTCTCTAGTCTCTAATCTCTAATCTCTAATCTCTAGTCTCCAGTCTCTAGTCTCTAGTCTTTAGTCTCTAGTCTCTAGTCTCTAGTCTCTAGTCTCTAGTCTCTAGTCTCTAGTCTCTAGTCTCTAGTCTCTAGTCTCTAGTCTCTAGTCTCTAGTCTCTAGTCTCTAGTCTCTAGTCTCTAGTCTCTAGTCTCTATTCTCTAGTCTCTAGTCTCTAGTCTCTAGTCTCTAGTCTCTAGTCTCTAGTCTCTAGTCTCTAGTCTCTAGTCTCTAGTCTCTAGTCTCTAGTCTCTAGTCTCTAGTCTCTAGTCTCTAGTCTCTAGTCTCTAGTCTCTAGTCTCTAGTCTCTAGTCTCTAGTCTCTAGTCTCTAGTCTCTAGTCTCTAGTCTCTAGTCTCTAGTCTCTAGTCTCTAGTCTCTAGTCTCTAGTCTCTAGTCTCTAGTCTCTAGTCTCTAGTCTCTAGTCTCTAATCTCTAGTCTCTAGTCTCTGATTTCTAATCTCCAATATCTAGTCTCGAGTTTCTAGTCTCTAGTCTCTAGTCTCTAGTCTCTAGTCTCCACAACTCCAGTCTCCCCCCATGGGGAGAACCCCATTTCAATAAATCAATAGCGGAAAATAAGGTGTTTCCTTTTCTGGAAGAAGACAAGTTGGATGGATTTAGTGACCGGGCCTCCACTACCCAGTGTCTACAAATTACGTCTAAGCAAAACATCCAATTATATCCAAGTTTTGACTTATGCACAACGAACAGTAGGGAATTCGATGCTTACGAACGAGACGTTTTAGTCATGAAAATTTAAAATACGTATTGAAACAGAGATACTATTTTGGTAGAAGCTGATAAGCAATATCACTTTGTATGTATGTGGCCATGTCACGATGTGGAAAAAACAGCGGCTAGTCTAGGTAACTAGAAATTCGAAATAACGGTGTCAATTATTACCTGGGTATCGCTTAGTGCAAGTGTTGCTGACTTGCGGCGACAGAAATTGCGTATTAACGTAAGCTAGGAATGTTGCGTTAGTCGACGCGAAACTTCCGTGTCATTGCAACAACTTGACATAAACGACCTCCAGATAGTTGGATGTCGAGATCCCCAATGGATGCGTGACAGTAACCGGTGTATGTATTAGCTGTTATACATTTAAATCCTTACAGGAAATTACACCATCCGCATTGAATATTATTTCGTTTTCATAGCCCAACCACAAAAAATCATTCGAGCGATGTTTGAGGAATACAAGATAGGGACAAAATATACTATATTCTCGGAGCAGCTGAGTATGGAGTTGCCTTCATTTATTTGGGTTAATTGGTGATCGAGTTTGGATTCGACATTATTTGAGGGAAGATAAAATGTCGGAGCTTAAAGAGCGTGCCTAGTGTGCGATACTCTTCAAATTTCCACAATTCAATGGCAACAAGTTGCGACCTTAAAGATTGACGTACACACTCGTTTCAATACGTCCCTTGCAGATGCACGGAGAATATCGTTAAACAAGGTCATCGAAATTAATTGCAATTATATTAAAGGGATAATCGGCAATACATTGAAACCCGAACGCCAGGTAAAATGATTTGTGGTGTAAGTTATAGACACGAGGCAAAGCCACATGACATTTGGGATGCCCGCATTCACGCACAGTCCATCATTTTGAGGTTATTCCACAACAACACTAATACATCAAGGTGCCAAATTTTAAAGTAAGCCATCGATTATGAGTCGTTCATTAATTGGTTGTGCCCCCTTCTCAAGTTGTGACTTAAGGAGAAGAAAACAATCTTCGGCAGCAATTAGTTGTAATTAATTAAACACACCCTTAAGATTGTTACCTCTGAGATAACGATAAATTTATCGTTCAGCTTACCACACCATGACGCATGGATTGAATGCAATCTTAGACGCCCGCAGTAGATAATATCCACGACGACATTTTGGTTGGAGACGCCTTTGTCTGTCTCCACGCCAATCGCGCTCCCTCAGCAATACCTTACCAGCAATGCATACATGTGTATATATTTTAATTATCTCCACTGACAGAGGTACAACGCGATATCCACACGAAGGTGCGGACAGAGTACCTGTGCCCGTGAGGGGGGACGGCAAAAAAGAAATAAAAAAATCGAAAAATCAAAAAATCTGAAAAACAACAAACACAATAAGCAGAGAAAAAATTGAGACGATGTCCGATGATTATGAATTCCCGGTCCAGAAATTACAATAAAAATCAAATTTTTCATATCTCACGCGGGCGCTGTGGGCCCGCTGCATCTCTCCCTCAATACACGGCCAATGGAATCATAAACTTAAAAATATAATTGAACCTCGAAAAACGAACGAAACAAAAACAATACCGTGGAGGATGAAGGTAAAAAATCCTCTTGGATCGAAGCACCAACAACTACGAAAACCCACAGAGAAATAATTATTATAAAAAACGATTCGAAAAATACATTTTTGAAGTTTTTTTTCTCGTCGTTTTTTGTGTTTTTTTGTTGTTGGGGTTTTTTGTTTTGTTTTACTAGTTTCGATTGCATACGATAACGCGCGATTCGATTGATTGGATGCGAACTGATATTATTCAGTGTCCGTTGGGATTTTACGATCGTTGTTTTTCGGTTAATTAGCGGTGCTCCTTTGCATTGCACCTGAATTTGGTGTGGTTCAATTATTCACCTCCGATTCGAGCCCCCTCTACCTGCCGGCCGCCTACTTGCCCGACATTTATTTATATTCAATACCGAATCTACATATATTTCTCGTCTTTGTTTCTTCTTCTCTCGAATTTGAAAGTAATTAAAATGTTTTTTCCTACACTCGCTTTTGATGTACAATGATGGATGGATGGGTAGTTGTATCTATGAGAGACCTCTCCCGGTCTCACTGGATATTACTTGCATTTTTTTTTTATTATTATTCTTTTGATTCCGTCCATTTCTTGTGTGAAAAATATTGAAGACCAGAAAAATGGAAAATCATTGTTTTTCACATTTACCTTTTTTTCTATAGAAAATTTGAAAATAAGAAGTCATGAATTTTCGTTTCGCTTCAGAACCTCGAATTTGTGTTAGGTATGAATCAATAAAGGGGGAGTGGAAAACCGTGCTACAGGTTATATTTGAGCAGGTGGCGGGGAATGGGGAGTCGTGCCAGAAGAGAAATGTAGCTAACACTTGTCAAATTGCAATAATTTTCTCGAAAGAAGCTTTAGAGATATTAAAATTTGGTGTTTAATGCAACAACTAATTAAATTAAATTAAATTAAACTAGTGGGACAGAAAACAGATAGATTTAGACCTAGGGATGTGATACTAAGTCGCAAGAGTAATGACCTTGCCCGGAAAAAACAAATCATTATGGAAAATTTAACAAGCCTCAGGACTTGCTAAATAAGGCCAAGACCGGTTCCCGGTTGTAGTGCCGATGATGATGATGATGTGATACTAAATACAGATTAGTATTAGGATAGATTTAGAAATAGGGATGTGATACTAAATACAGATTAGGCATGTCAGGGTCCTTCAAGTTAGTTTCGTTAATTTTAGGGGATGATTTTTAACAAAACAAAAACAAAACAAAAACAAAACAGACATTAAAAAAAAAGAGCTAAGCGACCAAAGGAGTTACAGCCCACACAAGGCACATAGTCCTCGATATGAACCAATTGTAGTTCCACAACTTTCACATATTCCACAAGAATAAACAATTAAGTTATTCTGCAGCCCCCTCAATTGCAGTGGATCGTCAATTGGATCTACACAAAGTGACGTTTTACCCATATTTCATTACAGTACACTCCAGGATAAGTTTAAGATGAGTTGTGGAACTTAACATTAATTATGACTCTACATAGGCTGTAACCCCGCAACTTGGTGGCAAATAACAAAATAATGCCACAATGAGACTGCAGAAGATCAGCCTCTTAAATCGGAAACTTAATCGTATTGTTATAATCTCATCTGCTTTTTTATACCCTCTGTCCCGAAATTAACCGGAATAAATAAAAAACACGAACAGTTAATTAATTATTATTAAAATCATTTTATTTATTCAAAATAGTCTCCCTGAATTAAGAGACATCGATTTCCTCGTTCGACAAGAAAATCAAATGACTTTTGTATGTGGCGATCGTAATCTGTTTTTTTGTTGTTGTTGTTGTATTTCATCTGGTGAGAGCCATTCACCACTTCGACTCTTTGTTTCTGGTTCGTTTTAAAAACTCAATGATATATTACAAGTTATAATAGTTTTTAAGAAGTTTTCAAGAATGATAATATTCAATTCGGTCGAATTTTCGACTATCATTCAGTTGATGTGGAAAAAACATTGAATTCAATTTCCTTAGACCAAGTTTTCAGTTAAATTGGGAATAATTGTTGTTTTCGGTGTATTAAGCTCTATTTCCATGAAGCTCACTGAAACGGCATGTACGTTCACCGTCATACACATTATCTCTGGCTTCCTTGAATGGTTGAAACCAGTCAAACACTTTGTGTTTTGGATAAACAGTTATCAAGGCAAGGTTTTTCAAACAACTCAAACGTTTCGGTAGCATTTTTACTAATTTTAAAACAGTATTTTTTTATTTTTTTTTATTTTTTTGGCGCAAGAATAATGACCTTGCCCGGAAAAAACAAATCATTATGGAAAATTTAACGAGCCTCAGGACTTACTAAATGAGGCCAAGACCGGTTCCCGGTTGTAGTGCCGATGATGATGATGATTTTTTTATTTTACTTCTCCCAGGAAAAGCGAACCTATAGCGCTGAGTGAGCGCTCTGAGATGCTATTTTTTCTCGGCCGTGTCCATCAGCCAAGCTCCGAAAGATCAAGGATTTCTCCCAACCATTTCACGAAGCCTATAGCTTAATGCTTACCTAACACTCAGTAAATGTGCCGAATTGCACAATAGCAAGAGTCATCAGTTGAACCTAGATTTGCACAATCAAACGCAAGCCACAACCTTCTTACAAACTCAGCCATTGAGCCGCCATTCTTTGGCCTTTACACATGTTTGACAGATGCACAAAAGCTACTGTCACTTAAGGCGTTATATTTCGATTTCCATAGCACAAAACGTCATCTAGCTGGCTTGTTGAGGAAGGTTCACACAACATAAATCACGCACCAGCTGATAGATGACTTTTTTTTGTGTTCGGTGGGAAGATAGATTTGGACCAATCCAGACGCATGCCAAATTTTTACTGACTAAAACCCCCTCCCGCCAGCGCATATTCATGATCGACCTCACAAATATTCCATCGCGGTGCGGGACGAAGTTTACCTGTTAAATGGCATCCACGACTCTTCCTGTAAAAACTACTATTACTTTTTATTGCCCTGTAGGTATCCGAGAGTTCATGACCTCACTGACTCGTCTACGTCTTCTTTTTGCTGAGTCGGTTTTTTTTTACACTAACGCGCGCACAAAAGAGGATTTGGAAGTACCCTTGAATCTAGTGCAGATGTTGTGTGTTTTCTAGATGAATTCTTACCTAATGTTAGTGTCGGCTCATCACACCTACGCCTACCGAGTTTTTTGTATGTTTGTTGTGTTTATAGTTTTCATTCATTTTTGTTTATTCCCATGAGTCTTGGAGTTTCAAATAGTCTGCCATATCAGAGCCCCATTTTGATATGGTAAGGTCTACTTACTGCTCTGATTCGACCCGGTGTTCGAGAGGCGCCGTTATAATACAGTCGGTAGACCCCTGGCTGCAAACCATCTAATTGGCATAGTTTTTTTTTAAATATATAATAGGCGAGCCGAACTTATAGCACCGCCACGGCGCCCCGAGATGCCCCCAAATAACCGTTGCAGTTCTTATTGAAGAGTAGCAGCAGGTTGTAACGCTCCGCAAACACTCGCGCGAGGAGGGGATTCCACAGCTTTCCCATTCTGTAACGGAACGAGCTCTGATGCAGAGATGTTCGCACCGTCGGGAGATGAACCACAAATTGGTGCGATCCGTCAGATCGTCTTGTGGAGCTCATATAAACCGAATAGTGTCGCGTACTCTGGATTAAGGGTGGTAGATACGAGGGCAACAATAGTGAGAGTAATCAAGTCGCGAAGATAAAGATGGGCCGGATACGTGGCGCGAATGGGCGGTAGACCAACGGGAAAGAGACCGGCCGGACGCCCGCGACGGAGATGGGAGGACAATGTTAGGTTTGACCTTGAGGAGGTCGGATCGAATGGTCAAGCGTGGAAGGAGATTGCACAAAACAGGGAACGATGGCGGAGTCGAGTCGGTGAGGTCATGAACTTCCAGGAACCCGGAATAATAATAATAATATAATAATAATAAAGATACGAGGGCAGTTTGTTAAATCAGTGACTTTTTGAATTTTGGGCTCAATAACTTTAAATGAAATACTTTAAATGTCAACTGCCATCTATAAATAGACCACTGTCAAAGCTTGAGCAAGACGCGTCATTTAATTTGTGTTTGGCAGCCATTGAAAGCAGACAATATCGTGACTTTTAACGAAAATGAAAAAGTGAATTTCGTGTGCTGATTAAGTATAATCAAGCAAAATCTATAAATTGGGCTAAGAACTGCTACTCCATCCAGCATATTCTTCATATTTAGCCACCTGCGACTATTCCCTGTTTCCAAACCTGAAGAAATGGCTGGGCGGTAAGAGATTTGGGTCGAATGAAGAAGCCATCACAGAAACGAACGCATATTTTGAGGGCCTTGAGGAAACCTATTATTTGGAAGGAAAAAAAGGGTAAGCTTCTGTCAGCATAGCCTGAGTGTATTCCAGCCCCCGTACCACGCCAAGGTGTCTCCCACGCGGCTGACTCTATCTGTAACAAGCGATTCCGATTTATTTTGGGGCATAGATTACATATTAAATTATATTCTTATTTATATTACAACAAAAATTCATTGTTCCGCTCGATATCATAAAAGCTTCTCCAGGTGACGAAATACTTCTTGCATTCCGCCCGGAAATCCAAAAAATTTCTCCGGGCGACAAGATACTTTTTGCACTCCACCCGCAGATCATTTTGACATTTGTATACTTCGATAGTATAGTGGTTAGTATACCCGCCTGTCACGCGGGAGACCGGGGTTCGATTCCCCGTTGGGGCGCCTCCGGCGCAAGACTAATGACCTTGCCCGAAAAAAAAACAAATCATTATGGAAAGTTTAACAAGCCGCAGGACTTGCTAAATAAGGCCAAGACCGGTTCTCGGTTGTAGTGCCGATGTTGATGATGATACTTGTCACGAGATCAATCAAATGTGAACCCAATAAGGTACTCCCACAAGTATATGACACACTTTCCACCAAGTAACTGTGAATTACATAAACGAAGTAAAACAGCCTTCTACCGACCACATATGTAATATTTTCGTCCCGTTTATGAAGGTGTGTTTGTGTTGGATAGTTGGTACATTTATTTTTATGTTGTCTAAATGCGTTACGTTATTTGGCTGATACTCTTTTAAATTCAACATTTCTGAGAATTGTCCTGCGCGTGCTTTTCTTCGGACAATTTTGCTCCGATAGTTCTATAGCGTGATGCGTCGATAGTGAAGAACGTGTGATTCGAACTGACGCTATGACAGTTAGAATCACTAAAAATGTAAACAATGCTCAACACATCAGGCCACTGCCGCTTGTACGAATTCGATTTCTAAACTCAAGTACTGATGTGGAATTGTAATGTTATCGCTATGGTATACGCCTCTGCTACATATTCTTATTCGATTTTCGTTCGGTGTTCTTCACTGTTTGCTGGTGTGTTGTGTGTCATCATCATCATCGGCACTACAGCCGGGAACCGGCCTTGGCCTTATTTAGCAAGTCCGGAGGACTGTTAAATTTTCCATAATGATTTGTTTTTTCCGGGGAAGGTCATTAGTCTTGCACCAGAGGCTCCCCGACGAGGAATCGAACCCCGGTCTCCCACATGACAGGCGGGTATACTAACCACTATACTATCGAGGAGCCTGTGTATTGTGTGTATCTGTTAGAAATGCCACAGTTCCTTTTAATTAATCCAAAGAGCGAAGTATTTTGCTCTTTACCTTGAATATTATTCAGCTCTAAAGAAGAGGGTCCATAGGTTTCAAGTCTCCTTTTTGAGGCATCAATATTCCAGGAAAAATTTGACATACAACTGCCATTTCTTCTATGATTTTCGGTTTTAACTTGCCCAAAGAACAAAGTATGTGGCTCTAGGCTTTAGGTATTATTTAGCCCTAAAGAAAAAGATCCACTGGTTTCAAATCAGGACTACGTAAGGGCCACTTTATGTCACTTCTTTGAGGCATCAATATTCCAGGGAAAATTTGACAAATAATTACCATTTCTGCTAAAATTCCTGCTATTTATATTTCCTCCTATTTATCTAAAGAGCGAAGTAGGTTGCTCGTTGCTTGGGCTTTATTCAACTCCAAAGAAAAAGATCTATTGGTTTCAAGTCGAGAATATGTAAAGGCCACTTTATGACATCTCGTTGGGATATTAATTGATGAGTGAAAATCTGACGAATAAGTGGTAAACACATGTCAGACGGACGTTGCACTGTCGTGCTGCAACCACGTGTTATTATTAAAACCAACAAAAGCTGGAGTGAAAAAGTTATTCATCATGGCCGCATATCACTCCGATAGGACTCCCATTTGTCTCTTTGCGAACGGAGATATTTTCCTCATTTTTTGAGGACCTGGCTGGTCAGATCCGTGGTTTGTCCATTGTCATTCCAGTCTCCTCAAACTTCTGTACTGTTTTGACACATATCACTCCGATAAGACTACCATTTGTCCTTTTGCGAACGGAGATGATGTCCACGTTCCTGACGCCCTAGGTGGTCAGATCCGTGGTTTGTCCATTCTCATTCCAGCCTCCTGAAACTTCTGTACTAATGTTTTGACACATATCGCTCCGATAACGCTGCCATCTGTCCTTTTGCGAAGGCAGATGTTTTCCTCGTGTGTTGACGACCTACGTGGTCAGATCCGTGGTTTGTCCATTGTCATTCCAGCCTCCTCAAACTTCTATACTAAAGTTTTGACACATATCACACCGATAGGACTCCCATTTGTCCCTTTGCGAAGGCAGATGTTTTCCTCGTTTGTTGACGACCTACGTGGTCAGATCCGTGGTTTGTCCATTGTAATTCCAGCCTCTCAAATTTCTGTACTAATGTTTTGATGAGTTCAATATTTAGGGTTTTCTAATGTGAGGAATTCGGTGCCCATTGGCAAATGTTTACCGCGCAATAACAGCAGAATTATTGCTTTTGTAAAACTCACGCACGTTCTGCATGACTGGACGAAGGTACCGGCTATCGGCATATGCTCCACACTTTTCCCAGAGGTTGCAACCTTACAGGGAGCAAAACAAGTTGAAAATGACTTTTGGGGCACCGTGTATATAGTACGGGCTCCTCGATAGCGGTTAGTATACCCGCCTGTCACGCGGGAGACCGGGGTTCGATTCCCCGTCGGGGAGCCTCTGGCGCAAGACTAATGACCTTGCCCGGAAAAAAACATATCATTATGGAAAATTTAACAAGGCTCAGCACTTGCTAAATAAGGCCAAGACCGACACCCGGCTGTAGTGCCGATGATGACGATGATGATGATGATGATGATGATGATGATAATGATGATGATGATGATGTGTATATAGTACAAGGCGAGGCAGAAGAACTTATTTATTTGAATCGGGCGATTTGAATAATAGGTGGCTCCATAAATGATAGGGATTGACAGATTTGGAAGAGCGGTGCATAAAGTATTGTAGTACAGTCGCCATCATAGAGAGCACGAAAGCGGAGCGCGAATTCGTTATCAAGTCAGACTTTTTTTAGTTTTCAAGTATCGCCATGCAACTTGTATTTTCTATTAGTTCAGCTTTTGGGACTTTTTTATGGGGCTACTTCAAGTCATTTGTTTACCGTTCCATCATTTATTATCATCTGTTGGTTGTCCCAAGTCCGTAGCTCGCCTAAAGAAGAGCATTCGTCAAACTTTTGCCAACGTATTCATCGTTATGTGAGGAAGAGTTGAACGAAATTTTCAAATTCAACGGAGGTAGTGTATTGACAAAAATGTCTGCGATAGTATTCTCATCAAAATTGTGTAAACTAAGTAAACTAAACAAATAATTGAATTTTAAATATTCCCTCATAGAGGAAAAGGGATAATTTAATTTAATTAAAATTCTGTTCCACATTTTATACTCGTACATATCTATTCCATAAGAGAAGCGACAAAAAAGTACAATAGTCCTGTACAACCAGCCGCCGCGCTCCATATCTTTTAATATCACAATGATATGAATATTATATTTTATTGGACAGAAAGAAGAGACTATGGTCCACCTAAAAATGTATTGCAACAAAGGAACTTACACTTCCCCAAAATACACCTTTAAGCAAAACCATAAAACGTGATGCAGTTGAGTGTCTCCAAAGGTTACCAATGAAACGATTATTATTACAAATGTGTTTCAATTTATTTGCAGCCGAATGATTCAGATATTTCTGGTAGAACTGGTTTGACTCGATGCTCAGACACTCATGAATCTAGTTGCCTTATTTCTAGTTAAGTACATATATGTGAATATATTTGGACGTGGATACGAAGGTCTACTAAAAAGATACATTCGCTATTTATATGCATAAAGTTAATTGATGTCGTCATATCATTTGATTTATTTTGAGTTGTTGAGTTTCAGATTTCAGCCTGGGTATTAAAACAAAACAACCGGGTATTTTATGCAAACAAGTGGTGATGGTATAGCCCAAATGGGCAGTATCATATCTATAGAAGACTATAAGGAATTCGAATTAAATAGTCGGCTTTGGAGATTTCCAAGGCGGCCTCTTTACAAAATTACCCAGAGAGGTGTGCTTGTTGTCAAAATCAAGTCTCATAGCCCTACAACCAAACGCGCTTCTTAATGAATGGCCTGCATCAAATTATGAAAGCCTTTGCTTTCGTGTACGTGTAGAGATTCTGTTATATCGTAAACACTAACATGGAAAATGAAATAAACGATTTCTGTATGAATTGTACGTTCCATCAAGTGCTGCCAAACACTTATTTCAGCCGGATAATTATTTGTTTCATTAATAATATATCAAGTTTCGCTTAGAGCCTCTCAATATCGTTTTCTTTATAAACGCGGCCTTCAATTTGACCTTTCAGGGGAGTTCATGCTACTTGGGTGTATATTTCTATTGTGTTTGTCCATTTAGTCGGTCAATAATATCTGCTCTTTGTGGAATCGCTTTTGCTGTCCCTCAGGGGAGACATATAGGGCAACTGGTATTTATTCAAAATTGATTATGAATAGAACTGTTCTAACAAGGGCAACTGGCATTTATTCAAAACTGATTATCAATAGAACTGTTCTAACAAGGGCGAGGTGCTGCTTTAGCGATATGACTTATGTTTGTTAAACATCACTTAGGCCTTTTCGGACATCCCAAGAAATATTGAACGGTTTTTGATGTTCGTTCTATTATCACTCCTTTTGAGTCGATTTTGTTTTTTGTTTACTCCTTTTTAAAATCAAACTCGTGCCTCATATCGAAAAGCGTTAAATAAACTGAAATGAGCGTCCAGCACTTAAATTCTATTTCAAATCACTAAATTAGGTTCCCTTAACTCGTTCCACAATATTGTAATGTGAATAGTCAATGTTAGCCTAACTTAATAGTCCTCCGAATTATAAGTTAAGCATTTTGTATAATAAGTCATACTTATCGACACATAATTTTAGTCCTCTTTCGTTAGTTTGTGCATACATTTTGTTGAATGTTCTTAGGTAAACTGTAGTAAAATATGCTTTAGAAATCCTCTGTAACCTCCAACCCTACACACTCTTTTATCTTGTTCACCTCCTCGCACGTGGTCTGAGCTGCCCCGATCTTACACGCCAACTAAATCACCACCTTCAGCACTTAAATCCGGTGAACTTTGACAAAACCAAATACTTCGCCCCAATTGAATACAACGAAGAACTATACCACTGACCAAAAGTCCTCCACATGCTGTCTGTTGTTTGTATTACAATATAGAACAAAAAAAAACTGTCATTAAAGACACTTTTCTCTACTTGGTCGGTCAATACTGGGCTATCGTTTCCTGGTTAAAAGCAACCTTCATTTACAACACAAAGGTCGAACAATAACAAATACATAAATAAAAGGACATTTTTGTTGGTCCTGTTTTTATTTTTTTATTTTATTATTATTTTTTTATTTGGGAAACCAGTGTCTGTCTGTTCCCAGCTGTGTATCTGTTGTACCTCCGTCACTTTCCAATGTACGAGCCTTGTAAATGGTCTTCACAACGATTTATATACAACTATTTACTCGAAACACCCCAGAAACACCCTTAAGTGTTTTTTGTGTTAATGCGCAAAGAGAATTTTCCTCGTTTTCACTTGCGTCGTAGACACCAATGAACTGAGTTCATTCCCATCTGCTTGACAGATTGTTGCTTGCAATGTTTGCGGTTCTCTCTGTTGAGATTCAGGAATGTGGAAGACTGGTTTTTCCATGTCCCGGAATACATTTCGAAAAGGATATTTTGAGTGTTCGACGGTATATAGATAGTCAGCTTTTTGTGTTTGGTACGAACGCCAAAAAACATGCATTGAGTGGAACATTATATCAGGCTGTATTCTTTCAAGGACATAAATGCTAAAGGGAATACACAGTAAATTCTTAGAAGCCACTGTGTACCGCGATGTCTGGCATTTTGTGCTTTACAAAGTACCTGTAGTTGAACTTGTTAATACCATTAATACCATTCAGATTAGATAGCGTTCAGTGGTATCTACAGTTGGCCGTCAGTTTAGGAATTCGACATGTGCTACAGTGCAGGGTCGAATATTTGGACTATCTTCGTAAGAATCCCTACTTTCCTACCTGTATTTTATATAACAAGTATGCCAGCGATTTCAACATTCCTCCAATTTACGGTATTGCGGCTCTACATGAATCTCAAGATAGTTTAATGGCGATGAACAATCTAAAAAGGGCGCGACATCTTTTAAAACCAGCTTTCTAAATCAATACCTCAGCGGTTTTATATAAAAAGCAATATATCTTTATTATATTATGTCAGGGACATAATATAATAAAGTTATCATTCCATAGCATATCTCTGTAAAACATACACGTAAAACCTTGATGATCTAATACATAGTATATCTTCTTAAATCAGGTACCTAATACTTGAGTCGCTTTGTTATACTTTAATATATCTTTGTAAGGCAAATATCTAATACCTTCGCGATTTTTCATCCACAATATACTCCTATCTATGGTACGCGCCTACCATCTTAACTTTATCATACCATAGTATATCTCTGTAAAGCAGGCACCTAAAACCTCAATGATTTTTAATACCATTGTATATCTCCCTAAGTTAGGCACTAAATACCTTAACCGCTTTGTTATACCTAAATATATTATTGTAAAGCTTTAACGGTTTTTTATCCATATTAGTTTTTTTTTTAAGCAGGTGCTATTCATCATCATCGGCACTACACTCGGGATCCCGTCTTGGCCTTATTTAGCAAGTCTTGAGGCTTGTTAAATTTTCCATAATAATTTGTTTTTCCGGGCCTTGCGCCAGGTGCTATTACCTTAACTTTATTATACGATAGTATGTCTTTGTAAAGCAAGTACCTAACATCTTAATGGTGTTTTATACCATAATATACTCGTAGCTTTCTATGTTAGGCGTGCAATACCTTAAAGGCTTTGTTAGACCATATTATATCTCCGCAAAGCAAGTGCCTACAATCTTTACAGGTTTTGTATACAAGTAGAGCCAATCATCATCTTCATCGGCACTACAACCGGGAACCGGTCTTGGCCTTATTTAGCAAGTCCTGAGGCTTGTTAAATTTTCCATAACGATTCACGGCTCCGTGAAGTGGTCGGGAGAAATCCCTGGCCATCTTTCGGAGCTTGGCTGATGGACCGGTTCGAGAAAAGGTTGGTTAAGTGGTAGTCGGTCCCAAGGTGAGATACCACCCCGTCACGTTGTACATTCCGCCGTATCGCCGAGAGAAATCTTCGACGGTGTTTCGGATGTGTGGCTGATGGCCCGGACTGGCACGGGGATAAGTCATGATGGTGATATAAAGAATTCCGGAGGTAAACTAGTCTCCAATTCGGATCTCCGCGGGGGGACTATGTCAGGGGGAACATCATGCAGATATCATGATAAATAATGGAACTTTGAGAGGTTCGTCATCGTATAACCGGGCTCGCTCTCGAGGTTCGGTCCACGCTCGACTAGTGACGGCATTTTGTAACATCAGGGGCATCGGTTTCACCAATACGAATGTAAACGCCGTCCACCAATATTTGCAAACAACGAAACCTGATATCCTTGCCCTAACTGAGACCCAGGTCGATTCGTCAAATGATTCGACATATCTTCGTTCCTCAGGATACGACTTGCATTCGAGATTCCGTTTTAAGGGTGGAGTCTGCGTTTTCGCGCGGTCCAATCTGGCTTGCCAGCGGATGGAGGCGTTGGAACCCAATAATATGGACATCATATGGTTGAGGTTCGTGCTGAGGAATTCCGTTAAATTTCTTTGTTGTCTTTACCGCTCCCCGAATGACGATCGACCAGCAACATTTTTCGAACATCTTTCACATACCGTCGATTGGATACAGTTCAACCACCCAGCTTCTGAAATTGTTGTCCTTGGCGATTTTAATGTGCACAATTCCGACAGGTTGTTACATTCTAACAAAACCGACGAGGCTGGGAGGCTGGCGGAGATGTTTGCTGTAAGCCACAACTTGACTCAACTCGTGGGGGAGCCAACGCGAGTGCCGGATGCCCGAGGCGATTATGCGAACACCCTGGATCTGTTTTTGACATCCGAACCGAGTATTTATACCGTAGAGGTTTCTGCGCCACTGGGAAACTGAGATCACCGCTTGGTATCTGTCGCGCAAGCACTTGCATATCAAGCGAATAACCGGCCTAGGCAGCTTCGCCATGTATGGAAGTATGGGGCTGCTAACTGGGACGATATGCGAGATTTCTTCGCATCCTTTCCATGGTCGGAGGTGTGCTTTGGAAACTCCAATGTTAACGCTTGCGCGGAGTCGGTATCAGAGATTATTCTTCTGGGGATGGAGATGTATATTACACATTCCATGAAACGAAGTTCGTCTGATAAACCTTGGTTTGATAAAAAACGCGAGCTGATTACAGCGGCAAAAAATAGAGCTTTTAAGCAATGGCGCTCCAATCCCACCGATGTTAACAGAACGAATTTTGAAACGCGTACAACCAGGCGATTGATACCGCAAAGAAGGCTCACAACGACAGGGTGATCAATAAACTCCTTCGGTGCCCAACTGGTTCGCACTCCTTCTGGTCAATGGCAAAGGCTGTCAGCGGTAACTTCGCATCCTCCTCTTTCCCTCCGTTGGTGACAGACAGCGGGACCTTAGTCACGAATCCAAAGGATTAAGCTAATGTGTTCGCGAATTTATTTTCGGCGAATTCAAACCTCGATCCCGGCCTTTTGGAGCCACCTGTGATCTCGCCGGTACAGTCTTCCTTCCGGGATGAGAGATTTCGTCCGTGCACTATTCAACGCATTCTACGTGAACTGGATTGTAGGAAGGCAACCGGCCCGGACGGAATACCAGCAATAGTACTTAAGAACTGTGCTCCAGAACTATCGCCGGTTCTTGGCAGACTCTTCCGCTTATCTTATGCACGGAGGACCTTTCCTACCTGCTAGAAAATCGCTCGAGTTCAGCCAATCCCAAAGACGGGGAAAAAGATGTGTCCCACAAAATTTCCGTCCGATAGCATTACTGTCTATTTTATCTAAGGTAATGGAAAAGTCATCAATACAGAGTTGGTTAAGTATTTGGAGTGCAACGGACTTCTGAATGATCGTCAAAACGGATTCCGTGGCACGCGGTCCACAGGTGACCTTTTGACACTTATAACCGATATATGGACATCTGCGATTGAACGGCATGGTGAGTCAAGGGCGATCGCATTGGATATCTCCAAGGCTTTCGACCGCATCTGGCACGGGGCATTGCTGAGCAAACTTCGTTCATATGGATTTTCCCAACAGCTTTGCGACTGGACGAGGAGCTTCCTTGAGAATCGATCGATCCAGGTTGTTGTGGACGGCGAGTGTTCGGATCTGTATCCTGTTAATTCGGGGGTGCCCCAAGGTTCTATTTTGGGTCCAACCTTGTTCTTGCTTCACATAAATGATTTGTTGGAGACAACGGATAACAAAGTGTTCAGTTTAGATAGATGTACGCGTTTCCTCCTTTTCGAGTGATCGGCCGATTGGTACATCTACGTCGCAGCAGCTGAGATGTAGACAGATTGGCTCTCTGAATCAGGATCTGGATAAAGTCCTGCAGTGGGGGAGGGCCAATCTTGTCGACTTCAACGCAACGAAGACCCAGTATACAACATTCACAAAGAAAACTGGATCATCGGTTCTATAGCGTTTGAAATAATAATGAAGAAGATCGTGTGATTCGAACTGGCGCTATGACAGCTCGAATCACGAAAAAAATTGTACCTAAGCGTTACACACCAGGCTACTGACCGTGTTTAGAATTTGATTTCCAAACTCGAGTATATTCCACTGGTGTGAATTATTTTTATTTATCGCTTGGTATACGGTTCTGATGTATTTTTCTTATTCGATTTTTTTCGTTCGGTGTTCTACACTATTTTTGCTTGCTTGTGAATTGTGTGTATCTGTTAGAATCGCTACAGTTCCACAGCTGATGATGAATGGCCGTGCCCTCGAGGCTGGGGAAAGTTTGAGATTACTCGGCGTCACGCTCTGTGGGAATGTAGCATGGCATAAACACGTATCGGGTATCGCCAGATCAGCCTCAGGAAAACTGAGCTATCTTTTTAGAGCCAGGAAATATTTTACTCCGGCCCAACTTCTTCTCCTATATAAATCCCAAATTAGACCCGCGCTCGAATATTGCTCTCATGTTTGGAGCTCGGCTCCTAAACATACCCTCGACCTACTTCAGAGCGTACAGAGACGAGCGATCCGCCTGATCGGGGACTCGGCGCTGACGTCGGGACTACAGTCGCTATCACATCGAAGGCGCGTGGCCGACCTCTGTCTGTTTTACAGATATTATCACGGGTGCTGTTCTTCGGAGAGTCTTGGCATTGTTCCACGCAATTCGGTTTATATGCGCTCCACAAGACAATCCGACGGATCGCACCCGTTTGTGGTTCATCTCCCGACGGCGCGAACATCCCTGTATCAGAACTCGTTCCGTTACAGAGCGGGGAAGCTTTGGAACTCCCTTCCCACGCGAGTGTTCCCGGAGCGTTACAACCTGCAACTGTTCAAAAAGAACTGCAACAGTTATTTGATGGCATCTCGGGGTGCCCACTCGGCGCTATAGGTTCGCCTCTCCCGAGAGAAGTCTAATAAAAAAAAAAAAAAAAGAAGCCTTCCACGTCGCCTTGGATGTCGCTGCATGCATTGGTTCACTACTTGGCGGGTGCCAAAGAAGCTATTCAGGGGTGTCACGTGGAGACTGCATGTCAACTTGGATTGTACAGGGACAAGGATCGTCCTGGCCTTCACCGAGTTGAAAGCCGACTTTACCCTGCATCTTCGCTCCCATCCCCCCGGAATCTACTATATTCTGCACCTGTTAGCCGTTGTGGAATCTACTATCATAATCATCATCGGCGCTACATCGGAATGCCAACTTTGCCGTTCATTGTGCAGCGATATATGGTTTTGGATAGTTCTGTTTTCGATGTCGATGAATGGATTCATTCACTCTGTGTTGTACTGCCTCAAAACAGGCGCCAATTGAGTTCGCTTTCTCTTGCGGGTCCTCGACTACTATTAGTTCTTCGTTGGAGTTAATAAGTTCCGGGGTGAGTCCTGCGTTCAGCAATATTTGACAATTCTCGGGAGTCCTCCTGACTTAATTGTCTTTATTTCTTGGCTATAAGGATCGTTGAACTGTCTGTAGAGCAGTTTCAGCTTGGAGAGCAGAGCGCTTTTTTGTCTATACAGGGCATTAATAGTTCAGTTTCTGTATCTATTAAAATGCTCCTCCATGTGAGCCGCTTTTGGAATGGAACGGTGCATTGTTTTGATGACAATGTTGTCCATCGTTGAGAGATAATGGTCTATTTCCTCATTTCGAAGGATTCTATTAGTCGGAGGATCTACGCCATTGAAGGCTAGTTCCCTTTTTATTATGCGATCAAAGCGCGACCAATGTGCTTTTCGGAAAACGAACGAATGTATCTGGTTGTACTGCTCAAGTATTGCGTGTTCGTTTGGAACATGTAAAACAGCACCGAGGCCGTAATGGTCACTATCATACCCGATTGTGCGAAGGCAATTTCGAGTATTTAGGTCCGTGTCTAATAATTGTAGTCTCTCGTCAATCATAAGTAAGTCCAGAAAGGAGTTTCCTCTTGAATAAGATGGTGTACTTGTAGCGTGCAATTCTAGTTTATATTCTGTTGCATTTGTTTGCCACCAGTTGAATAGTGCATTACCTCTTGTGTTCGGCGTGATACTCGTATCACCCCAAGCACTGTGTTTGGAGTTGAAATCTCCCGCCAGAACAAAATAATTGTTTTCCGAGTCTAACTTGAGACTACGAAAAAGGGTATCCAGTTCGCTGATGAATTGCGAACACTGAGGAGCTTCAGGTGCATACACGGATACTACGTATAGATGCCTTTGACTTTTCAAAGGTATATCTATAATGCAAGCTTCCAGCAACTGAAATTTGTGTACATCTGTGCTGTAAACGACCTTGTGGTGAACGCCTTTCTTAATTAAGACAGCAACTCCACCTCCTTATGTGGCGTGTAGACGATCTCGTCTAATGACTTTATAGTAATTTCTCGGATCTTCTAAGGACCTTGTGAATGACCCTCGTACTACATCTGGGCCAAGTGATAAATACAGGTTCTACTTTTGAAGAGCAATGCCGATAAAAGGAAACAATTTAACCCCGGTTTCTTAGTTTAACAAACATCCCATCCTGGTATATGCGATAAAATGAACTTTCGTAAAAGGATATGGGGCGGAATTCTTTTGTTCTTGTATGTTTTTTTGTTTGTGATAATACAATTGTATGAAACAAAGCGGCATCACTTGTGCTTTATAAATAGTTTTCCAACAAGAGGTCAAGTAGGGTCATCAGCAATACTTTTCACATTGTATTTAAGTCAGGAGTGTTTTTTTTTTTCAAGAGGGGTAAACCTGCTAATGTAATGTGGTGTTCTTAAAATGACTTTTTTATTATATTCTTCAAATCAAGTATAATCTAAGAATTGACAATGGATTGATTTGTACAGTAATAACGTTACGAAATCGTGGAATATAATTTTTTGAAATCAATGAACGTTTTAGGACAAAATAATCTCCAGGGATGAGACTTACTTCCGAGTCAATGGTAATGAGCAAAATGTTCGTATTTGTAGTGACAAAAGCCCCATGTAAAATCACTGGAATGAAATAATTTTTTTTTGTCACCTTACTCCACGACATGATCAGTGATAATTGGTATTTCGAGTTCCCCAGCCTTAGTTTTTACGGAGATTTCTAGTTCCATTGTCTTACATTCTCCGGGAGTTGTAGTTTTACTTGCTGCTGAGATTGCCAGTTCCACTATTTTACATTCCGCCAGAATGTGGTTATTTGTCATACTGCAACCAATACCACCAACTTTTTGAAATCATAGATTTATAAGAGAACAATTTCAAGGCTAGGTTTTGAAGGGCAACGAAATATTGCGGGCATACGGTCTCAAAATACTTGAAAACTGTGAAAAGTGTAACTGACATTTGTAGTTCAAATTGCCCTTCTAATAAGAGTATCGCTCAAGTCCCGAGGTAACATGGGGCAATTTTATTCCTTTTTCATTTTGGACGCTTGAAAAATCCTCATATAAAAGGTTTGACATTTGAGTTATTTCGACCCGAACCCTACAATCAACTTTTTCGCCTTTGCAACTATTTCGAAGATCAATTTGACCACCTACCATCACTATAGTGATCAAGCCATGCTATACAGATTAGGTCTACCAATTAAACTCTCAACAGATTTGCAACTCGCAATCAAACTCCAATTTAGAGTCACAAGCGCCACAAGAAATATTATATATATATATCAGACCTTTACACATGTCCAAGGTATATTAGCAACGATCCAATACTCAAGATTCTGTGCACTTTCAGGCAACAAATGAATTTGTTCGGAGCCCTCCGGTCACCTGTGGCCATCCGTCGTGAATTAATTAAAATCTCTAACAAATTACCGTGGTTCTCGGGTGTCCCCTTTAAAGTTTTTCCCATCAAACAAAAGGTCCCAAATCTGCCCCGACGGGTTCAGATGTCGATACTGTTATTGAAGACATTTATCATTCCCCTCCTTTCGTCTTGTCGCTAGTAAATAGTGGAGCTGTCTATTCAGCTGCCTGCGGTGTGTGTTGACAATTGGTCGCAATTTGAATAAATAGATGAGCAATACATTACGTTGCGTTGTGATGTCTTGAGAATAGCTTGTTATCGACTCGCAAGAATCTAAGGTGATGAGTCTTATGGCTTTCACTAGGAATACTCATTTAGAAGCAAATAGTTAGTGAAAGAGCCCAGAGGGGCGGGATTCCCATTCAAGTGGCTCCAATCGTATCTGAAATCCGAGATCAGACTTTGGATATTTGAAGCTATCATATCAGAACTTTGATAACACGTATTTTATCTGGTTACATAGTGACTAAGTCTTAAATGATTTTCAGTGGTGCGTCAATCAGAAATACACGTAATCATTACGTGCAGCGAAAGAAATTTTAGGTTCGTTAATTTGCAAACATTTTTGGGGAATAAATGGATTATTGTCCGGCCGCCGTAAGAGGACCGACTTAGTGAAACTACCCATAATTATATTCAGCAGATCTAATCGATGATACTGTTAAATGAAAATGATTGCTTTACATAGATTAAAACTCAAATAAAAGGTGCCGAAATTAATTTAGCTAGGGTGCTCGACAAAATTATTTTGCACAGTAGCCAACTGTATAAACAGTCTTGGCCCAAGGACTGCAATGTTATTTTTATTATCTTTTTAATGGTGGGAAGTTTTATCTTACCGCACGGTGAAGGGTGGCCCACCCCTGTTTTGTCGATGGATAATAACGCTTCGCAAGTTTCAGACGGTGGGGGCATGTTATCCTTTGACCTACTCAGGTATAGATCCGTTTTCAAGTTTTACTATCCAGAGTTGCTGCCCTTAGATGGTTCTATCTAATGTGATCCTAAATATAAAGGGGTATAACGGTACTTGTGCGTTCGGGTGGGTAGTTTTGGTACGTGACAGGATACTTCATAAAATGAAGTATTGAATGTTAGCCAAGCTTATGCTGTATGAAATTATAAAAGCCGTATGATGTAGAATACTGACGCAAGGCTAATAACCTTGCCCGGAAAAAGAAATTATTATGGACAATTTAACAAGTCCCGGACAATGACCGGATACCGGTGGAGAGACTTGCTAAATAAGGCCAAGACCGGATCCTGGTTGTAGTGCCGATGATGATGATGATGATGTAGAATATGTCACGTCAAGAGATTCATGTCTAACTTGACCCCAATTCGTCAGTGAAATGGAATCGGACATGTTTTAAAGAGCGTCATTTTCCTTTATATTCTGATCTCCCGCCATCTTTCTCATTGTTCTTTTTTGAAGGTTGCCGTTCAAAAACTATTTAAGAACCGCCTTTACTACTATTATTAAATCATAAATAAAAAGGATCGATTTTTCAAAAATTCCACACTAGTTGTGCCTCTTAAATGTGGCACGAGGATCGTTCAATAAATCCTTAGAAAAAGATTTTCAAGTAAAGACGTCATTTCTTGATATCTTCGCTCAATCGGTGCAAAAAGAATGCATAATACTCTCCAGTAATTGTTTTTTCGCAAGTAATCGCGTCTATCGCAAAATACCGTTGCCATTGCCTTGCCGGCGGATTTCACCGACTTCGCCTTGGTTGGAGATCGTTCGTTTACAAAAACCCATCACTTTCATTGTTTCTTTGTCTTTGGGGTGTAGTAGTGTGTCCGTGCTTCATCCAGAGTTAAGTATCATCGCAGAAAAACGTCAGAATTTCGAGGGAAATATGTCACAACAGCCTCAGAGTCGACAACACGATAGTGTGTATTCTTCACTAGGAGTAAACACGGCACCAATCCTGCCGAGATTTTGTTCACACCCAATATTTCCTGCAACTGTCTAGTGAGTAATGATGCTTTTTTTTTTACAAAAAACGCGCGCACAAAAGGGGATTTTGGAGTACCCTTAAATGTCGGCGCACAGTGCGAGCGGAAGGAGATGAAGTGGTTAGGGAACGGAGGTATCGATGTACATTGGTCTTAAATGCCTGGACATTACAACGACCATTTTTAATAGTTCTAACGACTTATTGAACGACCCTCGAAGTTCCTGAATAGGAATCACAATAAAAATTCACCTTAGCCTACACATCATCATCATCATCATTCGGCACTACAACCGGGATCCGGTCTTGGTCCCGAGGCTTGTTAAATTTTCCATAATAATTTGTTTTTCCGGGCAAGGTTATTAGCCTACACCACACCATGTTTATTCGATGACTTAGAATACGTTGACATTGCCGCGGGGCGTGATCTTAAACAGTATAGCTGTTCATCTCTCTCTTTCCCTATAAATAAACCTTGAAATATAGGGTGGCGCAAAATTAATCACCCGATCGGAAGATTTTTTATTTTTGCAAATGGCGTCGCACGTCAATCATATTTGACATTTGTGAACTAGACAGCTGCTGCCATCTCTTAAGTTAACAGAAAATATTGTAAAGGTCCAAATAAAGATTTTCATCACTCAGAATCTTGTTTTTTATTTAGTAAAAAAGTAATTCAAAAACATAATGGATGACTAATTTTGCGCCACCATATATATGAATTTATAGCAACCGTAGATTTAATTAAATAATTATTGATATTTTGACAGAACCGGGTACTTTTAGAAATGATTACACCGGGAGAAACTTATAGAACTTACTCATTCAGTTGAAAAGCAGTCTTTTATTAATGACAGCAGGTGCCAAAAAAACCCGTCTCAAGTGGAGAAATAGTCCTGAGCATATATTCAAAAATTTAGGTGGATTTCGGGGTGTACCCATGTCCCTGGAAAACGAATATGCCTTTGGACGAATGTAAGTTATTGAAAAGGCTGAGCGATCCAAAGACAAAAACACGACACACAAATCCCAAAAACATCTTGAGTACTGTTTTTTTTTTTTTTTTTTTTTTTTTTTTAAACAAACGTGCGCACAAAAGGGGAGTACCCTTAAATGCCAGAACACAGTGCGAGTGGAAGAAGAGGAAGTGGATAAGGGAAGGATGTACATTGGTTTAAATGTCTGGACATTACAACGACGAGGAAACACATGATCAGGTAGAGTATTCCACATTCGTGTGGCACGGCTAAAGAATGACTCTCTATGTCTGTTACGCCTGAAGTTGACTTTCAACGTGAACTAATGCGCGTTCTCAGATTGACGGGTATCACGGGAAAATGTCTGAGAAGGCGGAACGCATTCAGTAAGTTCAGTTGAGCAACGACCGTGATAATACCTATAGAAGATAAACACGATACGTTATGCCTATGCTCTAACGACGGAATTAGACGACATACGGCTGGGTCCCCAATAAGTTTCACTGCTCGTTTTTGCATCCTATCGAGCAGGTGTAGTGTATTTTTGGATACGCCTGATCGAATATGGGAGTTGAACCCCATTTTGGGACGAATATACGCCTTGTAAATGATGGCCAGTATGCCAGTATAGCCGCCCGTCACCCGGGAGACCGGGGTTCGATTCCCCGTCGGGGAGCCCCTGGCGCAAGACTAATGACCTTGCCCAGAAAAAATAAATCATTATGGAAAATTTAACAAGCCTCAGGTCTTGCAAAATAAGGCCAAGATCGGTTCCCGGTTGCAGTGCCGATGATGATGATGAAATGATGGCCAGGTTGGATGGAGTGAAGTATTTTTTGCATCTCTTAAGGAACTCCATGCCTTTGGCCGCACTTTTCGCAGCTTAAAAAATGGGGTCCCTTCAATTAAGAGTCGACTAAATTCGAGTGCCGAGGATTGATAGTTCCTTGGCTTCGTCGATGGAAGTGCCATCCATCGATAGCATATTTACTTTGGGGTTCGCCTTTGACGACAAGAGACAGCACACTGGTTACAGAAAAAGGAAATCTATTATTTCAAAATTTTATTTGACATGGTTCATATTGTCAAATGTGTATCGTTTTGTTCTATAATTTGTTGCCATCTGAAATGAAAGGTAACTTCATTATGGCTCTCTCATAGAAGCCCTGATCTTTATTGACCAAAAACCGAAGTAAGCGATTTTTACACTCTTCTCTTCACACCAAACTTGTATCACTAAGGAAGTTTTTTCTCTGGACTATTATTGAACCCAATATCTTTCCTGTTGGCCATTTCTGGTCAATCGCTTGCTTCAAAGGGTCCGATTGTTAGTGGTAGAGGCACAAATGTTGATTGTGGCCATACAGACGTTCCCTAATGGCTAATTCTGGTCAAGCTATCTTCAACTGGACCGATTGCCGACAGTAGAGTTCCGAATTCATTGTTGGCCCATGTGGAAGTATACTGTTGGCCATTTGTGGTCGATCGCTTGCTTCAAAGGGTCTGATTGTTAGCGGTAGAGACCCAAACGTAGTTTTTGACCATACAGATTCCCTAATGGGTAATTCGAGTCCAGCTATCTTCAACTGGTCCGATTGTCAATATTCCGAACTTATTGTTTGACGATGTGGAAATATACTGTTGGCCAATTCTGGTCAATCCCTACTTCAAACGCTCCGATTATTAACGGTAGAAGTGCAAATTTAGTGTTTGGCCATAAGAAAGAATTCCGTTCACCATTTCTGACCAGTCTCTAGATTCAAACGATTGAATTGTTGCCAGTAGTGCCTGGAATTTAGTGTTTGGTTATATGGAAGAATCCTATTGGCAGGTTTTGGTCAATTGCTTGGACCGTTTGAAGACCAACTGTTGACAGTAGAGCTTCGAATTTAGTGTTTGGTCATATGGAAGTAACTCATCGTAATCCCGCCAAATACATAGCAAAACCTTATGGCCGATAGTTCTACATTCACGACGTTTGAGCCAATTCACTGCGCTTTGCCCATGATCGTTTTCGGACAACATTTTCGTGTGTGACCCATTTCTCGTCCCGAGTCACCACCCGTTTAAGAAATACGTCGATTTCGCCGCATTTGACCAATGTCTCGTAGATGGAAGTTCATTACGTTTTTTGTGTAAATTCATGTGGCACCCAAAAACCTCGAGTGTCTCTTTATATCCAACACTATGAAGATTGTTTAGAATGTTTGATGGTCTATTTTTAGCTCTTGGGCGTTTGCTAACCTTCCGACTTACTTAGAGCATTTCTATGCTTTTATATACATTGTAAAAGACGACGGGCCTATCGGTGCGAGGTGCATCTTTAACATAGAAAATACCGAAACAGACTTGACGAAGCCAAAAAAAAAAATGTTGTAACAATATTGGGACCATAAACACCATTCAAAATTTCAGTCGCTTGGGTTGTATTTTCGCCTTTGTCAAGGCAAACTTGTAAAATAAAACGAACTTCCATATTTTACACACTATAACCGTCATCTGAATCGAGCCATCAAAATCTGTCGAGCATTCAAAAAACTGTCAAAAACAAGAACTTCTTTTTAGTACTTCTCTCTGGAAAGGCGAACTTATAGCGCCGAGTTGGCATCTTACGATGCTATTTTTTCTCCACACGATCCATCAGCCAACCTCCGAAGAATTATCAACGATTTCTCCCAACCATTTCATGGAGCCTATAGTTTAATAAGGTAATATTCCGGTTGGAACTCAATATACTACTGAATAATTGTGTCTATCTCTCACAATAACAAGAGCCGTTCGTGGAATCTACGTATGCACGATAAAACGAATGAAACAACCTTGTTGCCAACACAACCATTTAGTTCGAAATGTCAATTTTCCAACGAACACAAGTGTGCATTTTTTCGATCAACACTTTACGAGACATATATCACAACAGCCCCGTGAATAGCCCGGCTTGTAAAAGGCGACTAAAGGCCGAGTGACGGGTGGGGTTCTAATGCTCTGCCAACTGGTGTGATACCACTCGGCTAAGTTAAAGACTCCGAGATATGGTCGGGAGTAACCCTTGACCATCTTTCGGAGGTTGGCTGATAGACCCAGCCGAAAAAGGTCGGCTCAGTTGCTAGGTTCGTTCCAAGGTGAGATACTACCACGTTACGCTAAAGTCTCTGACTATGTTCTAAACGTTTGGCTGATGACTCGGCCTGAAGTTGAGAAAATGACCTGATGATATGAAAAATTGCCGGGGGAAATTGGTCCGGCAGGACTATCTCAGGCGGAGCCAATATGGGAATAGATTGTTAAGAAACCAAATTGTAAACATTTCGACATGAAACACTGTCAACGTCCAACTAGTGACAGCATTTTGTAATATCAGAACCATCGCTTTCACTAATACTAATGTAAATCCTCATCATCATCATTATCATCGGCACTACAACCGGGATCCGGTCTTGGCCTTATTTAGCAAGTCCCGAGGCTTGTTAAATTTTCCATAATAATTTGTTTTTCCGGACAAATACTAATGTAAATCATCATCATCGGCACTACAACCGGGATCCGGTCTTGGCCTTTTTTAACAAGTCTAAGGCTTGTTAAATTTTCCATGATAATTGTTTTTCCGGGTAAGGTTATTAGCCTTGCGCCACACTAATGTAAATGCCATTCAAAAATATCTACAAACATCGCACCCCGATATTCTAGCCTTAATTAAGACCCAGGTCGGCTCTTTCACCACTGACTCGACATATCCTCCTTGATCCAGATACGATTTGTATGTGAGATTTCGTTTAAATGTTTAGTCTGTGTCTTCACCAGGGAAGAAGCATTAGACCCCAATAATTTGGAAATCATTTGGATGAAAATTATGTTAAGAGGTTCGGTCAAATGTTTTGTTGTCTCTACCACTCTCCAGATGACGTTCGATCAGCGAAACTCCTTGAACATCTTTTACTTACCGCCCACTAGATAAAAACCAACCACCACCTAACCTCGGAGATTGTCGTTTTTCGTGATTTTAATATACACAACTCCAACTGGTTGGTGCGTTTCAATAGAACAGGCGAAGCTAGCCGTAACATTCGTTGCTAGCCGCAGTTTGGGTCAACTAATGAAAGAGCTGACGCGTCTGCTGGATATTGAGGGTGATTCTACGAACACCTTGGATCTGTTGCTGTCATCCGAGCCAAGCATGTATCTGTGTATGTGCATCATCATCATCGGCACTACAACCGGGAACCGGTCTTGGCCTTATTTAGCATGTCCTGAGGCTTGTTAAATTTTCAATAATGATTTGTTTTTTCCCGGGCAAGGTCATTAGTCTTGCGTCAGACGCTCCCCGACGGGGAATCGAACCCCGGTCTCCCATGTGACAGGCGGGTATACTAACCACTATACTATCGAGGAGCCCAATCACGTTGAAAGTGGATTTTAGGCGCACAAATAAACATAAAGAGTCATTCTTTAGCCGAACCACACGAATGGGGAATGTTCTGCCTGATCATGTGTTTCCTGGCCGTTGTGATGTCCAGACATTCAAGACCAACATACATCGACACCTCCTTTCCTTATCCACTTCCTCTCCACCCGCTCGCACTGTGCTCTGACAGTTAAGGCTACTTCAAAATCCCCTTTTGTGCACGTGTTTGTGTAAAAAAAACTGGCAAACTCGAGTGACTGTTTGATATCGGTTGAACAATTACTTACTTCTCAAATGACTGACTAATGAAAGAGCTGACGGGTCTGCTGGATATTCAGGGTGATTCTACCGACACCTTAGATGTGTTTCTGTCATCCGAGCCAAGCATGTATACCGCGGAAATGACAGTGTCACTGGGGAAATCGCGTGACTGTTTAATATCGGTTGAACAATTACTTGCTTCTGAAATGACTGACCAACCTAAGCAGCGTTACCAGGTATGCAAATGCGCAGTTCCCTTTAATCCTTTAAGTGTATTACTACAAGGCATTTGGAGTTTAACTCCCATATTTGATCAGGCGCATCCAAAACTGCACTACACGTGCTCGACAGGGTGCAAAAACGAGCAGTGAAACTTATTGGAGATACAGCTGTAAGTCGATCAATTCCGTCGTTGGAACATAGGCGCAACTTATCATGCCTATCTCTTTTCTATAGGTATTACCACGGTCGTTGTTCAACTGAACTTGCTCAATGTGTTCCGCGCCTTCAGACATTTTCTCGCGATACCCGTCAATGAATGCGCATCAGTTCACGTTGAAAGTCAACTTCAGGCGCACAAATAAACGTAGTCATTCTTTAGCCGAACCACACGAATGTGGGGTGCTCTACTTGATCATGTGTTCCCTCGTCGTTGTGATGTCAAGGCATTTAAGATCAATGCCCATCGATACCTCCTTTCTCTATTAACTTGCTCTCCTTCCGCTCACATTGTGCTCTGACATTTAAGGGTACTCCAAAATCCCCCTTTGAGTGCGCGTTAGTGTTTAAAAAACCAACTAGGACGATTGTGGGATTTCTTCAGGTACTTTTCGCTGTCAGAAATTTGCGTGATCAGAAATTTGGTTTAAAAACTTCGATTTAACGCCTGCAAAGAATCAATCACCGAAATTATTCTTCTCGGTACGGAGCGCAAAACGTTCCACATTCCATTGAACGTATTAACATCAGGGACATGTGTTTCCATCCAAGTGATTTACTGAAAGAAACAAATGATGAACGTTTAATATTAACAAATGGACCTGTTAGTTCTCCACAGCGTTAGTGTGATTTAATACCGCCGGACTATTTTCTTTGAAAATATCTAAAGTCATTGGTCTAGGCTGGTAAGCCAGACATTATTAAACACTTGGAAGCCAACATTCTATATGGTTACCAAAATACGACCAGAAATGCTTAAAAGAATGATTGAAAATTGGATCTACAGATTATGCCATGTCCGCGCTCGCCATATATCTGACATCATGTTCAAATATCACTGGAATACAATTATCGTTCAAACAAAAACACATTTGTGGCCATGAAAATTATTTTCATGTATTTTATATAAATTCAAAGTTCTATACTTCGTAATGAAACAACCTATATCAAATAAAATTCATCTGTTAAACATTGGTTTGATAAAAAATGTGACCCGATCATCATCATCGGCAATACAACCGGGAACCGGTCTTGGCCTTATTTAGCAAGTCCTGAGGCTTGTTAAATTTTCCATAATGATTTGTTTTTTCCGGGCAAGGTCATTAGACTTGCGCCAGACCCGATCATAGAGGCTAAAAATACGCCTTTTAACTGTGGTGCTCTAATCCCATTTTGTCAGAATCGGAAACGTTTCCAACCAAACAATTGAGACCACGATGGATATCCACAACGGTAAAGTAACCTGAAAACTGATTGAATAACCAACTCGTTTGAAGGCCTTCTGTTCAATGGTGAAGACTTCCTTCTCTTTTCGTCCGCTAGTAATGGGCAGTGGGACACTAGCCACAAATTCAGAAGATAGAATCAATATTTTCACGAATTTATTTTCCATGAATTGAACGCTGAGGGTTCTTTTATGAGTAAACTGTGATCGCCTCGGTACAATCTTCAATGTCGGACGTAAAGTTCCGAATGCCGTGGACTACACTTGAACCAAATGGAATAGCACCGATTCAACCTTTCCCATCAGTTAGAAAATCACTCGAAAACGCCCAATTTCAACAAAAGGGAAAAAATGCCTGCGAACTTACCGGTCGATAGCATTACTGTATATCTTATAGTTGATTAAATACTTGGAATACAACGGACTTCTAAATGATCGCTAATAGGAATTTCGTGACAGGCGATCCGGGAAAGACATTTTGACCTTGGTAATTCACATCTACTTTTGAAAAACATAGTGAATACAAGGCAGTGGCGGGGGCTCTTGATCGCGTCTGGCCCAGAGCCTACTTAATAAGGCTGCGTTCATATGGACTTTAGCAGCAACTTTGCAAGTGGATAAAGAACTTCCTCGAAAATCGATCGATTCGCGTTGTTTTAAACGGTGCGTCTTCGAATCTCGTTTATATTAATTCCGGAGTACCTCAGGGTTCTATCTAGGTGCCAACCTTATTTCTGTGTCATATAATGATTTGTTACTATCAACGGGTAGTAAGATATTCAATTTCCCCGATGGTAGTAGACTGATTTCTTCATTTTCGAATGATTTTTTAGATTTTCGAATGCTCGGCAACCAGATCTACTCCCGGAATCGAGATCTGGACCAAATCCTACAACGGAAAAGTCCAATCTCCACGACGGCACAATATAAAGCATTTACAAGAAAAAGCGGATTGTCGAGTCCACAGTATATGATGAACGGTCCAGTCATTAAATTTAAGGATGACATGAAAATACTTAATGTAACGATCAGTCAGTGAAAAAAAAACGCGATTTTAAATGTGATCTGACTCGGTTATAGTCCGCCACAGGACCTCGAACACGTAATCACTAGTCCCACAAACAGTATTCAGTTAAGTGTTATATACCAGTCGTCTGACCACAGGGCTATCGGAAGATTCTGGTTTTCAGAGTCCGGTAGAATCTTCCCTCTCAATCTGCCCATAGGTTAAAATGGTTATTTAAACATTTTACCCTGGTGCTGGATATCGCCCCAATGAACCAAAAGCACTTCTCAAGTGTATGCATCGAAGAGAATCCACATCTAAGTACTCGTTCAAGGAAGTGTTCCTTTATATCGTTCATTGTTAAACGAGCAATAATCTCAAAGAGGTTAATGGGTAAATCTGCCCAACAACTATCCGACTTGGCTACGGGAACCCGTGGCTCCCATGGAATGCCGTCGCTTTCACTACAAATTTCACAGCTCCATTAAATTTAACCGAGAACTTACTAGACATTTATCTAGGTGACTGCCATACATCAAACTTTCTATGGTGGGCAAAATATTAACAACAACAACAGAAACCCCCTCAACCTCTTCCCCCATCCTTTAAAGGACGACCAGTGTACCAAAAGGACTCAACACGAAAAAAAAACAACTTTTATCAGACATTAATTAAATTACCTGTGGTTTGGCTTGCACACAAACGCTCAGAAGGGATGAGTTGGCTACATCCGACGTGTTTGCTCTACAGATGGTGTACAGATCCTGTGGGGGGGAGCTTAATTAAAGCGGTAGGAGGTACGTTCTATTTTGCCATCATAGGAGTTTGCTTCTTTATAAAGGAAGTGTGCTTCACCGTGGGACAAGTTGAAACTCTGCTAAAGTGTACAGGTGTGTTCCCCTAGCTCGGACCGGGTGTAGGACAGCAGGAGACACATGAATCCTTCGGCGATGATATTCACGTTCCATAAATGAACCATAAGCACAACAAGAAAAATGCAAATAGTATAAAAATAATATGCTACGGTCCCGGCACAGGCTCCAGCTTTGGCTTCGGTGTGGCCGGTGAATACTCCTTACCTCTAGGCGAGAGTGAAAACTGAAAACTGAAAACCTCAGGGAGTCTTTCCCCAGGACAACACGTCTGCTTACAACGTTGCCGGGTGAGATGGTGCTCTTGATGTAATGCGACGCCCACCCGTCACCGTTGCCAATGAGTTACTTTTAACTAGTTCTTCTGTGGACCAGCCACGTTGAGTACTTGGGTTTTCACTTTTTCTGTGGTTCTCCCCTCCTCGGCTTTTTAAGTAATCATTGTTCTTTTTCGATGTATCAACCTTTTCCTTTCTTTTTTATTTGTTCTTCCTTGAGCTTTGACTCATTGTGAAGATCATGGTCGGTTTTGTTTTCCGGTTAGACTAATTGCCCTCCAATGACGTCTTTGACATTGTTTGCAAAAAAAAGAAGAAAAATGGAAAAACCTCCGGATAATTTATTATTTTAGTGAGGATATCGCACAGGACCTCGTGCCAGTTAAAGCGTCACTCCTTGGTATGCCCAATGTGCAATGTTAATGCGACCAAACCGTTGGGTCAAGTGGCATTGCTGAGTATGGTGCATAGGGAAAAGAAGTTCAGGATGAGTATGTAAACTGCCTGTGCATTGAGGATTGTTTGTCAAGTTGTCCAAGTTACGAAGATCGATTTTGGGTAATGATTGATCGTTAATTTGATACAAGATTGGTGGAGCATTGTTTGCTTAGTTGCTTCCAGTTGTGCTCAGTGGTCAGAAATGACTCAAAAGGAATTCGATGTTTGAACGCATCACCAACCAACTTGTTTTCCAGTTGCAGGTTCTTTTCTTGTAATACACAATTTCTGTCATTTCTTTTGTATCCAATTGGCGGAAGGAATGAGAATCGCAACGATCACTGAATGGGGAAAGGAATTGTAGTATAGATGTTGTGCTCGTTACGCATCTTGGTCACATTCTCATTTGGTACACGCGATCAGCAAGATTGGCACCTCTACTTCCTACAGGAGAAGCGTTAAACATGTAATAAACTACAGCAGGCTGTAGAGTCATATGAGGAGCACCAGCAACGTGCGGTTCAAAGTTGTTAAAAGCTCAATGTTAATAGAATTTCACAGAAATGAAGCCATTTGCCTTTGGTTCGTTGGTGTGTGGGTTCGATTGATGTCTGATTAAAATTTGTATCATTAGACGACAGCGAAATTTATAATTTACAATGTATTTTTGTGAAGGATAAGTAAAAGGCGGGATAGAAGAACCACGCGTAGAAGAAAGGAAGGTAAGGTGTGTAAGGAAGCCTGGTCACAAGATAGAAAGGTACTGTGAAGTTAAAGTTCCATGGAAGACCACACGGCTCTGTGAGGTATGTCTGGAGTCTTAGCCAATAAAGAAGGGGGTTAGTCTCACTTGCGAGGACATCAACTTCTGTGTCCAACAAAAAATAAGTACGCTTTTCTCTAAAACAATATAACATAAACCAAAGTTGTGGTTCTCAGCATTAATTTCGCGAGGTAAACTTCCAACTCTGAAATAAACAATTTTCTCAAACCGAAAGAAGCAACAGTAGACACATACAGGACACTGCATTCGAGATTTTGTATTTTCTTCTCATGTTGTTCTTTAGTTTTTACAGTCCTTTTTCTTTTGTGAACTTTGGGTGTAAAACATCACATTACACGTGCCGTGAGGTGGCATGTAAAAAAAGTGAGATCCAATAGTGGGAAATAAATTTCTTTCGACAAAATCGAAGATTGGAACGAATTTGGACTATAGTTCTATTAATACGATCTCTTGGCTTCGCTTGATTAATATAAATGGCACTTAGTGACCATTTTATCTTAAAAAAAAAAAACTCGAGTATGCTGTCTTTATTTATTTCTTTAGATGCCTTTTTATACGGGGTGTCGCTAAAGTTGTTTTCAATATCTTTTGGTCTCTCAACTAATGTATCGGGTTTTCCAATAAGGACTTGACAACTTTGAATTTAATTTGTGAGCGCACTCTTCACTAATCAGCGAACTGTCACTGTCAATTTATTCAGTAAACTCAAAATTTTCATCACGGTTAAGTACACGATCGAACAACGTCTGAAAATTATAAAAATTTACTACCGAAAAAAAGTTGTCAAGTACCTATTGGAGAACCCATTAATTGGAGAGGTGTGGGACATGTGCTGATAGCTAGTCCAACCGTTGGAGAATTCGTCCCTATAGTGCGTTTTACAGAAGCGAGCCTCTGCGATGAGACCGTGAATTTTACAAAAACAATAAGTTTTTACTTATCTGTTTATACAAGGTGTCCCAAAAGTCATTTTCTATTTCTTTTGGTCTCGGAACTAATGTAATCGAAGAGGTGTGGGGCATGTGCTGATAGCTCGTCCCACCGTTGGAATTTTCATTAATATATAGCATTTCACGGGAGTAGAGCATATGTGGTACGAGTGAGAGTTAAAAAACCAGTAATGGTACAAATATTGCGAGGCAAAATTTTTGCGATCTGTGTCAAATTGGCCACATTATTTCCAGTAGATGGTCCCGTCGTTGGGAATTCAGTCGTCATGGAGCATTTGCGAGCTTTACAAAATTCTACTATTATTGCCCGGCAAATATTTTGTAGTCTGTACCAAATGCGAATCATTGAATATTCTATTTTTAAAAACATGAGTATAGGCTCGGAAATTCAGTCGCTACAGAGTGTTTCTCGTGATGTCTGGCGGCGAAAATTTTGCAGTCTGTACCAAATTTTTAACATTAGAGTTATCGGATCATCGAATACTCAACTTTTCAAAAGATGGGTACAGAAGTTTGAGAAGACCGGTTCGACAATGGACAAACCACGGACCTGGCGACCTAGGTTATCAAGAAACGAGGAAAATGTGGAGATCGTGCATCTAGTTTATAATCAAAATGTATGTCCACTACCTGGCTTCGAAATGAAAATAGCTATAGGCTTGAAGTTTCGACTCGGTGAATTACTTTCCTGTGAATGCTGTCAGGTAGATCGAGAGTATGCTTGGGAGCAGATCTCCATATATGCGAACAACATTCGTGTAGTGCTCTAAAAAGCCCTACCACCTTTTTCCCCCATTCCTACATCCAAATCCCAGCAATATTACCCTAAGCCCAAAATCCTATCAAAACCCGAAAAAAACCCAAACATGATCCAAAATTCGCAATAAACGAATCAAACATTCGTTTATCGCTTAACATTTGCCCCCACGGCAAAATTTAATCCGAAATCCGAATTAAAATTAAAATTCACAATAAACGAATCTAATATTCGTTTATTGTTCTACATTTGCTCCACGGCATCATGAAAATTCAAAACCCAGAGGTACGTTATGTCAATCTGGGAAAATTCCATCAAATAGAACAAACAAACCCGAATCCCTTTCTACACATCCACATCTGCGCAATAGTTTCGTAAGAATTCAAGAAATTGAATTCTTATCTTAAATAAACACTGAGCATCTCACCCAGGATACAAAAATCGGGATTTTTGTACGAAAATGTATATTTTCGGCATACAATTTTCGATTTGTTTTCCTTTATAAAGGAATAGTTAAGTGATCTCCGGGCCGCAGTATAATATCGTCCATTCTCCCTGGAGGAAGTACCCCAGGAGAAGGGCCGCAGTAAAAGATCACTATTTGTCCCTATAGGACATACTACAGAAAGGCCAGTATTTGATGTTCCTGGAGGAAGTACCATAGGAGAACAAGTTGATAACATTTAATAAAAGTAGACATTAAACACGTGCGTTTTCTGAGTTTTGACTGTTCCAACACAAGAAACTGCTGAGTAAAGTTATGGTACCTCCACAAGGAAAAAAAACTATTCTTACAGACTATCACCGGCTCCCAGGGAAACCTGCGGAGACGAGGACCGCGAAACACAAAAACGCGGCAGGACTAAACTTAGGATGTTGCTGCTCCCTCAAGGTTTGAGGAAGCACGGCGACGCCTCCTTGTAGGACGGTTTTCTCAGGAGCGGTCCACCAAAGAGATCATACGTCCTTTTCAGGACAAGAAGACGCGCTCCCTGAGGAATAACCCCTACAGAACATAACATTCGAGTGTGAGGGTAACTTATGAGGAGAAGAAGTGGTGCCGATGAAAAATATTTTCTGATTTTAAAAAGATTACTTAGTTTCCTCACTGTAAACTTGGAAATATTCGACGTGTGTTCAAGCCACAATACATTCCTACCAACCGGTGCACCGAGCAGTATCATACTTCCCTATATTTAATAACTTGGGCGTTCATCATAAGTTGTAGAACCGCCAATTGGGTTTTTCTTGTAAACATATAAAATATTGCGTCTTCGTTGAATTGAAATCGATAAGACTGGCATTTTCTCATTGTAGGATTTTGCCCATATTTTGATTTAGAGAGTCGATCTAGTTGTATCACAGCAGGTGCGATGTGGAACCGCTTTCCGACCAATCATTCTAAAATGAAGATGTCAGTCTACTATTATCGGGGAAATTGAATATCTTGTTACGAGGTTGCTACCAGGATAGAACCCTGATCTGATCTATTTTCAAGGAAACTCTGCGTTCAATCGGCAAGTTGTTGAGAAAATCCATATGAAGGAAACTTATTTAGTAATGCTCTGTACCAGACGCGAACGAAAGCCTTGGATATAACCAATGCAACGGCTCTTTACTCGCCGTGCTTTTTAATTGTTGGTGTCCTAATACTACTCACAAAGTTCAAATGGGCTCCCGTGGATCATCAGCTGTAGGCTCACCTGGCGACTCCAACAAAATCGGCACCCCACGTGACATATCACGTGAAGTACTACGCGACATAACACACGATACACCACATGACACACCACATGAGACTCCAGATGACACACCACATGAGACACCACACGATACACTACATGACATACCACACGATACACCTCATGATACACACCACACACCACACACCACACACCACACACCACACACCACACACACCACACACTACACACCACCCGACACACCATACCACACACCACACGACACACCACACATTACACGACATAACACACCACATAAACATGCAACCAATAGTGAGGAATATCGCTCCAAATGAAAATCGAAGAAATCAATCATCAGATCCGTATACCACACCAATTGGCATATCAACCTCACACCTTAAAAAGTTGTCGAGAAAAATACATCACATGTAGACGAACATGCGGCCGTGGTCCGATGTGCTGAGACTTTGGTTCTAATATTTGTTATAGCATTGCTTCCAATCGCATTCTTCACCATCTTCCCAAAACCCTGTATTCCACATTGGTGATAATTTGGGAGTCAGTTGTATTCCAAATATTTTAAGTATTTGGAATTGATAACTTGAACAAAAAGGATAACACTAAGGACGACACTTTTTCTCTTTCCTTAGAATTGGTTAAATATCTGCGGGTTTTTAACAGATAGAAAAGGTTTTCATAACATCGTGCATAATATATGCGGAAAATAACCGGCGATAGTTTTGAAGACTATTTCTGCCAATTCGTCTGGTCCAGTTATATTTTGGAGACAAGCCCACGGAAGATGTCTTGAATAGCACGTGAGTATTATAGTCACCATCAATTGAAGTTCCTGATTCAGAAATTTACCTCTCTTTTACAATGTTTAGGCGGTATGTGGTGTGGCAAAAAAGTGGCAGGAATATTTGAATTTTGTGGACTTAAAAATGTAAAAACCACCTATGGGGTAGAGTTTAACTGTGCTCCTGCATGGGAGCGGATTCGATAAACACCCACTGAATAACACTGTATAACAAGAAGGAAAAAATGTCATAAATAAAAACACACAACTATTGTTTGCCATTAAACGTTCCTTTATTTTTGCAGATTTTTGTTTATTTTGATTAGTCCTTCGGATCGCAGCGGAACTCTTTTTAGTTAACACTAATGTCATTAATTTTAGAGGATCACAATATTTACAGAGATCTTTGTACTGGAACGACTTTAACAATAGGCGGCAATCGAGTCTGAATATAATTGGGTTTCTGCACATACACTACGTGATAATTCTTAAATAGCAATTATTTCACCGGGACTCCTTCTCAATTAACCGCGTCTATAACTTAATTCACTAACGATTTTTATTTAGTTATGTTACTAGCACTTCGATTCCTACTAGATATTTGACGACCCTCCGAAAACTTTACTTGTGACAAGCGACTCGAATAAAAAATGAGATACGTGGTTGATAACCGGCAGCGTGTGTGCGCACTCCGTAGGGGTGGGAATCTGACTCCCTGAGCTGGGCGACGTTGACCCAGCCTCTGGTGATTGCGACGAGTTTCCACGCATGTCATCGCAGGGGAAAAACAATCTTTCCTTTTCAAGAAAGACACCCAAACACTCGCTAGGCGCATATAGTGCGTGTGCACTCTTAAGATGACGAAATCTGACTCGCCAATGCAATCCATATCGGTCAGATTCAACGGTGGTGGATTACATCGGTGTGGGAGGATTCTATATGTGTCCGTATAGGACAAGTACGATACCCATCAGCCTGCATATCCGCAACGACGAAAATGCACCTGAATAAACATGGGCTGGTTGGTGAGTAGCATAAATACAGTGATGCTACTGCGTGTTTGTTTGTTTTACAGGCCGGAGCATCGTTAGGTATGATCTAGGGTATGATTGTCTAACGTCAATCATATTCGTGCCCAAATCCCATGATCGGTGGATAACCGATAAAGTAAATTGGTCGTAAGTGTTGCGAACCTCGGGATTGGGGCAATAAATAGTTATGAACCGTAGCAAACCATCGGCTGCAGCTGTGTCAACAATTACGCTGGCCACCGAGTATTTATCTATTATAATTGCTGACGAGTCGAGCCGATGGGGATATGGTATGGTTCATATAATATGGAACGGAAAAATTCAATGTGATGCATGTCTTGATGAGGTTTAACTTTCAGGTGAAAGTTATTTGAAAGACAGCTTACGCTGCTCGAATGCAGGTACGTATAGTGGTTTATGGAGTGAGGGAAAAGCGGCTGATTTAAAGAAAAGGGTGGTTCTTTGGAAAAGCTTTAAAGAACCGCCACACATCTTATCGAAAATCTTCTTCACATTTCCGTGTGGAATATAATTATAAAGAAGTAAACATTTTAATTGATTGAATGAAAATAGTTCGAGTCTTGAAGGGTGCCGTTTTAAAAAATCGTGTTTTGAAAAAAACGCATTCATTGTTATGAAAAATCATTTCGAGGAAGTGCGCAAACTTCAAAACCGCCCAGAATTTCACAAAAAAAAGTATCAATATAAAGGTGTTACTCTTCTCTTATTCTACCACTAATTTATTATTTATTGGTTTGTAGAAACCCGAAAGTTCATAGCCTCCCTAAATCGACTACGCCACCGTTCCCTATCCTTCTATAACGTTCAAAGTATCTTTTACGCCAATCAAGAAGTCAATTTTTTAAATTCCGCAGTAGTGTTATCCCTTTATATGAACACTTTAAAATACGAGCAACGAAATAGGTTTCCCTAACAAAACGTTTCATCAGTTCTTTGGTTTTTATTATTATACATTATTGTACAGAGTCTGGTTTTTAAATACGATTATTTCAAAAAGTAATAAGCCGGAAGTGGTTGGCATCATTCGACTCGTGAGTAGTGCTGGTTTTCCAACCACGATGATGTGGAGGTCGAGAAAATATCGGGCGTTCACTATCGCTCGTCGACAATTTTGTTCATGGTTTAATATTTGACGATTGAGTGTTAATTTAATTCGCCCGTGAGTGCAGAGATTCCATGCAACTGCCTTGGTTATGAACATGCCTCTGTTGTAGCCTAGTTGAAGGATACCTGCAAGCATCAAAATCATGAAAAACAGTTTAACGGAATTTTTTCAAATTTCAGTTTGAAAAAGGGTGGACTCATTGTGACTTCCTAAGGCAGCCGCACTTGAAATTTTGAGAAAGGCCTTAAAGTTTCATCCTTTTAAGATTCAGATCGTTCAAAAATTCAAGGAAAATGACCTTGTTTACGCAAAGAATTCTGTGAAACGCTGTTACAGCGGCTGATAACCTTCCCCGGAAAAAGAAATTATAATGGAAAATTTAACAAGCCTCAGACTTGTTAAATAAGGCCAAGACCGGATCCCGGTTGTAGGGTCGATGATTATGTTGATGATGATGATGTTGCAGAGATTTCGACTATAAATTCCACTTTTTAGAGTGGCCTTTCTCTTTGAAATGGGCATGTCAATAAGTAAAACTGGCATTACTGGTCTCCAAGAATCTGTAAGCCACGACTCAACCACCAAAAACCATTATATTGTCCTCGGACCACTGTTTGGTGGGCTTTATCCACAAACAAGACAATTAGCCCAAGGCCAGTCTATAAATGTCAATACTGAGAATTATAGAAGCGTGATCACAGATTTCTTTTTGTTGAATCCGTAGGCTCATTCATTGTCCTCATCACGCACCTGGCTTCGACAGGATTCAGCCACACCACGCACGTCCAAAGCTTCGATGCGATTACCCTGGGATGTTTTCCCCCAAAAACTGACCAAAGCGAATGGTGACATTCAAGGTCACCAAACTTAACTCCGATGACGTTTTTATGGGGTTGTTTCAAATTAAAAGTACGCCAAAACAACTGATCCACGGAATTGTAAATGTAAATGATTTATAAATAGTAAATGATTTATAAATAATTATAAAAATGTAAATATTAATTGATTTATAAATAATTACCCGATCTCCAAGCGTAACCTAAGTACCAATGGGAAGCAATAGTAAATAATTTATAAATAATTATAAAAATTTGAGTAGTAAATGATTTATAAATATTTACCCGATCTCCAGACGTAACCTAAGCACCAATCCGAAGCAATGGTAAATAATTTATATATCATTACCGGATCTCCGGGCGTTACCTAAGCACCAATCCGAAGCAATAGTAAATGATTTATAAATAATTATAAAAATGTAAATATTAAATGATTTATAAATAATTACCCGATCTCCAGGGGTAACCTAAGTACCAATGGGAAGCAATAATAAATAATTTAAAAATAATTATAAAACTGTAAGTAATAAATGATTTATAAATATTTACCCGATCTCCAGACGTAACCTAAGCACCAATCCGAAGCAATAGTAAATAATTTATGAATGATTATAAAAATGTAAATAGTAAATGATTTATAAATAATTACCGGATCTCCAGGCGTTACCTAAGCATCAATCCGAAGCAGAAATCACCCGTAAAATTTGGATAAAAAAACTGTTATGAAAACTTGTGCATTGGGATAGTTATTATTTACTTATATCCTTCGACCGGTTACACCTTCATCAATTTCAATTCCGTTTTAACACCAACATCCACTGGAGCGTCAAATACACAAAAAGGAGACAAAACAAACCAACAAATAAAAAACATATTTGCAATAAAGTGACAATAAAAATGTGAAAAGGACACAAGAGGTGAAATATAAAAACCCCGGACACTGTTAAAGTCGAACTCAAAGTCAAAGAGCAAAAGTAAGCAACTATAGTCGGAAGTGTAAATGTCCTTTTATGGATGCTGTTCGTCGATGCGACGTCGAGGAGGAAAGTTAAATTGTGCGCCATCATGACATCGCTCCGGATGTTATAACTGAATTTTTTGTTATCATTTGCGGCCGTTTGATTTGCGAGTCAATTCGAAACTTGGCACAAGAATCGGACACGGAAAAGATGAAAATGCCAATGCATACATTGTGCCGTAAATCTTTTTTAAATTTTTCATTTCCAACCCCCTCCGACTGGACTTTGAATTGAGTGTATAAAAGTAGAACCAAAACAATAAAAAAGAGAGAGGATTAATTTTTCAAGCGAATGGGATTCTCATTGAAAGAAGGAGTATCCAATTCCCTCCTGATGTTAAATATAATTATCAACATCTGATTAAATATTAGACAAAGTGATCATGTAAGATAAATGTATACGAGACATGTGTCGCTTAAATTCCGTCAGACATTAATACTTCCGTTAAGTAGTCAATTTATTCACCTACGCAAGACTGCACTCGACTCGCTAATCAACATGCTATACGTATATTGTGTCAAGCCGCGGTGAACTTGTTTTGACAGCCACTGAAAACATCTGTCCCTTAAATAGCCGTAGCCATTGAAAACGATTGGGACGCACACAAACAGACAAAAGGTGCTAGTCGGCTAATTCGGCATACCCTCTCTAGTTTTAAGGGTCGTTATTTCATAAGCCGATGACATTCATGGGTGTTTTTGTTAGGCAACTAAACACCAATATTCCGAGATCCCCCTCCCTGTTCGAAGGCACTCATTCATTGTATTCTACTCGTATATACACATAAGTGAGTGGCATATACGATAACTATTTGTTGATCCTCAGGCAGGATACGCTTCTTACATGTGTGACCATAACAAACCATCAACGGCTGGAGGGGTTGCTACTCACAGCCCTACTCATTTTTTGTTGATGGAAAAGTGTGACGAATAGAATTTCACAGGGGTTGCTGCTATTCGATCGTTAACTATCAACAGAAAGGGTTCAAAAGAGGCTTAGAGCACCATATTTGATAGAGGTGAACAAAATGAAAGCTGAGACTGATAATTTTGCATCGTGTGTTGCCACATCTCCCTCTCATCATTTTCAATTAATTACCTGTCCTGAGCATTATTGTTAGATAGATGTTTTGATAAATGTCATAAATATACTCTCTGTCTTCCGATGAATTAAGTCGCGTTGTCCAACATGTCGAACTTGTCGGGCTCACTGATAACATGATATTAGCTGGCGACTGTTTTAATTACCAAGAGCTGAGTATAAATTTTCATCGATTTTCACTTGGGACCCACAGATGCCCCAACTAAAACAAAGAAGACAACAAACGAGTCGAAATATGATTAGACGAAGCTTTTATTCATGAAGGCGCCTATCTTATCATCCTGCTCGTTCATTAGTTTATCAATCATTATGGATTGTTGATGTTTAATGGTGCCTTTGAAATCGTTTTTATTTTACCCTACACTGCTTGAATTCTTCCATCGGCCTGGGAAGCGAATAAGCTTTTCAACTTTATGTTGTCCAAGAAGTTTTAACATGGCTTACGGGTCACCAGAAATGTACTAATTTAAGCGAATTTCATGGATTTTGAAGTGATCACTTTATCTAAGGTGAATGTTGCTCGTGCAGCATTTTTTGGGATTAGTCTACACCTGTTATCCTTTGGATTCTTACGCTCTATCTAGCTAAATGTTTTGGTAGCTATAACACCATCAATGCTATGTTTAAGTACGAACTTGTACTTTCTGGTGGTGGTGGTTAAACACGGGTGGTTTTATCTTATGATCTTAAAGGCAGCCCAAAAAGACAGTGATTTTCGGGATTTTATTAACAAAAAGTATCCCATCGAATGTTTTGAAATTTTAGGGATATATTTCCGTATAACTAATCTATGTGTAGAATTTTTTTTGTATAAAAATAATTAATTTTTAAAGACTAATGCACCATCCCGCTTCGTCGCCTTCAAACATGAAATCTGTCCATTGTCCTTCAAAAAGCTGCCATTGAGAAACTGTGTGAGACGCACCCTTGAAATTGTAGTAGGTTAATCTTGAAGGTTCGGCGCAAGGCTAATAACCTTGCCCGTAAAAAATAAATTATTATGGAAAATTTAACAAGTCTCGAAACTTGCTAAATAAGGCCAAGACCGGATCCCGGTTGTAGTACCGATGATGATGATGAATCTTGAAGGTATAGACAAACATTTTTCAGAAGTGTCAAACTAAGTGTGTTCTTTAATAACTTTATTATGAATTAAATTAAAGACCTTTTTGGCACGATGTATATTCCGGTAGGTATCTCACAGTAATACCCAATACTTGCGTAGTGTTTATATAACAGCTTCCCAAATTATATCTCTTAATTACACACATAACAGTTTCTCAAATTGTACATTTTCAGCTTTAAATTACGCCACTTTCAAAAATGCAAATTGTTATTCCCCAATTTTATGATTCAATTCGTTAGGATATTTGAGGAGGTATTCCGTTCCAGATTCGTGCACACTTTGGTCCGGATAGAAAACGCTTGTTGGGAAAAGAACAATCGCTTGCATATCCTAACATATCGTTGAAGCGCCAACCCTTAGTCGAAGGGTCGATTTGCTCCACTGATGTAGACCGAACTCTGAGACGGCGCCTTGTTTATACAACCGACATATCAGAGGTTGGCGAAGTTATACAGCTCGTGTACGTCCACGAACATAAATCTAGTCGAGTGCGGCGTGTCGACCTTTTTTTTTAATATACTTCTCTCGGGAGAGGGGAACATAACAGGTCAATTGAAAAGTCCCCGGCCGGACACATAGATGGCGGCACTAGAATTAAATCCAATGATTTTTAGTTAGCCCTAACCTTCAAAAGACGCGTGTATAAATTTGACAGATGTCGGATCATTAGTTTGTGAATTATAGTAATTTGAGTGAAGCAACTTCTGTTATTGTGAAAAAAATGGATAAAAAGGAAATTCGCGTGTTGATAAAATATTGCTTTTTGAAGGGAAAAAATACAGTTGAAGCAAAAACTTGGCTTGATGACGAGTTTCCAGACACCGCCCCAGGAAAATCAACCATCAAGGATTGGTATGCTAAGTTTAGACGTGGTGAAATGAGCACCGAAGACGGTGAACGCAGTGGACGCCCAAAAGAGGTTGTTACCGACGAAAACATTAGAAAAATCCACAAAATGATTTTGAATGACCGTAAATTGAAATTGAATGAAATAGCAGGCACTCTAAAGATATCAACTGAACGTGTACATCATATCATTCACGAATATTTGGGTATGAAAAAGCTCTGTGCAAAGTGGGTGCCGCGCGAGCTCACTTTTGACCAAAAACAAGGACGAGTTGATGATTCGGAGCAGTGTTTGGAGATGATCAAGCGTAATAAACCCGAGTTTTTGCGTCGATATGTGACAATGGATGAAACATGGCTTCTTGACTCTAAAAAGATAGCTCAGTTTTCCTGAGGCGGACCTGGCGATGTTCGACACATGTTTATACCACGATACATTTCCACAGACCGTGACGCCGAGCTTTCCCCAGATTCGAGCGTCTGGCCATTCATCATCAGCTGTGGAACCGATGATCCATTTTTCTTTGTGAATGTTGTATATTGTGTCTTCGTTGCATTGCATTCGGCGAGATTGACCTTTCCCCACTGAAGGACCTTATCCATATCGCGATACAGGGAGTCGATCTGGCTACATCTCAGCTGGTGTGATGTTGATGCACTAATCGGCCGGACACTCGAAAAAGAGGAAAGAAACGTACTTTAGCGTTTGAAATGATGGATAGTGAAGAACGTGTGATTCGAACTGACGCTATGACAGTTAGAATCACCAAGAATTGAACCGAAGTGTAACACATCAGGCTACTGGCAGATTTTAGAATCCGAGTTTTAAACTCAAGTATATTCCACTGATGTGAATTGTTTTTGTTATCGATATGGTATGCGGCTCTGATGTATCTTCTTATTCGATTTTCGTTCGGTGTTCTTCACTATTTGATTGTGTATTCTGTGCATCTGTTAGAGACGCCACAGTACTATCATCCCCCAAAACTGAACACGATGTTATCCATTGACTCCAATAAATCATTTATGAGAAGCAAAAACAATTCTAATAACCTTGCCCGTAAAAATAAATGATTATGGAAAATTTAATTAATTTTTAAAGACTAATGCACCATCCCGCTTCGTCGCCTTCAAACATGACATCTGTCCATTGTCCTTCAAAAAGCTGCCATTGAGAAACTGTGTGAGATGCACCCTTGAAATTGTAGTAGGTTAATCTTGAAGGTTCGGCGCAAGGCTAATAACCTTGCCCGTAAAAAATAAATTATTATGGAAAATTTAACAAGTCTCGACACTTGCAAAATAAGGCCAAGACCGGATCCCAGTTGTAGTGCCGATGATGATGATGAAAAACAAGGTTGGAGCCAAAATAAAACCTTGAGGCACCCCGGAATTGACAGGATACAGTTCCGAAGACTCGCCGTCCACAACAACCCGGACCGATCGATTTTCGTCCAGTCATAAAGCAGCTGGGAAAGTCCGTAAGAACGAAGTTTGCTCAGCAATGCCCCATGCCAGACGCGGTCAAATGCTTTGGAGATATCCAATGCGACTGCCCTTGACTCAACACGCTGTTCAATCGCAGATGTCCATATATCGGTTATATATGTGTAAAAAGGTCTCCCGTGGACCTTCTGCCACGCAATCCGTATTGACGATCATTCAGAAGTCCGTTGCACTCCAAACACTTAACTAACTCAGTATTGATGACTTTTTCCATCACCTTAGATAAAATAGACAGTAATGCTATCATCCGGTAATTTTGTGGGAGACACTTTTTCCCCTCTTTGGGACTGGCTGAACTCGAGCGATTTTCCAACAGGTAGGAAATGTCCTCCATGTATAAGATAAGTGAAAGAGTCTGCCAAGAACCGGCGATAGTTCTGGAGCACGGTTTTTAAGGACTATTGTTGGTATTCGCGTAGAATGCATTGAATAGTACGCGGGCGGAACCTCATATTCCGCATCGAAGACCGTACCGGCACGATTACAGGTGGCTCCAAAAGACCGGCATCGAGGTTTGAATTCGCGGAAAATAAATTCGCAAAGACATTAGCTCTATCTTTTGAATTTGTGACTAACGTCCCGCTGTCTGTCACTAACGGAGGACAAGAGGAGGAAGCGAAGTTACTGCTGACAGCCCTTGCCATTGACCACGAGGGGCGCGAGCCAGTTGGGCACTTAAGTAATTTATTGGTCACTCTGTAGTTGTAGGCCTTCTTAGCGGTATCAATCGCCCGGTTGCACGCGTTTCTGATTCTAACAAAATTCGTTCTGTTAACATCGGTAGGATTGGACCGCCATTGTTTAAAAGCTCTGTTTTTTGCCGCTGTAATCTGCTCGCATTTTTTATCAAACCGAGGCTTATCATATGAACTGCATTTGATAGAATGGGGAATGTAGATCTCCATCCCGAGAAGAATAATCGCTGTCACCGACTCCCCGCATGCAATTGAATCGGAGTCTCCAAAGCACACCTCCGACCACGGAAAGGATGCGAAGAAATCTCGGAAACCGTCCCAGTTGGCAGCCCCAGTAGTATATTATGGCGGGTTCTGGGCCACTTTTTTGACGTCACTGAGTTAAAACCCACCAAAAAAAGTGGCCCAGAACCGGCCATAATATACTACTAGCCCCATACCACCATATATGGCGAAGCTGCTTAGGTCGGTTATTCGCTTGAAATGCAAGTGGTTATGCGATCGATATCAAGCAGTGATATTAGTTTCCCAGTGGCGCAGCAACTTCCACGGTATAAAGGCTCGGCTAGAATGTCACAAACAGATCCAGGGTGTTCGCATAATAACCTCGGGTATCCGGCACTCGCGTAGGTTCCTCCACGGGTTGAGTCAAAATGTGGTTAACAGCGCACATCTCCGCTAAGCTCTCGGCGTCGTCGGTTCTGTTAGAATGTACCAACCAGCCGGAATTGTGCACAGTAAAATCGCCAAGGACGACAATTTCATAAGCCGAGTGGTTGATCTGAATCCAGTCGACGGTACGTGAAAAATGTTCGAAATATGTCACTGGCCCATCGTCATACGGGGAGCAGTAAAGACAACAGAATTTAACAGAATCCCTCAGCACGACCCTCAACCACATGATGTCCAAATTATTGGGTTCCAACGCCTCCATCCTCTGGCAAACCAAATCGGACCGAGGGAAGACGCAGACTCCGCCCTTAAGACGGAATCTCGAATGTAAGTCGTATTCTGAGAACCGAAGATATCTCGAATCAGTTGACGAATCAACTTGTGTCTCGGTTAGGGCAAGGATATCAGGTTTCGGTGTTTGCAAATATTAGTGGACGGCGTTTACACTCGTATTGGTAAAACCGGTGCCCCTGATGTTACCAAATGCTGTTATCAGTCGAACGTCGACAGAATCTTGAGAACGAGGCCGATTACGTGGTGACGAATTTCCTAAAGTTCGATTATTTATCGTAATATCTGCAGGATGTTTCCCCTTACATAGTCCCCCCGGAGATCCGTATGAGAAGCTGGTTTACCTCCGCAATTCTTTATCTCAGACGGTACCATCATGACTTACCTCCGTGTCAGTCAGGGTTATCAGCCATACATCTGAAACACCGTCGAAGATTTCTCCCGAGGATATCGCGGAATGTACAACGTGACGGGGTGGTATCTCACCATGGGACCGGCTACCACCTAAGACAACCTTTTCTCGAACTGGTCCATCAGCCAAGCTCCGAAAGACGGCCAGGGATTTCCTGAGACTATTTCACGGAGCCTATAGCTTGATGGGGTGGTATTTCACCGGGCGGCAGGGCGTTAGGACCCCGCTTACCTCTCGGCCTTTAGTCACCTCTTACGGCAAGTCGGGCTAGCTGTGAGTATATTACCTGTTATGTAAAATAAAGAAAGACGTAGGGACTGAGCCTATGTGGCGGTGAGATGGAGCGACGGTAACAGAGAATACCAAAAAAGAAAAAAAAATTACTGTATTGGTTTGAAAAAAATTAAGAGAGAGACTTGGAGTGTGTACTTGAGCAGAAGTCTTTAAAAATTGATTATTTTCACACAAAAAAAATTCTGCACATGGATTATTTATACAGAAATATATGCCTAAAATATGCACTATAGTTTGCTGTGTGCATCAGCTCGAAAAAGGGGTAATGTCGTTCGGACCTACAGTTGAGTGGTAGTACATCGAGTGATTCGGGCAGTTTTCGGGGCGTTGCTTGTTTCCAGTTCGGCAAGATTTAACATTTTCACTTGGCGGAACCACTCGTAACTTTCTTATCATCCTTTAACTTTTTTCAGCATAAACGACATATAAATGGGTACACGATTCTTGTGGGATGTAAGTTACTTTAAATTAATTATATATTTTATTCACAAAAGTGGAGCAACATCATAAATGACAATTACCAAATAATTAGCTTTAGAAGAACTTTTCCAGTATCTAAACAACACAGACGAAATCAAGGAGAATGAGACTAAAGAACAGTCTAGTTATCAAGTCATATAAAGTTTCAGCTCTTTTAAAAACCATTTATTTAGACCAAAATGGAATTAGGCCTATTTGTTGTTGTTGACATTTTTGAGCTGAAATCGATTTTTAATAATTTTATTTGTGGAGTGTATTTCAGATCAAATACTTTTTTTATTTTTTATTTCAGTTGTTTGTGTAATCTTTAGAGGGCAAATGCTCGAAAATTCCTTGCCTCCTTGTGAGCCGTGAAGTTCAGGAATAGCGCGTTTCAAATTGTATTTATTCTGTCAAAAAATAATCGGGACTTGAGTCAATAAAAACAACACAGACATTTTATCTCCTTTCACATAGGCTTCCTTTGAAGAGGACTGACACTGCATTCTGTCATTATGTTATTATTATCTCCTTCAAAATGACCGCCTCAATGCCTGCGGTCGTGAAGAAGGTTTTGCGTTTGATTGTGCAAACCTATGTTCAACTGACGACTCTTGCTGTTGTGCAGTTCGGGACAATTAGGAGTGGTAGGTAGTGGAAGGAGAGCGCACGGGACAGGGAACAATGGCGGAGTGGAGTCGGTAAGGTCATGAACTTTCGGGTTCCTACAGGCCAATAAATAGTAGGTAGGGTGCCAAGTTCGCCGGGCGAAATACCACCCCATTAAGCTAAAGGCTTCGTGAAATGGGTGAGAGAAATCCTTGAGCGTCTTTTGGAGCTTGGCTGATGGACCCGGACGAGAAAAAAAAATGTCTCAGGGTGCTGACTCAGCGCTATAGGTTCGCCTTTCCTGGGAGAAGTAAAATAAAAAAAAAAGGCTCCATTTGAAGAAGTACATTTTTTGTATTCTGCCAAAATATAATCGGGACTGAGTCAATAAAACGCAAATATTTTATCCTTCAAAATAGACTCCATTTGAGGAGGTTTCACATTGCATTCTGTCATTATATAATCGGGATTGAGTCAATAAAAAGAATGCAAATATTTTACCTCCTTCAAAATAGACTTCATTTGAAGAGGTACATTTTTTTACAACCAACAATCCAGTCCTTCGTATACTTTTTTAAGCATGTTCTAGGATCGCCTTCATTATTATTATTTATTGGCCTGTAGGAACCCGGAAGTTCATGACCTCACCGACTCGACTCCGCCATCGTTCTATGGGAATTATCTTAGTTATGTGTCGGCAGTGGCACGGGTTGACTAAGATTCCCTTCTTGTTCACTTTACCGGCGCTCTCAGGATACTTACAGAAACACCCAGATGTCCAACTGGTCACTGCCGCTTTTCCAGCAAAGAAAATAAAACTCCAGGAAATGGTTAATGGTATATGGTAACTTTATTAATGTTAGCTCTTATATTACACAGCGCAGGAACTTTATTTGTTTTAAAGCTCTAACTATACAAGTGACTTTGATTGTTTTAAGTTGTAACTACACATCTCAATTAGCAATATTACAGGGAAACCGCTCGATTCCACGCACTCGGTAACTTCGGAAAACTCTTGAATTATTATCTTTCCTCGACTCCTACGTAAATTATTGGACACTCGTCCGCTTTGAGACACTCACATCGACTAAACTACTTTCTTTTCGGTTGGGGTGAGTTGGGCGCTGTGGTGAGAAAGACAATGAAATTTTCCTGCTGGCCCGACCAATAGGACTGGATCTCCAGTACATAGATCCTAACGAGGGTGTGTCCATTTGCGCGCGGATCACTCTGTTTGCTCGTGATGCGAGCTCATGGGTGCACGAACCGTGGGAAATGCAAATTCGTGAAAGAGCATCTTTGGGAAGAAGTGTTTGCAGCTGTCTACATATTGCGCTGGGGATTAGGATGCATTTGGGATAATTACACAATGATGGTTGTGTTTACAACCATGTCAATTGCGTATTGCATTCATAGGGAGTCACGGGTCGAATTCCAGTGTGAGTATTTACACTGGCAATGAATTCGGCAGCTAGGCGCGAGTTGCGCTAGTGCTTTGAAGGTTGCATAAAAGCCGCCCTGTGTACGGGTATAATATGAAAATCTGTCGCGCACGTGTGGGACAGACAACGCAGGCAGCAGGGGTCTGCTGATTGTTTCATTGTTCATTTCGGCTATCTAGTATGGCAACCAAAATGTTTTCTTTAGAGCAATGCTGAGAGGCATTGATGTATGCGGTACTGGTGTGCCGAATTTTTCCAGGAAAAACGATATTAAGCATTGAATTCGTGAATGTCCTTGGTGAGGAAGATGCTCGCGGTGTTGGATGCGATTTGCATAATCGAAAGATGATGAAATCGGTGGGAGAATGCTCGGGGGGGATAATGCGCTTGCATAAGCGAAAGATGATAAGATCGGTGGGAGAATGCTTGGGGGAGTTAATGCGCTTGTATAAGCGACACAATGGTAACATCACTAGAGCTTTAGGGCAGGAAGTTTTGGGGGTAAGTTGAAAAGTTGGCAGCGGCTAACAGAACCGCCACAATTCCCTTTCCTGTGAACTCTCCTTCCACGCTTGATCATCTGATCCGATCTCCTCAAGGTCATTCCACGTGCTGACGCGATAGCTTTCATTATTCTCAGTAAATTTTCTTTTATACCTTCAATCTATTCTAAAGTCCAGGTCCGTGAAGTGGTAATTTGAGTTTCGAGAACAAGAAAAAAGTCACAGAGTGCCATATCTTGAGAATATTGTGCTTGCTTAGCCATACTGGCAGCTTTTTTTTTGTTGTCAAAATGTCGCTCTCGTGCCATAGTCTGTTTGAAGAAAGTTTGGCTCTTTTCGAACAAGCCGTGTGTCGCGTTTCATGCGCAAAACAGCAACAAAAATGTGGTAGATTGATTCGTAACAGATGGATGGTTCTTGTACAAACTCTCTCAATGTATAGTGACGATTTTCGAGTATTTCCTTTACTATGTACTATATATACTTTTTTCAGTAACTGTCGTATCAGGGCGTATCGGGTGACACAAGTTATCAACCACGTCAAGGTTCTCTTTGAGGGCTTTATATCACCCAAATCCTCTTGTTCTCGGTAGGAAAGGCCAATAGTTTCTCTAACAGTCTCAACTTTCGTTCGCAAGACATCATCATCATCATCATCATCATCGTCATCATCGGCACTACTGTAGTAAGTTTATTTCAGGGAGCGTGTCTCCTTGTCCTGAAAAGGATGAGGGATCTCTTAGACCGCTCTTGAAAAACGCACTACAAAGTGTTCGTCGTCGTACTTCCTCAGATCCTGAGGGAAAAGCAACGTCCTTAGTTTGGTCCTGCCGCTTTTTAGTTCGACCTCAGTCCTCGTCTCCGCAGGTTTCCGTGGGGGCAGGTAATACTCCGAATTCAAAAGAGTGTTTTTTTTGTGGTGGTATAGCGTTTGCAATAATAGTGAAGAAGAACGTGTGATTCGAACTGACGCTATGACAGTTCGAATTACCAAAAATTGAACCTAAGCGTTACTCATCAGGCTACTGGCCGTGTTTTTGAATTTGATTTTTAAACTCGACTATACTCCACTGATGTGAATTGTTATGTTATTGCTATGATATGTGGCTCTGATGTATTTTCTTATTCGATTTTCGTTCGGTGTTCCTCACTATTTTGCTTGTGAATTGTGTGTGTATCTGTTAGAGATGCCACAGAGGTACCACAGCTTTACTCACCAGTTGTTAGATATTGAAAGGCTCGTTTTTTCCGGTATATACAAGTGTTTATTTCTTTCATCAATTTATAAAATAGTTCTCCTTGGGCACTTCCTTCAGGGACACTGCTCGATATTCTACTGAGGCTCCGAGATCACTCTACTGTTCCTTTATAAAGGGAATCAAATCGAGAATTGTATCTAAAAAATGCACAATTTTGTACAAAAATCTCGATTTTGGTATCCTGAGTGAGATGCTCAGTGTTTACTTAAGATAAGGATTCAGTTTCTTGAATTCTTATGAAATTGTTGTGCAGATGTGGATGTGTAAAAGGGATTCGGGTTTGTTTGTTCAATTTTATGGAATTTTCCCAGATTGAGATAACGTATCTCTGGGTTTTGAATTTTGATGATGCCGTGGGGCAAATGCAAAACGATAAACGAATATTAGATTCGTTTATTGTCAATTTTGATTTTAATTTAGATTTTGGATTAAATTATGCCGTGGGGGCAAATGTTAAGCGATAAACGGATGTTTGATTCGTTTATTGCGAATTTTGGATCTAGTTTGGGGTTTTTCGGGTTTTGATTGGATTTTGGGTTTTAGAGTATTATTGCTGGGATTAGGATGTAGGAATGGGGGAAAGGGTGGTAGGGCTTTTTAGAGCACTACACTACAGCCGGGATCCGGTCTTGGGCTTATTTAGCAAGTCTCGATGCTTGTTAAATTTTCCATAATAATTTATTTTTACGGAGAAGGTTATTGGCCTTGCGCAAGAAAAGTTCCCTTCAAATTCCGTTGACAACACAAAATTTCAAACAAACGTGGCATTTCTAACAGATACACGCACAGTACACAAGCAAATAGTGAAGAACAACACAGAAAGAAAATCGAATAAGCAAAAGCATCAACCGTATACCAGGCGATAACATAGCAATTTCACATCAGTTGAGTGTACTTGAGTTTAGAAAACGAATTCGTACACGCGGCAGTGGCCTGATGTTTTAAGCATTGGTTCGATCTTTTACTGATTCTAACCATCATAGGGTAGGTTCGAATCACACGTTCTTCACAATCGTCGCAAACGCTATAAAAGTACTTGAGATAAACTAATGTCTTTGGCTGGTGACAATAAACTAATTGACTGATAGCGCTGTTGATATTACAGGAGGGCCCTTGAGTTTTCTCCAACATTTTCAACGAGTCCCCACAGGATATTCCGATCGCAACAAAAAATTTCAAACAAAATATCTATTCAATATTTTATCTCATAGTAAAAATCACTGATAGAACTAGAAGTAAAATAATGCTTTTGGCTGATGGCAACAAACTACTTGACAGATGTCGCTCAAACTCAATGTTCAAATACTAGTACAAGCGATATAAAAACAATATATGTGATTATCTTAATAACTAACTTAAAACTAATCCGTTGGACCGACATACGAAGAAACATTTTTCTAAAAAACCATTAACTTGTCGTTTGAATGACTCAGTTCCAGTTATAATTTGACAGAACGTATAAACGGAATCTCCTCGATAGTATAGTGGTTAGTATACCCGCCTGTCACGGGGGAGACTGTGGTTCGATTCCCCGTCGGGGAGCGCCTGGCGCAAGACTAATGACCTTGTCCGGAAAAAACAAATCATTATGGAAAATTTAAGGTTGGCGCAAGGCTAATAACAAGTCTCCGATATGGACCGCATACCGGTGGAGAGACTTGCTAAATAACGCCATGACCGGCTCCCGGTTGTAGTGTCGATGATGATGATAAACGGAATCTTAGAAAATGGGTTTTTAGTCCAAAACAGAAAATATCGATTAAAACAAAGAATGGCAGATGCGTAAAAACACGTGTCATAAGATGGAAAAAAAGTGGGTTGATTGTTTTTGGCCGTGAAATTATTTTTTATTAAATTTTAAACCAAATTCTAGTATTTTTTGAAGACGCCATCCGACATTTTTGAGTGGAGTTGGCTCCTATCTTTCGTTTTTTTTTTGGTTTTTGTGATGATAGTAAAATGAGGCGACAGTTTACATAACAATGGTCCGAAAATTATCTAAACGAATTTCGTGAAAAAACCATTAAACAAATTTTATTAAAATCGCTTGAGAGCATCGTTTTTGCTTAAAATCATTTAAATTTCAACTTAAAAATAGTATTAAATTGACATTATTAGCATACCTAATAAAGGTTGTTTTTCAGCAACAAAAAAAGATCTTTTGAGGGGATCCGAAATTAAGGAACACAACATTTCGAGAAAAAAAAAATGTATGTAATAGCTTATGTACAGAAATGTAATTTATAATCCGCTCGCACTGTGCTCTGATATTTAGGGCTACTCCAAAATCCCCTTTCGTGCGTGCGATTGTGTAAAAAAAAAATTATATATATAATAATAAATATAAAAAAAATTAAATAATCTCACTCACCTAACAGGCGTTGTATGACCTTACATTCAATCAATCCCAAATTCAATCATCAAGCTTTTGCAAGTCGTATGTTCCTGAAATCAAGAGCAAATTTTTGGCCCAATGGTAATAATAATGTAGAGTTGTACCTTGATCTACATACTTACAAACACAGGCATGTGCCAATCATTCGGATAACTCGGTTGGGAGAAAAGTTTTGATGTTTCTGTACTTATAAACGTTGTTCTTGAATATTGTCAAGTCGGAGTAAGGAAAAAAAAAAAAAAAACAGAACTCGGAAGGCTCTTCTGGCCTATGTAGTGCAAGCATTATTTTAATGCTGATCAACTTGTACGATCTTCTTATACCAAAAGTGTCCCAAAACCACCCTGATGTGATCTAAATCCAAACCTCAAACATCCACATGCTCTGCCTGCCGTTGTGACATTGTCAAACTTGAATATTGTGGCGTCTGTTTTTTTTTTTCTTGTTTGACCACCAACCCGCCCCCTCGCGTGCAAAAGATCAACACGAATATCCCTCTAAATCATTAAGAAAATCAAATTAGCTACCAGATAAAGGAATTCCATTAACATATCCAAAGGACCGTCAATTTAATTTGATGCCTATTTAAATCCAAGGAAGAACTGACAAAAACACATTTTTGCGATGCGAGTTTTTTATTTAACCAAAACGATCTGTAAGGCAGACACGGCTTAAGGTGTCTATTCGGATGTTTGGTGCAGATGTAGATGGGGATTCGGTATCCCAGACCCGAATACCCGGCGAATACCTCATCATATTTTCTTATGAAAAAATCCGCGTTGATCATCACAGACAAACCATAAAATTAAACTGTCACTTCAAATCGGTTGCCGGTCCAGTTGAACGAAACACAAAATTCTTACGCCCCTGTCTACCTATATATGGGATACAGGCTGGCGTAGATACTTGGGTCGAATGTATCTACAAACGGCTGGTGTGTGAATTACTGTTTTCTATGGAGCAGTCCACCGCAGTCACACCACGTTCAGCGCACTCCGTCGGATGGCTGGTGATCATCTAATCCGCTTAATCAGTATTCGAACCTATAACTTCTATGAGTGTTGACCGTATGGGAAATAAGATTCGCCGGCCGGTGACCACTGTGTGGTTTCGTGTCGTTAGTCTGTGTCCTTTTCTTTCAATTTCGTTCTCGTGTATTTTTATTTTTACAGAGTCTTTTGTTTTTATTCCGCCAAAGGTGTCCATCATCGTCCTTTGGCTATGCCGGGTGGATGCTGGATACATGTGTATTCGAGCTGCGTAGCAGATACAAATTGCGAACGTGGAGGAAGGCAGTCGCGCACCATGATCGGCAGCCAACACAAAAGGGACAGGCAACGATCACTTAGTATTAGTTTTAATCGAACGCATAGCATTTTTCACGCATTTACGCCTCATCCATCCATGTAATCCTATCCCAGCGCTCCACGATACCGCACGTTGGTTCACTTCCTAGCACGTGAATTTTCTTTGGCCCAAACTTAGTGATCGGTTACCCAAAAGCCGGTGGTAGGAGACGCAGGAGATACAAATGAAAAAATAAGAAAAAAAGGAACAGATGTTTGTTTTAGTCAAACGAGTTATGTTTAGGAAAGTTTGAAACGTTTTCAATTAATTATCAAAACACGGGACCGTGGGTTTGATAGACTGACAGCAAGACAGACAGGCTGTCACGTTCCGAGGTCTCTGACAAGTTTTCAGCTGCATTTTTGCTGTGGCCGGATCAAATGTATCTCCGGCCTTCATTGGCTTTTGGTTGTTGATTTAGTTTTAAAGACTTAAGTGCATCCATGAGCAGTACCTCCCTCTGTGCGGTTCTAGCGACTCTTTATTAATTAGCGACACGCGTAAATAGTAAAGTAAAAATGCCAAGACGGCGGACTGGTTAGTTTAGAACAGCACCATGGCATGTTAGAGTGTATAGTCTGGAAGAATTAATGTCAATCTACTCGGGAGTCGGCTAATCCATTTTACGGTGTTCGGTCGATGATGTTTTGATGGAATCCGGTGGATTTAATTTATGCGTCATGCTTCGCCCTTTTCGAGAGCGTTTAAAAAGCTGTATGATGCGGGAGTTTTTTTTAGCGAAACACAGGCTTTTATCTAACCTATCCATCTATAAGTCCTTATGTTATTAAATAAGCCGAACTTGGAAATATGTTACATGGCCTACTTACCTGTCGCACGAATATTCCAATTTAGCCACTTTTTACGTTCCGTCAGTTTTTACGATTTATTATAAATCCGGTACAAGCTTCAGAAGGGTTAGAGGTTTGTGGAAAACAAAAGTGTGTAGGTCTATAAAAACGAAGGTATAATCTAAGTCATATTAAAAATTTAGCAAAAAGATCCACGAATCAGAGAAAGAGTATAATATAGAAGAAGAGAAAGGCAGGAAATAGTCGAAGAAAGAAAAGGAGAACAAGTTAACAAAGGAACCGAAAGAGGAAAACGGGAAAACAGGACAATGAACAACAAGAGGGTCGACAAAATGCTAAAGCAATGAAAGTGAAAAGAAAACAAAAATAGAGAGATTCTATGAAAGAAGAAGAAAAGAACTGGCAAATATCAAGGCAATGTAAGAGAAAGCAAATCCCTTATAGGAAAATTAGAGAAAGTGCGTCTTTTTTACCCCACAACACTCAGTGTCAAAAACAAATGACACCACAACACTCTTTTGAAATATGAGCTAGTTTCTGCCGCATAGTAGACACTCTTCACTGTGTTATATCCAAACAGAAAAAGGTAAACCTCGCATCTGAAATGAATTAGTCATCATCGGCACTACAACCGGGATCCGGTCTAGGCCTCATTTAGCAAGTCCTGAGGCTCGTTAAATTTTCCATAATGATTTGTTTTTTCCGGGCAAGGTCATTAGTCTTGCACCAATGAAATGTATAAGTACCTAAAGTTTTATCCGCCTACGGAAAACATAGGATACGAAATATAGCGTTCGCAAGTCCACGCTGTTATCTCAATTATTCATGTTGTTTTCGTTTGGTAAATTCGATTTTAACATATGTGACCCTTTGAAAACGAATACTAATTTCATTCCTTGAGGATCTAATATAATCATCATCATCATCGGCACTACAACCGGGATACAGTCATGGCGTTATTTAGCAAGTCTCTCCACCGGTATGCGGTCCATATCGGAGACTTGTTAAATTGTCCATAATAATTCGTTTTTCCGGGCAAGGTTATTAGCCTTGCGCCAACCTTTGTCAGGATGTCGCTGCATGCATTGTTCACGACTTGGAGGGTGCCAAAGTAGCTATCCAGGTTGTCACGTGGAGACTGCATGTCAACTTGGACTGAACAGGGACAAGGATCATCCTGGCCTTCGCCGGATTGAAAGCAGAAACTTTGCCCTGTATGTTCGCTCCCACCCCTCCGATCTAATATAATAGAAAAGGTAAAAGTATCAGTTGAAAATGCGACTACGGACCCAGGTATGTCTCAACTTCCTAGATAACTGGGACGCTGGGTATTCCACGAGTGATCTTTGCGACTAACTTCTTGGCCTTGGCAATTGCAATTGAAAAACGTCATGTGTCAAGAGCAATCACATTGGATACATTGGCTTTGGTCGCGTCTGACAGGGAAGGATTATTAAGTAATACTCATTCTTATGGATTGTCCCAAAAATTGTGAGATTGTATACAATTTTCCATCAAAAATCAATTTTTGTGGACAGCGTCCCTTGGGATCCCATGGTTTGGCACAGATTTTTAGCTCAATTGTCTGAAGTTCGCCGGTTCCCCATATACATTTTATTTTTAACTTGTGACCCATTTGAGTACCTCAAGGTTCTGTATTGACACGAAGGCTATTTGTGGTTCTTATTAATATTTTGCAAGTATCAACAGGTAACAATTTACCGACGATTTCAACTTTTTGGAACATTAATGCACCTACCACCCAATATACAACGAGGTCGACTCCCTAAATCGAGATCTGGATAGGATCCTGCAATGAGAAAAGACCAATCTTGTCGACTTCAACGCAAAGAAGATGCAATATAAAACGTCTTCAGTCGTCAAGTCAGGTCTTCAAAACTAAGGAAGACGTAAATTTTCTGGGTGTCAAAGTCAGTGGGAAATTGTCGGACCATGAACATGTGTCGAATATTGCCAAGTCTGTCTCAAATTAACTGAACTATGCTTTCATAGCTAAAAGATATGTTTCTTCGGTATACTTTTCTCTTCTATATAGATTTCAACCAACTCGTCAATATTGTTCACATGTTTAGAGTTCTGCACCTGAATATCTGCTTGACCTTCTCTGTAGTTTTCAGAGATGAGGAAACCATTCAAATGACAACACAACACTAATATCTAGGCTATGATCTATCTTTGGTTATGGCTATCATGGTCGTTTGTCTAGAGACTGTCCTTTGGAAATACGTGATACCACTATAGGGAACTCGCTTGATTTGCGCCCCCCAAAGCGATTAGATGGATTCCATGAGTTTAAGATTTACTTATTAACGGCACATACATCTCTGTAAGAAAATTCGTTAACTACAGCGCGAGTATCTCTGGAGCACTTCAGATTATAACTGTTCAAAAACTAGACAATTGTACTTACGATGGTTGTTCAATAAGTTCTTAGAACTTCAAAGGAACGGCGCGCGTAGTATCGAGAATGGTTTGTTTTTAGTGGGCATCATTATTCATTAGAACACTCACTAGTAAGGATCATTAATCACTAGAGAGTGGCACGTGAGATGTAATACAAGTATCGTTCAATAAGTCCCTTGAAAATGATTGAATCGAGAACGACTGTTTTTATTGATCATTATTACTTACTACACCGCTCATTAATTAGCAGAGCCGCAGGTAAGTTGTAAGGTGAAGGTCGTTCAATAAGTCCTTAGAATGTTCAAAAGATGATGCTCGTAGTTTTGAAAATTTCCGAGTGCTGATCCTGTTTTTAATAAGCATCATTACTTGCTTGATCACTCACTAGTAAGGATCATTAGTCACTAGAAAGTCACATGAAAAGAGATTATACGAGGCTCGTAGTTATGAAAATGATTGAATGGAGATTGGTCTATTCTAGTAGGCATCATAACTCACTACACCGCTCACTAGTAAGCACCATTACTCACTAAAGACCCGCATGAAAGTTGTAATATGAAGGTCGTTCAATAAGTCCTTAGAATATTCAAAAGACGAGCTGGTAGTTTTAAAAATTTCCGAGTGCTGATCCTGTTTTTAGTAAGCATCATTACTCACTGCACCACTCACTAGTAAGGATCATTAGTCACTAGAAAGTCACTTGAAAAGATATTATACGAGTACGAGGCTCGTAGTTATAAAAATAATTGAATGGAGATTGGTCTATTTTAGTAAGCATCATAACTCACTATACCGTTCACTAGTAAGCATCATTACTCACTAAAGACCCACACGAAAGTTGTAATATGATGGTCGTCCAGTAAGTCTTTAAAATATTAAAAGAATTATGTTCGTAGTTTTGAAAATGATTTGTTTTTGGTAAGCATAATTATTCAGTAGGCAACGAGAAATTGCTTACTAGTAAGCATTATTACTCACTAAAGAGTTGCACGAAAAATATAATATGAGTGTCGTTCAATAAGTCCTTAGAATATTAAAGAAATGTGCTTGCAGTTTTGAAAACGATTTGTTTTTAGTAAGCATCATTATTCACTAGGCAGGAACACGAAAAATTTGGTCCGAACAAAATCTTTGCAAGATGGGTGCCGTATTTACTCCCAGTGGAGAATGAACATACGATATGTTGAACTCTGGGGCTGTTTTTTCGTCGGAATCCTGTCGAGTTTCTGCGTCTGCTCATTACTGTGGATGAAACATGGATACATTATTACAGTCCAGAGACAAAGGAATATTCAAACCGTGGATTTTTGAAGGCGAACTGCCTCCGAAGAAGGCGAAAATGGGAAAATCTGCCGGTAAAGTGATGACAACTCTGATTTGAAAAATTGTTTACTTGGAAAAGTAATAACATAATAATACCAGGTGAGTATTAAGGGTCATTATTGCATTGGTTGAGCGAAAGAATCAGGAAAGAACGCCCTGAAAATATTTTTCTAAGGACTTGTTAAACGATCCTGATAGTAGTATCTCAGAGTGCTGATCCAGCGCTATAGGTTCGCTTTTTCTGAGAGAAGAACATAGTACAAAGATACAATAAATTAGAAAACAAAGGTCCCTCAATGACTGAGTTGGTAAGGAAGTTATGTTGTGGTTTTGATTTAGCATACGTAGATTCCACTGAGTACTTTTGCTATTGTGGCAGTTCGGTATAATCACCGAGTAGTAAATTGGGTCGTAATGCCCAAACGGGTTGCTTGAAATGGTTGGAAGAAATCCTGGGATTGATGGATTCATTCGAGGAAATGCTATAGGCTCCTTTGAGAAGTAAAATAAGTATAGAAAAAAAGATATGAAGCGAGGAAGTAGTGCTTGTTGTATATTACATTTAACAATTTATATAATATAGTAAGGGAAGTAAAGCGAACGGGACTTACTTGGGCCTTAGTTCTTGAACGGACCTCTTCGACGGCCGTCGTTGCCACTGGTTTCCGGTTGCAGGGGGCGTTGATCCTTGCGACCCCCTGTTCAGCTGGATGTTTGTTGATGATGGATGGTGGGTTTTACTTTTCACAAATATTTTTTCACACACCTACTATAATTTATTGTAATTTTTATAAGCACAAACTTAGTCGCAGTAGTTCTTCTAATGAGAATTCTTTCTAATGTAATTTTTATAAGCACAAACTTAGTCGCCGTTGTTCTTCTAATGAGAATTCTTTCTAATGTAATTTTTATAAGCACAAACTTAGTCGCCGTTGTTCTTCTAATGAATATGAGAATTCAATCTATTTTTATTTTTTGCCGTTGACGTTTCTATTTTTTTTATTATTTTTACCTTTTTTTTATTATTTTTACTGCCAAGTAGAATTTGCATAAAGTAGTTTATGCATATTAGCTACTTGACGATTTTTCTTTCCTTTACGAGCAGAGAGGGGAAATTTGCGGAAATTAGTGGGTCTTGAGCGAGGACAGGGAGGCGGAGTCCGTAACATGCTTATTGATTCCACAAATGTTTACCTTAATCTCTGACATTGAAATTATTAGATATATGTATTTCAGGGTACCGCTAGAAGCTCTGAAGTTCATTACGGCGTTGGATACGTAATTTGCCTCTCTGGCGCAACTTTATCTAAAGTATTGTTCGGATATCCGACTTTTTCACTTCTCAATCCTTTCCATTATTTTTTTTATCATTGCCGCAAGTAGTGTAATTGATATTGTGCTCGCGCAACTGTTTTCTGACCATTCTTTGAGTTTTGTAGCACTTCACAGCAAATAATTTATATGTTCTTTAAATTATTGCCATAAAAATCATCCCGAAGGTTTAAATGGCCCACCATTTATTACTGAATGTTCAAATTACATACTAATGAGCTCAAAACATGATAAGTCTAGTAGCTGAAACTATGACAGAATTAAGTGTCTCTCTTGAACAATTTAGTAAAGTTTTGATCTATTATGTAGGGTACTCACAGGGGATGGAAACCTGTAACCTTTCGATTGGGCAATGATATCTAAGTAGGTAACTGTTAGTATATCAAAACTAGAAACATGGGCAGCCGGAATAATTACTATTACTACTACTTATTGGCCTGTAGGAACCCGAAAGTTCATTACCCCACTTACTCGCCTACGCCACCGTTCCCTATTCCGTGCAATTTCCCTCCACCCTTCGCCACCTGATTTTTTTTACACAAACGCGCGCACAAAAGGGGATTTTGGAGTATCCTTACATACAATTATGATACAATTTCTTCAAAGTCACGCCAGAATGATAGCATGAATCATATTAATAAAAACACTTACAAGACAGCTGGTTTGGCAACAATTGCCATCAAATTTTCTATCTCGCCAAATATTGAAGCCCTTTATACTTCAAAAGTGAAAAGATTCTGAGTTTCTCATGTGACCATAAAAAAACCTCTTGAACACATCTAATTTCCAGATTCGTTATCAAAACCTACGGGTGTCAAAACCCTTAAATACCTGTTGAAAACTAGTATAAGCACTACTGTAAGGAAACAAACAGAATGTTTGTCACCCAAGGGCCAAAATAGATTAGACTTGTCCGTTGAACCTGCATACGCATAATCAGTGCGCTCGCTGTAACCTCTCTACTAACTCACCCACTGAACCTGAAACTATCGAGTCCTGAATTGAATTGCAGGTTATTGCAGCTACACAAACTCTAATAATACCATACACAAGACTGCTCCGCGTTTTACAATGAACAAAACGTACGGAATGCCACATATGGAATTAGATAGCTGGTAGATCATAGTCCTGATTATCATCATCATCATCATCATCGGCACTACAACCTGGAACCGGTCTTGGCCTTATTTAGCAAGTCCTGAGGCTTGTTAAATTTTCCATAATGATTTGTTTTTTTCCGGGCAAGGTCCTGATTATATTGCAAGAAAATTCTGGTTCGTTCAGTTCCCACATGAAACGCGTGAAACCACTTTCCTGTCTAGGTGGGTCTAAGCTGCGTCTATTGAAGTGGTCAGAAAAAACCTTAACCGACTAAATTTGGATTCACGTTTATCGATTAGCACTCATATGATACAGATTCACGTGAACACGACAGCAGGTCACTGATATTTTGATCAAAACCATGTTATCCTGAGTTTGAAGATGGAAAACCTTTATTCCGGAATACACAACCCCAAAACATTAGACAACAAACATTGTTCGTGCTAGCAGGCGAATGACTTATCAAAGAGTGGATTGATACTCGGGAAGTGTCAGACAGTCGAAAATTAATCTCATCATTCCCGCTCTAATATGAGCAGATTAAAACGCCGACAGCATGGCCTGCAATGGCTAGGCTGATCACTTAATTAGCTGCTTAGTAAACAAATTAAGCTATCAGTCGGGGGCTCCTAATCTAATCATTAATAAAGTCACTAATTAGTTGGAGCATTTCATCTTTCCTAACTTTCGTGATCTCGTAAACCAATCAGTTCACGATCATTAATTATGTTTACATGCTCTCCCATTGACCCCGGATTCAACGTATCAACTCGTCACCATTGGAATGTCTAATCTGTTTTGTTTTAATAAGCTGATCAGATCCATGTGGTTGTTATGCGGTGTGTCATTGGCTAGTGGGGAGCACCTGCGGGTCAGATTTACCCAAGGATTAAGAAATTTGAGGTCAGGTTAATCAAGGATATGTGAGTGCCTACTACTGCCATCTGGTATTGCTTAGTTTTATAGATCAACTACAAAGGAGGACACCTTCACGGGTTAATTATAAAAAAAGCTAGCTGTATAAGATATCATTAAAGAAGTATCTCCTCGTGTTTTTTAACTTTTTTTATGTATATAAAAGAGTTATTTCTCCCCGTGGAGTTAACTATCTAAGTGTGTGAGCAACAAAACAACAACGTTTAGCTCCAAAGCATACAAACGATACTTACCTTGTGTCTCGGCCTAATTCATGTACCTAAAATAGTAATATTATCGCTAGTAGATTTTTTGATTCCAAAACGCGCGCACAAAAGGGATTTCGAAATAAAAAGGGAGTGCAAAATATAGACAGAGCGATATAAAGAAAACGCGAAGAAGAGTGAGCTTGTTGACAATCAGGGCGAAAGATAAAGCCAAAGAGACAGAGTGAAAGAGAAACAGCTGGAGACAAAGACTGATGGAAAAAGAAATAGAGTGAAATAGAGATTGTTACCCAAGTGTAACACGTTACCGCATACATTTTGATAAACTTATTGCTACATTGGTGTATACTATACTACTACTCCTCAATAGTATACTGGTTAGTATACCCGCCTGTCACGCGGGAGACCGGGGTTCGATTCCCCGTCGGGGAGCCTCTGGCGCAAGACTAATGACCTTGCCCGGAAAAAACAAATCATTATGGAAAATTTAATAAGCCTCAGGACTTGCTACATAAGGCCAAGACCGGTTCCCGGTTGTAGTGACGATGATAATGATGATGAGGAAATGTCATCCGTGCATAAGATAGGCGGAAGAGTCTGCCAAGAACCGGCGATAGTTCTTGAGTACAGATCTTAAGGGCTATTGCTGATATTCGGTCCGTGCCGGTTGCTTTCCTGCACTCCAGTCCACGTAGAATGCATTGAGTAGTACGGGGGAGAAACCTCACATCCTCGCATCGAAGACCGTACCGGCGCGATCACAGGTGGTTTCAAGAGACCGGTGTCGAGGTCTGAATTCGCGGAAAATAAATTCGCGAACACATTAGCTCTATCTTTTGAGTTTGTGACTAGTGTCCCGCTGCCCGTCGCTAATGGCGGAAAAGAGGAGAAAGCGAAGTTACTGGTGACAGCCCTTGCCATTGTCCAGAATGGACGCGAATCACTTGGGCACTCAAGGAGTTTATTGGTCACTCTATCGTTGTAAGCTTTCGTCGCGGTATTAATCGGCTGGTTGCACGCATTTCTGATTCTAACAAAATTCGCTCTGTTCACCTTTGGTGGTTCTGATTATTGCTGAATAAATAGTAGTAAGAATATAAAATAAAAAAATTCGGAGGAGCACGAATGCGCGAATCTAAAAGACAAATATTGATAAAGGGAAAGAATGATGACAGGGACAAATAATAACTTTTATAGTTAATGGCAGATACGTCGAGCAGAAAAAAAGCAAAGCCAGACAATCAATAGACCAAAAATTGTATGCAGGATTTTAGGATGTTATCGGATGGCAATGGCAAAGGTAAACAACATCATGGAAAATGACTAGTAGAAGAATAGTAATAGTCAGCCTTTTAAGGAAAACATTTTTGAAACAGAGATAGTATACTATTAAATATCGGGGGAGGAAGATAAATAGCAAGGAGAGAGGGACAAAGAAAAACCAAAGCAAAGGGAACAACAAAATAAATGACAGAAAAGGATATGGGCGGTCAAGTAGTGAGAACTGTGACTGCATTGTGTTTAGGATCATTGGGAAATCCATGTCAGACCCAATTGTGGGCCAATGTAAGGAAAGGAAGAAGATGCGATAAGGATCATTTCAGAAATTCACAACTTGGGATGTTCCGTTTTACAATGAAATTTTTCTCTGTGATTTTTGATTCTGGCACAAGGCTGATAACCTTGCCCAGAAAAACATGTTATTATGGAAAATTTAACAAGCCCTGGGACTTGTTAAATAAGGCCAAGACCGGATCCCGGTTGTAGTGCCGATGATGATGATGATGATGTAAGGAAAGGAAAGAAAGACGTGTGCCCCGAAAGTTTCAAACTCTAAAGGATCAGATCCAATGGGACGTTTCTCTACCAGCATTCAAGTGTAACTAATTCTATTTGGCATAATCGTAATTCTACATCCGCACTTCACTAAGTTGTCCCAACTTGTCGTGAAAAGCATGTGATATGCCAATAACTGAAACTATTCCAGCCTCAAGCTCCAAAAGTGGTGTATACCCATATTGTGTAATTTATTATAGACTAATTACTTATTTCCTAATCGGTTCCAATCAAGGACCTTTCCAGCATGGATACTGAAGTCTCGCGCCCCCACTTACCAGACCAATGTACTGTTTCAAGTCTCTATGATCGATTGTAATGTCCCCGATCTACATGCCATTTAGAGAATCTCCCTCCACGAGACAAATTAGCTATTTAGTAGAACGATCCCACGAACCGAGCTGCTTACGCACCGACACAAAAACAAGTTGGACTCTTCGCGTAACACCTTTTAACGTACCTCCTTAGCCAAGTGTGCTACTGAGCGTCACGGAGGCAAGGCGCGATAACTAATGGTGTCACTCAGTCTCGATGGCCCATTAATTAAAATTTAGGTTGTCGCCGGACGGATCGTCCTCTCCCCTGGGGACAGGAGACTTGTAGGAGATAGGAAACACTTGTTTAATTTGTTGTACCTCACGCTTCGATGGGTTCGGTTATTTGAATCTAATCCTGCTTGACAAATTCTCGAAACCGCAACGAGGAAATGCTACTCCGCCTCACACACATCTTTTCGCCGGTTGTTCTTCTTCATGTTGGCAATAGATTGTTTGCCTTTGTTTTGTTGTTGCTGGTGTTGTTACTGCTGTTGGGCAACGATGAGAATCTGGAGTATTTCGTAAGAGAGTAATCTCGGATGTCAATCCGCAATCCGCAATCCAATGGAGTGTTTTAATCTGAAGGACAATGTTCGTGCGACGGATACCCAAGACAATCGGTCGCAGGTAGTAGAGGTAATAGAGGAACGACGAAGAATAACTGAGGTAAAGATTTGACCTGAACGGTAGGCCAAAAAGTATTAGTATTGTTAGCAAGAGCGTAAACAGGACATGCATGACTGATTGTCTTGTTGGGATCAACATTGAATCTTCCCTTGCAGATTATGTTTGTGTCCCCGGCTTGGAATGCAGGCGATATCCCTATTGTTGGTGTAGCTACTCGTGTTCTATGAGTACGTTGTTCGGTGATATCTTGTTTGCAGTGCTTGATGGTTTTCTATTTAAAAATTGATCGATAGGTGGTGTAAGTAGCCGGAGAGGTATTAGGTAACAGAGTATCCGACTCTGAAATCGCATGCGTGTGTGTATGTGTGTTTTTCTTTTGTTCTCTGTTTGTTTATTTGGGGGAATATCCGTCTGCTGTTGAGGATCGGATCAGATGTTTTGGAATTATCGGATCAGACTGACAGATGAGTGTTTGTATGTCGATTGTCTGCCCCTACTCCTGGAGACACTGCACATCCATTTCATTTAAAACAATGCCAAGCAGATTGTACGATAAGTGAAATGGTAATGATAGGATTTTGATTATGCGGCCTGACTTCAATGTGGTGTATTTGTCGGTTCGATGGCATCATATCTTTGGCAAAAAAGATTATGGCAACTAGGTGACTGTCGGAGGTGTCAGCCGTTTCAACTCACAGCGACGTAATCTCAAGTGCTTGTCAGGATTGGTTATAGGGATTCAATGAGCTCGACCCTTTTCTGTATTACGATAAGAAATATTGGAACGGTTTTGTGGATTTAGAGTCAAGATGGAAATGTGAAATGACTTTTGGTGCTAAAGTAAGCGACCATTTCTTTTTCACCTACAAGGCTAGGTATCGTTCTAAATAACTACGGCGATTAGGTATAATATCGAAAATTAGAGTAATGGGCCTGTTGATGATTTCTGATTGATGAGCGCAGTAACCGTAGAAAGTTTACCCACAGAACAGAACAGACTTATAGACATATCAGATCGAAAGTTGTCAAAAAGTTTATGTCAGAGGTGAGATTGTATAACAGAGCAGTTAAGATTCTTAGATGCACCTTGAAACAATGCCTCTAGTAACGGGAGGCTCATCCTGCCTCGATGGAATATCGAATTAAATACAGATCAGGGAGGTAAAAGTGACTTTTACGTAGAAACACACATTTTATTTAGTTGTGAAGCATTTTGATGGTGGGTAGAGAAAAACTGTCCAAATCACAACGGCTTCCGATTATTTTCAGGGTATCATTAAGTAGTACTAAGGGTGTTTGAAATTTCTGACTTGGACACTGAGTAAATAGAAAATTCTTTTTATTCTTTATTTATTATTCCAATTCAATTTCGTCGTCTTCGAAGTAATGCCCTTCATAGATAACACATTACGTCAACCAATCTTCGAGAGACCTATTATAGTGCATTTCTTCAACGGCCTTCAAAGGGCGCAGCGATTCAGTTTGTATCTCTTCAATTGAGTCAAAACCAGCTCCCAGGAGAGGTCTCTTGAGTTTTGGGAGCTGCCAGAAATCACCCGATGCTAAATCACACATATATGGTGGTTATGGAATCCTTTGGTCGAAATTTTAGTGAAAAACGCCAGAGAAACCAATGCAGTGCGAGTTGGCGCATTATTATGATACAAAACCGTGAGTTGTCACAAAAACCGTGGGTTCCCACAATTTCGGCCCTACATTGTTTGGACTCTAATTATCTAAGTTCGGGTTGAAAAGAAATAGGCAAGGCGGCCCGGTGTTAAGATCGTTTTTGTAAATCCTATTACAGAATTTATTTTGGTTACTTTTTCCGACCGAAATAATTTCAAGCGGCGCGGCACAAATGGGAATTGCTTTATGTGAATCCATAATCGCTATCATTTCCATCGGTTCTTGGAACCAGGACTTTGGTGTCATGATATCTATGCCAGGCAGTGTGTAGTGATTTTGTCTCGTCGGGCAAGTCTTTTCCACGTTGGTATATTTAGGCGCAGGCTCCTCGATAGTATAGTGGTTAGTATACCCGCCTGTTGCGCGGGAGACCGGGGTTAGATTCCTCGCCAGTGAGCCTCTGGCGCAAGACTAATGACCTTGCCCGGAAAAAACAAATCATTATGGAAAATTTAACAAGCCTCAGGACTTGCTAAATAAGGCCAAGACCGGTTCCCGGTTGTAGTGCCGATGATGATGATGATGATGATGATGATGATAATCACTATCATTTCCATCGGTTCTTGGAACCAGGACTTTGGTGTCATGATATCTATGCCAGACAGTGTGTAGTGATTTTGTCTCGTCGGGCAAGTCTTTTCCACGTTGGTATATTTAGGCGCAGGCTCCTCGATAGTATAGTGGTTAGTATACCCGCCTGTTACGCGGGAGACCGGGGTTCGATACCTCGTCGAGGAGCCTCTGGCGCAAGACTAATGACCTTGCCCGGAAAAAACAAATCATTATGGAAAATTTAACAAGCCTCAGGACTTGCTAAATAAGGTCAAGACCGGCTCCCGGTTGTAGTGCCAATGATGATAATGATAATAAGGCTCAAGTGTGAGGAAATTTTCGAGAACGTGAATATCCCCGGGACTTAGGGTAATAGACATTCCCCAGTGTCAGCATTAAGAGTAGAGTAGGATTTTATTGAGTCTAATTACAATTTTGACGTACTTATAAACTTTACGGGCGGTAATGTTTGGTTCTGTTGCTTCAATGGGATCATTTTAATTTTCCGAGACGGCCTAATTGTTTTGTTTTTATTTATTTATTTTTTTTTTTTTGTTGACAGATTTTGTTTTGACCCTGGCTCCTGAAGTCATACGGGTAATTGTTGTTGGCGAGTCCCCTGTTCCTACTTAAGCTTATACCAATATGTTAGCCGCAAGTTGGATTGCAATAAAACTCATAGGAGATTTAGCATTAGAACATTGTTTTATGGACATTGCCATAAGTTGTACTCAACTATGCTGGAAAGTAACATTTTTCATCCTTAAGTATTCGCCCGTTAAAGGCGTAAGTCAAACAATAAGTAGTAGGTTGGGTTCCAGTGCTCAGCCGCCCAGACCCCATTAAGTTATAGGTTCCGTGAAATGGATGGGAGAAATCCTTGATCATATTTGGGATCATGGATCCGGTTGAGAAAAATTGCATCTCAGTACATTAACTCAGCGCTATAAGTGCGTCTGTCCTGAGAGCTGACAAATAAATACATAATTACACACCGGTCAATTTTATACGGACGGTGTTGATTGTCGAACTACATAACCCGTGAATGCTCTGCCATAACATGTGTTCCCTTGCGTTTACAATCTATAGTCATCCTAGACGAATCGATTAATATTTTTTCTTTGGATTGGTCCACACTGTGCAGTGCATTAGGATATTAAACAATCTCAGTTGCGTGAGATTATTATGGTAGAAAAAAGTTATTCGGAAATCAAACTTAGAATCGCTTGACATCGCATTGGTCTAAAACCAGTACAGGTTAATTTCCATCTTCATCATCATCATCATCATCATCGCCACTACAACCGGGAACCGGTCTTGGCGTTATTTAGCAAGTCTTGAAGCTTGTTGTTGTTTCCATCTTAGCTAGGCTTAAATTAGTATCCTTTTGAGCTGACCCAGCTCTCTATGATCGCCTTTCCTAAGAGAAATTTATAGAAAAAGTGACTTCACAGTTTTCTGACTCGTTTTTAAGGTTGACTACTACTACTACTTATTGGTCGGTAAGAACCTGAACGTTCATAACCTCGCTAACTCCACAGTTTCCTGTCCTCCGCACTTTCTCTCCATGTTAAGGTTGAAATTGAAAATTTAATTTGCCACTCTACGAGCGAGAATCGTCTGGCTCTCGAACTACCTATATTCCGTATTAGAGAAGATGTGAGTCTGTCCTTTCACATAGCAAAAATGGAAAATGTTTAGACTAGACTTAGTTTAACCTTACTTGCCCTTGTTTGGAGTTTCTGGAAGTCGCTCACACAGGAGTTGCGTGAGCAACATCTCAATCCCAGTTTGGGATTGCGTTAGAAGAACCTTGCGTAAGCCCAACTCCGACAAAGTTCATTATCAGGTTAACTCAAACTTGTTACCACCAAACTTATTTGCTTACAGAGTTACATAAGACCAGATTTTCCTAAGCTACGATTTTCCTTAGGTCAGAAACATCTCATTGAACATCAGCCTGATCCCACTTTGGGATTGCGTTAGACGAACTTTGCCTAAGGCTAACTCCGGTTAAGTTCATTATTAGGTTAACTCAAACTTGGTAGCACCAGGCTTATCTGCCGACAGAGTTACATAAGACCAGATTTTCCTAAGCTTGGAATTTCCTTAGTTCAGAAACATCTCATTGAACATCAGCCTGATCCCACTTTGGGATTGCGTTAGACGAACTTTGCCTAAGCCCAAATCCGACTAAGTTCATTATTAGGTTAACTCAAACTTGGTACCACCAGGCTTATCTGCTGACAGAGTTACATAAGACACGATTTTCCTAAGCTTGGATTTTCCTTAGGATATAAACATCCAAGCCTAGACATTTTAAATTCAGACTTATCCCAGCTCTGATTTTGCTAAGTTCCAGCATTCCTTAGCTCAGACTTTTTTTAGCCCAAATTTTCCTGAGCCCAAATTTTCCTGATCCCAGATTCCCCTAAGCTCGAATTTTCCTGACCCCAGATTTTCCTGAATCCAGATTTTCTTGAGCCCAACTTTTCACGAGCCTACATTTTGTTTAGCCTAGATTGTCCTTCGCCCAGGTTTTCCTAAGCCCACTTTTTCCTGAGCCCTTCTTAGATAAGACAAAACAAGACGTTCCTAAGCCTAGACTTTCATACGTCCAGACTTTCCTAATCCCGGGCTTTATTAAACCCAGATTTTCCTGAACGCAAATTTTCCTAAGCCCAATCTTGCCTGAGCCCAAATTTCCTTAGCCTAGATTTGGCCTCAGCCCAGATTTTCCTGAGCCTAGATTTTCCGGTGCCAAGATTTTCCTGTGCCAAGATTTTCCTGAACCCAACTTTAGCTGGGGCCGGATTTTTCTTGGCCTAGATTTTCGTGAGCCTAGATTTACATGAGCCTAGATTTTCATGAACCTAGATTTTCGTGAGCGTAGATTTTCATGACCCTAGATTTTCATGAGCCTAAATTTTCATGCGCCTAGATTTTCATGAGCCTAGATTTTCATAAGCCCTGATTCTCCTCAGCCCGAATTTCCCTGATCCCAGATTTCCCTGAATCCAGTATTTCCTGAGGCCAGATTTTTCTGAGCCCAAGTTTTCCCGATGCCAAATTTTCATGAGCCCAGATTTTCCAGTGCCCGAATTTTCCTGACACCAGATTTTCCTGAATCCAGATTTTCCTTAGCCTAGATTTTTACTAAGCCCAGTTTTTTCTGAGGCCAGATTTTCCTGAGCCCAAATTTTCTGACAGCAGATTTTCATGACGTTAGATTTTCCGGAGCTCCGAATTTGCTGACCTCCGAATTTTCTGACTCGCGGATTTTCTGAGCCCAGAATTTTCTGAGCCCAAATTTACCTGGGCCCAGATTTCCCTAGTTGTCATATTGCGTTAGTTCAATTTCAAACTGGAACACATCGGTCTATAGATGGCTGTACTGGTTCAATGTAGGACGGGTCGAAGTTAAACTGGTTTCATGAGAGATTCGTCTAACATCCGACTGATATTCTACAAACATTTATTTAGTCAGCTGATTACAAGTCTTAACCTTTTATAATAATCTGATTTATGCTCAGGAATTGTTGTGGGGGGAAGGAAGTATATTTCCAATGAGTTCTTTTAGGTGATGGACTTGTCTAAAGTTCGACTGGCATAATATCCGATTGGACTAGTATAAGACAGACTGGTCTAAAACCGAACTGGTATAATATCCAATTGTGATGTTGGACTTAAGCAATACCGAATAGGTCCAATCTCGGCAGACTGGATTTAAATCGAACAGACCTAGTGTCCGATTGTAATCTTGTAATAGTATAAAGTTAACGCGGTCGAGCGTTAGAGTGCATTAACGTTGATAAGCTCCAATTTGCCACTGATATAAGGGCAGACTGATTTTGAATCGAACTGGTCTAATGTCTGATTGCCATTTCGGTCTTTTGTAATGTTAACCGCTTGAGTCTTATAATATACTAACTTTGAATAGCTGTCGTACTTGTATAATGGCAGACTAGATATAAATCGAAATGGTCCAGTGTCCGATTGTAATTTTGTAATTGTGTAAAGTAAACACGGTCGAGGGTTAGAGTACATTAACGTGGAATAGCTCCAATGTCGCACTGGTATAATGGCAGGCTGGTATCAAATCGACCTGGTCTAATGTCCGATTGTAGTGTTGTAATTATATAAAGTAAACCCGGTCGAGTGTTAGATTACATTAACCTTGAATAGCTCCAATGTCGCACTGGTATAATGACAGACTGGATTCAAATCGAACTGGTCTAGTGTCCGATTGTAGTGTTGTAATTGTATAAAGTAAACACGGTCGGGTGTTAGATTACATTAACCTTGAATAGCTCCAATGTCGCACTGGTATAATGACAGACTGGATTCAAATCGAACTGGTCTAGTGTCCGATTGTAATTTTGTAATTGTATAAAGTTAACATGGTCGGGTGTTAGAGTACATTAACGTTGAATAGCTCTAATGTCGCACTGGTATAATGGCAGATTGGATTTAAATCGAACTGGTCTAGTGTCCGATTATAATTTTGTATTTCCATAAAGTTAACACGGTCGAATGTTAGAGTACATTAAAGTTGAATAGGTCCAATGTCACACTGGATTTAAATCGAACTGGTCTAGTGTCCGATTGTAATTTGGTACTTCCATAAAGTTAACACGGTCGAGTGTTGGAGTAAGCTAACGTTGAATAGCTCCAATGTCGCACTGGTAGAATGGCAGACTGGATTTAAATCGAACTGGTCTAGTGTCCGATTTTAATTTTGTATTTCCATAAAGTTAACACGGTCGAATATTAGAGTAAATTAACGTCGAATAGCTCCAATGTCGCACTGCTATAATGGCAGACTGGATTTAAATCGAACTGGTCTAGTGTCCGATTGTAATTTGGTACTTCCATAAAGTTAACACGGTCGAATGTTAAAGTAAATTAACGTTGAATAGCTCCAATGTCATACTGGTATAATGGCACACTGGATTTAAATCGAGTTGGTCTAAGGTTCGATTGTAATTTTTGTCTGTATAATGTTAGCACGGTCTACTGCTGGATTTAACCAATGCCGAATGGATCTAACCTCGGTCTGGGATAACAGCAGACCGGTTTTAAATCGAACTGGTCTAGTGTCCGATTGTAATTTTGGATTGGTGTAGTATTAGATTATACTAATATTGAATAACTCCAATGTCGCTGTGGTGCGAAGACAGGCTGGTTTTAAATCTAATTGGTGTAGATTTCATTTGAAATTTTTGAATGGTATAATGTTAGCCCGGTGTACTGTTGGATTCAACGCATACCGAACGGGTCCCATGTTGGACGGGTATGATGGCAAACTGGATTAAATTCGAACTGAGCTAATGTTCGATTGGTATAATATTGGACTGGTATAACGTTGGGTTAGTCCAACGCTGGACAGGTCTAATATGCCCGACTCTAATGTCTGACTAAGACTCATTGTTTAGCATTACCAACATTTCTAAACCATATCAAGGATGCTAAGGATGAATGACACACGTACGCAATGATGTGTATAGATTGATTTGTGATTTGTCCGTGAAGGTGTTGGGCCAAAAACGTACACGCCATTCCTGTGAAAATTCGACGAACGCGAAACCTCCTTATTACAAGTGGTTGTAGCTATACTTGGGCGATAAAGGGTTTTTATTTTACGTGTAATACATGCCGCGTCAATGGCTGAGTAGGTAAGGAGGTTATGTCTCGTGTTTGATTGTGTAAACTTAGGTTCAACTGACGACTCTTGGTACCGTGCAGTTCGGCACAATTACTGAGTGGTAGGTAGGGCCCCAAAGCCCAGCCATCCGGTGAAATACCACTCCATTAAGCTATAGGTTTCATGAAATGGTTGGGAGAAATCCTTGAGCATCTTTCGGAGCTTGTCTAATGGATCCGGTCGAGAAAAAATAGCATCTCAGGGCCCTGACTCAGCCCTCTAGGTTCGCCTTTCCTGTGAAGAAGATCTTGACGTAAATTTCACTCCAATGTGGTTTGACAGATTCTTAATTGATTAGAAGGACTTAAATAGAAATTAAAGTTGCGACCACCAATTCAGAATTTCGGAGGTAATTTTGAAAAATTTCCAAACGTTGCTCGCTCGCGGATTTTACCTTGACTGATGTTATGACATTGAGAGAGCTTGGAAAACAATTAAGGCGGCGGTTGTATTAAAGTACGAAATTGGTATGTCCATTTTGAAAAACCTTTATTTTATGATTCTTCTGAAAAATCCTTTAAAGTATAATGTGCTTGTTTCGTCCCCGCAGATTTCAAAAGGTTATCTTTGGTATAATATTGGACTGATGTTCTGTTGGACTGGAATAATATTCGAAACATATTCTAGAATGATGTAAACTTGGGCTAGTGCAATATTGGCCTGTCTGAAACGTTCTGATACATTGCATTTCGAACTGTGATTGGCATATCTAATGACGCATTGATCCCAGTAACGTTGGACTGGTGGGATGTTGGACTGGCATAATGTTCGAAACATATGCTAGAATGATGTAAGCTTGGGCTAGTGTAATATTGGTTTGAAATCTTCTGATACATTGCATTTCGAACTGTGATTCGCATACCCAATGACACGTTGTTCCCAGCAATGCTGGACTGGCGTAATGTTCGAAACATATAATGTTATACTGATGTATCCTTAGGCTAATGTAATGTCGGATTACGTGAAATGTTGTGACACGTTGGATTTCGAAACTATGACGTCATATCTAATGACGCATTGGTCCCAGTAAAGTTGTACTGGTGTGATGTTGGACTGGCATAATGTTCGAACTGGCGCAGGACTAATGACCTTGCCCGGAAAAAACAAATCATTATGGAAAATTGAACAAGCCTCAGGACTTGCTAAATAAGGCCGAGACCGGTTCCCGGTTGTAGTGCCGATGATGATGATGATAATGTTCGAAACATATAATGTTGTACTGGTGTATCGTTAGGCTAATGTAATGTTGGATTATGCGAAATGTTGTGACACGTTGCATTTCAAAACAGTGACTGCGTACCCAATGACACCGTGTTATAATCATGGACCGATATAATCTTGGTCTAACTAACTATTGGACTGTGTGAAATGTTGACTGGTGAAATATTGAGTTCGCGCAAATTCGACCTAATATTGAATATCGTTGGATTAAAATATATCGGACTGCTATAATATTCAACACCTAGGCACTTCACATTTGTATTGGTCAACTTTTTCATTGTATTCCCTAACAGTTTTATTTCCAACATGTAAATGTGTCAAGTTAATAAATTCAAACGCATTCGATGTATTATGTGCAAATTCTGGGTACCTGTTTGTAAGGCCACCTGTGGTGATATTTGCCCTTTTCCAAATAAGATCGTTCACCAGCTCACATAGCACGACAATAGTCAATGATGTGTCGATATGAAAAGAAGAGTTTCGTCCTGTCGATACCGTTGCTCGCAATTATCCACAGCACAGGATATACAATTCCCTCTCTAGTGAGACAAAAACATGACAGTCATTAATCATTCGATCGTCTCCAGAGGTTGTCCATTTACTTTCAGATTGGATTCTCGTGCTAAAGGCGGCACAACCGTCGGCAAAGCAATGACACTGATATTTCCCTTCACTCACCACACACATAAGCATCTATAGAGTCCTTCCGAGTATTGGCCACAGTGCAATACCTGCGAATGCGACAAAAGGGCACAGTATCATTTTACTCACCTCACGAATGATCGTCAATAATCCGGGATTTTGAACTCATGCCCAAGAATTCCCATATCGGGCTTAAGGATTCTCCTGCAGCAGGAAGCATCAGATCAATGGTGTCTTTTTGTTGGTGTAATGACATACGAATAAATATCTTCCCTAATAGTTATAGTAATAGTTTTCCATTTAGGAAATTTCGCTGAGCGACCAGCACGGGATTCATAGTTACTGGTATGGATATCAAGAAAGACGATCGATGGCGAAAGGTGCGTTTCGGCGCGTCTCCTTTCCGCCTTTCTTCTCCTTTGTGTGAATGCACTTTTTTGTCATTCTTATTGTCATTATATTGTTGTTGTTGCTGATGATGCGATGTGTTTGTTGTGGAAGTTCCAGTTCAATGCCACACAACAGTTATAAATAAATCAAATGAAAAAAAAAACAACAAATCCTCGTACTCAGAGATGCGGCGCTGCCTAGAAGGGAGGAATCAAACTCCTGCCCTACCTCTCATCACCATTGTTTTGCTTAGATGCCTTAAATAATGGCTGTGGCCAGCGCTAAGGATTTTGGTTATGATGCTTCAATCCTGCCTCATAAATATTAAATTTCCCTTCGCTATCTGCACTTTTTCCCCCATGTATTTCAGATCCAGTCGTCGGCATTAACACCATCATAAGGGTCGCCTTTGGCAGCATTGTAATCGCTGTAGTCATCGTTCGTGCTTCATCCTCGTCGTCCTTGTCGTCCTTGTCGGCGATTTCCTCATCCTTACATTGACGTCTCGTTAAGCAATAACAACAATAAGGTGTGCGTGTGCGAATGTTTATGCTATTGAGTGTTTGATGAAGAGTTTATCCTTTTTGCTCTCGTTGTGAGTGCGGCAATCTAGTCGTTGAAAGGACACACAAATTAAACACTTCATTTATTGAATTCGTCAATTTAAACATGAAACGGGTTTCAATTTGGTTGATATTTGTTCACGTCGAGTAGCGATTTGATAAGTCCAACAAATACAGGGGCACAGGTAGCTTTTGACGCTCGTCGTCAGGACTATTTAAATAATGAATATATAATAACATTGAGTATCGATGCAGGGCACAACACATTGTCACACAGTGCTATGGTGGAGCCCATAAATGAAGGCACAAAGATGCTTTTCTCTTGGTATTAAGTTGTGCCATATAAGCCAGACATTGGTTGTGGCGTCAGGTGAAAGGAGCAATTGGATATCAAATCCTTGAATGGGACTGATGGGGGTCACCCGATGCACACACAATTGATTATTATTGGTCATGGAGAGCGCGACCCTGGGGACTGTTGGGTTTGTACTTGCGTGATGTGTCGCTATATAACTCAGTAAGAACGTGGACAGGAATAGAAATGATTGCTGAACTTGATGTGTGTGCGTGTGTGCATGGGTGATACGACTGGGCATCCGTAAGATTCGGGAGTTCGGGGCATGGACTCCATTCCATTTCTAATACGTGACAGGATTATTTGTCGAGAAGGTCGAAAATATCCTTCGGTAGCTTGGCGATTTGGATTATTGTTGACTATTGGGTAACGACAAGGATAAGCAAGAAATGTTGGGTAGTGTTGAATTATAGATGGCTGTGTAACGCTTCGTCTGTAACTGTTGGTTTTTATGCACAACATTCTAATAGGATTTACGAGAATTTGTACAATTTGATCGAGTTCAGAAAACCCATTTGAAAGCCGAGCATATTTGTGCTACCTGCACTTCAGTGGTATAGTTTTAAACCTGATCTCATGTTAAACTTGTTGACTTCCTAATTAAACACAGTAATTTGTCACGGCGCAGTATGGCTGTTGGTGGAGTCCGTGGAAGGATGAACAACTGTTATTGTCGGGTGATTTTTAGTACGTCTACGTTTGTCACATTCGTGACAATCGGCAGTAGAACAAGTCTTCAGGTTTGTCTGTAAATATACAATATAAACTGTCTTCAAAATTTTATCAAACATTCAAATTAATTGGAACATTACTCAACTCTGTAATTGAACAAACCTATCTGTCTGTCATGAATCACTCCAAATGATGTTAGATATCAAATGACCGGAGAGGTCCTTCATAAACATGACACAACAAAACAATACACTCTTAATAAACTCCACGAAATTTGATTAAATTAACCAATTATTCCTGAGTAGTGCGTCTCTGGGCTAAATTAGCATTTGATTTTTGAATTGATTATTCCGAATAGCAAATGTTTTAATTATTTTATCAACCAGTTCCTTTGTCGAGTGTTTTTCTTCCTCATTTTTATTCATTTTTTCATAATTAGCGCTGGCAGGCAGGCAGGTGAAAGAGCCGGTGGAGATATTAAATTAAAATTAGCACGCGATAAAACTGTGAGTCGGAATGAGCGGTCGTCAACTCAAAGACGATCATGTGAGCGCACAAAGAATATATCGCACTCTAAGAGCGGCGTTCAAATCTACAAAGTACGGATATCTATATTCATATAGAATAGCATAAATATCCAAGATACATTTTAAATTAGTTTTTAAATATTAGAAACTGTGTAGCGAACTCATTGAATCGGATTACAGCGGCTACGGAATAATCCCGAGCCCGTATCTGATAGTTGAGGACGCAGTGAGCGAACAGACAGGTGAAATGGTATGATTTAGCATCGTATAGCAATTTCATTGAATATTAAATTATTAGCTGGGCCAGTTTCGTGGAAAGTTATATTTACTTTTTGTCTTTTATTTGCTTTATGGAATTGTAAGGATTGGTTTTAGTGGCTTCGGTAACGGAAAATTGGCGAAAGTCCTTCGGAACCATGACAGTCATGTCAAGTGAGCTCATTAAAAAAACAGCAGAACTAGAAAACTGCCTCGTTAATGAGTCTGGTATTCAATATGATCCGTAACATAAACTACTGTTTGATTAAATCAGCCAATTATCTCGAGTTAGTGACTATTTAGCTTAAACCCGGAATGTTCTCGAACAATAATCGTGCTTTGTGCTTTGCGGATTATACAGCGAACTCAAATTTTACCATAAATTTCCACGAGTAGTTCTAACTACCAGTTGGACCCATCCATCACTGTTTATACTGCCAATGATCTATGGGATGTGTAGGCGTTTTCCTGGCTCTAAATGACAGCTCTAACGTCGAATTCTGGTATTTAAATATTTTAAATGTCACTATGTATACAAAGTGGAACTTAACGGTATACCTAGTTTCAATATATAATAGAAAAAGAATAATGGAACTTAGAAATGTTTTATGTATATTATTAGAGACTACAAAAAAGGGAAATTATAGTCGTATCTAATTTTTAAAAATTATGTGAATTCCATCAGCCTGTTAACATTGCTTAACTTGAATTCCCAAATTTTCGAAAACAGGTTGACAAGCTGCTTTTGAAATGGCGTCCACATACATTTTTGTTTTTGTTGTAACTGATCTATTGTCTTCGGATTACCTTCAAAGACCCTTGATTTAAAGGATCCCCAGAAAATATAATCCGTCAGAGTAAGATCTGAGGTCCATGGGGGCCATTCATTGTCACCTCCTCATGATATCGGTTTCTCAGGGAACATTCCCTTTATTTTGGACACTGTAGCGGTATGGCAAGCGGCGTTGTCCTATTCAAATCAAGTCCTCAGTTTCCCAGGGAATATCTCGTTTATTGTGCACACTGTAACAGTGTGACAAGTGGCGTCGTCCTATCGAAATCAAGTTCTCAGTTTCCCAGGGAATATCTCGTTCATTGTGCACACTGTAGTAGTGTGACGGGTGGGGCCATCCTATTGAAATCAAGCCCTGGAATTGTCACCTTTAAATTTTTGAAGAGCTGAGATCAAGAACTCCTGAAGCATCTGGCAATAATTCTCATTCTCACGGCAATTCCAAAAAACGATGGGTCATTTATTCCCCTAACCGTATTACAGGCCCCACCCCCGGCTGTTGGGGATTATTCTGAGACTAGCTTCGACAATTTTATTTGTTGGTGTGTTCTTTGACATGGAAATTGATCTCGTCGCTGATCGTTATGTTGGAAAAGTTGTCGAAACGTTCCAGCCGCACATTGGCAAAATTAAGTCGAAGATATCTGTCGTTCGGCGGTGTGTCAATTAAGTTGTATACGCTCTCAGATACAAGCAGCGATGTAAAACTCCTCACAACGGGGTCCTTCCAATGTTTAAGGCTTAGCCTCTCTTGCTAAGTCGATTGTTGTGTGTTTTCTCTTTCCCATTCACTGACACTCTGAATAACCTCTGGTGTCTTCTTTAACTTCGACGGGCTATGATTCCATTATTCTTACTGTGCAGCCGGTTGACTCAAACATTGCGTTACATTGACGAATAGACTTTGCGCTTGGTGTTTCACTTATGTCTCATAAACTGAAGTGAGCATGGTACGTTCGTTTCGAAGTCGAAACACACACACTGCACTCCATCTAAAAATTCCACAGACTGACGCATCTAACGACACCGCTAGCGCCCTCACACATCAGCTTTGTTTTTTATAATATACGAAACAAACCGCGAACATAATTAAGGCCCACTTTGTATATCAATCCAAAAAACGGACTTGAGAAGAGGGCACCGTGAAAAATATATAAAAATAAGCTTAATAAAAAACTGCGCCGAGTTTTCATAACAGGGAACCCATCACATCTCATTGTGGACAACACAAGTGAAAGTTTGTTCTGCCTTGCCACATTTTTTTTTACATTTTATTTACATTTGTTATTATATTATTTCTCTTAGTTTTGTAACTTACTTGCTAGACAAGAAATGCTTAACTTACTAGACCCCAGCAGGCACTCTAATCTCTATTGTCTTGTCCTGTGAGTGTGGCCTTCGAATAGGCTCACAGCTAGACCACCTTCTCGTAAAAGGCAACTTGAACGACTGAATTGATAAGGAGGTTGTGTGGGGGGGCGATTTGTAGATGCCTCTCTGGGGCACAGGTTCACTTTCATCCACCCATTATGTTAGGCCGAGAATTGTTCACCAGAAGGGGGAAGCCAAAACTTCGTCACAAGAAAAATAAACACTCTGATCTTTCTATTATCAATTTGGATTTATTGTTAATATTTTCTTTCACACAGCTTCATACGTCAATATAACCACTAATTTAAAATTACAGAAGGTAGTATTAGAATGTCATTCTGATTCAATGAGAAGTTTGTTCTAACTATATTCCGCACACAGGATTTACAATTACCGTAGGTAATAGTACAATGCCACTTTTGTTCAATAAAAAGTTTATTTTCCACACTCCGAATTTAAAACTACCGTAGGTAATAGCACAATGCCACCCTTGTTCAATAAAAGGTTTGTTTCATTTATATTCAGCACACCGAATTTAAGATTGCCCTGTGTGGGCACCCCGGTGGTTAGTAATTGACTCCTCGTTGCGCTGCTCGATGCAGAGCCAACCCCCGATTGGGGTGCGTTTCCACTGGTGTGGTGAGAAGGAAATGAAATTTTTCTTTCGCCCGGCGACCAATGAGAAATCAGTTTGAGGCCTCGCTGGAAAGATTCTAATGGTTGATCGTACAGATCGTGTTGTTTACCCATGCACTGTAATGACAGGTAAACGAAATTGCATCGGGGATTGGATGCAAAGACAAGAATCTAACCAGGGCAGCTGAGCAAACAAGTGGTACCTCAAAAGAGGCCAAAAGGAATTGCTATGTGTACAGTAGGGATTTGTATATGGGATCTCTGCCGGCGGACCAAATCGGATTCCTCTGTTTGCAAGTTGTGTATACAGAAGAATTCGACTTTCGTCGGCAAGCGCGAGTATGGGACGTGACTATTGCGATGATTGTTTATCGGTAAGACAACGAATCATCCAATTGGTCTTGCAGCTGTGCAAGCAAGCTACTTGCCATGGCTTGGTCATTGGGCAAACGATTGATTGGGCATGTGTACACAGGAAAATTACTGTGTTCATGTGGGACATAGATTGCCGGCAAGGAGAATCAATAAGATTCTAAATGGTTCATGTAGAATGTGAACCGAAATGCTTTTCGAGGAAATGGTGATGTTGCTTGATGCCGGGGCAAGATGATGATCTTGCCATGGATTATGTGGCAGGTTGGGAATGGGGAGTTGGTTTGAGAAAGTGGGTGGTTCTTCCGTAAGCTTTTAAAGAACCCCCACAGTTGTACTATACGTCTGATTGTGCACAGGAAGATTCGATTCAACACAAACAGTGTAAAGTTGCATGCTAAGGACCGCCCGTCCGGTGGGATACCGACCCATTAAACTTTAGACACCGTAAATGAGCCAGCAGAAAATCTTGTCCGCCATTCGGAGCTTGGTTGATGGATCCGTCAAAAAGGCTGGAACAGGTTGTAGGGCGGTCTTAACTTTAGCCCACAGTGCGATACTGTGGGGTGTCAAATACGTACACACGATAGACATACCATAGCGAAGAACAGCACCAAAAGAAAATGGAAGAAATAAACCATCAGAAACGTATACCATAGCAACTAACATACCATTTCCATTTCCTGAAGTGGAAACGCTATGCGGAAGTCGAAATGCTACGCTTTTTTTGTGGTGAAATGGATGTGCTAAGCTTTCTCAACTGGAAATACAAAGCATTTCCACATCTTGTAGTTTTTCCTGAAAGAGCAGTTGAGAATAGCAATTCCTACGCGTGGTTGTTGGTCGGATGCTGTTGGGCTTCGTGAGTTCGACGCCCCGACACTATAATACCATCAAATCGTACTATATGTGCAGCGATAAGGTCTGGAGGATTCTTTGGGTATATTTCAGACGTCCGCGAACGTCTGGGATCCAAAGTTGAGAAAATGATATGATGAAATCCTTGAGACGAAAATTAAGAAAGTAAACTAGTCTCCCTTTTGGATCTCCATAGGTGGACACTCTCAGGGGGGACAACATGCAAATAATTTAATTAGAAACCGAATGATAAACAACTTGTCTTCGTGTAATCGAATGCCCTCGCGGAAGACTAACAATCTTCAACTTGTGCAATATCAATATTTCTGATATATCCCTCTGGCCCCTTCTACACAACTCCTTTCATCTGACCTTAATTGAATCCAAGTTACTGGAACTCAAAGACGAGTTTACACCGGGCCTTGATAGTATCCCTGCAATCATCCTCAAGAAATGCTCATCCATTCTCTCTGCTCCCCTCTCACTGATCTTCAATCTCTCACTCTCTCAAGGCGTATTCCCCCACATTTAGAAAACCTCCTTCATCGCCCCCATACACAAGAAGTGTCACAAAAATGATGACGCGAACTACCGCCCTATCTCCAAACTGTCCCACTTACTCAAGATTCTCGAAAACATTCTATACGAATCTTTTAGTTTTCGTTGCAAATCTTTTATTTCACCAGGGCAACATGGTTTTCTCAATGGCCGATCAACTACAACCAACCTTGTTGAGTTCACTTCCTTTACACTCTCAGCACTAGAACACGGTAACGAGGTCGACATGGTCCGTACGGACCTCAGTAAAGCATTCGACAAAATCTCCCACAATCTTATTCTCTTCAAATTATCCGCCCTCGGCCTCCAACCTGGATTGCTGAAATGGATTTCTTCCTATCTAAAGGGTAGACGTTATTCCGTTCGGTTTAGGTCCATGACATCCAACACATTTCTTGCCGCCTCTGGGGTCCCTCAAGGTAGCCACTTAGGTCCTCACCTATTTATACTGGTCACTAATAACATTGATAAGGTTATTAAGAATTCCAGCTTGTCCCTATACGCTGATGATACTAAGTTATACAAGATCATCGAGTCACCACTTGATTCTGCATTGCTGCAACCTGACCTTGACAGCTTCTCGACGTGGTGTGACAAAAATTGCTTTGTACTTAACATCGCCAAATGCCAATCTATAAACTTTTCCCGTAAGCGTATTCACTCATCCTCACGTTCCTGTACCCTTCATAACCAACCCCTGACGACCGTCGAATGTATTCGATATCTTGGGACCCTTTGCGAGAGGGAGCTTAACTACCTCTCTCACATTGATGAAAGGATCCGGAAAGCCAATTCTGGATTCGTGAAACGATGGTCTAAGGAATTTTCCAACCCTTAGGTTACTCGATCCCTTTACCTTACCCAAGTCCGTCCACTGCTTGAATATGATAGCCAGGTATGGTTTCGTTATCACAAAATCCATATTTGTAGAATCGAAAGTATTCAACGTCGCTTCCTTCGGTTCGCTCTCCGAGGGCTAGGATGGGTAAACCCCTTAATCCATCCCCCGTAGAGTAATCGACTAAAATTAATCAACCTCAGAAACCTTTAGGAGCACAGGGTTGTGGCTGACATAATGTTCCTTAACTTAATTCCTCTGAACACAAACCCTCGAAATACGCGTAATCCCCGCCTTCTTTACACCCCCCCCCCCCCCCCTCGCACCACCGGGCCTCTTATGGTATCAACGAACTCCTTTCGCGGATGCTGAGAAATGTCAAGTCCAATTCCACCTCGTTCGCCTTCGACCTCTCTACTCATAATCTTCCTTATGGTCTCAACGAACTCCTTTCGCGGATGCTGAGAAATGTCAAGTCCAATTACACCTCGTTCGACTTCGACCTCTCTACCCATAATCTCAAGTACTGCCTCCTAAACCATTCTCACTACCAATCTTAAGCGGCGCATCTACACTTTACTATAACCTCTCCCCACATCTAGCCCTTTCTCCTGCTTTCTTAATTTGTCCTGGTTACCTTCGGTTAAGCCTAGTTAAGATAGTTCTCAGCTCTCTAGCTTGTAACTTATATATACTTTAGTTATAGGTAATTATATTGCTTGAATTAACTCAATAAATGGGGTGGTAGCCCCACTAAACTAAACTTGTCCTTCGAGCAGTTTCACTCGAGTTCAATTGATACTGAAACATTGGTTGAAGTAAAGTCGAGTCAGTTTATGTCAAGGTAGTCAAGTTAAGCTCAGTTCACTTCAGTTCCGCTTGAGAACTCATTTAAGATACAAATGATTAATGACAGTTTGCATAACGTCAAAACTCGTTAAAGTACAGTCAACATTCTGTAACTTCCCATAATTGTAAGGGAATAAGTAGTACGAGTAAGCTTGTTGTCTAATGTATGGAAGGAGACAGCGCGGCAGACCTTGTCTACGATGGAGGGATAGCGTAGACCAGGACGCTCGAAATCGGGACGGGTCGAGAGATTTATTAAATAAGGCCAAGACCGGTTCCCGGTCGTAGTGCCGATGATGATGATGATGATGATGATGTCTTACAGTCCCATCAAGATAGATTCGTCAGTTGACCCTCCATATCTAAAGTCGAAGATCTACTGCACACTCTGCACCAACAGAGCTGTTGAGGAAAGACGCCAAATGTGTAATATTGGATTTTTATAGCCTAATGTATAACATTTTATTATTAGTGTGTTCTATTCTATTTATTGACCTGTAGGAGCCCGAAAGTTCATGACCTCACCGACTCGACTCCGCCATCGTTCCCTGTCATGTGCACTCTCCTTCGTTCGATCATCCAATCCGATCTCCTAGAGGTCCAACCTAACGTTGTCCTCCCATCTCCGTCGTGGCCGTCCTGTCGGTCTCTTTCCCGTTGGCTTACCGTCAAGAATTCTATGCACGGTTCTATTGTTGCCCATTCGCGTCACGTGTCCGACCCATCTTAATCTTCGCGACTTGATTACTCTCATTATTGTATCTTTGCGGTATAGCTGTTGCAATTCGTGGTAGTGGAGTTTCCTCCATTGTCCTGCCTCCTCGTCATATTTACCGCCAAAGATACTCCTTAGAACTTTATTCTCGAATACGCGGAATTTGTTTTCTTCCCGTTTATTATTAATGTATAACATATTATATAATATCTTATTATATTGTACAATAGTATCAGATGTATAACTGCATCCAACATTGCAATTATCTCTAAAGGTCCTAAGCGAAATTTATCTATCTAAACCAAAAACAAAAACTGTAAAGTTTACTGCGAACTTGCAGACTTCAACTCATTTAAAAGTCGATATTGTTTCAGCCAAGCTCTGCAAATGTGAGGTTGCAATGTGTGCTTTATTCTCCATAGGTTCAATTGACAGCTGCCCATCGTCCATCAATTTGTTTCACATTTAAATGAAGACTATGTAAAGTTGCTATGCAGTGACACAAATCTTGTTACTGTGCTGTGGTAAATTGTAACAATCAAAACTGACAAGAGCTTCTACGTTTTATTTACTTGCCAAATATCTATTAGACAACCATTTAGTTAGCGACTATATTCCGACACAACCCGGATGGGAGTCCAACACATCGAGACTTCAAACACCATCAAACACTCTACTCAATTCCTTCCAATAGAACTCAAATAGACCACCAGTTCATGGCACCCACCACATGGCTAAAATAAGTTTGTCATTTTTTCAACCTTCTCCCAACTTAAGTGGGCTGCCATGAGCCAAACATCAGATTCAGCCCCAATTGTCGTCGTCTCTCGTATTCAAATATAACTCCCACACAACCGACTTACCAGCCTTTTGAATATAAAAAGAACCCACTCGATCGGGATCGGGGCAGGAGACTTCTCAGCACTGTTTTTGAAATAACCTCAAAAAATGTCTTTTATTTGAAATATGTCCTTTCTCCTCGCAACGCCAAACACAGAACTGGAAAATCCCCCCCATTAGACTGTTCTAATGGAAACATATTCCATTTTCTATTCGCATCGTTTTTCATCAATTCCGTAGGGTATATTAGATTCTTCGCATATCCCTGTTTGACCCGAAAAGGGAAACGCGTTGCGAGTTCACAAATCGATTTTTCATTCGAATGTAAAGTGGATTAGGGAGAGAAATGGGTTAAGTGCGTAAATTGCTAGTCTTTTCCCCACATCCACCCTAGGGATAGAGTAAGACAAAGCACCGTAGATGAGGTACTACGCGAAATGTTTTGTCTGTTATAACTGCTGATCCGTATGTGTCCACGGTTTGGATCAGTCATCCTTGGGTAAAGTCAATTTACGAATTTAACAGCACAATGTGAGTGTTTAAAGTATATAGATATGCCAGCTGCTGTACGTATCGTGGCGGTTAGCATTATTCAAACGTCACCCGAACAGCGCCCCAAAAACCACCCCATAGGTCAATCCTACGCCGGGCGAATATTGCTGTGATGGTAGGCAGAAGAACCTCAAAAACTTATCTGAATATTTCCAATAAACGCAGACATTACGCAGATTTTAAAGCCCGACGTTACGCCATGGTTGGCGGAGGGTGGGGTGCGTCAAATATAGTATTCAGTACGTGTCGGTCGTTGAGAACGATGGCGGTTGCCTAGGACGGCCGAAAGGAGCCAAATTGAAGAAGAAATCCTTTGCATTCTCGCACACACCCCTGTTTCGAACATCCTCCTTTGATGTTATTTTTTCTCTGCCTTTTCTCTGACTACAACTTTTTTTGTGTTTTGTGGGACTTTATGATTCTCTTCTATTTCCACCCGATTTGGGGGCCTCTGCAATGGCACACGCACATTTGGGATAGTCTACCCATTCCATTAGTAATAGCTACCAACTACCAGCTTCCAGTTTGCAGCGTATTGAGAGTTCGGAAGCCAACAGAGATGTTGTATATACGTACCTATGATGGTGTACAATAGAATCGTTGACTCCCAAATTTGATTCCACGGCAACAAGGGCTGAGTGGGTGGATTAATGGGCGGCAGCCACGTTCGGGGTAGGAACAAAAACAACGTAGGCACGTCACAAACAGATTTTTCGAATTCTCTCCATTAAAGAAATATTTTACGCCCCTGTGTATGTTCTGCGTATCCTGACGGCTGTCAGGACATGCTGAAATATAGTTAAGTACAAGAATTTTTGGGTAATCTTATGCGCCGCAGCGAATACACACGGAACGTTTTACAATATACATATGCATGTATACGAATGTAAACGTGCTGCAGATACACGTAACATCAAACAAAGTCCCGACATTATATACTATATATGCAGAGAGACCTACGTTTCACAACCGATTAATGCGTCAAGTTGGGGCGTAGGAAGTGGTAGTTATTAGTTGTGTTTGGCTTTGTTGAATTTACTAGTAATTTATTTGTGTTGTATTTTTATGTGTGCATGTGTAAAATTCCTCTCACACAGCCTAACTGGGCTGTGCTGTTACGGGTTTTCCGAGATTGAAGTGGAACATATTGGTATGTAATCCACGATATTCGAATCAATACACTGCAGTTGAGCGGTTGTAAAAAAGTTATATTCAAAATCTGCAGTTAAATTAAATGTGAAGTTCGCTCACCAAACAATATAATCAAAGACTTGTCAGCAACAGCCTAAAACAAAAAAATACAACTTTGAAAATACTCGTTACAGAATTACATGAATCGGGTTGGTTAAACGCAAGGAGTTGATGTTAAAAAACATTGTTCGTTTTCGAGCATTTATCGAATACTAGAATATCGATTGACAGAAGTCCTAGTACGCCGGGAAATTAAGTGTGTCAAGAAAGTTGTATGCGGTACAATTTTGTCACTGGTCCACCTTATTGGCGAAGTTTTGTACATGAGAAATTAATAAATTAATCACGGATCCATTGAAACACAAAGATTTTTGATCTCACTTTCTTAAGCGGAAGTTGTTAATGTCAGAGGACTCAATTTCGCTAATACAAACCTAGACGCCGTATACTAACGTTGACTGTCACTCGCCAACCTCATATTGGTCTTGGTATTTTTCATATGATCAACAGGCAGTTGTCAAAAGCTCGAATTTGTTTCCTCGTTTGTAATTCACAGTTAGACTGGTAAGAATTGTTTATCAGCTTCACATTTTTGCGGTGTCGCCGGAAGATTTAACAAATGTTTCAATTACGGGCTAGCTCCAAGTCTGTTCTAGACTATAGAGTTTTTGTCGCCCGGAGAAAACTTGTTTTTTTAAATTATAGATACAAATATATATAAAGCATGTGGAAAGTTTTGTCAGGGAACACAAGTGCATTTCCATATAAAATCCGTATCATTCAAAAGCGCGACTTTTTTTCCTCATTTGTAATTCACAGTTATACTGGTAAGAATTGTTTTTCAGCTTCACATTTGTGCGATGTCACCGGAAGATTCAACAACTGCTTCGATGATGGGCTAACTCCAGGTCTCTCGTAGACTATAGAAATTTTTGTCGCCCGAAGAAAACTTTTTTTTAAACAATACATAGATATATGTATAGAGCATGTGGGAGGTTTTGCCAAAAAACACAAATGCATTTCAATATAAAATCCGTATCATTCAAAAGCGCGACTTTTTTTCCTCGTTTGTCCTTCACAGTTAGACTGGTAACAATTGTTTATCAGCTTCACATTTCTGCGGTGTCGCAGAAAGATTTAACAAATGTTTCAATTGCGTGCTAGCTCCAAGTCTGTTCTAGACTATAGAGGTTTTGTCGCCCGGAGAAAACTTGTTTTTTAAAATTATAGATACATATATATATATAAAGCATGTGGAAGGTTTTGTCAGGGAACACAAATGCATTTCCATATAAAATCTGTATCATTCAAAAGCGCGACTTTTTTTCCTCGTTTGTAATTCACAGTTACGCTGGTAAGAATCGGTTTTCAGCTTCACATTAGTGCGATGTCACCGGAAGATTCAACAAGTGCTTCGACGATGGGCTAACTTCAGGTCTGTCGTAGACTATAGAGTTTTTTGTCGCCCGAAGAAAACTTTTTTTTAAATATTTTAAAATATTTTAAATGGAAAAGTAAAAAACAATTTATTCGAAGTATTGGCCATTGCTTTTTACACATTTCGACCACCTTTCTGGGAATTTTTGGATACCACGCGAATAAAACCGGTCGTCTTTTGAGGCAAACCATTCGGAGACCCAATTTTCGAATTCTTCGTTGGAATTGAAATGCTGCGCAGCCAATGCATGTCCGGTAGCGTTGCGCATCAACAGTTTCGCAAGGTTTTAGAAGTTCATGATACATCACCCTTCTCTGGTCCCTCTAAACACAGAGCATTGTTTTTTTTCCGAACCGATCAGGCTTTGCAGTCGATGTTGACGCTTCGCCTGGATGTACCCATGATTTTTTGCGTTTAGGATTTTAAAATAAACCCACTTTTCATCACCAGTCACAATTCGATGCAATGCTGACTTCCTTTCGTGTCGTAGAAGTTACGTTTCACATGTGGTGTTTCGCTTTTCCATCTGCCTGTCATTCAATTCATGCGGCACCGAGTTTCCACACGTTTGGATCTTTCCCATAGCTTTTAAGCGGTCAGAAATTGTTTGTTGTGCAACATTTAACATTTGTGCCTTTTGTTTTTGATTTAAAGTGTCATCTTGATCCAATATTACTTGCAATTCGGCGTCTTCAAACTTTTTTGGTGGTCTTCCACGTTCTTCATTCGCACATCAAAATCATTATCTCTGAACCGCTTAAACCATCTTTTGCATGTTGCTTCCGATAGAGCATGAGCACCATAAGCCTCGACAAGCATTCGATGCGACTCTGCAGCACTTTTCTTCAAATGAAAACAAAAAATGAATGCTTTCCGCAAATCATCATTTTCTGGTACAAAATTCGACATTTTTAACAGGATTAAAAAAAATGATGTTGTTTGTACAATGACTTGATGTATACTAAATATGTTTGACAGATGTCATAGAAACCAAATAAAAAAAATATAAGGGCTCGTTCACAACAAACATTTCCTATCGATACATTTGTATCTTGGCGCTCACTTCTCACCGGTACACCTGGTAGATATATGTAGCATTTGGAAGGTTTTGTCAGGAAACACAACTGCATTTTCATATAAAATCCTTATTATTCCTATCCTACTCGATGGTGCAAAGTCATGGATATCAACGAAGTCGGATGAACATAAAGTTGATTGTGTGATCATTTTGAACGCAGGGTTCTTCATGCAGTATTTAGAACCCATTAAACCCAGGATTTGGAATTATTTATTATTATTATTATTTATTGGCCTGAAGGAACCCGGAAGTTCATGACCTCACCGACTCGACTTCGCCATCGTTCCCTGTCCTGTGCACTCTCCTTCCACGCTTGACCAACCGAGCCGATCTGTTCTAGGTCAAACCTAACATTGTCGTCCCATCTCCATCGCGGCCGTCCTACCGGTCTCTCTCCCGTTGGTTTACCGTCAAGAATTCTACACACGGTTCTATCGTTGCCCATTCGCGCCACGTGTCCGGCCCATTTTAATTTTCGCGACTTGATTACTCTCACTATTGTAGGCTTGCAGTGTAGCTCTTCCAGTTCGTGGTTGTGGAGTTTCCTCCATTGTCCTGCCTCCTCGTCATATTTACCGCCAAAGATACCCCTTAATACTTTATTCTCGAATACGCCGAATTTGTTTTCTTCCCGTTTTGTGAGATTTGGAATCATCATCATCATCATCATCGGCACTACAATCGGGAACCGGTCTTGGCCTTATTTAGCAAGTCGTGAGGCTTGTTAAATTTTCCATAATGATTTGTTTTTTTTCGAGGAGCCGAGATTTGGAATAGAAGGTATAATAACCGAGTGTACAAATCGTATAGTGACCTCAACCTGACCAGAAAGATCAGCCTTCTAAAAGCCATAGGGCACTTACAGCGACCAGGGTTCAAGCTTGAAGAATCTTTGATTGTAACCCTAACAGATGTCACGGTAGAGAAAGGAACACGACCCATGTAGAAGATGAGCTTGTTGTGGCCGTGAACTACACCACTTTAGAAGTCTCGTAACAAGTTTCCTTTGTGTATTTGCAAGAGTTCCACCATGAAAAAGTGAAAAAGAAAGAAGCTACATCGGATAGGATGAAGACGCAGACTCCACCCCAGAATCGAAATCTGGAATGTAAGTCGTAGCCTCGGCAAGTTGAGTCAGTTGATGAGTCGAGCTGGGTCTCGGATAAGGCCAGGATGTCAAGTATGTCTGTGGCGGTTCCGCCAAACCCTACTGACTACTTACCTAAAGACCCCCATCCCTACAACCCAGTCTGCATAAGCTTTCGCTAATGCAATCGCATTAGCACCTTAAATGCTTCACGAATCAAATGGATCAAGTTAATTTAGCTAAAATCCCCTAGAAGAGAATTCTTACCTGCATGCATAACATCGAATTTAAAATCCCCTATAAGAATTCTCTCCAAGCTTATCATAAATTCCCTGAAAGAAAATTCATCGGTTCATATATAATACAACCGCATAATCAGGGAATCTTACCTTGAGTTGGCTAATCCCAGCCTCAACATGTATACAACAAATCCCTTTTCATACACATTGGCTGGCGGCTTTTCTCCTAACAATAAACAACCCAAGCAGCTGCATATAATTAGCGCAATCGATGTTGAAGCCAATTTCTCTAACTCGCACCACGTGCAAACAAAAGAACGCTGTTCTCCCGCAGGCATTCTGGCGATACGATAAACAATCTATATCGTTTGAACTATCCCGAATACATCTCCCATCTAATGAGTTACAACTTGTTTACTCAGTTGAACTCTCAGATCATAAATTCCCTTTGTCCTACATATTCCTGGATCCGTTTACCAGTGACCTTCTCACATAAGCAAACAAAGACCCAATTAGCATCCAATGAGCTTGTTTGCTTAGCCGAACTCACATCGTTTGGATGCACATTATGCCCTTGCTTTGTTTTAGATTCGTTCTCATGGTTTCGTTCCATGAACGAACCAATGTTCACACATACATGTGTACCATCATAGATGTCCGCTAGGAGATCTGGTTCCCTATCCCAAAGAGAGACTTCACGTTTCTCTTGGGATAGAAAATCCACTCTTAAAAGTAAGAGAGCCAGTTTCACTCAAGTACACTCAACTGATGCGGAGAAATTGCTATGTTATTGCTTGGTATACGGCTGATTCTTTTTCTTATTCGATTTTCGTTCGGCGTTCTTCACTATTTTATTGTGTATTGTGTGTGCATCTGTTAGAAACGCCACCGCGTTTTCATTCGTATTCGTGAAACCGATGACACTTATGTTATAAAATACCGTTACTAATTGAACGTTGACGGGGTTTGGAGAGCGGGCCCGATTACGTGGGGGCGAGTTGTTTACAGTTCGGTTATTCATCAAAACAGTATTGCATAGTGTTCCACCTGACATAACCCCTCCCGGAGATCCGGATGGGAAACTGATTTATCCGGAATTCTTTATCTCAGAAGGCGCCATCATGACTTATCTCCATTTCAGGCCGGGTCATCAGCTAAACGTCCGAAACATAGTGGAAAATTTCGCCCGATGATATTGCGGAATGTACAGCGTGACGGGGGATTACCTCATTGTGGGACCAACCTTCCACATAAACCAACCTTTTCTTGGACTCGTCGTTCAGCCTACTTTCGAAAAATTGACAAGGATTTCTTCCGACCATTTCACGGAGTCTATAGATTGTTGGGCTGGGCGATAGGGCATTGGCACTCCACCTACGATTCGGCCATAAGTTGCCTTTTACGATAAGCCAGCCTAGCAGTGAGCATATTCTGACGTCCTACTCATAGGGGTGTCTTGTCTTAAAATTTGTCTTACAATTTGTTTAAAATTTGGTCTTGAAATTTGTGTTAAACTTTGTTTCAAAATGTCACCAATGAAGAGCAAGGAGTAGCAACCGTGTGATGACATTTTCGATTCCGATCTTTTAAGTGCCGTGTGTCACTCGATCTCACTGTGATATTCAATGAGACTGTCGTGACAGTCGAGAGACAAGAATAGTAAAACGTGAAAAAGTGGAGTAAATCAAGGAAGTGCAACTTTTCTTGTAAGTCTGGAACCCATGGTGTTGACAGTCCGTTCTTAAATACATTTTGTGCATTTGCACATGAATCTAACAAACTAATCAACGGCGAGGCTGAATATCTCATCTGCCCAATAATTGGCCACGCAAAACAGTAACTCAACACCACTAAGTAAAAGCAAAGGTGAATGTAGCGTGTTTCCTAAACATGAAGCCTCGTCCCGGAAGGGAAACTCCCAGATCTCGTTATTTACCATTAAGTCGACTTAGTTCAACCATTTCCACCAACTGGAGTGAGACATAAAATGTGACCAACCATAACTAACTAAGGCAAATATGTGGTGGACTTATCGCAGTTAACGACAACTCTGCCAAGTTGTGGACATATTTCAATTACAGTGAAGCCAGTTACACTTTACTGCTATACTACGTATAGCATATATTTTATCGTATCTCGATTATTTAGGACAAACTTTTCACAAATAGATAATGCAAGTATTGACCGTAAAGTCAAGACGGGTGACAAATATTATAGTTAACAACAGGACTGACCAAAGAACGGTCCATCGCGGGCATCCACATCAAAGCCTCGCTATTTTCGACAATCAACAATGGTCTGTGTTTAGAAAAAGGCATTTGCTTTAAATGTTGGGTTTGGAGGAATCAAATTTCAAATTTTAGGCTTGTACAAATAACTTCTGAGGGTTTAGTTATTCGCAGCCGCGTACGGCGTATTCTATGTCTTCACGTCGTCCCTCGTATGCCTGCTATTCAGGACAACATTAGTTCCAGGTTGCCATGTATGCTATGTCATCAAACCATAGCATACGAGGGTTGCCTCTTACGTTTCGGGATTTGGCAACCCTAGCGTTGCAATCCGGCAATTGACAGCTCTGTCGTAAAGTTGGACATTTTTGAGGTTATACGCACTCAGAACGTTTTGACATGCGAGCGCTATTTGTGTTGTTTACAGTAACTTAAAAGATTCATCTCGGCCCAAAAATGGAATTAAATCGTCAACATTTTCGTGCGATTATTTTTTACAACTTTCGGCGTGGATTAACTCAGCAACAGTGCATGGATGAACTTAATTCAATTTTTGGCGATGAAGCTCCATCAAGGACCAGTGTTTATCGATGGTATGGTGAATTCAATCGTGGTCGTAGTTCACTCCAAGATGAATTTCGTGAAGGTCGTCCAAAATCAGTTGTTGTTCCGAAAACCATTGATGCTGTGCGCGAACTGATATTGGAAGATCGTCATGTGACCTATCGTGAGATTGAGACAACCCTAGGCGTTAGTGGGACCAGCATACATTCAATATTGCATAAACATTTGACTGTCAAAAAAATGTGTTCGCGTTGGGTCCCACACAATTTGTCAATCGCCCAAAAAAAGGCTCGTGTCAATTGGTCGAAAGAAATGCTCAAAAAATACGGTCGCGGTGCTTCGAAACACGTCTATGAGATCGTGACAGGTGATGAATCGTGGATTTAAGCGTATGAGCCCGAAAGTAAACAGTAGTCGATTGTCTGGGTGTTTCAAGATGAGCCAAATCCAACAAAAGTTGTTCGCGCACGAAGCACTTCCAAGCAAATGGTCGCCTGTTTTTTCGGAAAAACTGGACATGTCGCAACCGTACCACTAGAACAACGCAGAACAGTCAATTCTGAGTGGTACACAACCATTTGTTTGCCAGTTGTCTTCCAAGAAATCAGGAAAACCAACCGCCGAAGACGGATCACTCTTCACCACGACAATGCGAGCTCTCACACATCGGCTGCGACAACTGCATTTTTGAGCACCCAAAACATCGATTTGATGGGTCATCCGCCGTATAGTCCTGACTTGGCACCGAATGACTTCTTTTTATTCCCGTACGTAAAAACAAACTGAGAGGTCAACGTTTTTCGACACCTGAAGAAGCGGTTGCTGTATTCAGAATGCATGTGTTGGAGATACCTCAATCAGAGTGGCAAAAGTGCTTCGACAATTGGTTCAAACACATGCAAAAGTGTATAGATCTTCATGGGGAATATTTTGAAAAACAATAAAGTGATTTTCGATGATCGATATTTGTTTTTGTTCTCTAATCCCGAAATATAAAAGGTAACCCTCGTACAATGAATCATTAAAAACAGTTGGTATACGCGTTTAGCTACCAGTGGCTCATACATAACAGTACCGAAGGAGTTCACTCCTACTCGAAATCCTTCCACGGGTAGACTTGTGCCGTCTTTAGTACAATGGGATTGAGCTTTTTAAACCATAAACTTAAGACTATACAAGCTGAAACGGAAGCCCACACTTGTGGATGACTAGACAACCGAGAAAATCCAACAAATCGGAATTAGTATACTGTCTCATTATGCATAGACCCGATCCACTGCATCAGTTTGTCACTTCATAGGAAATAGTTTATAAACCAACCAAACACAACTACCCCAGAAGACTCATCGGAATAGACCCAACGCCCCCTCTTCCGGTGAACTTCAACCGATTAACATTCAAAATTACAGTATATGACTCTATTAACACATCAATAATTTTTCCATGGTTGAAGGTACATCGGAGAGGTAGTAAATCTCCACTAAACTCTGTGTTGGTGTTGACGCCAATAAAGACGCTTTAATCCGCTAAGCAGGAATTGTTGTGTCACCACTTCAAGAATATCTCGATCAGCGTAATACCAATTTAAACACAAAAAGGTGATGGGGACAGAAGCCCAGCCCGGCTCCATCGGACCCCGATGGTTGATTTTATACTCGCGTTCGTCAAGAATACATTGATCTTATGTTGCTGTCAAAATCTAAACGATGGACAAAAAATGATGCTGAGGAAGGTGGGGGCAAGAAAAGCAGAGGACAAACGATTTGTCGATTCGATTTTGGATTATCAAAAATTAGGTCCGCCATAAGAATGGCGCCCGGGACCTACAGCGCACTCGGATGAGAGCGGGAGATATAAAATGAGGACGTCGATGGGTGTAAGACCTTTAATGGCCGGCAGTTAAATTTTGATACCCCGCTGTAAAGTTTATACGACAAAGCGGTTATTCTGTCGGGCCAGTCGGGTTTTCCTGTCGACTGGCCGAGTTATGTGTGGCAGTTAAATTTCAAATTTTCACGAAACATGATTTCGGATCCTTAATATTACCGAATATTTACCATAAATGTGTCGTGGAAAACATTAAGTGGTTCCCCCGGAGCTCGACCGGGGCGACGTAGATGATGCAACTCTTTTTAAGATCCCTGGAGCATGTACATGTCTTTTTCGTTTCATGGAAGCATGTGTTTTTTTGTGGTTTGTTTTAATTTAATTCAAATTTTAACGAGAATATCGTATCGAAAACACTTAAGTTTAGACGTATGGACAAGCAGTTGGGAGGGAAGACGTTTTTGTACTTGGGTGAATCGATAGCTCCACCGTTGGACAATGCAACTGTCAAACAATGCGAGAGAAGTTTTCGGATGTGTTCACCGCATTTTTATGGTCGTAGATTCTTATTTAGACTTTTGTGAGTTTTTGGTATGGCAATTCTAGCCAGTGAATTGATGTTGTGTATGATTAAGTACTGGACATGACAGGATTTTTACTGTCAATTAAAATGATACGCAAGAAATACCGATAACTTATTCGGATCTGAGAAGTTCAACTTCGTTCTGAGTGTATGAAACCCATCAGGTATATAACACGTATTCACCCCATAGACAGTGGAATTTTAGAAAAGTAGTGAGACTGGCAAGGTAATCGCCGCCCCCACCGGATAGTAAACGATACCGATGTTAGTATTGATCATTCTCAGCATAAATCGACCTCAAAAGTCATTTCACTCTTTCCCCATATTCATGGTCCATGGTCGTACGTCCTTCACGAACCCTACTTCACTTCAGACTCTCTCAATACATACGTACTAAGTGCAGCAATTTCAAACTAGTACTGGTTTAAGGACATGATACAGTTTATCTGTGAATAGGGTGACAACAGCACAATGTTGTCAGTCTCATTACTTTCCTAAACGGCCTCGTATAAAAGGTGATATGGGAACGACGTCGAAACGTCAAATGTTTACTTTTTTCACATTAAAATAGTGCAAACGTTTTACAAAAATAGACATTCAAAAAAATACGTTTCGTAATTTTTGTCGGACAGCATCAACGTCTTGCCGAGTTCTAATTAGGAAGACCGTAAATGTATTAAAAAAAATGGGGCTTGTGATGAACATCATCATCATCGGCACTACAACCGGAATCCGGGCTAGGCCTTATTCAGCAAGTCTCTCCACCGGTATCCGGTCCATATCCGAGACTTGTTAAATTGTCCATAATAATTTGTTTTTCTGGGCAAGGTTATTAGCTTTGCACCAACCTTTTTCAGGATGTCGCTGCATGCATTGGCTCACTGTTTGGTGAGTGTCACGTAGAGACTGCATGTCAACTTGGATTAAACAGGGACAAGGGGCCTTCACCGGATTGAAAGTAGAGACATTGCCCTGTATGTTCCCCCCCCCCCCCCCCGCCGCTTATGGTGAACATAGCCCCAAAAATACGCTTTGGTCTGTACTGTACCACCGAGAATATCGCAGCTATATTTGGCAGTAGGGTTAGGCACCCGGGCACATCGACTAATCATCGTGCATCAACATGTTAACGAGTACACAATTAGGAAGAACGTGTAGGTATTTAAAAACATGGGGCTTGTGATGAACATCATGATCGGCACTACAACCGGGATCCGGTCTAGGCCTTAATCAGCAAGTCTCTCCACCGGTACCCGGTCCATATCCGAGACTTGTTAAATTGTCTATAATAATTTATTTTTCCGGGCAAGGTTATTAGCTTTGCGCCAACATTTTTCAGGATGTCGCGGCATGCATTGGTTTACTACTTGGCGGGTGCCAAAGTAGCTATCGAGGGGTGTCACGTGGAAACTGCATGCCAACTTGGATTGTACAGGGACGAGGATCATCCTAGCCTTCGCCGGGTTGAAAGCAATCAGTGACAATATGTTCGCCCCCCCCCCCCCTTCGTGGTGAACATAGCTCCTAAAACACGCCGTGGTCTGTACCGTACCATAGAGAATATCGCTGCTATACGTGATAGTGGGGTTAGGCGCCTGGGCACATCGATTAATCGTCGTGCATCAACATTTTACCGAGTTCACAATTAGGAAGACCGTGTAGGTGTTCAAAAAAATGGGGCTTGTGGTGAACATAGCTCCAAAATCACGATTTGGTATGTACTGTACCATCGACAATATCGCTGCTATACGTGACAGTGGGGTTAGGCACCCAAGCACATCGAGTAATTATCGTGCATCAACTTCTTACCGACTCCACAATTTGGAAGACCGTGAAGGTACTTAAAAACATTGGTCCTGTGGCGAACATGGCTCTGAAAATATGCCTTGGTCGGCAGTACTGTACTTCTTCGCAAACAACCCCGAATACGGAGTTACCGTGAACAGCGACTGCTACCGCGATATGATAGGAGTGTTTTTGTAACCGAAACCGGACAACATGTAATTTCAAAAGGACGTTATCTTTTGTGACCTGGACGCGAGGTAGGTCCGTAACATGTTTCACCAGATATAAAAATTGAAAGCAGTAAATGCATAAACAGGCAATGAAATCACAGAGTGCAGATTGTCACGTCTGAAAAACTCGATGGTGGCACAGAAAATAAATATCATCCACGGGACAAATAGTGCTACCCATAAAACAAGCAAATATGTTACATAAAATCGATGCCAAAGAGATGTACAAAACTATCTTTGGTACTGTTGACCAATATTCATTGGTCTGTAGCAAGGATGGCCAAACTTTTTGGAAGCGAGGGTGCAATTCAAAATTTTCATGAGCAGTGTAACTACAATATGTTATAACAACAACAATATGTATAATAATAACATAATATACGTTAATTGTTATTTTTTTACACTAATGCGCGCACGAAATGGAAAAATGTCAGAGCACAGTGCGAGCGGGTGGAGAACAGGTGGATAAGGAAAGGGAGGTGTCGATGTATATTGGTCTTGAATACCTGGACATTAGAACGACGTTAAAGTTGTTTTAAATTTGTTTCTTGAATTTTAATTATAACTTTTTTTATTTAATTCTTGTCATTTTTTTTTTCTTTACTTTTTTTTTATTGGGAATCGTGTCGGGCGAGTTAATTTTATCCATTATAACGAAGACAAAAAATTATATTTCACGGGGCCGAGGTCCTTTATTAGAGCCTGGGACTGCCAAACTGGTTGACATCGGCTCGAAATCGGGACTGGAGGAGAGATTTGCTAAATAAGGCCAAGTCCGAACGCGGTTGTTGTGCCGATGATGATGATTATGAGGTCCTTTATTGATTTGTGTCTTAACGCTATTTTAATATTGGATCTATGAACCCTGTTCGGGGTTTTACATTTGGTATTATACTTACAGCTAGGTCTTATCTTGGTTCCCAACCAAATCTTATCTCGGTTCCTAAGAGAGTTGTATCAGCATTTGGTATTTTCCGTAAGAGTCTTATCTTGTATCAGCATTTGGTATTTTCTATGAACCCTGTTCGGGGTTTTACATTTGGTATTTATACTTAGTTGGCACAAGGCTAATAACCTTGCCCGGAAAAACAAATTATTATGGACATTTTAACAAGTCTCGGATAAGGGCCGAATACCGGTGGAGAGACTTGCTAAATAAGGCAAAGACCGGATCCCGGTTGTAGTGCCGATGATGATGATGATGATGATGATGATGATGATGATGATGATGACGATGATGATGATTTATACTTAGAGCTAGGTCTTATCTTGGTTCCCAACCAAATCTTATCTCAGTTCCTAAGAGAGTTGTATCAGCATTCGGTATTTTCCGTAACAGTCTCATCTTGTATCACCATTTGGCATTTTCCATAATAGTCTTATCAGCATTTAGTATTTTCTATGAACCCTGTTCGGGGTTTTACATTTGGTATTTATACTTAGTTGGCGCAAGGCTAATAACCTTGCCCGGAAAAACAAATTATTATGGACATTTTAACAAGTCTCGGATAAGGGCCGAATACCGGTGGAGAGACTTGCTAAATAAGGCCAAGACCGGATCCCGGTTGTAGTGCCGATGATGATGATGATGATGATGATGATGATGGTGGTGATGATGATGATGATGATGATGATGATGGTGATGATGATAATGATGATGATCATGATGATGATGATGATGATGATGATGATGATGATGATGATGATGATGATGATGATGATGATGATGATGATGATGATGATGATGATGATGAATGTAACATTGGTCCTCATATGGGAATTCACATAGAAAGAAATTCGAGAAAATGACCTTTTTTGAGGCCCACATATGAGAACCTCCCCCTAAGGGATTCCTGTGATATGTCGTCATCCCAATAACCACAAAAAAATGATTAATGAAACTGGATAAAAACTTACTATTTTATTCAAAATTTCCAGCGTATAAGCCTTGCATTTGTCTTTAAAATCGTGTCAAATTATTTATAATGCACGAGCACAAAAGTAATTTTCTGATGCCCCATAATTGTCAATACGTAGTACTGATGGTAGAAGGGGGATAGGTTATGGAAGGTAAGAACCTTGAAACCCACGGAAATCACGGGTGAAGACATAACCAGACTGAAGCTGTTAGGTTCGATTTCATCCTATTATCCGTTGGCAGGATGCTATGTATAATGCAGTGGCTTGCCTGGAGTTCTAACATTCTCATGAGTAACGGGTTTAATTGCCATCTTATGACACCCATGCTCTTTAGCGGAGCTAATTTTTTAATTTCAAAGACCGAAACCCTTAAATCAATTTTCAATTCAACAATTACAAGACTTTTCCAGGAACAACTAGTAAGTTTATTGCTAAATTGCGTGTGGAACCTACGGACACATAAAGTCCCTGACGGGCCGATGTACGAGTCCTACATATAAAACCTTGTCTGTAGAGAAATCTAGGCAAAAGGACATTTTAATTTTTCTAGCATAAGTGTTGGCGATAAGTGATTTACAACGGCCAATTGAGTAGGAATCCTGGTAGCAAGTTTGATTAGACATGCATAAACCTTCGTACATTCTAGAAATAGGGTCACCTGTTAATATAGGTCTAAGATATCAACCTTCACGCACCTCGTTTGTTACAAATTAAATCGCCGTATGCTAAATGGATGCACCGGCAACTCGGTACTTCTGTCGCTCGAGGCTGTTTGACGCTTTGTCAGAGATAAATATTTCAATTCCCTTACAACAAGTATCCAATCGTCGGCATTCTCCAAAAACAAAGGCTACGACTTTCCTCAGAATCAAGGATGAAAAATGTTTTTTCAATAAATTGGAGTCCAGAACACTCGTACGTTGCCCCTTTTGTTGTGCCTGCAGTGGCGGGTTCAGAGCCTAGTCAATAAATTATTTATATTTGAAATGTTAACCTCTGTCTCTGTAGAGACACGTTTAGGACGACTGGCCACGATTCAAGACCCGGAGTGCTCAGAATTTTAGGGGTTCCACGGAGTCAGTTTTGTCTATAAAGTCAAATTGAAGTAGTCAACTTTTTTTATTCTTTTATTATTATTATTTTACAGCCTTTTGTGATTCGTCCCTGATTGCTCTTCATGTGTGTGGTGCTGTAAGTGGGAGAGCGATATGAGAGGTGAATTTGGGAGATGCCTGTGTGTGGATGTGTAAAATGACCTGTTCGGGATGTAGTCGCGTTGAAAAGGGAAAGGCAACTTGTATAATTTATTGTTTATATAAAAGGGGATGATTATCAGAATGGAATCTATAAATAATATATTTTACTTCATTGAACGATCTCTAACACCTTATATGATGTGGACATTTATAAATGGAGGGCAACCGAAAAGGTTATAGACTACACCAAAGAGTCGGATACTACCCGCGACTGAAGGTTTTATGGTGGGATTGTATTTTACGAAACTATGAACTGGTTAGATATGCTGTTTGTATAGGGAAATGGTATTCGGATTGTTCGGTAACAGATTGCAGGAGAACGTTTGTGTTGATTAAGTATCAGTGAGAACGAAGAGTGAAAGTGACTGAAATGTGTGACAAGGTGGTCGAGTATTTAAGGACCTTGATTGCTAAGTTGCAAAAATCGAAATATTGAGTAGATTTCTATGACGTGGAGGGTAATCGTTTTGGACACTTTCGTTCGAGGATATAATCATGAACGGGTTGACTTTTATGTGACCTACTTGACTCCTATCATAGCATTGTGTAATATGTTCCTTTTTTTTGCGTGGGAAAGGTAAAAACGCGACTATTACAGACGGTTTTAATTTATCTATTTATTGCGGCTTAATGCAACTTGAAGGAAAAGTTATACTCCAACAAACCAACGACAACATTTATGCTTCATGCGACCCAAAAGTGAGATGATTTTGTTGAATTTGTTTTTTGTTTTTCATTCAAAACAGTAAAGGAGCAACTGAAGGTCTTGACACTTATTTGTGGAGTCTAAGTGTACACAGATGTTGAATAGAAAGTACTGGGAGTTCACACGTAGTGACCGAAAAGTGAGGTGGTTTGGTTGAATTTTGTTTTTCATACAAAGAAGTAAATGAACAACTGAAATTTCTTGATACTGATTTATGGACTCTAAGAGTACAAAGAAACAATTTGGCTAGTAGAAAATACTACCTTGAAATGGCGTTACATGTGGTGACTGTCTCAAGTCCAATTAACGACCACTTTATTACCTGTAAAAAATTGTTCGGTTCAAAAAATCAATTTTTGTTTGTTTGCTTAATCGATAGTTTTATACTTCAAAATAATATGTTAAAATTTGGAAGCGAAATCTTAGGCGGTTCCAAAGTTATAGGTCATTAAGGACATTCCGGTTTGTCGGGTCAAAAAATAGGTTATTTTCATGATTTTTTTTAAGAGAAAGTATTAAAGATATAACAACAATTTTTTTTTAAACATTTTATTCATCTTTCGACTACGTTTGTAAATTTTGTCGAGTCACTCCGGGACCGGAAACCCCCCCTCCAGGTGTTCAAAATCACGTTTATCTTTTGTCTAATTTATCTCCAAACTTTGAATGCGTTTTTCTCGAAACGACTTTTTTGAGTGCGGTGTAAGCGTTAATATGAAAACGGTGCATGCGATTCATATGAAAGTTCGCACACATATTTTTAACAAGCACACGCAAATTGTGAGCGAATTACTTTTTTATTTATTTATTTTTTTTTTAGTTATAACTATAGAGCAAAAAAGGCGCAAAATCAATTTTATTTTCAATAGTTTTTTCAGTTTTGTTGTTTTTATGAATTTTAAAATTTTTTTCACTCACATTGGGCTAAATGTATTTAAGTTGAATAAACTTTTTGCATCTCTCGTATTTTTTCACCGGGGACGAAAATAACCCTTACACGAGCAGAACGGATGGCTAACTTTGAGCACGAGGGGGGGGTTTCCGGTTCCGGAGTGACTCGACCAAATTTACAAACGTAGTCGAAAGATGAATAAAATGTTTTAAAAAAAAAAGTTTTTATGTCTTTAATACTTTCTCTTTCAAAAAATCATGAAAATAGCCTATTTTTTGACCCGACCAACCGGAATGTTCCCTTAATGTATTTGTCGGTCGGATGACCGACCGATGTGGGCATGTATATAAAAGGAAAAGATGAAACATCTCCTGCACGTGTGCGGCTGACGCGTAAGGGTATATCTCCTTGATATGGTTCTGGCAATGTTGGTTGCTTGATGGTGCAACCAAATTGCTCTTACTTGTGGAAGATACTTACTATTGCTGATGGAATTCGATCAGAGACATGTGTACTGAATTGGTTCCGTTCATGTTGGTTGCTTGGTGGTGCAACCAAATTGCTTATAAGGAACATGTCTGGTTGGTGCTGATGGATTTTGCATCAGCGAATATTGTGAATTTACAGCGTTTCAAGTCTTCATAGAACAACTATGTAAAGTTAATTACATGTTTTTTGTATGCCCGAGGGGGAAGTTAGGTATTGTACCTAGAAAAAGCGAGCGGTGGCGTTATTGAAACCGCCACAGAACACATGTATACTTATCATTAGGGAAAGAAAACGGAAGTAATGTATCGCCGCTTAGCAGTAGGAGAAATCTCATCGGAAGTGGATATCATCTATGGAAGTGTTCAATCCACCACTTTCAATAAGCTCTCAAACGACACGGATGTTGTCCTCTGTACCACCTGTCCTTGGGCGCCGATCATGACTTTCGTTTTCGATACGTTCCCGCCCACTATTAAATTCTCTGGCCCACTTTACACACCATTCTAAGACAGTTTATCATCACCAAACTATGCCTTCAATTCTCAAAAAATTTCCCAGGGTTTAACACCTTCATTTGTTAAAATGTTTATAATAATCCGTTGCGCAATAGACGTATGTACCTCTTGCTCGCTCATGGCTGTCCTGACTCCAAAGTCGAGCAAGTTAAGGTCTCACAGTTAACTAACCACTAAAAATAAAATACGACGTACACTTAGGCGTCAACCGAATAACTGCTAGACAAAGGAATGCAGGTCAGGAATAAACAAAAGTAAAAACTCATGAGAACTAAGATAAGCTATAAGTGCAGATCATCATCATCGGCCCTAAGGCCGGGATCCGGTCCTTATTTAATAATTCTGAGGCTTGTTAAACTTTCCATAATATTTTGTTTTTCCGGGCAAGGTTGTAGCGTCTCTAACAGATACACACACAATACACAAGCAAATAGTGAAGAACACCGAACGAAAATCGAATAAAAAAATATATCAGAGCCGTATACCATAGCGATAACAAAAATAATTCACATCAGTGGAATATACTTGAGTTTAATACTCGGATTCTAAAATCGGCCAGTAGCCTGATGTCTTACGCTTCGGTTCAATTTTTGGTGATTCTAACTGTCATAGTGTCAGTTCGAATCACACGTTCTTCACTATCATCGCAAACGCTATAGATTTCTTCCTTTCTAAAGAGTAGACTTCATTCTGTTCGGTTTAGAGACATGATATATAACCCCTTCCTTTGGGGTCCCTCAAGGTAGCCACCTGTGCCGTATCCTATCTCTACTTGCCACTAATGACATTGATAACGTCATTAAGCATTCTTGCTTGTCCATATACGCTGATGACACTAAGATATATAAGATCGTCGAGTCTCCACTTGATTCTGCATTGCTGAATCTGACCTTGACAACTTCTCAACTTGGTATGGAAAAAACTGCTTTGTACTTAAGATCGTTAAGCTTAAGATCGAATTCGTACACTGCTTTGTACTTAAGATCGTTAAGTGCCAATCCATAACCTTTTCTCGTAAGCGTCTTCACTCCTCCTCGTGCTCCTATTCCGCTCATAACCAACCCCTGACTATTATCCAATCTATTCGAGACCTTGGCATCCTTTGCGACAGGAAGCTTAACTTCCTCTCACACATTGATAAGAATATGCTGAAAGCCAACTCTGCCTTCGGATTCGTGAAACGCTGGTCTAAGGAATTCGCCAACACCTACGTAATTCGATTCTTTTACCTTACCATCGTTCGTCCACTGCTAGAATACGCTAGCCAGGTATGGTCCCGTTATCACAAGACCCATAGGGGTAGAATTGAAAGCATTCAACGTCGCTTCCTACGGTTCACTCTCCGAAGGCTAGGATGGGAAAACCCCTTAATCTAGAATACGCTATCCAGGTATGGTCCCGTTATCACAAGACCCATAACCGTAGAATTGAAAGTATTCAACGTTGCTTCCTACGGTTCGCTATCCATGGGGTAGGATGGGAGAACCCTTATACTTGGCCACGTATATCAACCGACTCAAATTAATCAACATCAGAACCCTTAAGGAGGGTAGGATCCTGGCTGACATACTGTTCATTCATCGGCGCCTCTCCGACACGGTCGACTCCGCATTCCTCCCTAACTTCATTCGTCTTAATACAAGCCCTCGTAATATGGGTAATGCTCCTATTCTCTATACTCCACCTTGCCGCACCTCTTATGGTTTTGTGCGGGTTCTTCTAACATACCCAAAGAACCACCCGTGTCCCTTTATTCAACTCCTCATTCCTCACCCTATAAAGACAATAAGCTTACCTGTAATCGGGCAGCGTTAAGCTACCCTTCAATCACTTCAATTACCTGTAAAACAACTCATGGCAAGATCATCACCAGCATTAAGTAACATTGCTGTATTCCCCAAGCGTAATCGGTTCCTCTGGTCGGCTCCCATGACCATTACGAACAATTAGAGAATCTACCCGGGTCCTCTTGCCGCCGTCCATGCTTATCATTTACACAGCAATCCCACTGTGTTTACTTTTCTCTAGCAACCGTTGGTCCCACGATCAAGCCATGGCAAATCGCTTGCTTATACAGCTGCAGCCTAATTATCCCTGATCGGTTGCATAAGCAATAAACGAACATCGAATTGGACGTGACCATAATTTGTTTACCCTAAACAACCTAGCAACGGTTATGTCCTATGTTTCGTTCGCTTAACCAAACAAATACCCATTTTAGCGCTTGCCTTTGAAATTGTATATATAATATACCACAATCTATTTCTGCCTCCGGCAATACCCGCTATCGTTTACGATAGCAATGCTTTCAGCCTCTGTGCACGATCATTTATTTGAACAGCTGCCTGGTCGATTTCCCTTCTTCCTATCCATTGCATTTTTCGTTTGCCTTTCCTTCCAAGGTAAGGACATTCAACCAATCTGAACGATATCCATGGAAACTTTTCCAATGAGACGCGAATCGGCTTCTCATTAGTCGCGGCGGCGAAAGAAAGATCGCATTCCTTTGTCACCACACGAGTGCAAATCCACCTCACTCACGGGTCAGAGTCAGATTTGAATCGCGCAATTGACCACACGTGTCGAGGACGTTGCAGGTGGAGTCGAAAATCATCACTCGTCGTGTACACACACGAACAAAAGTCAAGTTCATTTCCCCGAGGTGTTTATACATGTTGAAGCGCATCCAGTCCGTCGGTTGTCGTTAAAATTGTACTTTCGATTTTCTTTCACTGTCGTTCATACAAATTATCAATTCGGTTTTTCTTGGCACTTGGCCTAATAAATTGTGCGAATTTAAAATGCTCTCCGGTACGGCAAGGAGTGCGAGCACTTATTAAACGTAGCATCTTGTTGAAACTAAAGTTTAAGAGAACACAAAATTAATTGATCTATAATTGTGGAACTAAATATATTATTGAAAGAAACTTGTGTAAAATAAAAAAATAAAAAAAGAAAGAAAATATTAACAATAAAGCAGTGATCACCAGCCATCTCCAAGCGTTTTAATTGTTCCTGTTCTCCCTGGTGCGTACTGGCCCTTTGACATCTACAGCGACGACGAACTAAGTTGACTTCAATCGCAAGGACCACAGTCAATCGAAGTGCCTCAATTTTAAGTGGGATTTAAGTGAATCAGTGCCGTACGTCGGCACAACCTACGTAAAGCCCCCATAGTTTCAATGATCCCCCTCCCGAATACTGAGAAATGTCAACTTCAACCCGGCTTCGATCTCAGTTCGGCTTCGATTTCACTACCCATAGTCTCAAACACCGCTTCCTAAACTGTTCGCACCTCCAATCTTAAGCGGTGCTTTCTACACTTTCCTCTCGAACCTGCCCCCTCCCTCGGTCCCTACTCTTGCCTTCATAGTATGACCTGTTCACCTTAGGTTGAACTTAGTTAAGTTTGTTTTACACTCGTTGGTTTATAAGTATTTATAGGCAATTAAACCAATAATGCTCCTCGATAGTATAGTGGTTAGTATACCCGCCTCTCACGCGGGAGACCGGGGTTCGATTCCCCGTCGGGGAGCCTCTGGCGCAAGACTAATGACCTTGCCCGGAAAAAACAAATCATTATGGAAAATTTAACAAGCCTCAGGACTTGCTAAATAAGGCCAGGACCGGTTTCCGGTTGTAGTGCCAATGATGATGATGAAACCAATAAATGGGGTGGATCCCCACTAAACTAAAAACTAAACTTATACTTTACCTTAGGGAAGTTTCATTCCTTCTAACTTATAAAATTGTCTAAGAAAATAATTAAAAAGAGATAATAAAATTAAAAATAAATTATAGTGGAGAACATAGCACAAAAGAGATTCGAAAAAAATCACCAGCACCATATACCAGAGCATTAACACATTCTAAGCTTATAGTCATCACAGGCCACGGACTAATAAGCCTGTGCTTTGGTTCTAAGGTTTCCGTAGCCTGGTTTCGAATCGTCACACGTTTTTATATATTTCCCTCAGAAGAGGGGAACCTAAAACCATAACCTAACATATAACTACTACCACTCGTATTACTATTTATTGGCCTGTAGGAACCCGAAAATTCATGACTTCACCGACTCGACCCCGCCATTGTTCCCGGTCCCGTGCGCCCTCCTTCCACGTTCGACCATCCGATCCGATCTCCTCGAGGTCCAACCTCCCATCTCCGTCGCGGTCGCCCTGTCGGTCTCTTTCCCGTTGGCTTACCGTCAAGAATTCTATGCACGGTCCTATCGTTGCCCATTCGCGCCACGTGTCCGGCCCATCTTAATTTTCGCGACTTGATTACTCTCACTGTTGTGGGTTTGCGGTATATCTCTTCCAATTCGTGGTTGTGGAGTTTCCTCCATTGTCCTGCCTCCTCGTCATATTTACCGCCAAAGATACCCCTTAAAACTTTATTCTCGAATACGCCGAATTCGTTTACTTCCCGCTTTGTGAGATTTGGAATCATCATCATCATCATCGGCACTACAAATGGGGAACCGGTCTTGGCCTTATTTAGCAATTTAGGCTTGTTAAATTTTCCATAATGATTTGTTTTTTTTCGAGGAGCCGAGATTTGGAATAGAAGGTATAATAACCGAGTGTACAAATCGTATAGTGACCTCAACCTGACCAGAAAGATCAGCCTTCTAAAAGCCATAGGGCACTTACAGCGACCAGGGTTCAAGCCTGAAGAATCTTTGATTGTAACCCTAACAGAGGTCACGGTAGAGAAAGGAACACGACCCATGTAGAAGATGAGCTTGTTGTGGCTGTGAACTACGCCACTTTAGAAGTCTCGTAACAAGTTTCCTTTGTGTATTTGCAAGAGTTCCACCAAGGAAAATGAAAAAGAAGCAATTAATCCGTGGTGATGATCTTTAGCCTTGTTGGACCAATACTATTTATTTGTTTAAAAAATTCTAATGTTTTTTCCATTTAAAATCATTGACAAGTGCTTCGGTTTTCCACACACATGCTATTGTTTAATTATCCTTCGGAAAATATTCTTGGTAATGTTGGCATCACCTCTTTCCTGCCTTTCATAACGATGTTGTGGCGTTTCTAACAGATACACACACAATACACAAGCAAATAGTGAAGAATACCGAACGAAAATCGAATAAAAAAATGCATCAGAGCCGTATACCACAGCGATAACATAACAAAATCCACATCAGTCGAATGTACTTGAGTTTAGAAATCGAATTCGTACACACGGCGGTGGCCTGATGGGTTGCGCTTTGGTTCAATTTTTGGTGATTCTAACTGTCAAAGCGTGAGTTCGAAACACACGTTCTTCACTATCATCCCAAACGCTATAATGTCATTAATTGTGTGCGTATAACTATAAATATAATTAATCTGAGAAGATCCCATTGTTACGTATGGCATTTAACAGGTCATTAACAGTTTCCAATAGATACATACCAATATGATGTGTTATTGCTTCACTTCTCGGCCATTTCGTCGTGGGTTCGATTCCGCAATGTCCTATAGGTCTAGGTTCACTGTTTGTGTTTGTACCATTATATTTCAAAAACCACTCATTTAAGTATGCCATGGTAATTGCTTGCACTGTTAGTAATGCCACAAGGTATTTTACCAAAGGGCTCTCAAATGTTCACACATTGTTGACCAGACACTTCAAACTTGTATTTCCCACCTTTTGTATTACCTAAACAGGAGAGAGTATCAAAACTGCATGTAATTCAGTGCTGGAGCTGTCAAAAACATACCAGGGTTCAAAGTTCAAAGCGACTATAGCACGTGGAACAACTGGTAGACTTTAAACCCAGTATTTGTCAGACTTTTGATTTGCGGATAGGAATGCCTGTCAAAAATGCCTCTACCACGACTATCAAGGAAACGCACAGTCCCCTAAACGACCCACTGTTCCATTCTTATTTACATCTCTCTTGAAAAAAAAAAGAAATCGCGGACTAGTAAATGACCATTAGATTGACAAGACGCCTGTTTTCTTCACCTCCTTGATTTACTGCACTCATCGCCCAACGCCTTAAGACATCATACGTTTAATCATAAATCCTTCAGCGAACACTCTATATAAAAATTCGGTTCGTAAACCCTAGTAGCCATTTCCTCCTAGTTGTTTGCGCGTATGCTAATTGAAACCGAGTTATGGGCGTTCGAACATGTTGCATCTATTACGTTATGTGTACTATTGTCTTACGTTTCCAAAGCCAGTTGTCCACTTGATCCTTGTGTGAAGACAGCGGTAGAGCCAACAAATGTTTCCTCTATCAGCAATCGGCTTTTTGAAATGCCTGGAGAGGTTTCACTTATATGTCTAATGTCTAAACTAGTTTCGCCACACTGACTGGCATTTTATTACCAAGTCCAATAAACTCCTGACGAACATCCAGTTTTCTTACGTGGATGTAGTCTTGTCCCATTCAGGCAACCAGGGCCGTTTATTTGCCATTGACAACATTCTCTAATTAACTGTGGGATATTAAATAGTTTTCCAGGCTCAAGGACATTAAAGTTGTTCAGAGAATTACATTAGTTCAGGCGTGAAGTAACAGGAGGTGATGTTTGGTCTGTCTTCCAGCCCATCAATTCCGAGCAAATACTGAACGGTACAGAAGCATCAGCAAAAGGTGCAACTAGTCGTTTTGATACAAGTTACCTTTGAGCAATGACGGGGTTTGAGGGCGGTGCGAGATGACGATAGGTTTATCAGCGGCACGAGTCCTTGATTTGTCTACCTGCACCCACGCTGGCAGTAATCGTCAAAAAACAAAACCAAAATAGAAAACCGATTCACGGAAGGACGAAGCACCACCGAGTTCGTTCGAATTGGAATTTCAGTTATGCGTTTTTATAACTCATAATGTTAATAATGATTTTTCAAACTCTTCTCCGGGTTATCGAATACGTAGAACTGCTGGAATATCCCTCGTAATCTGCAGTCGAGATGGGTGTGCAAGACAGAACGACATTAAAACAAAAAGTGAAGCAAAAAAAATGAAAAAGAAACAAAAGTAAAAAAACGAAAAAAGGACAAGGAAAGGAGCCAACGAAAGCAGGAATAAAAAGAAAAACCACTTGGGGAACATATTATTCAAATGTGTGTTTTACAAGTTGCCTTTCGCTGTCATAAATCATAAAATGATCCTTTTTTGATTCTCCATTTGGTCTGAAAACGATTCCGGAGACGACCGAACAAGGTAAGCGAAGGTAACAACTGGAAACTGAGCGCTGGGAACTGGGAACTGGGAACGAGGACGATGATGACAACAACAGCCACTACGACGACGGTCACCACGATTGCATTGACTATACATTTACCTGCGTGGATCTCTCGTATAGATGAAATTCATTGGACATGGTGTCTAAATAAGATACCTCTCTTCTACGACCTATAGATTTCTGGTTTACTGTGAACTAAACACGCATGTCCCCCTATCTGTTCCAGATTTTGATTCTTTTTATTTGGATTTCACTTTTAGCGAATTTCAAATCGTGTTTGTCTTGTAAGCTCATTGATACGATCGTCCTTGTGTTTGAAATCGTTTATAAAATTTTCTTCTCTTATTTTGCAGGCGAGAAACCATTTAAATGTGAGCACGAAGGCTGTGACCGGCGTTTTGCTAACTCGTCGGATCGGAAGAAGCATTCGCATGTGCATACATCTGATAAACCGTACAATTGTCGCATTAACGGCTGTGATAAGTCATACACTCATCCATCGTCACTAAGGAAGCATATGAAGGTGAGTCTAATGCATGTCCTTTAAAATTTTTTTAACGATATCTAAATCAGTTCGCAATCTGACTGACTTCAATCCTTTGTTTCTGTTACAATTTGTTGTTTGTAAAAAATTATGTTTTGATGACTGGAAAACTGTTGGAATCTCTTCACCATTGTGGCCACTGAGGTTGACACAGAAATAACTCTAGATAAAGTTGACTTTTATGAAGAAGTTGCAAGTTCAACTCGTTTCTTCTATATTTTATCAGTTCCGAATAGTTTCGTATAGATTCTAAAATTTTTTACAATATTCTTTAAGGTCATTTCCTTTTCCAACAGTTTTATTCATGTTCAGCTTGTTATGTACAGAGTCCATCAATACAGATTATCAATTCCTTCCCCATGCCACGGGGACTGTTCCTCGAAGATCCATAATATCATCTCAGGAAAGTTGGTTGTTTTGCACGGCAGTGTACATAAATTTGCAAATCATCTTTCAACGGTGCCCACACCAAAACTCGTTTTGTTGTAGAACAGACATTATCTGGAACTCCCTACGAGTGTTTTCAATTTGCTACAATTTGCAATTGATGAAAAGTAAAAGAACAGAAACTTATTATGGAAAATTTACCAACCCTCGAAACTTACTAAATAAGGCCTAGACCGGATCCCGGTTGTAGTGCCGATAATGATGATGATGATGATGAAAAGAACAGAAACACTTACCTATTAGTATCTCAAAGTGATGCCTCTGTGTGTTGCTACATCCTCTATTCAGGTTTTACAAATTTCGGCCAGTTTTTCAATTTCATTCATTTTACGTACATTTTTATGTTGGTCTTCTTCTTATATTTATCTTACTTGCTAGATAAAAAAACGCTTAAATTCTAGCTTATTTAAATTATGCTCTAACTTACTGGTCGCCTGCGGACACTCTAAGCTAAACTTGGGGTGACTATTGTCCTGTATTATTGCCTTTCGGCTTTGTTTCTTTTATATTTATTGCAATCTTCATTAATAATTTACCAAACAAAGAAAATTTAGAACAAAAATTACTTTGTCATTTTTTTTTACACCTAATTAAACTTACTTCACTAACTTAACCTAATTTTTAATAAGACTTATTTTAATCTAACCTAAGAAAAGCTAAATCTATGTAAGCTTGCTATTGTTTTGAGACGTTATTTACTATGCTCTTTTCGGCTGGCAGGTTGTGGCGTTTCTAACAGATACACACACGATAGGCAAGCAAATAGTGAAGAACACGAACGAAAATCGAATAAGAAAATGCATCAACCGAATACCAAGCAATAACATAGCAATTCCACATCAGTTGAGTGTACTTGAGTTTAGAAATCGAATTCGTACACGCGGCAGTCGCCTGATGTGTTGAGCATTGGTTCAACTTTTAGTAATTCTAACCGTCATAGCGTCAGTTCGAATCACACGTTCTTCACATCGTCGCAAACGCTATAAGGTCCTTAGTTGCCATTCAACCACCAGAACTGCTGGTGTTGTTTCTTAACTTATCTTTGATCTCTGTGAGATATCGCCCTACCCTCTTCATCTGTGTGTTCGACTTTTCGCCAATAATCTATCCGCTTATCTACAGTCGATCGACGCACATGACAACCAACGGTATTCCGGTTTCATCCTGAATGAGGCCAACCATATCAAGGTAAAGAAACGCCTCTAGTGGAACAAATCCATTGCGGCGAGCTCTCTCATAAAACGACATATTCGGCCCCGAAAATTAAATCCTTGGATGAACTGATTGCTTCGCAACATGTCCTCTGATCAATTTGATTATAAAATTATTTATCCTGTTTATGTTAGCTCCATTATATAAAGCTTCATTGGTATAGTCTGTTTTGTAGTCGGATTCTGGAGTGCCGTATAAACCAAGGCAAGTTCTGAGGCATTGCCTTTCGAAAACCCGAATCTTCTCCAATAGATGTGGACCTAGATTGAACCACACTGCGTATCCATAGGTGATCATTGGCCTGATAAGAGCCATGTAGCATATGGCTTTAACTCGATTGTCAAGTTAGCTACTGTGAAATAACCTCCTTGTAATAGCGAAAGATCCATATGCTTTGGCCAAAGCAAGCGCCATGTGTTTGTTAAAGTACAGGTATTCGTCATCATCGGCACTACAACCGGGATCCGGTCTTGGCCTTATTTAGCAAGTCTCGAGGCTTGTTAAATATTCCATAATAATTTATTTTGACGGGAAAGGTAAAGTATAGGTATTGGTCCAGCCGAATGTCCAGGTATTCGACTACATTTTTAGTCTCTATTATCTGTTGGTAAGCCCCCATGATAGCGAATTTTCGTCATTTTTTCTGGTATCCGAATTAGCCCGATGCAACGGTGTTCTAAACAGGATAGTTTTACATTTTTGAACATCGATTTTGAGTTTCCAATCGCCGCAGTAGCCCTGAAGTACCGCTGCAATTGACTGTTAATGTTCTCAATTTTCGGGGCTGACCTGTGGATTATGAGATCATCTGCATACGCAATGGCTTGATGAAGACTGCCTATTAAGTCGCTAGTGTATATGCTGAAAAGAATCGGAGATAGTACCGCTCCCTGTTGCAGGACATTCTTTATTTTGTAAACAATGTTTAGTGTCACGTTGCCACTCTTCGGTAAGTCTTGTACACATAATCCTACCCCCTCCAATTTCATTCGATTCCATTTATATCCTATAAGTTTCGTTGAAATTCTACTTTTATCAGAATTTTATCAGTTTCATTGAAAGTCCACCCATTCTGCTCCGTTCTTTTATAATTTAGACAGATTGTACTAATTTCATCCTATAGTATTCATGTTCCTACAGGCTAATAAATAGTATATAGCAGTAGTATTCATATTCCACCAATCCTATCTACATTATACAATTTTTGTTTAGGCTCTACAAAGCTCAATTCTTCAACCCTGACAAATTTCACCAGATCCTCCCGCATCCTACCAGTTTTACCAAAGTATAGAGGTTTCATTCACACCTCACTACTTTTGTTTAAATTCCGCAAACTCCTCACAAAATTTTACCAATTCCGTCCACATCCTACCATTTCTGGTAAGAATTTACCAATTTTTTTCTGACCATAAAGTTTTGTTTAAGTTCCAAAAACTCCGCACAAAATTTTACCAATTCCGTCTACATCCCAAGATTTCTGTTGAGAGCTTACCAATATTTTTCCGACCTTAAAGTTTTATCTAAATTCCACAAACTCCACACACAATTTTACCAATTCCGTTCACATCCTATATTTTCTGTTGAGAATTTACCAATCTTTTCCAACCTTAAAGTTTTGTTTAAATTCCACAAACTCCGCACAAAATTTTACCAATTCCGTCCACATATGACCATTACTGTTGAGGATTTACCAATCTTTTCCAACCTTAAGGTTTTGTTTAAATTCCACAAACTCCGCACAAAATATTACCAATTCCGTTCACATCCTACCCTTTCTGTTAAGAATTTACCGAACCAAAAGTTTTGTTTAAATTCCACAAATCCTGCACAAAATGTGACCAATTCCGTCCATATACTACCATTTCTGTTGAGAATTTACCAATTCTTTCCGTCACTAAAGTTTAGTTTAAATTCCATAAAATCTGCACAAAATTTCATCTGCACCCATATTCCCACATTTCTGTTGAGAATTTACCTATAAAGTTTCGTTTAAATTCCACAAACCCCGCACAAAGTTTTACCCTTTCCGCCCACATCCTAACATTTCTGTTGAGAATTCGCCAATTTTTCCGACCTTAAAGTTTTGTTTATATGCCACAAACTCCGCACAAAATGTTACCTATTCCGTCCACATCCTACCATTTCTGTTGAGAATTTACCAATTTTTTCCGACCCTAAAGTTTTGTTTAAATTCCAAAAACTCCGCACAAAATTTTACCAATTCCGTCTACATCCCAAGATTTCTGTTGAGAGCTTACCAATTTTTTCCGACCCTAAAGTTTTTTTCAAAAATTCCACAAACTGCTCACAAAATTTTACCATTTCCGTCCACATCCTACCAGCTTCACTGAAATGAAACAATTTTCTTACCAAAATACTAGTTCATTGAGAATAGAATGCACTAATTCCATTGTGTTATATACATTCATATTTTACAAGTTTCCACATTCCACCAGGTTTGAGCAGATTATGCGGATACCGTCCACTTATAACCAATTTCGTTCAAATTTTGTCAACTCCTCCGAAAATCTACCAATTCCACCAGTTTTGTTTTCAAGTCCCGTCTGCATTCTACTAATTTTTTACAAACTCAACCATCTTTGACCAAACTACTAATTCGTTCAAAATCGATTAGTTTCTCATCCTACCAATTTTGTTCAGATTGCAGGATTACCATCAACATTCTAGCAATTTCGTTCGTTTTTTTTTTTTTCAACTTCTCTTAGGAAAAACAAATCTATACCGTCAACACCCTGAAATACTACTAGATAACTGTTGGAGTAACGTTTGAAGTTTGCACCAATTTCACTAATTGCACTCATATTGTACCAGTTCCATCCACATTGAACAATTTGTTTCAAATTTAACCATTTTGTTACCAAATTACTAGTTCATTGAAAGCCGAATCTACTAATTTCGCTATCTCATAATGACTCACATCCTACGAGTTTCCACACTCCAACACGTTTGTCCAGGTTATTAGGGTTCCGCCCGCGTATTACCAATTTCATTCAAGTTCCACCAACTCCTAATAATTCGATAATCCGCTCGCACTGTGCTCTGACATTTGAGGCTACTCAAAAATCCCCCTTTGAGCGCACGTTTGTGTAAAAAAAAAATGTCTACGGATTCCATCGGTATCCTACCAGTTTTACGACATGTGTTTAATCCACACCCTACAAGTTTTGTTGAAATTCCAACAACTCCACTTACATTTTATCGTCCACTATCGTTCGCTTGAAGGCGCCCAATTCGAATCAGCAAGTTCCTCTGCCTCACCCCGTAGTTGCTCATTGCACAATATCTATAATATTTCCACGTCTTCACGTCTCTCTCTTTTAATATCTGTAGTTTATACCGATTGCTCATTGTTCATCTATCTATTACCGTTCCATAATGACAGGGTGTCTCTCAGTCCCTCTCTTTGTAATTTATACCAATTGCTCATTGTTCACCTATCTACTACCGTTCCACAATGACAAGGTGTCTCTCTCTCTCACTTTGTAATTTATACCAATTTCTCATTGTTCATATATCTACTACTGTTCCATACTGACAAGGTCTCTCACTCTCTCCCTCTCTTTGTAATTTATACCAATTGCTCATTGTTTATCTATCTACTACCGTTCCACAAAGACAAGGTGTCTCTCTCTCCCTCTCTTTGTAATTTATACCAATTGCTCATTGTTTATCTCACTTTTTCGTGTAGATGAAACTATTTCCACAAATTACTCGGGTCTACGCTAAGTTCCACCACAACCTCTTCGTCTAAGGTGTTTTTTTTTTCAAGATTGCACAACCTCTAAATTGAACTCCAATTAACTAATAGAGATTAAAATCGATCTCTATCTTCATATTTCGTATACGCGGTCAGCTGTCAGACGCGTGGAAATTTCATTTACTTAGTTTTTTTGTTGTTTACAATAACGCGGGCACAAACGACGATTTTGGACTACACTTAAATGTTAGAGTCCAGTGCGAACGAGGATTAGTTAATGTAAAGTGTATGACAAATGTCTTAATGATGGGGTTGCTCCAAATCGTAGAGTATAGCATTTTCTGTTTGCCCGGAGAAAACGTTTTTTATAATATATATATATATACATATAAATAAATAAATATAAATATATATATATATATATATATATATATATATATATATATATATATATATATATATATATATATAGATACATATTTATTTATTCATTTATTTATTTATTTATTTATTGTACATGATTAAATAAATAATAAAACACTTAATTTTTAATTTCTTTCAGGTTCACGGCAATTTGGATGAAAAATCTCCATCTCACGGCTATGACAGCGACGGTGAAGAATCTAGTTCATCAAGTATAGTGACAGGAGGCGCACAAACACCACCTTCAGCACGACTTACCGATTCGGGTGCTAAATCATCGCCAATGTCTATAAAATCTGAATCCAGTGGATTAGGCCATCAGCACATTGGAAGCAGTACAATGCCTGGTAACAGCAATAATAACGATTCAAAATCTCCTGCGCTTCTAGTGTCCCCATCGTCATATTTGCCTCCACCTTTAGGACCGCCACCATCGCATCATCATCATTATCATGGTTCAACAACAGTTCCCGCTGGCTCACCTGGTAGCACAACACCTAACGCCGCCACCATGTTAGTCACGGGACATCACAATCACCACTTACTATACCATCCAACACAACATCACCCCCCATCTGAATGGTATCCAACGACGGCTCCAGTTACTGGTGAATCGATGAATCATGCTCTAAATCACTTTAGCCATCATCACCATCACCACTTGGTGCATCCAGGTGCAGCCACAGCTTATTAACAGTAAATACAATGCATATAAATAAACAAATACATAAATAAATAATTAATTAATTAAACCGAGTGTAGGCCAAACATTATTTTCAAAACAAAACTAAAATCAATCAAAAACAAACAAAAGGAACACGAAAAATTAAACAATACAGAAACTATATAGTGAACGTTATACAATTGACCGAAGCTTGAATTTCAATATTTTGTGGTGGTTTTCTTTTGTTTTTAATATTGCAATTACCTGACAGACGGGAGTTTACAAAATATGTTCATATGACAAAAGCCTACGAAGTTCGCCTATCGCCTGTTTAATTACTAAGGTAAATCACTCGATGTGCTTCTGTAAATAGATTTAAAATAAAAGTAAATAAACAAAATTGAATATTTCTGTTTCTTGCGTTTTTTTGTTTTTCAGAAGGATATAAAAGCTTTTCTAGTACAAACTAAAACTAAAACTTATACGTAATTGAAATATCTTAATGAAGACAAAAAAGCTAAATGAATAAACAAAAAAAAAAAAACAATAAAGTACATTGCTATCGTCGTTACAACAGCTCCAAATGTTTACATCATTTCCACTTCTTAAGAGAAATATCTATTATTTTTATATGTATCTCTAGAAGTAACAAAAAATATTAAAGAAAAAGCAAAACAGAAAAACAAAGAGCCACTAAAACCTTTGTCCGAAAACCTAAAAAAAAACCTCTTCTTCACGTATAGGAATAGAAGAAATACACAGATAAATTATTTGAAGATAGTAAGCGTTTCATGAGATGTATCTAAAGTTAAACCAAATAGTGCCTGCTCTCATTCTATAAATGTTTTACTTTATCAACGAGTAAAAAATAAAAAGAAAATTATCACAAATTATATTTAATTTTTAAATTTCTTAATATCTGGATTCTTCTCAAATAAAATTTAAGAAATATGTCAACACATATGAGGAGAAGTCACTACAGAAAAATGGAAACCTAAACGAAAAGAAATCATAAGGACGATTAAGTAAAAGATTTTATTGTGAAACGAAACAAAATAAAACAAAAACAATTCTCAAATGTTTATCCTTAAATAGAAAATTATATAGCGATTGATATAAACAATAAATAAAAATTAAACGTTTCATCTTCAATTTTTTGGGTTTTTGTTTTGGTGTCTTAACTGTAACCCTTTACAAGTTTCGCATTTGTTTGTTGTCCTCACTTCTTGGGGGTGTACAACATGTTCTCTATAATATAATTTTGGTTACATCTTTAACCTTATGTTTGTCTATATAATTTTTGTGCTTTGTAAATAAATTTCATTTACATTTGTACTATAAAAATATAAATGTGTAAATTATTGATAGAGTTATGATTATAATGAGATTTTGACTATCGTAGGTAGCGATGACAAAAAATAAAGCAGTTTACATATAATTTATTCATATAGAATAAACGTTTTGTGTTTTATTTTATATAGCGTTCCACATCAGGTGACAACCAAATGCTCGTTACAAAAACCGTCTGGTTTCTTCATTTATCATATAGGTAACGTATAATAAAGAAAACAGTAGTATTCTCATTATGTCGGTAATTATTGTATGGTCGACGAATAAATTTGAACGGACAAGTACAAAATAAAAATTGAGTGCTAAAATTATAATTAGATTTGTGGTATATTTAGTAAAAGTGACACGTAACATGTGTGAAACATGTAGACGCATAGCTTGAGATTACTTTGGGTAAGTGACTAAGGAAGAGATTCAAACCAAAATGTACTAAGGGGATTAACACAGAAGAACTAAACAGTACTACCAAAAATACGAAAGCCAAAAGTACTAACATTTTAAAAAGGAACAAAACCCAAAAAGTAGAACAAACCAGAAGGCACTAAAAAGCAAAACGTACCAAAAACCAGAAAATTGTAGAAAGAAAAAGTACTAAAAACCAACAAGTTCTAAAATCCATTAAGTGCTAAAAGGCAATAGATACTAGAAAGCAAAAAAAACCAAAGGTACTAAAAGCCACAAAGTACTAAAACCAAAAAAGTTATAAAATCTAAAAATACTAAAAATCAAAAAGTACTAAAACACAACAAAGTATCGGAAACCAAAAAGTAAAAACAAATACTAAAATTCAAAAAATGCCAAAACCAAAAACTACAACAACCAAAAAAAATACTAAAAACGAAAAAGTACTAAAATCCAAAAATCTCTAAAATCCATAAAGTGCTAAAGGCAATAGGTACTAAAAAGCAAAATGTACTAAAAACCCAAGGGTAGCAAAAGCCACAAAGTATATAAAACGAAAAAAGTAATAAAATCTAAAAATACTAAAAATCAAAAAGTACTAAAACCCAACATAGTATCGGAATCCAAAAAGTATACGAAAACAATAAAATCCACAGAGTACAAAAACCAAAAACGAGTACAACCAAAAGAATACTAAAAACAAAAAAGTACAAAAACCAAAAAGCTTTAAAATCCACAAAGTGCTAAAGGCAATAGGTACTAAAAAGCAAAATGTACTAAAAACCCAAAAAAGCTACAAAGTACTAAAACCAAAAAAATAATAAAATCTAAATATACTAAAAATCAAAAAGCAATAAAACCCAACAAAGTATCCGAAACCAAAAAGTATCCAAAAATACTAAAATCCAAAGAGTGCAAAAACCAAAAACTACAACAACCAGAAAAACTAAAAACGAAAAACTACTAAAAACCAACAAACTATCTGAAACCAAAACGTATAAAAAATACTAAAATCCAAAGAGTACAAAGACCAAAAACTACACCAACCAAAAGAACACTAAAAACGAAAAGTACTAAAAATCAAAAAGTTCGAAAAACCCAAAAAGTACTAAAATGCAATAGGTACTAAAAACAAAAAGGTGCTAAAAGGTACTATAAACTGAAAAGTACTAAAATCAAAAAAATACTAAAAACCAACAAAATGTCGGAAACCAAGTATCGGGTGGGCCATATATTTTTGCAAATGGCAACAGTTGATTTCTTAAAAATTGTTAGAGGGAGGGGCGAGCTAGTGCCTGGGAATTGTGCGTCGCTTCATGCAATTTTAGTCACGGTGAAACGCCTCACGGGACAGCAGCGTGCTTTTTGTGTAAAACAGTTTTACAAAAACAACGATTCCTACGTTATTGTACGACGCCTATTTAGAATGGAATACGGACTACGCCGTGTAAGTGAGTGTCCAAGGGGTAATTTAATCAAAGCTTGGGTCAAGAAGTTCGAGCAAACGGGATCGACAACGAATATTAAACAAACGAGGCGGCCACGTTAAAAAAAAATGCGATGAAAACATTCGGGAGGTTGAAATTTCCATAACTCGCAGCATGTATCGGCGAGTTTTCCAAAGTTTGCGTAGTCGATTGCAGGAGTGCCAACGAAAAAATTTCAATAAACCTTTATTACGTTAAATAAATGATTAACAAAATAACATTTGTAGTTTTATTTCTATTTAAGTTTTAAATGTGCAAAAATGTATGGCCATCCTTTTTAAAAAAAACCATAAGTACTAAAAATACTAAAAACTGAAAACTATTAATAAACCCAAAAGTACTTAAACCCAAAAGTACTAAAAACCAAAAACGACAACAAATCCAAGGATAACAACAAACCAAAAAGTAATAAAACTCAACGAGTACTAAAATCCAAGAGTACCAAAAATCAAAAAGTACCTTAACTTTTTTGTATAAAGCTACCGTGATAATAACTAAAGAAAAGAGATAGGCATGATACGTTGCGCCTGTGTTCCAACGACGGAATTGATCGACTCAGTCCCCAATAACTTTCACTGCTCGTTTTTGCATCCTGTCGAGTACGTGTAGTGCAGTTTTGGATGCGCCTGACCAAATACGGGAGTTGAACTCCATTTTTGGACGAATATACGTCTTGCAAATAATGGCCAGGTTGGATGGAGTGAAGTATCTTTTGCATCTCATAATGAACCCCATACATTTGGCTGCACTTTTCACAGCTTCAAATATGTGGTCATTCCAATTAAGAGTCGATATTATTCGAGTGGCGAGGATTGATAGTTCCTTGGCCCCATCGATGGAACTGCCGTTCATCGACATTATATTTACTTTGAGGTTCGCCTTTGACGAGGGGAGACAGCACTGAGTTTTTAACGCATTGAATTCTACTCGGTTAGATAATTGATATATCTTGTTGAGGTCCCAATTCAATATATCAAGCAAAAGTTGCTAGTTGGTAGTGACATCCGAAGAGTTTGGACGGGAGTGTTCGTATGAGTATGAGTAACTCAACGTGCTATCATCAGCAAACGAGTGAATTGGGTTGTGAGTAATTGACAAGAGATCATTTATAAAGATGAGGAAGAGAGTGGGTGAGAGTACCGAACCCTGGGGAACACCTGTATTAAGTTGATAGGAGACAGATGTGCCATCGTCAAGAACCACTTCGATTGAATGGCCAGAAAGATAGTCTCTTATGCATTGGATCAGGGAATTGCCCACTCCATATGTATACAATTTTGACAAGAGGGCTGGATGCCAAACTCTGTCGAAGGCTATTGAAATATCCAATGTGACTAGCTTGCTTTCACCGAGGTAGTGGGTGGAACGGTTCCGCTTTTCGGTAAGGTACGCCATCAGATCTCATGTGGGCCTCTTGCTACGAAGGCCATATTCCTGGTCATTAAGGAGGTCATTTGATTGCAGATATTTTGAAAGTTGACGGTTGATAAGTGATTCCATCACCTTGGAGAGAATAGAAGTTAGTGCTATTGGTCGATAAGAAGGGAGGGGGGATTTGTCGCCCTTCTTGGGAGTTGGCTGAATGTTCGCTGACTTCCATTTATTTGGGAAACGGTCATTAGAATAAGACAAATGGAAGAGGATTGAGGGAATGCCGTCCGGACCAGCGGATTTGTGTGCGTTTAGCTCTTTGAGTGCGCGGGCAACAGTACGCGTTCGGACGGACATTATCTATTCGACCCTGTTTCCAGACGAACCCACACTCTAATCATAACGTGCACTGCGACTGAATTAACTTTAAAAATTATTGCTGTGAATGTTAATTCACTAATCCGCACGGAAAGAAGGGATAATCTCAGCAATATGCTGATGTGCTTTTGGCTAGCGAAACTAAGCTAAATCAAAGGCACAAATTGGGCTACCCAAATTATAAAGTAATTAGACGAGATCTTCCAAATTCCACTCAGGGGGGCGGGGTCGCTGTCTTAGTTAAAAATGGTCTACAACACAAAGTCATCTACAGTAGAGATGTATACAAGTTCCAGGTACTAGAAGCCTGCGTTATAGATATTCCTTTGAAAAGTCAATAGCATCTATATGTTATCTCTGCTTATGCTCCCGAAGCGCCACAGTGTATACAGTTTATCAATGAACTTGATACCCTTTTTCGAAGTCTCAAGTTAGACTCAGAAAATAATTATTTCTTTATGGCGGGAGATCTCAATTCCAAGCACAGTGCTTGGGGTAACCTTATCACAAACATCAAGAGGCAATGCGTTGTTCGACTGGTGGCAAACAAACGCTATCGAACATAAACTAGAATTGTACGCTACAAGTACCCCGTCGTATCCAAGAGGAAATTCCTTCTTGGATTTACTGTTGCTGGACGAGCGAATACAACTATTAGATACGGATCTAACTACTCGAAATTGTCTTCGTACAATCGAGTACGATAGCGATCATTATGGACTTGGTGCTGTAATACATGTCCCAAACGAACATTCACTACTTGAGCAGTACAAACAGGTACATTCTTTTAATTTCGGAAAAGCACACTGGTCGCGCTTTGATCGGATAATAAAAAAAGAATTACGCTCCAATGGCATAGATCCACCAACTGACAGAAATCTTCATAATGACGAAATTGATCATTATCTTTCGACGATGAACAACATTGTTACTAATACAATGAATCGTTCTATCCCAAAAGTGTCTCACTCCGAGAGCCATACAAACCGGTACAGAAACGCAACGATCGACGAGCTGTATAGGCAAAAGAGTACTCTGCTCTCTAAGTTAAAACTGCTCTACAGACAATTCAGCGATCCAAATAGCCAGGAAATAAAAACAATTAAGTCAGCAATTGGCGTCTCTTAAGTCGAAGTTTCACTATCTGTAGTGAAAATAATAGAGCGGATTCCCCGCTTAGAGATCTAAACACTAGTATATTTGTACACAAGGATGAACTGACGGACATTCTTAGATCGATTAAGAACAAAAAATCTTCTGGAATAGACAGTATTCCAAACATTGTTCTAAAGCATTTACCTCTTGAAGTAGTGAAGATTTACACCATTTTGTTCAATAACGCTCTAAATAATGCGTATTATCCAATCCAATGGAAATCTGCAGTAGTCCATCCCATCCCCAAAAAGGGCAAGGACAGGAGCAATCCAGCCAATCTTCGCTCGATTAGTTTGCTTCCGAACATCAGCAAGGTATTCGAGAAAATTATAAATAAAGCATTGACTAACTGGTGTGAGGAAAATGGTATTATCCCGAACAACCAATTTGGTTTTCGATCGCAACATGACACAGTTCATGCTGCGACAAAACTTGTTTCCGACATACAGTGGAACAAGGCGAAGAGACAATGCACAGGGGCCTGTTTGGTTGACTTTGAAAACGCTTTCGACACCGTATGGTTAGAAGGGCTTGTATATAAGTTATCAAACTTAGGTATGGCCGAATATTTATTATACATTATCTACGATATGATAATGGGTAAACAATTTGTAGTGCAATGTGGAGATATAATCTCTAACAAGACCTTCCACATCAAAAACGGCTTACAACAGGGAGCAGTGAATTCTCCCATTTTATTAAATATTTACACTAGTGATCTAGTGGGTTCTCTCAACCATGCAATTGCGTATGCCGACGACATTGTGGTGTATAGATCTGGAGAAAAGATTGATGTCATTAACAGGCTTCTGCAAGATGATTTCAATAAAATCAAACGTTTTTGTGACGACTGGAAATTAAAAATAAATTTCCAGAAAACAGAGACTATCCTTTTCAGAACACCACTGTCCAGTGCATCAAGGGACACAAAACGGAATTGGAAAACATTTTCTATTGCGGGAAGTAATAATCTTCCACTACAAGTAAAAACTGTAGTCAGATACCTTGGGATCTGGCTTGATCAATATCTTTACTTTGATAAGCATACAGCAACTGCTCTTACAGCAGCTAAAAACGCATATGCAATGACACGAAAACTCTTCCGTAGTAGTCTGCTGGACCCCAAGGTGAAAATAATTTCATACTCAGCATTTATCCGACCAATATTGGTGTATGGCTGCCCGGTATGGTATAACATATCCCCATTTTACATGGAGAAGTTTCGGGTGTTCGGGAGGCAGTGTTTGCGTTCCTGCCTAGGAATGTATAGAAACCCAGAGTCGCAGTATAAGAAATACTATCCGAATAAAGTCCTGTATGACAAATCAGGACTAAACAGAATAGATAACTTCATTATCAAGACTATTCGTGGTCACACAATAAGGGCAATGTGCAGCGCAAACGATCTCATTTCGGGAGCATTCTATCCCAATGATATGTATATGGAGAGTACTCTCCATAATGGGTTCATTCCCCCAGAAGCGTTCCCTTTCTTGAATAAAAAAGGACTTATCCAAGACAAACGTGGAGTCCCTATTATTTACCACGCTTTCCGTGGTGCCAGGGATAAACGAATTCTCCACGATAACGATATCTCTAATTTTCCAGATCGCCTACGTTTTAGTATGGTGATCGGTGAAAGAGATAAATCAATAAAAGATCGATCCCATCCCAACTGGTGGTGGATCAGTGATGAAGAAAGGACTACACGTCCCCAAACATAGTATGCCACTCAGGCGCACGGCTTTCCTTCCCCCTATCCACAATTCCCAATTATTTTTATTTTATCTTTTAATTTGGTTTTAATTTAATTTTAATTTTTTATTTTTTTATTTTAATTTTTATTTGTATTCCTTTATTCCTTGTTTATGTTTGTCCGTTTTGTTTTATTTTTATTTTGTTTGTCAACCCCCTATATATGTAATTAAAAAAAAAAAAAAAAAAAAAAATTAATAAAAATACAGGATGTAGAAAAAATAGAATAAATTTTAAAAGAGAAAACATCAATTATTGTGACATGTTATAAAAACAGTTATTGTACGCCGGAAGGCATATGAAATATGATAATGTGTAATTTAGAGTGCTTGCGAAGAGCCAGTAAGTTAATGTAAGAATGTTATTTGTAAAATAGATGTTAACATTTAGTCTTAAGTGAAATATGTAATTGAATTGTTGAATAAATGTGGATATAAAACAAAAAAAAAAAAAACAAAAAAACACCAAAAACTCTCCAAAGTTTTTAAACAATCGAAAGTATCGATGCCTGAGAGACGCAAACAGAGGTACCAAAAAAAGAAAAAGAGACACAGGAATGGAATAAGTAGAGGGTTTTCCTCTACTGAACAACACTGGCGTATATAACCTCGCACTTTTCACTAAGGCGCGTCTGTAGAGATCCGTTTATTTGCCTAGGATCGCATAAATAACTTTGAACTGCACTCGGACGCGTGTGTAAAGAACCCCTTGTGTGTTCAGAATCCCGCAGCAAGACTTCTCGCGCGAACCGATAGTGCAATTGGGTATCTTGTGTATATTTAAGATTCCCAAAACGCATTGCAGAACTGATGGTGCGGATCACGAGACAGAAGCGCACGCGCTGTCTCGTTGGCAGTCTTAAATCGATTCCAGGTTTGGACTTAATTGTTTTCTTGAATCCTAATACCTTTTGAGCTGTTTGTTTGATTGTGTCTCTGATCGATGCCCATTTAGTGTCCACATTATTGGCTTCCTCTTCCTCACTGCTCCCACTCTCTAGGATGATAAATCTATTCGTTAGTTCGTCTTGGTATTCAGCCCTTTTGCGCAGGTCTTTTAGTTTATCAGGGTCAACCTTTTAGCTCGTCTTCCGTGGCTGCCCATGTGGGCTTGCGAACCGACTCCTAATTTTGCCCATCACTAGAAAATGATCAGAGTCGCAATCTGCTCATCTATATGATCTTACGTCAAGGATATTCGAGTGGTGTCTTTCGTCCATGAAGAAGTGGTCTATTTGTTTACGTGTTACGCCGTCGGGTGATATCCATGTGGCTTTATGGATTTGCTTGTGCTTGAACACCGCATTTTTCACTACCAGATCTTTTGACGCTGCGAACGTTATAATTCAAATTCCATTATCATTTGAAATGTCGTATAGGTTTTCTTTACCTATAGTTGGTTGGAAGATGTCTTCCTTTACAATTTTCGGGTTGAGGTCTCCGAGGAGGATTTTAACATTGAATGATGATATCCTATCAAATATTTCCTCTAAGGTCTCGTAGAACGTGCCCTTCGTCTCTTCGTCGGTAGATTCTGTTGGGGCGTGTACGTTTATAAATACATAATTGCACCATGGGCCATGTATTTTTAGCACCGACATTCGGTCATTAATAAATTTCACATATTTTACATAGGGCGTAATCTTCTTGCTTATGATGAAGCCGGTTCCAAGGTTATGTGTATTCGTACCTCCACATCCCAGTGTAAGCCCGTTGGTATCGATTACTTGATGTGGGAGTCGGACTTCCTGAAGCTCGACGATGTCCATTTTATATTGTTTCCCGCTTTCTACGACCGTCTGTATCGCGCCCGGTTTATATAACGTTCGAACATTCCACGTGCCGACGCGTATATCCGGCTTTTTCGTTTTTCCCTAAGTCTTCTTTTTGCCGAGTCGGTGTTTTCTTGATGATTTGTTCCCTTATGGTAGTGTCGGCTCATCACACCTATGCTGTATTTACTTTCACACAACACTTACCTACTTCTTGTGTCTTACGGCTGGGTTAAGCCCGTGAGTAGGCGGCTTCCGGCTGGTTAGCCCGTGGATGTGTTTCCGGATGTTGAACCTCCGTGGTGTTCCCAGGCTCATCCAAAATAAAAGCCGGTTTTTCCTTGTTGTATTTTTTTTCATTCATCTTTTATTTGTGTTGAGTGGTAAGCCTTGTATGACGTTACCCTTGTTGGTGACCCCCTGCTATCGATTCTGTGCCATCCCCCGTTTTGTGACAAATCAGGAAATTCATGATGACCTAGAGATCAAATGGAGTTATGAAGTTATCCAAGAATATGCTGTCAAGCACGAAAGACGCCTACATAATCATACCAACGTAGAAGCTATTCAGCTCTTGGATATTACCCACGAATTGAGACGGCTAAAACGGACGAAACCTCATGAATTAATATGTTAAAATCTAACATACTAAAATCGAGTTGGGAGCTGAACACTGGTCCAGTAAACCCTTACACGCTCTTCTTAATTAAACTAAATTAAGTACAATTTAAACCTAGTACTAAATTAAATTGTTAAGATTGTACTATTCATATCCAATAAAGGATGTTATTAAATAAAAAAAAATCTTTTATTTTATAAATTTTCCAACAAGATGGCGTGGCACACTTCGGCAGTCTGATTCCAATACATTGCGTTGATGCACCCCTTGTGCCTGTCTGGTACAAGTTGATTTTAATTTTAACGGAGCTCCCCCTTTTTTTTATCAAAAACCCAAATCAAAACTTGCATACCTTTCTACGATCATGGCTGTCCTCCAAACAGCCACCCGACGGCGGTCTCAGTCGAAGGCCAAGCCAACGAGGATGGGAACCACAACATTGCATTGTTTCTGCCGTGAATCGTCCCCAGGTGGCAACCTTACGCCCACCCTGGCCGCAGTTCCATCCCAAGGCCATGGGAAAATTTCGATTCACTGTGACGCGAATCTAATTTGCCCCTAGCGAATAGCATGGTTGTGCGGGGGTAAAATTACCCTGAAGGTGATTGGACGTTGGGTGTGATCGTCAAGGTCATGAGAATGTTGGGTGTGAGAATTGCGGAATTGCAATTTTAGGTGTGGCAATGGGAAATCCATGCATTTCAAGGTGATGAGGATTTGGTTTGCTCGTGGGGCTGTGGGGGTGGAAGTATGGATGCCGCAGGGGCAAGGGTTCGCTGTCATCCCCAGCGATAATCTGCCGTGAATTATTCCCGGGAATGGTAAAATCAAACGCAAAAATGAAACACCAGCAATACGTTGTTTTGGAATTCGTTTATTGTTCACTGTTTGCCTTTTACTATCATCATCATCATCGGCACTACAACCGGGAGCCGGTCTTGGCCTTTTTTAGCAAGTCCCGAGGCTTGTTAAATTTTCCATAATAATTTGTTTTTCCGGGCAAGGTTATTAGCCTTGCGCCAGACAGGCGGGTATACTAACCAGTATACTATCGAGGGGCGCCTTTTACTATATTATTATTATTATTTACTGGCCTGTAGGAACCCGGAAGTTCATGACCTCACCGACTCGGCTCCGCCATTGTTCCCTGTCCTGTGCGCTCTCCTTCCACGTTCGATCATCCGATCCGATCTCCTCGAGGTCCAATCTAACATTGTCCTCCCATCTCCGTCGCGGCCGTCCTGTCGGTCTCTTCCCCGTTAGTTTACCGTCAAGAATTCTATGCACGGTCCTATCATCGCCCAATCTTCGCGACTTGATCACTCTCACTATTGTATGTTTGCGGTAGAGCTCTTCCAATTCGTGGTTGTGGAGTTGTTTCGCATCCGTGTAGAGCAATCGGCATGATTATGGTTCTATAGACACGGAGCTTTATATTACGTTATAGCAGTTTGGATTCTAATAGTTTACTGGCTGCATGCCAACTAGCGTTGCCGGAATGTAGTCTTTGGTTAATTTCCTTTGACGTTTCGTTTCTGGTCGTCAGTATCGTTCCCAGATATTTAAATTCTTTTTTTTTGCAAATGGACACCTTTTTGTGTTTTTGAAATTTGTTTATTGTGCACTGTTTGTCTTCTATTTTCCATAAAAGGGACTAGTGCCTATGGTTGTTGGGTACTGTCCATTTAGGATGCTTAAACTCATCCTATTTGGTAGGGTTTACGGCTAGATTTACGCGGAAGAAAGCAACTAAACTTCTCCGAGTCGGAAAGGTACAGCACTCGCAACGCGCTTGACGTTACTCGAACTCGATGCAAACTGATGCACGCTCTGGTGCAGAAACCCGACCCCAATGTGTGCGCACTCCTCAGCGGTTGACAATCGACTGACTAAAAGGGAGGCACCTCGCGTGGTGCAACGCGGCGTGGCCGAACGCGGTGGCGGTAGGACGACGCTGGGGCGTGTGTGCCCGCAGCGGTGATTGTGAAGCGACTGTCGGAATGAATGCAAGAATCTATTCAGGGTGTCGTGACAGTGGAGTCATCGCTAAGTGAACTCACTGCCGCTTACTAGGAACACGAAGAGGGGTTGCTATGCGTACATAGAAAATTTTCTTTCGGCGAATTTCTGCCGTATGGGATGGATTAGCTTCCTCTGTTGCTGTGTATGCGGGGAAATCGGTCTCGGAAGCATGACCAAGTACGGGCATGGGTTGTCGGTTAGATAAAAGAACATGGATCCTGGCCGTTGCGATGGTTGCTTCGTGGAAATGCAACGCATCGGGCTGGTGACATGCCAGTAAGGAGAATTGGTATTATTTCAGATGGTTTAGGTAGGATGGGAGCCGAAATGATTTTCGGGGAAACGAATGCTGCTTGGGTGCAAGCGAGAAATATAGTTTAACTAGGAAATTAACCGAAGTGGCTTTTGGGAAAAATGCATGCGGTTTGATGAAGATGAGGGAGATGATTTAAATTGTATTCTGTTGCAGGATTTGGCGTATATATGCTATTGCAGATTGGGAAATGAATTCTTTGCAAGTTTGGGAATGTATGCTATTGCAGATTTGGGAGTGGATGATGTTGCGGATTGGGATATGTATTCTTGCGAGTTGAATGGGGCGTTGGGCTATGGTGACGCGCCGTTAGCGGTTGAAATTAGGTAGGAATTGTGGGTTGGTTCCCCGTGTGATATAGATAACTCCCACAGCGCATAGATGGAATGTGGGAAATGCAAGATTGCAATTCTGAGCATGAGAACTGGAAATGCCTTTAGCAACAGGTAGACATGTGATAAGGTTTCACAGCTACACCGCTTCCATTTGTTGTAGCAGAAATTATATTTGATGCTACACTGAAAGAATTCTTTCGGTTTTAACCTTAATAAAAGATGCCCCATATTCATGCACCCTTATTGTTTTTGCAGAATTTTGCGTAGAGTACCTGCGTGTAACAGCTCCTCGATAGTATAGTGGTTAGTATACCCGCCTGTCACGCGGGAGACCGGGGTTCGATTCCCCGTCGGGGAGCCTCTGGCGCAAGACTAATGACCTTGCCCGGAAAAAACAAATCATTATGGAAAATTTAACAAGCCTCAGGACTTGCTAAATAAGGCCAAGACCTGTTCCCGGTTGTAGTGCCGATGATGATGATGATCTGCGTGTAACAAATTTAATAGGCTATTGGCTACATGCGTGTAGTATATATATATATATATATATATATATATATATATATATATATATATATATATATATATATATATATTACATGGAAGGTATTGGTAATTTGCGTTCAGCAAAGTGCAAGTTCATGTTACGTGTAACACTTACGCCTACCGGGTTTTTCGTATGTATATTGTATATTGATTATCCATTTTTGTTCAGAGATATGGTAAGATCTGTTTACTGCTCTGAATCGACCCGGTGTCAGAGAGGCACCGTTATAATACAGCCGGTATACCCCTGGCAGCGAACCATCTAATGGGCACGGTGTAACGTAACACCCTGGATTAGGGGTGGTAGATCTTGTGTGTTACTCCTCGCTAGCCTGTCTGACATGGGTGGCCCTACTGGAAACATGTGCTTCCATCAGCATAGCCTGAGTGATTCATTGTAATTTAATCCCCGCACCACGTCAAGGTTTCTACCAAGCGGGGGATTGTATGAATGAATGAGTAATAATTTGTAATTATTTGTATGACTGATCGGGAGTATAAATACTCCGGCAATTTGTAAATAAAATCAATCATAGCCGATCAAAGCTTTGATTTATGACTGCGGCATTCTTGCCATAATATTTCAGCGGGCTGCGCTTTGTACAGCAACAATAGGGAAGTCTGTAGGTATTTATGTCACTTTGTCTCTGAGGAGTCTTTCCATTAGTCAATTAACACAAATACGCTGACGGTTTTTCTTCATTTATTTAATCCTTTATTTAAAACTTAATAAACATAAACGACAACTACATTACAGGAAACATTGCTTTTCGGGCTGTAACACAAAAAAGGACTCCACTGTTCGGAAGTGTTTGTAAAAGCTTTGAAATAATTTAAAACAGTTAATTATGCTTTAGGTGAATTGAATTGCCGAAACTGGTTAACACTGATTTAAGAAGGCATTACCGATTTTGACATACTCGAACGATTTAAAAATGTTTCAAAATAAACTGAAAATGGTTCGAACGATTTCAAGTATCTTTCAGGAGTGCGGATTACTTATGGATTGATAACTCCTTCATCGACGGTTGTTGGGCTTCGACTCAAATTATTTAACGTGGAGGCCCGACCTGCCTCCACGAAATCCGTATCGCGATTGATTAATTCACCGAAGACGGCAGCACACCAAATTTCGTTCATTGCTTCGGTGCCCGACAAGGGATGATTTTCCTCGCATTGGTCCAGCAAAAGGGCGCGAAACACACACACGATGATCGCTTCTGCTGCTCATGGTGTGTGTCCATGAGTATGCGGACCGTGCATCAACCGAATCCATAAGGGGAACTGTGGGGGTGAAGAAGTATTTGCGCCAGACACCGGCGCGCGGTTCACTTTCTTCCCCACGATGTTGCTCCGACGAATATCCATAAAAATCTTGGTAAATGCAATTAGAGAAAACACTCAGAGGTTGTTCCGCTGTACTTTCATTTTTTATTGTTCTCTTTTGATTTACAATTTACACATTTGAATTTATTCTTTATTTATCATTCAAGGATTCCACGTGCACCAATAAAATGATCAAATTTAACTATTTTCGGGAAGACAATTAAACCGACTTTTCGTGGCAAACATAACACTTTACGCGAAAGATACAATTTTCTGCATTGAATCTCGACTGTAATTTGGCGTATGATTAAATTAAAGTTTAGGGCGGCGGCGTGACCTATCAATGTGACGGTTGAATAGCGATTGATTTGGTTAGGGGTGAAATTCTGTGTTCCCGATTTTGCACACAGGACAACCAAAAGAGATCACGCCTCTGCTCCCTCATCGCCACGCCCGTCGAAGTGTGGTAACTTCGGTTAATTAATAATCGACGAACGTGGTAGAATGAGAGAACAGAAACACGATGTACTGTGATCTCGGGGTGGCTTGGTTGTGTGTGCTGGTATCAAATGCAGCTTCTGAGTATGACCTACTGCCCTAGTGTTACGGCTGTGGTGATCTCAGAGTACATTGAACCGTATCGAATTATGGAGGAGAGGAAAATGTTGTGTGCGCTATTCGCCTGTAAAATGAGATCGTTGATCCCAAGCGAATGGGTGATCTGAAGAAAAGCCGAAGTGACGCCATAGCGGTTTTGCTATGATGCGACGGCATCGTTTGCTTCGACTTGTTGTTGCTAACCGACACGATGTGATTTCCGATGGAAATCTCATGGGCTAGCAAAAATGGAGTTGCCGTATGGCAAAGGGTAGCTGAATTCAATTCTGCATTATCTGCATAGAATAATGAATTCACCTATACTTTCTTCTACAGGTAAAATAGCCGAACGGTGGGATAGGGGATAATGTGACGCGCTGTTAGCGGTCGAAATTAGGTTAGGATTGTGGGCTGGTCCTCCATGTGATATAGAGAAACCCCACAGAACATTAGCTGGCATGGTTGCAGCTGGTGCAACTATTTCGACGTAGATATTGTGTGTTTACACGATCGGCAACTGCGTACAGCATTTAAGCTAGTCGTGCACATCTTGGCGGCATCTCCAAGCAGTCGAATTCTCGCTGGTAATTTTCCATTTTTGAGAACTCGACTTCCTTGGGCGGTCAGCCGTATGCCATAATGTATTTGTCGATCGGATGACCGACCGATGTGGGCATAGATAAAAGAAAGGAAATGAAGAAACATTGTAGCGGTTCCGCCAAACCCTACGATCTACTTACCTGAAAAAACCCCCATAACTACAACCCAACTCCCTTTAGTTTGCTAATGCAACAGTATTAGTACCTACAAATGCTGCACGCATTTAAGAGATCAAATCTATGATCTTTAAGTCCCTGTAAAGAAAACTCACCTTCATGCATTCTCTTCGCATACCACTGCTCCTTAAAATTTCTTTATTAGCTTACCAGGAATTTCCAATCAATTTCGACATCTACGTCGCCAGTCAAATTTCCTTAGATGAATTCCTGTAAACAAAATAATTCGGATTGCATTCAATGTAACCGTCATGACAGGGACCATAAATATTGCGCCGTCTATTTTCCCAGCCGCGCCATGTACCTTTTCATACACATTGCCTGGCAACCTTTTTTGTTTGTCTTATTAATAAACAACCCAAGCAGCTGCATATAATTAGCGCAATAGACGCCGAAACCAAAATCTCCAGCATTTCCTAATGCAAATATGAACCCGGTTTCTACTGCAGCCAGAGATGCCATAAACATCCAATTTGCTTTTAGCACCTTTTTTCCCTACGTCGAAAATAGCGACGAGGCATCGTGTAAACAATGACCCGCATTACCAACGGCGCATTTGGTCATTTTTCCCGATTGTCCTTGCCGCCTCCCTGCTTTCGAACACGTGCAACCACATTGAATCTGTTCGATCGTATATATCGTACATATGCCACTGCACCCAAAAGATCGCATTTTCTTAGTGGCCACACCCTTAAGAGAAAAATTTTTCTCTCTCTTCCTTTTTTTTTTCTTAGCGAAATCATCTCTGCATGAGATGACGATCGTTGAGTCTTATCCCAACTACTGAACGTAGTGGTCGAGCCGTTCATTATCCCGTGTAGGGTGTGCTCGGAGTGCACACCCTGGAGTTGCAGTCTTCCTTTCCCCAGTAGCGTGTGAGTGCCATAAAAGTTCCGTGAACAATTTAATAGTAATAACAAGTTCGAAGTAAATCAATAAAAAGTCGGTGATCACCCTTCAATTCGTGTTTCTAATTTTCTGTGTGGCAGTGCCGTAGGCGTTCATAGATGTGTGTACCTAATTGTTCTTCTGGTCCGATGTTTGTGTTTTTCCCTCGGTGTTGTCCTTGTTAGATACTTTTAGCGGAAGTGATGGGGAAGAAATGAACCGTGTGCCAGTGTCTGGCACGATACTTCTCGCTCCCCACATCATCTCCTGCACGTGCGTGGCAGACTCGTAAGGAGATATCTCATTGATATGGTTCGGGTAATGTTGGTTGCTTGATGGTGCAACGAAATTGCTTTTCCTTGTGGAAAATACTTTCTATTTCTGATGGAATTTTACGTCAGCGAGAATTATTGATTTAAAGTATTTCTGAAGATAGTTGGTACCACTATGGATGGTAAGTACATGTTTTTATGTGTTTCAGGAAACTGTTTCTTCATCACAGGTTGTAAGGTAAGTAGTGGCGTTCAACGGAACTGCCACAATACTTGTTTTATATTGTTTTTCGATGCTCTATGTTGGAAGTTTTCGCATTGTTAATGGGACGGTGCGCAGTGGCGTTCAAGGGAACCGGCGCAAGTCGGCTGTTCGACCGTTATAGAGCAAAATGCATATCCTTTCTTCTATCCAACTGTTCCATGGCGACCCCACCTACAATATTATCACACTTTTTATTTGTCTTATATTCTTTTTAATTTCCTCTTCGATGATTGATTCCTATTGTTTAAGTTTTACTTATTTGTCTTCTTTAATTCCTTCGTGATTTTATGTGATAAAGTGATTTACTAAACTATTTGACTATTTTGTTATGAATTGAATTTCTTTCGCGAGTCCTGCTGTTTCAATTTCTCCACCACAAATCAATCATGGGAATGAATTGTTTTTTAATGTCGAGTTCTCTTTTATTTAGATTTCTCAACACCTGCTTAATTCCAATTTGACATTATTTTCACTAAATGCTTGTAGAATTTATACTAAAATACCATATTGCTAATTTGAATGATTTCACTCGTTTGGGCGCCGCTTTGAGCTTCTCATTCATACTTGCGTCCATCGATGTTTGCCTTACGTACCTTCTAAGGTCAAATTTCCCTCATTTTTATCTCCAGAAGTGGGACAAGACCCTTCCGTGAAAACCGATCAAAGGTGTAAACCTTTGAATAGGCAATACAAAACACCGATCGTATACACAACTGTTTTTAACTGGTAGACTTTCGCTTTTGAGTTGCCAGTTCGCTAGACTTGTTGTCGAATCGATCAATAGCATCGATGGTGATCAGTAGACGTTTCTTTCATACCTTGGACTCAATCAATCTAACGCCGAATCAATGTCCCAGTCGTGAGCTTGAGCAAGCGTCTCAAGACCTGCTAATGTAAATATGTAGGTAGGCGCTCCTCCTACTGCTCTACTCGCATCGTCTGTCCCATCGCGTCGCATCGCTTTGCGTCTTTGTGCCCGTATCTTGTATCTTATGGCAAATTCAAATACCTAATAAATTTATGCCCAGCCATAAATCAGTGATCGATTCGTTCCAGATGTGATGTAAACGCAACCAATTCGTTGGGAAGTTAATTAAAAAATCATAAATTTCAAATTCGTAATGCGGAAAATTCAAATGCCAGTTGGCGTACGTAGCCATTCGACGTTGATGCGCAATCGCCTGGCTACGACGGTACGATTTCGCATTGCGATTCGATTAAACGAGTACCGTACGGTTAGTTGACTCCTGGGAGATGAATCCACGGCTGGAAGGAAGTCACAAGAACTCCCATAGTAAACGTGGGTCTAGTTGATTTTATTGAGGAGTTTCATTTTATTGCTGCTGTTGGAATGTTTTTTCCGTTGCTTAGCTTCATTGAGATCCTGTGCGTGGCGTGAGTGTCGTAGTAATTAATAGTTGATTGACGATGTAAGCAAAATCGTTCAGTTAATAATCGTTAGATCCATTAAGTGACTTTATGTCCATTTGGGGTGTTTTGCAATTCATTTTATTTAAAGAACGCCAAATTTGATGTCTCACTAGTTAAATGTTCGTTTGTTTTTCTTACATCATCCATTGATTTCGTCAAAGTTGTAATAAGGTGTATTAACTCTTTAGGCTGCGAATCTCTGTAGTGCATATATAGGTCGAAAAGGACAGATGATGGAAGGCATTCCAAATTCAACTCCATTAGAGTAGTTTGGGAGGGATTGATACTGTTTCTATGCGTATTAGTAATGAGCTATAATTCGCAATCTGAATATAAAGGGAAGTTATGGGTTAGCTTCGAGCTTTAGGTTGTAAGTTGTTTTATTTGTTCTTGTTTTTGAAACTCCGGCTATATTGTTTAAGTATTTTTTAATCTGGTCATTTCTGATCATCCATTCATTTTGTTTTGATCGTTTTCGGTTCACTCAACATATTTCTTTCTTTTTCAAAAATATGTCGAGAAACGATCCGCTTCGCGATTAATACTCAAATGCGCTCACCTGAGATTGTGATTGTTTGGTGGTTGGTGATTCTATTGATGAGTGACTAATGATTGATGACTGACTAATGGATGCTAATTATCTGATGGCAGAGGATTGTGATTCGGCATTTGACAGACGCAGAAAACGGTGGATAGTGAGGACGTCTGTAGTATTTTTGTAAATGTACCAATCTATAATTGCACGAGAGTGGAGTGAAAAGTTTCCGACCTAACAAAGATGCAAGACATGTTTTCTTAAAATTTCTTTTTATTTTTCTACATAGTCTCCTTGTAACTCTACACACTTCTCCAAGCGATGTTCCCATCTCTCTAACCCGTCCAAATATTCATTATCATCATCGGCCCTACAACCGGGATCCGGTCTTGGCCTTATTTAACAAATCTCTCCACTGGTCCCGATTTCGAGCCGATGTCATCCAGTTTGGCAGTCCCAGGCTCTGGCCGCCCTGGTCTACGCCATCCCGCCATCGCAGACAAGGTCTGACGCGCTATCTCCTTCTATGGTACACATCCCGCCACAAAGGACTGTGGCGTCTCTAACAGATACACGCACAGAACACAAAGTAAATATTTTTTTTTTTTTTTTTATTAGACTTCTCTCAGGAGAGGCGAACCTATAGCGCCGAGTGGGCGCCCCGAGAAGCCATCAAATAACTGTTGCAGTTCATTTTGAACAGTTGCAGGTTGTAACGCTCCGGGAACACTCGCGTGGGAAGGCAGTTCCACAGCTTCCCCGCTCTGTAACGGAACGAGTTCTGATACAGGGATGTTCGCGCCGTCGGGAGATGAACAACAAACGGGTGCGATCCGTCGGATTGTCTTGTGGAGCGCATATAAACCGAATTGCGTGGAACAATGCCAAGAATCTCCGAAGAACAGCACCCGTGATAATATCTGTAAAACAGACAGAGGTCGGCAACGCGCCTTCGATGTGATAGCGACTGTAGTCCCGACGTCAGCGTCGAGTCCCCGATCAGGCGGATCGCTCGTCTTTGTACGCTCTCAAGTAGGTCGAGGGTATGTTTAGGAGGCGAGCTCCAAACATGAGAGCAATATTCGAGCGGGGGTCTAATTTGAGATTTATATAGGAGAAGAAGTTGGGCCGGAGTAAAATATTTCTTGGCTCTAAAAAGATAGCTCAGTTTTCCTGAGGCTGATCTGGCGATACCCGATGCGTATTTATGCCATGATACATTCCCACAGACCGTGACGCCGAGCAATTTCAAACTTTCCCCAGCCTCGAGGGCCCGGCCACTCATCATCAGCTGTGGAACCGATTATCCAGTTTTCTTTGTTAATGTTGTATACTGGGTCTTCGTTGCGTTGAAGTCGACAAGATTGGCCTTTCCCCACTGCAGAACTTTATCCAGATCCTGATTCAGAGAGTCAATCTCTCTACATCTCAGCTGGTGCGACGTTGATGCACCAATCGGCCGATCACTCGAAAAGGAGGAAACAAGCGTACTATCATCCGCAAAACTGAACACTTTGTTATCCGTTGTCTCCAACAAATCATTTATGTGAAGCAAGAACAAGGTTGGAGCCAAAATACAACCTTGGGGCACCTCCGAATTAACAGGATACAGATCCGAACACTCGCCGTCCACAACAACCCGGATCGATCGATTCTCGAGGAAGCTCCTCGTCCAGTCGCAAAGCTGTTGGGAAAGTCCATATGAACGAAGTTTGCTCAGCAACGCTCCGTGCCAGACGCGGCCAAAAGCCTTGGAGATATCCAATGCGACCGCCCTTGACTCACCATGCCGCTCTATCGCAGATGTCCATATATCGGTTATAAGTGTCAAAAGGGTTCCTGTGGACCGCCTGCCACGGAATCCGTATTGACGATCATTCAGAAGTCCGTTGCACTCCAAATACGTAACAAACTCTGTATTGATGACTTTTTCCATTACCTTAGATAACATAGACAGTAATGCTATCGGGCGGTAATTTTGTGGGAGACACTTTTTTCCCGTCTTTGGGAATGGCTGAACTTGAGCGATTTTCCAGCAGGCAGGAAAGGTCCTCTGTGCATAAGATAAGCGGAAGAGTTTGCCAAGAACCGGCGATAGTTCAGGAGCACAATTCTTAAGGACTATTGTTGGTATTCCGTCCGGGCCGGTTGCCTTCCTACAATCCAGTTCACGTAGAATGCGTTGAATAGTGCGCGACCGAAATCTCACATCCCGCATGGAAGACTGTACCGGCGAGATCACAGGTGGCCCCAAAAGGCCGGGATCGAGGTTGGAATTCGCGAACACATTAGCTTTATCCTTTGGATTCGTGACTAACGTCCCACTGTCTGTCACCAACGGAGGGAAAGAGGAGGATGCGAAGTTACCGCTGACATTCTTTGCCATTGACCAGAAGGAGCGCGAACCAGTGGGGCACCGAAGGAGCTTATTGATAACCCTGTCGTTATGAGCCTTCTTCGCGGTATCAATCGCCTGGTTGCACGCGTTTCTGATTCTAACAAAATTCGTTCTGTTAACATCGCTGGGATTGGAGCGCCATTGCTTAAAAGCTCTATTTTTTGCCGCTGTAATCAGCTCGCAAATAGTGAAGAACACCGAACGAAAATCGAATAAGAAAATACATCAGAGCCGTATACCATAGCGATAACAAAACAATTCACATCAGTGGAATATACTTGAGTTTTAAAATCGAAATCGAAAATCGGCCAGTAGCCTGATGTGTTACACTTCGGTTCAATTTTTGGTGATTCTAACTGTCATAGCGTCAGTTTGAATCACACGTTCTTCACTATCATTTCAAACGCTGTAGGACTTTCCGGGCATGCCCCTCTTTGCTCATTCGAGCTAGGTGTCCCGCCCACCGGAATCTACCGAGTTTGATTTTTCTTACAACATTAGCTTCAAGGTAGATCGTGTATAATGGAATCGTCCTCCCCGACATACGGTGCCAACAATTCTCCTTAAGACCTTCCTCTCGAACGCGGCTAAGAGTACAGAGCCTTTTATTGAGCACCCAGGTCTCGGATCCATACATGAGTACTGGTAAGACCATGGCCTGGTACAGTAGTAGCTTGGATGTTCTGGATAAATGTCAGGATTTAAAGAGCTGTGATAGACCATAGTAGGCTTTGTTGGATTTAATCAGCCGTTCGCGTATTTGTTCTTCCATATTGTTATCGGCTGATACTATTGACCCAAGGTATTTAAGGATTGCACTACTTCAAATTCGTGCTCCACTACCCCGATAGTTTGGTCTTCTCTTCGCAGAATTCGCCACCATGTACTTAGTTTTCCCCTCATTAATGTGCAGTCCCAGTTTTTATGCCGCCTGCTCGATCTGAGTGAAGGAGTCGTGTACAGCCGAATCGGATCTACCGATGATGTCGATATCATCTACGTAGCCAAGTATCTGGCAGGACTTGCATTTTTTTGAATTTGAATTTGGTGAAGGCAGCCTCATTTATACCGCTTAGTACAAGCGGTACAAGAATATAAAAATATATTTATGAACTTGAAAACTAGGGATTAACAATAAAGTAATAATAATTAATTTAAAGAGGGAAGAGAGTGGGTGGTTTAAATGGCAAGACAGGGTACAAGATAGGTTGGAAGCTTGGACACGGGAATGAGGATGGGCTTAGGGTTTAAGTGAGGTCAAAGTCCTCATTCATTCAGCCCAAAACAAGTGTTATTCACATAACTTAGGTGCGGGTTAAGAGGAGAAAGTAAGGAGACGGGATTTCAGAGCAGGAGAGGTGACGTTGAAATATAAGGAGGTGGGGTAAGAGTTGACGTAGCATACGTGAGATCGGTTCGTTAAGGCCATACGAGGTGTGGTGGATCGGTAGGTAAAACAGACGAAGGTTTCGTAGGTTACATGATTGGTCTCACAATTAAAGGACTGGAATGAAACCGACAGTTGCCACTCGTTTGTATTAAACCGCGTTACGGGGATCGGTATAGAACGGCAAGGGGGGGGGGGGGGGGGGGTGACGATAGTCTCTCTATTTGTAATTCCAGAGTCGCGAATAGCTTTCTTCAATGCCAGGTTGAAGAGGAGGCAGGCCAAACCGTCCCCCTGTCAGAGTCCATTAAAGATGTTTATTGTTTTGAACAGCAATCCCGTAAGTTTTACTTGCCTAGTTAGGCTGGTCGTAGTCAACCTACAAGTTTGCAACAATTTGTTTTGAATGCCGAATTCTCTCATGGCATTACATAGTTCCATCCTGACTATGCTGTCGTAGGTGGCCTTAAAGTATATAAATAGATGATGTAATGGAATCTTAAATCCAGACATTTTTCCATCACCTGCCTAAGGGTGAATATCTTGTGGCGATTCCGCCAGATCCCACGGCTCGCCTTCCTGAAAAAACCCCCATAACCATAACCCGGGTCTGCACCAGCTTTCGCTAATGCAATTCGCATTAGCATCTTAGATGCTTCACGCATCAAACAGACCCAATTATTATAACCCTGAAATCCCTATAAAGAAAACTTACCTTCATGCATCCCTTCGCATACAATTTTTCATAAGATTTCTTCGTTTGCTTATTTGGTATTCTGAACCAATTCGGTACCAGACAAATACCATAAATATCGCGCCGTCTATTTTTCCAGCCGCGTCATATACCATTCATATACATTGCCTGGCAACCTTTTTTGTTTGTCTTACCAACAAACAACCCAAGCAGCTGCATATAATTAGCGCAATAGACGCTGAAACCAAATTCTCCAGCATTTCCTAATGCAAATATGAACCCGGTTTCTATTGCAGCCTGAGATGCCATAAACATCCAATTTGCTTTTAGCACCTTTTTCTCCTAACGTCGAAAATAGCGACGAGGCATCGTGTAAACAATGACCCGCATTACCAGCGGCGCATGTGGTCATTTTCCCTATTGTCCTTGTTTTCGAACACATGCAACAACGTTGAATCTGTTCGATCGCGCACATATACCACTGCGCCACTAGTTACACCCTTAAGAGAAACGTTTTACTCTCTCTTCCTTTTTCTTCCTTAGCGAAATCATCTCTGCATGAGATGACGATCGCTGAGTCTTATTCCATCCTCCGACCACGCTGGTCGCACGATGAAACTCCCGCTCTCCGCGTCACCAGCGGAGAAGCGTAAACGGTAACACGCGAGTATATACCCGGAGTCGTGTGTGTTTTATTTTTCAACTCTAGGAAGTTGTAGTTTATTTTTTTTCCACGTAAATTTATCCGTGAATCTATGAAATAACGTAAATTTATTGATCCCCAAATTGTTTATTATCGAAAACATATAGTGCAGCAAAAATCGGTATACAATAGTTTCTTTACTAATATCCTTAAGTTCATACGAAGTGCTCAATAGTTTTTGTGAAAACGTATAAATCAAAACAAAAAATGTAAAAGACAAACAATAAACAATTTATAAATTTCATTAACTGTTTGATTTTCAAAATTTAAAAGTAAATTAAATTCAAAACTAGACACCTTTCATTGTTAAAGTGCGTTTCCTGTTCCTGCTGCGACATTCGGCCAAACTTAAATAATTAGTGAATGATGGAGGAGGAAGTATAACTCGCACCCATGCCGGTGCCGCGACTTCCTCACCACAATCTGATCAATCGGTTATTTGCCTGGGATGAAGCCACATTGATATTGACCAATGCTGACTTTAGCGTATGGGGCTATCGGATCTTGTAGGATAGTGGAGAGTATCTTATAGGCGGTACTCAGCAATGTTATACCCCTATAGTTGCTGCACAGTGTGATGTCTCCCTTCTTATGTATGGGGCAAATTATTCCACGACGCCAATCTTCCGGCATCTCCTCTTTGCCATACATACACCACGATCTCACTCATTGCTTTCTGTAACACTGTCCCTCCTTGTTTGATCAGCTCAGTTGGTCTGCCATCAGCTCCGGGGGCTCGTATGACAAAAAGAGATAGACTCCAATCCACACAAGGAGGCGGTGTGGCACTCTTAATTAAAACAAGTTTTCGATATAAGGTCCTTTACAGCAAAGAAGTGCACAACTTTCAAGAGCTGGAAGCTTGCATAGTAAATGTTCGTCTTCAAAGTCAGAGGCATTTATATATGGTGTCACTATATGTTTCTGAAGCTCTTCAGAGCAGACAATTCATCGACGAATTAAATACGCTTTTCCATTTTCTTAGGCTGCAATCGGAAAGCAACTGTTAGTCAATACTAAACATGCTACTTGGGACAACTTAACCTCCAACACGAGAGGCAATGCTTTGTTCGAATGGCAGCAATTAATACCATCGAACACAAGTTAAAAATTTACGCCACTAGCACCTCTTCCTACCCAAGGGGGGACTCCTTCTTGTATCTTCTACTAATAGACAGTCGTATTGAACTCTTAAATACAATTACTAGTATTCGAAATTGTCTTCGGACTGTCGAATACGTGACCACTATGGACTTGAAGCCACAATTCACATTCCACGTGAACAAACTCTGCTCGACCAATCAACCCATCACACCAAATCCTTTTACTCTTCCAGCTCTACCCACATATCTAGCATCTCATGTAATTCTAGCCACTTATCGCGTTCCCCTCCTTGCCCCCCCCCCCCCCCCTCTCGTCAACAAGCCATCGTTCTCAACCCATTTTTGACCGCGTCTTCCGTCCCGCTGTACAAATCGCACATCTTACCTCCGAATCATCTGATTGCCTCTCCGCACTGCCAAACTTAGAGACAGAAAGACATATGAAAATATTCGTCTCTTTCTAGCCTATCTCCACGACAAATCTGATTCTGTCTGCGTTGAAGGCAAAACTAAAACCAGGGTCAAACTCTCTATTCAACACAAAGATTTACCCACTGACGTTCCCAGTATCCACAAACTATTCGTAAAATTTCACGTAATTTTCAATTTATCCCCTCATAAAGTGTCGAATGACCTTAAAGCTTTCGGCCACTTCGTTCACTTCAGAACGTTATCACATCTTTAACGTAGTAAGGCCAACCTCGACAAGTTTGCTCTTTCCTAAATTCCTACCTCTACTACCGCCTCCCAAAACCGATAGTATAACTCCCCTTACCTTCGATTATCAGAACGTAAGAGGTTTTCGCTCAAAGACCCAATCCACAACTCAATTGGTTCTTTATCTGACGATCAATCACACTTCACCTCCCAACCCACATCTGCCAAGGAATGTTTCTTCATTGGTCGATTAGCTGATTCTCGCCTCTGTCAGGCCAGCAACGTTCGAATCCTCTTGGGTAGGCAGCTAGACCATATCTTTATCACAGACCCTATCAATACATCTGTCGCATCCAGCCCTTTCGTCCTTACATCTATGGACTACCACCAAGCCCCACTTCTCGTGGCCTTCTTTTGAGGCCACTCGCCACCCCCCCCCCCCCCCCACTTTCGCCTCATCCACGATCCCCTATCCGTTGAGGATGCCATCACCCACTTCTATACCACTATATTTCCCTGTTCGTTCGCTACTCTAGACAAAGACCATCAACCTCATCCCCTCCGTGGTACAATCACAAGCTTCGTTCCCAGCGTAACAAAAGGAATAAGTTAGGGGTCATCTTCTCTCGGAATCGAACTACACCTGACGACTCCAACTTTCTTGGCTGTTACCTCCAATTCTGAACTTTTCGACACCCTTTATCGCCACTATCTTACCAAAACTCGGATTAATCTCAAAAATGACTCCAAACCCTTCTTCCAGTTCGTCAATCATACACGTAGATCCGGTGGTTACCCCATACTGCTTACCTTAAACACTCATATCTCATTGCTAACCTCTTCGGCGCTCACATCAATCAGTCATTCACTAATGAATCTATAGCGTTTGCGACGATAGTGAAGAACGTGTGATTCGAACCGATGCTATGACGGTTATGATCACTAAAAATTGAACCAATGCTCAAAACATCAGGCCATGGCTGCGAGCGCGAATTCGATTTCTAAGCTCAAGTACATTCAACTGATGTGGAATTCCCATGATATTTCTTGATATACGGCTGATGCATTTTCTTATTCGATTTTCTTTCGGTGTTGTTCACTATTTGCTTGTGTATTGTGTGTATCTGTTAGTAACGCCACACTACTCCTTCGTCAGTAAGTTTGTTACGATCAACTTCGTGTACCAACGACGGGGTGAGGAGCGATCGAACGATAGAACGCCGGAGCAGGCGAGTGTGCCGATGCTCTACACGGAAGCCGGGACCGTAGTAGTGAAGATCTGTTTTACTATGGGAGAGTGTGTGCTATTTGTACAGAGATCACGTCGGGGTTGTTGCGTTAAGCAAGGATAGTAAAGTAAGTGAATTGAACACACGATGAAACGGGTGAGAAATGAAGCATTGAAACATCAGGCTACTGCCGAGGATACGAACTCGATTTATAAACTCAAGTACACTCAACTGATGTAGAATTGCTGTGTTATTGTTTGGTATACGGCTGACGCATTTTGCTTATTGGATTTACTTTCTGTGTTCTTCACTATTTGCTTGTGTATTGTGTGTGTCTGTTAGAAACGCCAGAACTCCTTTATATGTGACCCGTCATACTTCCTGTATACGACGCAGACGCTTGAAACGCCTTCTGAGTTCGACTTTCAAACCAATATTCTCTTCAATAAGGTCATAGTCGTCGTCTTTCAGTGGGTCGTCCAACTCGTCATCATCATCACTTTTTGTTCGTTTCTTGGAACGGCCTGAAGCATCAGTAACTTCACCATCAGTGCCGTCATCTTCAATCGGGTTATCATCGATGAGATCCTTCAGTTCTTCACGTAACACATCATCGTCCTCTTCCTCGTCTTCCTCACTGCTGTTGGCCGTAGGTTTGCTCTTCCTGAGTTTCTTCGTTTCATGTGGCTGCAATAAATCTTTCATCCACTGCGTTTGGGCATCCAATTTTGCATTAACATCTGCAGCTTTCGCGTCCAATTTTGTCATCATCATCCTGAACATCTCCGAAATGTCCAACTGTGACGAAATCTTCTCCGTTACGTTGGCACCATCGCTGCTTCTTCTCCATCCGGACAGTCTGGCTCAATTGTAAAAAGATATGTGTCGACATCGATATTCTCTTCCCCCATTGCTGCTTGCAGATGCTGTCGAAGAATTTTCTTCTGTCCTCTGCGATCCAGGTTCCGGTCCTGAAGTTCCTTCCTCAACTCAGGAACGCGAAGATCCTCCAAACGTCGATCTGACATCGTCACCACACACTTTCGCAGGATTATTTCCTTCACTAATAACTAATCCCACTTCTGACACCAATTAAATTAAATTAATGTAAGAATGATATGTATAAAAGAGAATTTAACATTTAGTCTGTGGCGGTTCCGCCAAACCCCACGGACCACTTACCTGAAAAACCCCCATAACTGCTACCCAACTTCCTTAAGTTCGCTAATGCAATCACATTAGCACCTTAAATGCTTTACGCATTAAATAGAGCAATTTATAATCTAAAAGTCCCTGTAAAGAATCCTTACCTTTCATGCATCTCTTCGCATACAAATTCCCTACAAGAATTCTTTCCATTATACAGGTGCATAAACCAAAGCCTATTCGGTACCTTCGGTTGTCAGGCAAATTCCAACCTTCCCACACCTGCACCGCAATTTCCCCGCAGCAAAAACATTTCCTCCCCAAGGATAATTAATGCTTTCAATGCATTACCTGGAAATGCCTGCAAAGAATTTTTCCTACAAGGGCATTCATACATGTATCAATGCATCTCTGCATTAGCGACCCAGAACCGAATTTCCAATTAGTGTAGATATTCACACTAGAGTTCGATCCTGGGGTCGCCATAGATGCCATGTACAATTGACACAGATGGTATATACAAACCGTCATTGTGTAATCACCTGAATTGCTTCGCAATGACTTGCAACTATCGATACAGCTGCTAGCACTTTACCCAGAAATGCTGCTTTGTTTGAATCTCCAAACAATCATCGACTTCGCGCATAGCCGCCGGATTGAATTCAAAGCGTAAACAATGCAAATATAGAATCCGTTACCCACAAACGAATAAACAAATGCAAGCAAGGGATTCGTTTCGTCAACCAACCCACTAGCACCTTTTCCCAATGGCTATTCGCCTATTTACACAAGGGCATCACTCATCTAAGACTTTTATGATGCCTTCGTCCCATATTTGCTTTTAGCACATCTCTTCGATGCATCGTCGTCTATTTATTTAGCCGCGATGCACATCATAAACTATGATCGCCCCGATTCCTTTATCCTTGCCACTTGCCTGTTTTGTTTTTCCATAGCCTTCGCGCATTAGTAAACAACACAAATCTGAACGATCACACACATACTACCATGCGCTCCATTGCGAGATCTGGTTTTCTATTCCACCAAGAGAGACTTTACGTTTCTCTGGTGGCAGGTAAAAACGATATCCTTAGTGGAGAGGATATCTACCACCACACCACAAACTCACCCCAATTAGCGAGTCGGCTCTACATGAGCCGTTTATCGCTGAGTCTTATTACATCCGCCGGCCACCACGGTCGTGCCGCTCCCGTTCTCCGTCGCGCGGCGGAGAAGCGTAGATTTACCGGAGTCGTGTCGAGAAAGAAGTGTTTCGCCGTGTTTAAAATTTATAAAAATCAATTTAATATTAAATATAAGTGCTAAGCGAAGTATAAAAACACTAACATATTTAATAATGGCTGAGAACAAAGTGGTTTTTATTTAGAGAATTATCCTTCACAATTTTAAAGATAATAACGAAAGTGAAATAAACTAAAAATTAATTAAGAACAACAGAACAACTGGTGTTTTAATTGTTATCTGCTGGACAGTGTTTTCCAAACGTGGCGGCGTTTCGTCCTTTTGGTTCGACGTTTTACTTGGTGGAACATTATGATGGAGGAGGAAGATGAACCGACTGTCCGTGTTAGGCACGATACTTCCTCCCCACAAGTCTTAGGTAAAATCTGTAATTGTATTGGAAATAAATGTGGAGTTAGAAACAAAACAACAAAAAGTATGGTCTCCTTATCACAAGATCGGTATACGTACAAACGAAAGTATTCAACGTCGCTTCCTTCGGTTTTCTCTTCGGGGGCTAGGATGGGAAAACCCGTTAAGCCTTCCCCCGTACATTAACCGTCTTAAATTAATCAACCTCAGAACCCTTGAGGTGCGCTGGGTCCTGGCTGACATCGTGTTCATTGAACGGATTCTCTCCGGGTCGATCGACTGCGCCTACCTCCTTAACTTAATTCCTCTGAACACAAACCCTCGAAATATGTGCAATCCTCGCCATCTCTACATTCCCCCACCATACCTCTTATGGTCTCAACGAACCGCTTTCGCGGATGCTGAGAAATGCCAACTCCAATTCCACCTTGTTCGACTTCGACCTCTCTACCCATACTCTCAAGCCCCGCCTCATAAACCATTCTCACCAACAACCGGCATTTCTTCACTTTACTATAGCCTGGCCCACCCCCACCCCTATTCCTGCCTTCTTAATTTGTCCTGGCTACCTTAGGTTAAGCTTAGTTAAGTTAGTTTTTACGCTCTTTAGCTTGTAAGTTATATATACTTTTGTTGTAGGTACTTATGTGGCTTGAACAAACCCAATAAATGATCATAGTACCAACACTGGATGACGACAGGATGATAGCGATCAGTGACGTTCGTTACTCAATTTAATCGGATCGTTCCGTTTGGTGCTACTGACAACAAAAAAAATCACAAAAAGACGCCTTAGAAGACATTGTTGCGAACCCGCCGAAATAGTGCTAATAACGCGGCTCATATAGGTGGGTTCAATTGACAACGCTGTGCTACTATGGCGATTCCTCGGTGAACTCACTTTCTCGAGAACATATTTTAGAAGTTTTAACTCAGCGTGGATTATAATCTCGTCGGATTTTTCTTCCGTATTTACCAATATTAAGAATTTCAGCTGTCTCACTTAATTGCAGCCAATGTCACCTCTTTCTCGTACCAACCTCAAGGTGGAGTGTCGCCAGACATATATTCTATTTTATAACAACCTTTCACTTGAAATGTGATACCTAATTACTGTGGAGATCTTTCGTAGTAGGTCGAAGTCAACTAGACGTCTTTCGTATTTAAGACTTTTGTATTTTATAGCCACCTTTTGTCGGTCATTTTGGCCTTAATAAATTTTACTCTCCTATCTTGCAAGACTCAAATCAAGACGAATCCTTAGTTACTTTCCTGCTTTAGACCAATTAAAGTATGGTAATTTTCAACTTAATAGATTTGGCTACACCATCTAAGTCAACTTTGTATCCTTGGCTGGGTGCTATAATATGTTATAGCATCTCTAACCCGTAGCAAGTCTTACAAAATCGAACAAACCTAACAAATCATCAGATATATGCTGCACTCTCGCTTATCCTGCGCACCAATCCAAAGCCAAGGCGCAATTTATCTTACAAATGCTACAGTTGAACCCGAGTAACTCCATCATAACTCACTTGACTGTGAACGAGCTTAACATTTGCCGAAGTGCACATAATAATTTTCTAAACAAATTACAAAATAATTGAATAAATCTTTTCTACAACGTTGCACGCGGCGGCTGGGCCACAGCACCACTAAGCCAATACCAGTCCTCGCTTTGCATATGAGGCATCATCATGATGCAAGCCCATGGATTGGGCCCAGATCCGGTGGTTAGCCGTTTGGCCAGGGCATCCTTTTGTTTCTTCCCAACGGTTTTGAACAGTGGCATGGCTCGCTCACGGTCGAAATGCGTGCAGACAAATTTATGCCATCATTCCTCAACCAGATAGCTTTCACGGGCTGTGATATCGAACGAGGGAAGAGTAATGTCTAGGCAAATGAAACCAAAGGTGAGTCGGCAGAGTGCCTCCTCGCCAGCTTAGATCAGTGAACTATATGGTGCAGCAAGGTGTATAATCTATTACACAGACACAATCCCAGAGTTCTCGTAAGGGCAGGTTTCAACAATGGACGAGAAAAAATGACGTGAGTCGTTGCTTTGGTCGCCTGGATCTTTTTTCCTTTTTGCCTTTATCGTCTTATCAACAGGCGAATGTGTTTGCTCACCTGTGAAATCGATTGCACTACTGGGCCATCTCAGTAGGATGCCACAGATCAACTGTGCGTCGAAAATTCAGAGCAACCAGCAAGCATAACTTTTGGAAGGCGCGATGTTGGGCGATGAATAGTTTTCCATCTGCTTATTGGGGAAGAAATCCAGGAAACGTGATCCGGTTAACACACTGTAACAGTTGCAGGAGAATTTAACGACCTGTACAACATGATCTGTAGATTGAATAGTGTGCAATAACGACTCATCGATCTTGCAAAATGTTTTGTTGATAAAAAGTGAAGATTGAATATTGTTTGGAGGACGGTTTTCTTTGTGAACTTGAGGAGAAAACGAAGGAAAAGTAACCTCTTGCTTGAAATCCGTTTTAATTAATATTTTCTGACATATGTTTGACAATGCAAGGAATATGTTATCTAGCGATGGTATTGCCAGATAGGGGCCATTGGGAAAACTAGTTTTTAGAACTTGTCCACATTCCGCCCACCTCGTTCAGTTATTCTGCCGAAACCCCTGGCCGCTCACCGAGTTCATCCGTAGAGTCATTCTCAATGGGAAGCACGGCCAACTTTGAAATAGCTTGTTTCACTATTGATGATTATGTACGGATTGTAGATACTCGCACCAGATCATCGTCTCCAGAATGTACGTCAAAGACTCGGCCTAGTGGCCATTGAGTGGGTGGTGGACGTTCATCTCGAACAAAGACCAGGTCGCCCACTTTGATGTTAATTTTGGAATATAGAACTGACCTGCTAGCTACGGAATAGCTATCGTTCCCTAGAGGTAGATCGTTCTTAGATATCTTGCTAATTGACTCACGACTGAGACTACTTAACACCAACAGACGAAACAGAAACTGTTTTCGGACAATTGAATACGACAGTGACCACTGTGCATTCACGGCAGTAATGGAGCTTCAGAGCGATCTTGCAGATCTGGGGGAATTCGTGATCCCGCAACCCTATAACTACGGGGCAATGCGATCGCCGCGGTTCACCAGATCATTAACAAGAGAACTTCGTTCGAACGACTTTAATCTGCCAGTAAACAGAAACCTGACAAATGACGAAATCGACAAATACATCCAACAAATGGACGAAACCGTAAAACGAACAATGGACAAAACAATTCCCAAAACAACAGTTACAAATCATATAAACATGTACAGAAACACAACAAAAAACGCACTCTACAAAAAAAAGAACAGACTGCTATCGAAACTAAAACAATTACACAGACAGTTTACAGACAGACAAGACCAGGAGATAATATCACGGAAATCCCGATTAAAAAACCTCCAACAATTACTTAAAGCTAATAATAGATTAGCAACAAATTTGTATTGGAACAACAGAATTCGAGCTATAAAAACTAATAACCCGAATATGTTCCCACAAATAAATAAAATATTCAGGAGAAATAATCAAAACGAGATTCAGTGTCTCCAAATTCCACGTACTGATGTAAACAACCAGCTGCTAATCAACATTGGCATAGATACAGAGAACGCTATCCTCAATAGTGAGCTCTTCGTGATCGAAAATCCTTTGGAAAAGGTGAACGCTGTGGGAGCTGTCTTTCAGGAAATGTACAAGGTGAATGAAAGCATTCACCGGAATCCCGACTTGGAGGACAGAATTCGACTGAATCACCTGCACCTCCGAAATGAAATTTCACTTTGGCAATCGAAGAATCCGGGTTTTACCGAATTCAGTGACGATAATCTGTCAATTGACATTAATACCAATGGTGAGGCTAATAGCCTTTTAATCACAAGGGAAGGAATCCAGAGTATCTTCGACTCATTAAGAAGCAAAAAGTCAGTGGGAATAGATGGAGTACCTAACATCGTACCCAAGAACCTGCCCCCAATGGCAATAGATATATACACGGTCCTGTTTAACAACGCGTTGAATAATGCATATTATCCCGCGCGTTGGAAAACGGCTATCAATCAGCCCATCGCAAAAAAGGGCAAAGACTGCACAAACCCAATGAACATGCGTTCGATAAGTTTACTCCCAAGCATCAGTAAAGTATTTGAAAAAACCATTAACAAAGCTCTGCTAAAATGGGTAGACGACAACAGCATTATTCCAAATAACCAGTTTGGCTTTAAGGCGGGTCATGAAACCACACATGTCACAGATAAACTGATCTCTGACATACAATGGAATAAATGTAGGAACCAATGCACAGGGACCTGTCTGATCGATTTGGAAAAAGCCTTTGATACCGTCTGGATCGAAGGGTTATATTACAAACTGGTCAGACATGCATACATAAGCCTTTACTATATGTACTTTACGATATGTTAAAGGACAGGAGGTTCGTGGTCAAAAGTGGTAATGTGACCTCTAATAAAACGTATAATATCAAGAATGGCTTGCAACAGGGGGCGGTACTCTTTCCGATTCTTTTTAACATTTACATTAGCGACTTATTAGATGCACTTCCGCAGGCTATTGCGTCCGCAGACGATCTCATAATTTAAAGAACAGCTCCGAAAGTTGAGATCATAAATAGTTTAAGACAGCGAGACTTCAACAAAGTGCAGCGCTATTGCGATAACTGGAAACTTAAGATCAACTTCCAGAAATGTGAAGCCATCCTATTTAGAACCCTATTATATAAAGCCACGAACGACACAAGGAAAAACTGGGGAAAGCTAGTTATCGTAGGGCCGCATGGAGATAAACTGGAAACCAAGAGTTTAGTTAAATACCTGGGCATCTGGCTAGACCAATATCTGTATTTCAACAGACATGTAGAGGCTGCTCTGGTCAAGGCTAGAAAAACGTTTGCTATGATAAGGAGGCTATTTCACAGCAGCCAACTTGACAGCAAGGTAAAAGTCATATGCTACATGACGCTAATCAGGCCAATGCTCATATATGGTTGCCCAGTATGGTTCAACATAGGTCCAAATTTGATGGAAAAGATTCGGGTGTTCGAAAGAAAGTGTCTCAGAAGTTGTATCAGATTATATCGGACACCGGAATCGGACTATAAAAAGTATTACTCAAATGAGACTTTATATAATGAAGCGTACATAAATAGGGTGGATAATTTTATGATTAAATTAATCAGAGGACATATTGCGAGAGCAATAAGCTCGTCCAATGACCTAATTTTCGGGGCCTATTATCGAAACACCTTGTACTATGAGAGCGTGCGTCGCAACGGCTTTGTTCCACCAGAGGCGTTCCTTGACTTGGATATGAAAGGGCTTATACAGGATAGATCCGGAATTCCGCTGATCTATCATGTAAGTAGATCATCTGTAGACGGGCGATTGTGCTACGACCGGGAAGTAAGGCGCACCGAAGAAGACCTCCTGCGCTTCAGTAGGGCTATCTCCCACAGAGACCGGGACGATAGTATTAGACAGCGTCAACAGTTCTGGTGGTTGAATGGCATATAAAGACCTGGGTACCAAAGTCGGTATAGAATCATACTATCATCAGCTAGCTTACATAGACTTAGCTTTTCTAGAATTAGGGTATTATGAGATATAACTTAAGTTAGGTTAAGTGCTTTTACAAAAAAAAAAAAAAAAAAAAAAAAAAAATAGGTAAGTTAAGTAAGCTAAATTTTAAGAAAAAAAAACCACAAAAAAAATGGACAAAGTTTTTCAAATTTTTCTTTGTATTTCAACTAATTATCAGTACTGCCACAAAGTTCTGTCGCCGAAAGGCAAATTATACAAATGTTAAGTAATATTTAGCTTAGAGCGTCTGCGAAGGACCAGTAAGTTATTATATAAGATAATTAAGCTAGAATTTAAGCATTTTTTGTCTAGCCTTTAATTTAGAAATTAAGAATATAAAAAGAAAAATAAAAAATGTTGTAAAAATGGAAATGGACACGCAAGTCAGGTTACAACCACCGTAGAGTGCGCACAGTTGCGTGTTATCTTTCTTGTCCAAGTCGAGTCGACGGGGAGCCCGCGTTATATATTAATCCGCAAATCGCTGCAAGACGGGAAGGGACAGTTTTAAATTCCCGCCGAAACGAAAACGAACAGCCGGCCCCCAAAAGAAAACGCGAAAACAAGGTATTCGTGCCGTTAGACTGAACAAACCCCGTCTCATATCGCGCGGCCATTGCGTAGCAGACACGTAGCCGAAGGAATAGGTAAAGCACTTCGCTCGGCGCTTGGAACAGGAGCAGCGGCAAAAGAAGAATAATCAAATGATTGTGCAAAATGGAACCGAATGTTTGTCAAATCCCAAAGGGGACCTTAAACGTTCAATAATAAAGAGAATGGACACCAGAACACGTGTTAATGTTTTTCTTATTTTCACAGCTCATTGTTAACTTTCCTTTCTGTAAGTAATTGCATTTCCCTATTGTCCACCGAGTTGTACATCGTCCGAGTGGAACAAAAAGACACCGACGAATAAAAGAACATCAACGACAAAACAAGTGTTTTCATTTCCCCCTTGGTGCTCGAATTTCGGACGACGGTTTGCGACGATCACTTTCGTGGGGTGGTAGTGAGCTAGTGCCATACGCTGACACATATACTTCTAAACCCCTACAGCTCCACTTTTTCCAAAAATGCTGCTGCATTTGTTTGAGCTGCCTCCACCGTGTAAGTCTACCGGTCTTGGTGTTCAACCAGTTTGGTTCCCGAGTGGCAGGGCTGGGCCGTCCATCAAGCAGTGCCCAGAGGTAAAGGCGGCAAACTCACTGGGATCATCAGAAACTGCTGACAGAGGTATCAAATTAAGCACAGCTTTGGTTGAGATTTCCTTAAAGACGGTATAAAATTCCTCAAACGTCAGACTTGCCTATCTCATGGTTCGCTTTAGAGGATGTTTCATGCTCTTGACGCCGGCCTCCCAGGTTCGGAGACCCTGATGGAATAAAGTGCCATGAAACACTGTTGCGCGAAATGGATCGCGCGAGTTAATTTATGACGCTTAGTCATCCCAATGATACGTAACTTTCCACGGCTCTATGTTTAAAACCACATCTGTTGATTCATGTTAAGATAACAATGCACTATAATGATAAGTCTCTCTTTATGTCATGTTAAAATAACGATGTAGTATAATGATAAATCTCTTTTTGGTTGATAACAACGTAGTATAAATATTGTGACGCATATGACAATCAGTACTAGAATATTCGAGAAAGTCCGAAACAAAGTACTAGAATATTCTAGAAAGTACTAGAAAACTGGAGACTATGAACAGTAGAACATTCAAGGCTATGGAACGGGCGGAAACGAAACGCCGAATCAGAATGAGGAAACGGTATAAATACGTCGCACACAGATCATGGAGATAAGTAAAAAGTAAGAAGTGAGAAGTAAGCAGTAAAAGACGCGATAAGTACGGAAGTGATAAGTCAAGAAATCGTTAAGTGTACGGTAAAAGTAACGGTTGTTATTAACGGACTAATAAAGTGTTACATTAATTTAAAATCGATTTAACGGCTCTTATTTATTCAAAATAATTAATCCAGCGAATCCTAAGCTCGCTACAATATCATATAAATCTAGCCTAAGCACTTTCGTTTGTACCGAAAAATTATCGAATAAAGTATCGAACTCCGGCCGTAGGTCGGCGAAGAATAATTTTTTGTAAAATTCAATGATTTATTGGGGACAACGGATAACAAAGTTGTAATTTAGAAACTAAGAAGATAAAAAGAAAATAAAAAAATGTTGTAAAAATGAAAAAATGACGGATAACCAAGTGTTCAGTTTTGCGGATGATAGTACGCTTGTTTCCTCCTTTTCGTGTGTTCGGCCGATTGGTGTATCAACGTCGCACCAGCTAAGATGTAGACAGATTGACTCTCTGAATCAAGATCTGGATAAGGTCCTGCAGTGGAGAGGGGCCAATCTCGTCGACTCCAATGCAACGAAGACACAATATACAGCATTTACAAAGGAAAGTGGATCATCGGTTCCAGAGCTGATGATGAATGGCCAGGTCCTCGAATCAGGGGAAATGCATGAAATTGCTCGGCGTCACGGTCTGTGGGAATGTATCTTGGCATAAACACGTGTCGAACATCGCCAGGTCAGCCTCAGGAAAACTGAGCTATCTTTTTAGAGCCAAGAAATATTTTACTCCGGCCCAACTTCTTCTCCTGTATAAATCCCAAATTAGACCTGTGGGGGTTCTCTAAATATATGGAAAACCAACCCACTGTTTCCGCCTCATTTCGACCGCTAACAGCGTGTCAAATCAACCCCAATTCCTCCTAGTAACCTATTCACCTGAGAATCATTGTTTTCCCAAAGGAGGCATAGCTAAACTCATTATTATATGCAAACAAGCATAATTGCCTTTTTGCCATACGGCAAATCCATTTCGCTAACCCATGAGATTTCCACCGGAAATCACATCATGCCGATTAGCAATAACAAGTCGAATCAAACGACGCTGTTGCATAATAATGCCATTGCTGGGGAAATTATCAAAATATTTAACTAGTTCCCACGATAATATTACCCTAGCCAAAGTAGCGTCACTTCGACTTTTCCCAGACCATCTATTCGCTTGGGATCAATGATCTCTTCTTACAGGCGAATAGCTACAAAACATTTTCCTCTCCTCCACAATTCCGTCCCCTTACAGATCAATGCACTCTGAGATCACCACAGTCATCGCACTAGGGCAATTGGTAGTCCTCAGAGCTGCATTGATTCATGCACACACAACCAAACCCACCCCGAGATCATACTACATTGTCTTTCTGTTCTCTCATTCTCCCATGTTCGTCGACTATCGAATTAATCGATGTGTTCGCCACACCTCGACGGGCGTGGCACATGAGAGAGCAGAAGCGTGATCTCTATTGGTTGTCCGGTGTGCAAAATTAAATTACCCATCTTTATCCCTAATTAGGTTGGTCACGCCACCGTGTTTCAATTTCATTCTTCACCGCTCAATTTGAGAGTCGCTAATCATTCACCATACGGTGCAGTCGATTTAATTTTCTTCAAGAAAACAGACTAGAGACTAAAGTCAAAGTGTAAATTTGGCATCGTTTCTCGGACGTTTGTGTTTGGGTGCCAAGTACCAAGTAAAAGTATCAACTTACGTGTACCATTTTAAAAGTGTAAATTCGAAATCAATTGAGAACAATAAAGAACAATAAAACCAAATTACAATCAAACCAAGGATATTTTATTTCTCCTCCTCTTCTCTTGGATATTTGTGTGAAGTGTGTTCCACGGAACAACTGTCGGGATGCAAGTGAATCCATGCCCCTGTCTGGCATCAATACTGAAATCCCCACAGACCGGCGCTCGAATATTGCTCTGATGACGAGCGATCCGCTTGATCGGGGACGCGGCGCTGACGTCGGGACTACAGTCGCTATCACATCGAAGGCGCGTAGCCGACCTCTGTCTGTTTTACAGATATTATCACGGGTACTGTTCTTCGGAGATTTGTGGTATTGTTCCACGCATTTCAGTTTATATGCGCTCCACAAGACAATCCGTCGGCCCCGATTCGGCGATATAGGTTCGCTTCTCCCGAGAGAAGTGTAATAAAAAAAACTTACCTTGCGCGCTTTCGAAAAGCTGCAAAGTCCTTCTTGTAGGTCGCATTTGCGCCATAAAATGTCGTTGCAAAGTCGCTATAGAAACTAGAACTCGTATGGAAATAAGCATCGGAAAGGTGCAAGAAGTGTCTCGGTGGTTATATCGCTCGCGAGTTCGAGATCGATAGTTCTAGTGCTCGGGCAGACAAAGAGAGCAACCCATCCCTTGTAACTACGATGACCTCGGCCTTTTGTGGTTCGAATAGCGTAAGATCCAGCATAATCTAACCCAGAATGTCTATACCGAGCAGCAGCTGTACAACGAGGAGTGGGAAGACTTCCCATAATTTGGATCGTCATTAGTGGTTTTTGACGAAAACATGTCAAACAATGAATGAAATGAACAAGCCAATGAACTTCTGAACTTAGGCACGACCATCGATTACCCAAACGCGTTCAGAACTGTTTGCTTGCCACCATGCATAGTACACGAATGCCCTTGATCTATAAACATCTCAGATAACTACACACAGTGACCGAGTGCGGACGTGTTTTCAATTCGACGATCGAATTATATAAAAAAGTTGCTTTTATGAGTCGCGAGTGGTTGAAATTTAAAGACTATTTATAAATAAATAAATTGCAGCGATAAAAACAGTCAAAACAAAGTTAATATACATAAATACAATCAAATAAAAGAAAACGAAATCACGTGTTTTGATAGTCAAAACAAAGAACACAGTTTATTACTAAACACGAGTAAGAGTGTATAGCGTTTGGGATTGATAGTGAAGAACGTGTGATTCGAACTGACGCGTAACACATCAGGCTACTGGCCGTGTTTTGAATTCGATTTTTAAACTCAAGTATATTCCACTGATGTGAATTGTTTTGTTATCGCTATGGTATACGGCTCTGATGTATTGTCTTATTCGATTTTCGTTTGGGGTTCTTCACTATTTGCTTGTGTATTGTGTGTGCATCTGTTAGAGACGCCACAAGTGCATGTGGGCATGTCTTTAGCAACAACAAAAAAAGTTAAAGTGAAAGAAAAACAAAACAAAAATAATAAATATAAATAAAAAAGAAACTAGAATATATTTTGAAATTACAAACTGAAGGCAACCTAATATTTGGTTTACAACAAAGATAGGCCTGCTATCTTGGATGCAACAAGCTCGGCGTACTGACACTCGGCATGCAAAATGAGAGAGAAAAAACAAATAATTAAAAAACTAAAACCAAAATCCGCGTTAATAAAACGACCGGCGAGCTCTCCACTGACAAGATCGGCGACAAAAATCAACAACCCAAAAGAGGCAATAACAGACTTGCTCGAAAAGGGGCCAACAATGGAAAAGGACAATACATTCCCCGCAGTTCCATATATTGACGGCAATGTGACCAATAACATGTTTGCATGTTCAGCGACTACCGAAACTGAGTACTAGGAGCAGGAAATCAGCGACCTCGAAGCAAGGCTGTTCCGAGCAAAGGCACAATTAGCTGAGAAGCGTCGTAAAAAGAAAGAATTGGCTGAAAAGGAACAGCTAATGGTGAAACAACTGCAGCAGAAAAAGTAGCAACAAATGCACAACAAAATACTAACCAGCAAAAAGGATGTCCACCGCAACAGATTACACAACAACAACCACAACGAGAGCAACAGGCAGCAATAAGGAAAACGAAGATGCCACCCATCAACCTTACAGATATGGAGTGTAACGAACTGGTAAGTCTATGTAAGCTTTCTATTGGGGATGATTTTTCAATTAAAAGACTGACAGGAAACAGGTCTGCCATACAAACAACTTCGGTTGAACACTTCGAAAAAATAGAAAATGTGCTAACAAGGGCTTCCGCGGAATTTTACACGTGGGCTGTATAGCAATAAAGAATATAACGGTTCTACTAAAGGGCATCGACCCTGAATTTTTTTTTTTTTTTTTTTTTTATTAGACTTCTTTCGGGAGAGGCGAACCTATAGCGCCGAGTGGGCGCCCCGAGATGCCATCAAATAACAGTTGCAGTTCTTTTTGAACAGTTGCAGGTTGTAACGCTTCGGGAACATTCGCGTGCGAAGGGAGTTCCACAGCTTCCCCGCTCTGTAGCGGAACGAGTTCTGATGTAGGGATGTTCGCGCCGTCGGGAGATGAACCACAAACGGGTGCGATCCGAACCAGAAGTTCTATTACAAACGCTACGAGAGCTTAACTGTAATGATCTAGAGTTTATCGCGGTAAAACCCTTCAATACAGCTAGGGCTAGGTGTGAGAATCGTAACCTACCATTCTACCTGGTGCAGCTGGGCCCCGGTAGCAAAATTGGTGGACTTAGGAAAATCACTATCCTGAACCATCAAATTGTCACATGGGACAAATTGAAAAAGGCAGAGATATACTCCAGTGTCTCCGCTGCCAAAGGTTCGGGCACTCAGCAGTAAACTGCGAAATGCAGTATCGATGCCTAAGATGCGGATAGGACCACAGCGCAGAACAATGCACGTTAGGTAAAGAAAGGGTAGACGACAGATCTCTTCTAAAGTGTGCAGGCATTCTGTTCTTCATTTTCTTTGTAACCAATTAAGATAATTAAAAATCGTGTAAGCAAAACTACCGTAATGTCGAAAGGCTAATTTTCATGCTTTATGGGTACGCATGTAATTTACAGAGTCCGCAAGGGACCAGTAAGTTAGGAAATAAGATACAACCATAAGCTAAAGTTTAATCATTTTTGTCCAACGTGTAAGTAAAATAGAATAAGGGGAAGAAATAAAAAATGATATGAAAAATGTGGTCACATTGGATATCTCCAAGACTTTTGACCGCGTATGGCACGGGGCATTGCTGAGCAAACTCCATTCATATGGACTTTCCCAGCAAGTTTACGATTGGCCGAATAGCAAACTTTGTTCATATCGACTTTCCCAACAGCTTTGCGACTGGACTAGGAGCTTCCTCGAAAATCGATCGATCCGGGTTGTTGTGGACGGCGAGTGTTCGGATCATCATTGTCATCATCGGCACTACAGCCGGGATCCGGTCTTGGCCTTATTTAGTAAGTCTTGTGGCGGTTCTTTAAAACATTCACAAAAAACCACCCATTCCCTTTAAATTAACCCGCCTTTCCACACCCAGCAAGCCATTTTGCTTACCTGCAATCGAGCAGCGTTAAGCTACCCTTTCAATATCATACCTGGAAAATAAGCCCACTGCAAGATCATCATCACATCGGTCAGATCGTAACCACCGCGAAACGCACACGTACCGGGGACGTGGCGTTTAGAGAGTCCGAATTCAACCCCCAGACTGGGCAGATCAGTCGAGTATTATTTCCGTCGGTTGTTATTCGTGAATGATGTTTGTGTTAATAAATTAATCAAAGTAAAGTTTTACCAAGCGTTGTTGAAATGTGTCGCGAATAACGTTGTGTCATCCAATAGAAGTCTACCCCTGCGAGGGAAACGCTACTTGTGATATCTAATTAAACGATAAATCGAGCCAAATAAAGTTTTACCAGGCCACCCAACTACCAGCGTGTTTTTATTTCATCCTTATTAGCGTGGAGAACAGTGTTTGGCAGAGCAATTTCTTGCGTAACATTGGTGGTGTTTTTGTTGAACCCGCATCCTTGTTGATGCCAAATAAAAACCGCCACAGTCTCTCCACCGGTATCCGGCCCTTATTTGAGACTTGTTAAATTGCCCATAATAATTTGTGTTCCCGGGCAAGGTTATTAGCCTTGCGCCAACCTTTCTCAGGATGTCGCTGCATGCATTGGTTCACTAGTTGGCGGGTGCCAAAGTAGCTATCCAGGGGTGTTCGGATCAGTATCCTGTTAATTCCGGGGTGCCTCAAGGTTCTATTTTGGCTCCAACCTTGTTTTTGCTTCACATAAATGATTTGTTGGAGTCAACGGATAACAAAGTGTTCAGTTTTGCGAATGATAGTACGCTTGTTTTCTCTTTTTCAAGTGATCGGCCGATTAGCGCATCAACACCGCACCAGCTGAGACGTAGCCATTGACTCTCTGAATCGGAATCTGGATAAGACCCTGCAGTGGGGAAAGGCCAATATGGTCAATTCAATGCAACGAAGACACAATATACAACAATCACAAAGAAAAGTGGGTCAGCACTTCCACAGCTGATGATGAATAGCCAGGCCCTCGAATTTGGGGGAAGCTTAGAACTGTTCGGCGTCAGGGTCTGTGGGAATGGATAGTGGCATAAATACGTGTCGAACATCGCCAGGTCCGGCTCAAGAAAACTGAGTATTTTAGAGCCAAGAAGCTTCTTCTCCCAAATTAGACTCACGCTCGAATATTGGTCTCATGTTTGGAGCTCGGCTCCTAAACATACCCAGAACCTACTTGAGAGCATACAGAGACTACCGATCCGCCTGATTGGGGACATGGCGGTGACGTCGAGACTACAGTCACTATCATATCGAAGGTGCGTAGCCGACCTCTGTCTGTTTTACAGATATTATCACGGGCGCTGTTCTTCGTAGATATGTGGTATTGTTCCGCGCAAGTCGGCTTATATGCGCTCCACAAGACCACCCGATGGATTGCACCAATTTGCGGTTCATCTCACGACGGCGCGAGCATCCCTCCCCGCGCGAGATAAATGTGGTTATTTAAGAATTAGTCCAAAAAAAAACACAACTTTTGGTTTATTCTTTAGTGGCCCCACTAAACTACTAAACTACACAAAAACTAAATTAGTTTATGTCTTAATATTCTTAAATAACTTAATGTACTAATAACTAATTTTACTTTATATTAAATTGTGTCCGACCGGAGGTTAGTGGACGACTGGCTCTTCATTCCAACTCAAAACTATTCAAACTCAAAACAATAAAGATATAACAAAGGAACTGAATTGAACTGGTTTGCATATTCGATACTCGTATTACATTTGGTAAAGTGAATTGAATTTGGGTATTGCTTACATCTGCGGAATAACGTAGGTAAAGAAGTGGGTTCAGGTATTGTTTGCATATTCAGGATAACATAGGATGAGGTAATGGAGTTCGAGTATTGTTTACATATTTGAAGATAAAGGAATTGGATTGAAATATTGCAATTGTGGGAATGCAATGTAAGTAAGTCTTAAGATGAAGTTGTGGGGGTTGTAGTTTGGTGCCAAGACAGGGGCACGGATTCACTTTTATCCCCGACACTTGTTCCTCCGAACACACTTCGCCGAAAATATCCAATGCCAGAGAAAAGACGAATAAAAGACACTGGTTAATTTTTGATATTATGTTTCTTTAATGAGTTTGGTGATATTCTATTTTACACAGGTTTATATTGATAAAGCATTTAATTTCACGCACAGAGTGATTCTCGTTCGCTCAATTTATTAGGCGGTAGATACAAGAGAAAACCAAATTGGTAATCTGGTATAAATGGATCGGTTTACTTAATACGTTCCTTGGATTTTAACTTAGATTCGTTAGAGAAATGGTATATCTCTTCCCGGACAATGATTTACTCGACTATAGCAAGGGCAGACACACTTGACTCACTATGCGCCGGCGTGACCGATCACGGTAATAATTGAATAAGGACTGGTTCCAATTAGGGATGAAATTTGGATTTTGCATTTGCACGGCTATTAGCCAATCATCATCGCGCTCTCTCATGAATCTTTTCAGTTGCATGTCTCAGCGAGGTGAATAATACTTGCACATCATTCGACAGTCGCTGGGCATGCGAAGGATGAAAAGAACAAAACAGAGAGCGCAATAACTTCGGGGTTGACTTAAATTGTTGGCGCAACGCTAATAACCTTGTGAAGAGGAAGTAGGATGCACCGGCGCACGGCACTGATTCACTTTACTCCCCATCACTAATGGCATGTTCAGCCGCGGGAAAGTAATCCGGAAATTGTCACCCAGGAACGATCGTCACAAGAGAAATAAAAAACACTAGTCTTGGTTTTGTAATTTTATTTGAACGCTGTTATTTCTGCACATGTGAACTTAAACTCGAAATCGGTATTAGTTTGATTGATCTATTGTGCGTGCAGGAAAATATTTGTATTGCTGTAACACGCGGTACAGGAATTCGCTTAAGGCATAATTATGTAGGTAACAGCGGACCAGTAACGATAAACAACACACGTTTACTCACACTTTGACTATTGTTCGCGCACCGTACCGTGTGTACGGTACGGTGAATGGTGCACTCGACCGACCCCTGCAATGGATGAATTACGACTCAGCGATAATCATCTCGTGCAGAGATGATTCGCTTATTGGGGTGAGTTTATGGTGTCGTGGTAAATATCCTCTCCAATAAGGATATCGTTTCTACCTACCACCAGAGAAACGTGAAGTCTCTCTTGTGGAATAGGAAACTAGATCTTGTAATAAAGATCATGGTGGTATGTGTGCGATCGTTCAGATCTGTGTGGTTTACACGTGCTCGAGGGCAATGGGTAAACGAAGCAGATAGGCGGTAAAGACAAAAGGATCGAAAAGATCGTTGTCTATGGAGTGCATCGCGTCTAAATAAATAGACGATGATACAGCGAAGAAATGTGGTAAAAGCAAAGATGAGACGAGGGCATCATAAAAGTCTTAGATGAATGATGCCTTGTGTAAATATACGAATAGACATTGGGAAAGGTGCTAATGGGTTGGTGGACGAAACAAATCCCTTCCTAGCATTTGTATATGCACGGAAATTCGTTTGTGGGAAACGGATTCTATATTTGCATTGTTTATGCTTTGAGTACGGTGCTATGCGCGAAGTCGATGCTTGTTTGGAGATTCAAACAAAGAAGCAATTCTGGGTAAAGTGTCTGATTAGATGGTTATACAATGACGGTTTGTATATACCATCTGTGTCAATGGAACATGGTATCTATGGCGACCCAAGTGTCGAACGTTAGTATGAAATTCTACACTAATTGGAAATTCGGGTTTTGGTCGCTTATGCAAAAACGTATTGATACATGTATGAATGCCCTTGTAGAAAAAATTCTTTTTAGGAATTTTAGGTAATGCTTGTATGCATTACTTGTCCTTGGAAAAGGAAATATTTCCAGGTGCCTATGCGATTGCATTGGCGGGGGACAATGGGAGTTGGGTAGCGGATAAGGGGAGTTTTTAAGGTAAGTGGGCCGTGGGGTTTGGCGGAACCGCCACAACCTTGCCCGTAAAAATAAATTATTATGGAAAATTTAACAAGCCTCGAAACTTGCTAAATATGGCCAAGACCGGATCCTGGTTGTAGTGCCGATGATGATGATGATGATGGTGACTTAGCTTGTGTGCTTGTGTCAATGCAGCCTCTGAGGATGACCTACTGACCTAGTGCGATGAAAGTGGTTATCTCAGAGTGCACTGAACCCGGGGAAGAAAAAAATGTGAAGGAGGGGCCGGGCCCTCGAGGCTGGGGAAAGTTTGAAATTGCTCGGCGTCACGGTCTGTGGGAATGTATCATGGCATAAACACGAGTCGAGTATCGCCAGGTCAGCCTCAGGAAAACTGAGCTATCTTTTTCGAGCCAAGAAAAATTTTACTCCGGCCCAAATTCTTTTCCTATATAAATCCCAAATTAGACCCGCGCTCGAATATTGGTCTCATGTTTGGAGCTCGACCCCTAAACATACCTTCAACCTACTTGAGAGCATACAGAGATGACCGATCCGCCTGATTGGGGACTCGGCGTTGACGTCGGGACTACAGTCGCTATCACATCGAAGGCGCGTAGCCGACCTCTGTCTGTTTTACAGATATTATCACGGGTGCTGTTCTTCGGAGATTCTTGGTATTGTTCCGGGCAATTCGGCTTTTGTCCGCTCCACAAGACAATCCGACGGATCGCACCCGTTTGTGGTTCATCTCCCGACAGCGCGAACATCCCTGCATCAGAACTCGTTCCGTTACAGAGCGGGGAAGCTGTGGAACTCCCTTCCCAAGCGAGTGTTCCCGGAGCGTTACAACCTGCAACTGTTCAAAAAGAACTGCAACAGTTATTTGATGGCATCTCGGGGCGCCCCCTCGGCGCTATAGCTTCGCCTCTCCCGAGAGAAGTCTAATAAAAAAAAAAAGAGGAAAATGTAGCTATTTAGAAAAAATAGCTATTTACCTGTAAGAAGAGATCATGGATCCCCAGCGAATGGAGTGTCTGGGGAAAGTGGACGCCGAATCGGTTAGGGAAATCTGATCATGGGAACTAGATTAAATACTTTGATAATTTTCCCAGCGGTTGCATGATTATGGACAAGTAAATAGTGGCCAGGTTGGATGGAGTGAAGTATCTTTTGCATCTCTAAGGAACCCGATACATTTGGCTGCACTTTTCGCAGCTTCAAATATGTGGTCATTTCAGTTAAGAGTCGAATTAATTCGGGTGCCGAGGATTGATAATTCCTTTGCTTCGTCGATGCAACTGCCGTTCATAGACAGTATATTTACTTCGGGGCTCACCTTTGACGACAAGAGGCAGCACTGAGTTTTTAAGGGATTGAATTCTACTCGGTTGGATAATCCCCACTGATATATCTTGTTGAGGTCTGAATTCATATATAAGTTGCTGGTTGGAAGTGAAGTTCGAAGTGAAGTTCGAAGATTTTGGACGGGAGTGTTCGTATGAGTATGAGAAACTCAACGTGCTATCATCAGCAAACGAGTGAATTGGGTTGTGAGTAATTGACAAGAGATCATTTATAAAGGTCAGGAGGAGAGTGGGTGAGAGTACCCAACCTTGGGGAACACCTGTATTAATTTAAAGGGAGACAGATTTGACACCATCAAGAACCACTTGGATTGAACGGCCAGAAACATAGTCTCTTATCAATTGGATCAGGGAATTGTCCACTCCATATGAATGCAATTTGGACAAAAGGGCTTGATCCCAAACTCTGTCGAAGGCTTTTGAAGCATCCAATGCGACTACCTTGCTTTCACCGAGGTAGTGGATGGAATGGCTCCACTTTTCGGTAAGGTACGCCATCAGATCTCCTGTGGACCTCGTGCTACGAAAGCCATATTGGCAGCCATTGAGGAGGTCATTTGATTCCAGATATTTCGAAAGTTGACGGTTGACAAGTGATTCCATTACCTTGGAGAGAATAGAACTTACTGCTATGGGTCGATAAGAAGGAAGGGATGATTTGTCACCCTTTTTGGGAATTGGCTGAATGTTCGCTCACTTCCATCTATTTGGGAAACGGCCAGTACAATACGACAAATGGAAGAGTTTCCGCAGTGGTTTAGCGAGTGAAGAGGAACAACTCTTCAAGAGGATTGAGGGAATGCCATCAGGACCAGCTGATTTGTGTGCGTTTAGCTCTTTGAGTGCGCGGGCAACAGTATGCGTTCGGAAGTGAATCTGGCTCATGGTGTGCTGCTTATGCTCAAGTTGAGGCGGAACTATGGGGTTGCTCGCAGATTGTCACCAATGTGGTTATTTTATATTTACGATTTCTTAATGTCGACTGGAGCATAGGTTTATAGCGTTTGAAAAAATAGCAAAGAAGATCGTGTGATTCGAACTGACGCTATGACAGCTTGATTCACGAAAAAAATTTTACCTAAGCGTTACACATCAGGCTACTGACCGTGTTTAGAATTTGATTTCTAAACTCGACTATACTCCACTGTTGTGAATTATTTTTGTTATCCGCTAAAGTATACGGTTCTGATGTATATTCTTATTCGATTTTTTATTTCGGTGCTTCTTCACTATTTTTGCTTGTGAATTGTGTGTGTATCTGTTAGAGTCGCTACAGGTTCACCGTACAATTCGTAGCAAAACTCCGCCACTCGCCGTTAACAATAAAAAAGGGAAATGGAACACAATGGTCTAAATTAAATGAATGCTCTTTATTGTTATTAACTTGGTTAGGTTTCAAATTAATCACCGTCCATTGATCTGCTACACTTCTTGTCATTAAATTGAATTAAAGTATAGGCGCAAGACTAATGACCTTGCCCGGAAAAAACAAATCATTATGGAAAATTTAACAAGCCTCAGGACTTGCTAAATAAGGCCAAGACCAGTTCCCGGTTTTAGTGCCGATGATGATGATGATGAAAGTATAAGCTATACACAAGTTAACATAAACAATTAATTATTGTTGTGCAACACTTCTTGTCATTAAATTGAATTAAAGTATAGACTATATACAAGTTAACATAAACGATTAATTATTGGTCTGCAACACTTCTTGTCATTAAATGGAATTCGAGTATAGAACAAACGTTTTTACTATTCCTAAACTCAATGGCACGACCGTAAGTTGTGGTGGCTAAAACTCGACTCTAGCTTATTTAACGTGGAGGCCCGACTTGCCTCCACGGAATCCGTAACGCGATTAAAGATATACATCGAAACGACAGAACACCGAAATTTTCATTCATCGCCCCGATCACCATATAAGGGATGATCTTAGAAGATGATCATCGAAACGATGTGCACACACACAGATGCGGTTACTTCGCACTCTCATGCTGTGCATGAGCAAGCGGACCGTGGATACAATAATTTCCTATGGGAACACTAGCTGGCATAGTTTCAGCTGGTGCCATTATCTCGACATAGAGATTTTGTTGCATACACGGTCAGCAACTGCGTAAAGCATTTATGCTGATCGTGCACATCTTGGTAGCATCTCCACGTAGTCGAATTCTTGATGGAAATTTTCCATTTAGGAGAACTCGAATTCCTTGGACGGTCAGCCGTATGCCATCATGTATTTGTCGGTCGGATGACCGATCGATGTGGGCATGTATACAAAGGAAAAGATGAAACATCTCCTGCACGTGTGCGGCTGACTCGTAAGGGGATATCTCATTGATATGGTTCTGGCAATGTTGGTTGCTTGATGGTGCAACCAAATTGCTCTTACTTGTGGAAGATACCTACTATTGCTGATGGAATTCGATCGGAGACATGTGTAATGAATTGGTTTGGTTCATGTTGGTTGCTTGGTGATGCACCCAAATTGCTTAAGAAGGACATGTCTGCTTGGTGCTGATGGATTTTGCATCAGCGAATATTATGAATTTACAGCATTTCCGGTCTTTATAGTACAACTATGGGAAGGTAAGTGCATGATTTTATGTGTTTTGTATGCCCTAGGGGGAAGTTAGGTGTTGTACCTAGAAAAAGCGAGCGGTGGCGTTATTGGAACCGCCACAGAACTGATGTGGTATCAGGCAGCGTTGAGTTGCCTGCAAAATGTGCAACAAGTAGATTCGGTTTCTCTATTGCACTGGTGCCTGGTCTGTCATCGACTATAGGCGAAGGAATGGATGAGGAGACCGAGTTTTGGATATTCTTCACAAATGCCCAGAAGTTTCTACTACCTGGAGGAGAGTAAAGTAGTTTTTGCCTCACTCTCTGGTCATGAAAGAACTTGGAGCGTTGAATATACGCATTGCAGTCATTTCTAGCTCTCTTAAATCGTTTCCGGGTTTCCTCAGCATGGTTTGATTTATACAACCGGAAGCTCAACTCTTTAGCCTTAACGGCTTCTCTGCACCCGGAATCGAACCACATATTGCTCTTGGGTTTGGTACTCTTTACTCTTTGTGGAATAAAGGTCCGCATTCCAAGTAGAATCGTGTCTGTCAATGTGTCCGCTATAGAGTCAACATCGTTAGAGAGGAAAAATATCGACCAATTTAACCTGCCAAAAAAGTCGTTCAGACCTTCCCAGTTGACTTTCTCGTAGAACCATACTGTTCTTTTGGGAGCTTTCTCGTTAACGTTGCTGTTGGTTAGAGGAAATTTAGCTGACACGACACAGCGGTCTGAAGTGCCCAAGGGCGAAGAAACTTCAATTGTGTATTTGTTTTGGTGGGAGGTGAGAAACAGTTCCAGTGTGTTGGCGAAATGACCATATATGTCTGGTACCCGTGTTGGCTCATTGACAAGTTGAGTTAAACTATTTGAATCAGCAAAAAACTGGGCATATTGACCTTCAGGTGTTGTGTGTCCGGAGTGACGAAGCCACTGAGAGTTATGCACATTGAAATCATACGCAATAACGATTTCAGTGTGAGGATAAGGGGTGAAGATCCTATCGATAGGATCAGACAGAACATCAAATATGTTAAAGGATGCGTTTCTATCCAAGACTGGGCTTCTATAAAGAAAACAGTAATGTATGATATGCCCACGAACGTGAAGTTTTAGCCAAGAGAAATTAAATTCTGGGTTGGAGCAGTACCCATATTGTGGCAGAAGCTGATAAGCAATATCATGAATGTGGCTATACCACGATGTGGAAAGAACACTGGCACTAAGTTATATCCAGGTAGATTAAAATCGGAAATATCTGCAGTAGTAATTACCTGGGTTTCGCTAAGTGCAAGGATAGTTGGTTTCTGGTTTGAAACTTGGGCAGAAACAGAAGAGAAATTGCATCTCAAGCCGCGAATGTTACACAAATCAACGCGAAATTCCGCTCCATTGAAATGTCCCTACACAGAAAACCAATACCGCCTCAGGAAAGGATGCAAGTCGGGACCAGCAATAGATAAGCGAAAGCAACCACTACAGGTGTTATGCCCTTGTAGTAGGTGCCCCACTAGATCCGTGCCGAAATCCAGGTTACATATCATGTAAATACTGATTCAAAATATTGATTATCGTTTTCTTTTTGCGCACGAAAACAAATAATATGAACAAGGAAACTCCGGTCGTAAACTAATACATAATTTAAATAAGGAAACCACTTGTTGCCGCAGCTCCCTAACAATTAATATGAATCAATCTTAGACGATTGTTAGAGAATAGCAGCATCCTAAAAAGAACCGAGGTCGCATCTATCAATCATACTCGTAGTACTTATAAGCTCCTCGTGGGCATATTTTATTGGGCACTTCGTCTAAAGGATAAAGAAACCTCTAAACCAGTAGACAGCAATCTAACTCTAATTTATCTTATAGATTCCACTCTGGTGACCAGCAATTCCCAGACACAACAAATGCAGCCGTGTACTGAACATTGTTGAGTAGTGTCCCTGCGAGGATACACGAAGGATATAAATTTTATTGCTTCGCTTAGAAGAATCTCCGCAACGAATCTTTCAAATTCGGTTGATTCCTTTGATACTCGTAGTGTTGGTTCCGTCGATTGCGTTGATTCTCTGTTGATTCCGTTCATCCAGGAAGGATGAGAGGAAAAAGTCAATTAAAAAAGTTAAATAAATCATAACACACACAGAGAATATTTGGCATGCGGTATCAATGGCATCGCTCACTTCCGTGCCAAGGCTGTGGAAACCACAACACCACCCGACTAACTTTGAACGTCTTCCTTTCACCAGCTACACACATCTACCGAAGTTTGTTTATTAAAGAGTCCTTACGTCCTTACGTCCTGCGTATCCCTTTATTGCTGGGTATTTAATGCTACTGCTAAAGTAGGGTGTGACTTCCGCCAAAAGTTAAGTCCTGAAAGGAAGTACAGAAATGTAAATCCTCCAGCACGCCAAAAGGATTTGGAACAGGAATCCTTCGCCTCCGTCGTCCTCATAATTGTTACTGTGGCTGAATTTATGAAGTGTGCCGTATGCAGTCGGCACGTGGCAAAGTCATTTCATTGGATGTCTAAAAAACACATTCTGCTCTACTGTTATTAAAAATCTGGGCAACGCATCGAGGTGGTTGGGCGGTTGGCCAGCACTAGTCTGTTGTTGATATTGCTACAATGTATCTTTCGATGATGACACACTATCGAGGATATTTCATGGCTTTGTTATCCTGGGCGCCGAATGGAATTAATATTTCATTTGTGTTAAGTTATTAAATTGATGGAACAACTGAATGAATGCAGCGACGGATGAATGTAGTTTCACCGCCGCCGTCTGAATGCCGATAAATGTGAAGGGAGTGTTATAGAAGCATTGTTGCTGCGAATGTAGGGGAAAGGAACCATTAAATTTTGTACGAAAAACACAGGTACATGTGAAGGCTATCATTATGGATTTTGAAATCTTCTACACTTACGCTTTAACCTGTTGGATAGTGATATAGTAAAAACTGTTTGGTCGATCTTTTCTGGAAATCTCAATACGCTTACATACAGGGCGGGCCAAAAGTAAGAGTAAGTAATCTCATAATGTGAAGGCTAGCGTTGTGGATTTTGAAATCTTCTACACTTACGCTTTAACCTGTTGGATAGTGATATATGAACTATTTGATCGATCTTTTCTGGAAATCTCAACACGATTAAATACAGGGTGGGCCAAAAGTAAGAGTAAGTAATCTCATAACGTGAATGGACTATAATTTTTGTAAATGACGTCTAATTTCATTCTGTTTTGACTTCTTTGTTACAGACAGATAGAAAATTATTATTATTTACACCTTCATAAGCTTTCTGTGAAAATAGAGGACAATATTTTGATTTATCGAAAATGACAGTATGATATTACTATTGATCAGCTAAGGACATAATCCTTATTTATTTAGCTAGCGATATTGAAAAAAACAGTCCTCGGAGGGCAACACATAAGAAACGTCGTTAAATGCTCTCAATTCTGCAGATATGGGATAGATGATATAGGGACCAGACCTGGCTGCCATATTCAAGAAGATGGCGAACAAAATGAATGTAGACCGATCGGGTCACGTAAGGGTTAGAAAATCCCTTAGACCAGCGTTTCACAAAACCATGGGCTGAATTGGCCATGAGGATCATGTCATCAATGTGTGAGAGGAAATTCACCTGATTATCACATCAAATGCCAAGGTCTCGTATCGAGTCAACAGAGGATAAAGTTTGGTTGGATAAGAAGTTGTGGCGGTAAGGAAGGGGGGTAAGCTTCCGGGAAAACCCAATTGATTGACACTTGTCGACATTAAGCTCCAGGCAATTCTTCTGGCACCATAACGAAAAGGTGTCAAGATTTATCTGGAGAAGGAAAGAATTAAGCGGAGAGCAAATTGTTTAGAAGGAAATGGTGTCGTTGGCAAAAAGGGAGATAAGGGAATCCTTGATAATCATATCGATGTCGTTTATTGTTAATATGAATAAAAAATAAAAAGCCAAAATGACTGCCCTGGGAGACTCCAGTGGTGGCACGGCAATGATTTGAGAGAACAGATCTGAAACGAACTCTGTAGAGCCACAGATACTCAGATATGAAGAAATCCACTTTATCAATATGGGTTCGAAGGAAAAGGAGGATCGTTTGAAAAGCGTCAGTTTGTGCGAAATTTTATCGAAGGCTTTACTAAACTCAGTAGTAACACCATCGACTTCGTTGCCGTTTTCTAGGGCTAGGAGTGTTTGGAAACTAAATTAGTGCTGGTAGATCTGTGGGAGAGGGGAAGTATATGTGCCAGCGTATGGCACTAGCTCATTACCACCCCACTAAAGAGTTCGTCGCAAACCGTCGTCCGAAATTCGAGCACCAAGGGGGAAATGAAAACACTTGTTTTGTTCGTTGATGTTTTTTTTTAATATATTCTTTTATTCGTCGGTATTTTTTGTTCCACGGGGGCGATGTACAACTCGGTGGACAATAGGGAAATACAATTACTTACAGAAAGGAAAGTTAACAATGAGTTGTGACAATAAGAAAAAGGTTAACACGTGTTCTGGTGTCCATTCACTTTATTATTGAACGTTTAAGGTCCCCTTTGGGATTTGACAAACACTCGGTTCCATTTTGCATGATCATTTGATAATTCTCCTTTTGCCGCTGCTCTTATTCCAAGCGCCGAGCGAAGTGCTTTACCTATTCCTTCGGCTACGTGTCTGCTACGCAATGGCCGCGCGATAAGAGACGGGGTTTGTTCAGTCTAACGGCAAGAATACCTTGTTTTCGCGTTTTCTTTTGGGGGCCGGCTGTTCGTTTTAGTTTCGGCGGGAATTTAAAACTGCCCCTTCCCGTCTTGCAGCGATTTGTGGATTAATAACTAACGCGGGCTTCCCATCCACACGACTCGGGCAAGAAAGATAACACGCGACTGTGCGCACTCTACGGTGGTTCATTTCATTTCATTTTTAAAACATTTTTTATTTTTCTTTTTATATTCTTAATTTCTAAATTAAAGGCTAGACAAAAAATGCTTAAATTCTAGCTTAATTATCTTATATAATAACTTACTGGTCCTTCGCAGACGCTCTAAGCTAAACATTACTTAACATTTGTATAATTTGCCTTTCGGCTACAGAACTTTGTGGCAGTACTGATAATTAGTTGAAATACAAAGAAAAATTTGAAAAACTTTGTGTCGAAATTTTTCTTTTTCTTAAAATATAACTTACTTAACTTACCTAATTTTTTTTTTTTTTTTTTTTTTTTTTTATGTAAAAGCACTTAACCTAACTTAACTTAAATCTTATACTACCCTAATTCTAGAAAAGCTAAATCTATGTAAGCTAGCACTCTACGGTGGTTGTAACCTGACTATGCGTGGGCGGACGCAACGATGGATGAATCTCGACTGACTAATTATTGGGAGGAATAGGTTCATCGCGTCGTGGCAGTGGAGTCATAGCTAAAATAAACTCACTGCCAATTACGAGGAATTTCGAGAAGAGTTGCTATGCTTGCATAGGAATTCCGTTTCAGCGAATCCTCGCCGTATAAGCTGAGTTGGATTCGTTGGTTGTATATACCGGGAAATTGGCATAGCGAAGTATGATCAAGGGTCTTGATCGTTATGATTGTTCCGTGCAAAATTAGCTGTCGCTTGGTCGCAGACGAGAAGTATGGTTTAAGGAGGAAATGAACCGAAGTGGTTTTCGGGGGAAATTGAAATTGCTTGGGTGCAAGCAAGGAATATCGTTTAGATAAGATATTAACCGAAGTAATTTATGGGAAATGTATGCGGCTCGGTATAGTTGGTAGTGATGGTCAATGTTCCGTCTTAGCTTGAATATGCGTTTTATTACAACGTACGAATTTCGTGGAAATTAAGATTGCTTGGTCGCAAGGAGGGAATATGAATTAAGTAAAGAATTGACCGAAACAATTTTGGGAAAATGTATGCGGGGATGAGTTAGAATGTATTCTGTTGAATTGTATTCTGTTGGGAGTTTTGGAGTGTGTTTTATTGCAAAGTTTGGAATGTATGTTATTGCGGATTTTGCATGGGGAGTTGGGTTAAAGTGACGCGCTGTTAGCGGTCAAAATTGGTTGGCATTGTGGATTGGTTCTCCATGTGCTATAGAAAACCCCTACAGATCCACCACCAAGAAAGCCGTGTGGCCTGGGTGAAATTAGGGATTTGCAGTTAAAGCGCAAACTGCGGTACAGAATGCTTGCAAAACCTTGGGTATGTGGGAAAGTTTGGCGATGGGACAGTAGTTTGAGCCGTCGCCCTTGCGTCGCTTTTTATGCACGAGGATGATGAGTGAGGTTTTCCAAATATTAGGGAATTCCCCTTGAGAAAGCGACAGAATGATGATAGTCGAGGGGGAAGCGAGAAAAAGCGGTCTTTTTAAAGGAATATAGCGGGAAGACCATCAAGCCCGGGAGTGAATTCGTCTTTAAGTTTGGTTAGTTTGTTTTCAATCATGGGTAGATGAATAAATTGAGAAAGAAATGGACCTTGGGAGAAATTTGGTAAGTATTTGAAATAGTTGAGGTAAGGAACGAAATAGTCGTCTGTGAAGGATTGTTTGAAAAACGAGGCGAAGAGGTTCGTAATGACATGTGAACTCCTTGAGTTTTCCAACTTAAATGAGAGGGAAGTGGAATAATCACCAGACTTTCGATGTCATTAATAAATCGGAAAAAAGTTTTTGGGTCAGTCATTAAGTTGACCTGAGTTGTAGGTAAAGTCTGTGCTTTCAACTCGGCGAAGGCCAGGACGATCCCTGTCCCTGTTCAATCCAGGTTGACATGCAGTCTCCAAGTGACACCCCTGGATAGCTACTTGGCACCTGATAAGTAGTGAACCAATGCATGCAGCGATATCCTGAGAAAGGCTGGCGGAAAAACGAATTATTATGGACAATTTAGCAAGTCTGGGATATGGACCGGATAACGGTGGTGAGACTTGCTGAATAAGGCCAAGATCGTTCCCGGTTGTAGTGCCGGTGATGATGATGATGATGTTGATGGTGATGATGATGATGATGATGATGATGATGATGATGATGATGATGATGATGATGATGATGATGATGATGATGATGATGATGATGATGATGATGATGGTGATGATGATGATGATGATGATGATGATGATGATGATGATGATGATGATGATGATGATGATGATGATGATGATGATGAGTTTTTGTTAGGTTTTTTACACTAACGCCCTAACTGAAGGGGATTTTGGAGTACCCTTAAATGTCAGAGCACAGGGCGAGTGGAAGGAGAGGATGTGGATGGGGAAAGCAGGTACCGATGTACATTGGTCTTAAAGGCCTGTACATTACAACGACGAGGAAACACACGACAAAGTTAGTTTTGGTAAAGGCATGAATTAGAGATAGGTGCCAACGTAATTGCAGTAGTCGCAGACGGAGCGGTTACGGGGGAAAGTAACCCATAGTTCGTTCCTTTTATTGCGTAACGAACGAAATTTGCGATTAAACCAGGGAGGTCGGGAGGTTGGAGTTTTACCCCTAGAATAGGGAACATAAAGGGGAATGGAACTAAACATTTTGGTGCAAAGATTGGTAGTAGTTCTGTGGCGTTTCTAACAGATACACACACAATACACAAGCAAATAATGAAGAACACCGAACGAAAATCTTATAAGAAAATGCATCAGAGCCGTATACCATAGCGATAACATAACAAATCCGCATCAGTTGAGTGTACTTGAGTTTAGAAATCGAATTCATACACACGGCGGTGACCTGATGGATTGCGCTTTGGTTCAATTTTTGGTGATTCTAACTGTCATAGCGTCAGTTCGAATCACATGTTCTTCACTATCATCCCAAACGCTATAGTTCTACCGCCAGATGATCAAAATTAAATGAGATTTTGTTGAGATAGTCGTTAATATGGCGAAAGTTCGCTTTTGTGGAACCTATATGAGTAAAGGTCGTGGGGCGCGATGAGCTGCAATGCGAAATTATGGAACCAAACAGGATAAGAGGTGGGTGATGGTTGTCGATGGTAGACAAAACAACGTGAGAGCGAGTTGCTGTCGAATTAATTGGGGCCGTCATGAAAATAATGTCTAATTGTCTGTTAATGTGGTTTGCGACATTACCGATTTTTCAGAATGTAGTATGCCATTACATAAGCCCCACCTAGCACAATATTTACACTAATTCAATTAATGTAATACTCGCACTCATAACGCACACGATGCGATACTCATAATACTCATATGATTACCCTCGTTAATTGTCCACCAACGACGCATAGCCATTACCCAACCTGCACGCTATCCAATCACGAGTACATTTTTCGCATGATATCACATATCCAAAAACAAGCACCACACCTGGCATGGGACACTGCCGGCGCCTTTGTAGGATTAGGGTAGTATACGATTTAAATTGTTTAAAAAAAAAGAGTTAACTGAAATTTTAAGTAAAAACAAGAAAAAAAATTGGCACAAAGTTTTTCTAGTTTTTCTTTGTCGTACAAATATTCATAATTTAAGCCACAAACAAAGTTCCGTCGCCGAAAGGCAAACTGTACAATAGTCGTATAATGTTTAGCTTAGAGCCTCTGCGTAGGATCAGTAAGTTACAATATAAGATAATTAGGCTAGAATTCAAGCATTTTTTGTCTAGCTTATAATTTTTAATCTAAAAAAATGTATAATCTAAAAAATGTTGGAAAAATGAAAAAAATACACTGCCGGGCGCCTACAAAATTGCTGAATAACAACAATTGCCGTACGCCAGGTGTAATGCTACCGTTTAACGAAATTCCCATCGAAAAGCTTATGCCTACGCAAGACAGGCAATAACCGAATAACGAAACGTTATCCGAACTGACGAAACGAATGTGCTTGAACCAAGGCCACTGCACTTTAAGTGGACCAATTAAGTGAAATATCATTTCAGCGAATATCAATTAACACTCAATATGTGTCAAACCCGCATGAGTGACACTGTGGCAGGGTAAACGACTTGCGCTTAGGGTCAAAGGAATTAGTTGCATCATTTGCGATTCTGCCCCAATAATTTGGGCACAAAACGAGTGCCTGCAGTGGGCATTGGTCAGAATTAATCAACCAGAGTAAAAGGTCGCAGCCTTGTGATGGAACAGTGAGCACCTTACCCTGAATAAATAAAATAACAGAATTAATCAAACAGAGAAAGGCTTGCAGCTTCGCATCGGTATAGCGGACCTTTTACTCTGAATAAAAAGTAAAAGTAAAAGTCGAAAGTAAATATGTCGTTAAATAAAGATAATCAGAAGAAGAACGCCTTTCTTATGTAGTGATCCTAAATCACTACTCTCACCCAATTACCTATAATCCCAATCCAATTCCCGAATCATATGAGCAACAAGTTAAACCAATAGTTAATTTGTCGCACATTGTTCAATTTCCAAGTACCTTACATCCCAATCCAATTGAATCATATACACGATAAATTTAAACGAAAGTCCATTTGTCGTGCATTGATTCAATTCCCTATAACCATTGAAATTATGAAATGTCTAATTCTAAATGCATTTCATAATTTCTCCTTCCGAGAATTTATTCAAGTAAATTCTTATGCACTTCCCAGAATCCTATTCCAATTGAAGCCCACAAAATCTTGTTTGTGCTTCTTGGAATTTTTATATAATATTTTTAACAAATCTCTGTTGCCATAGAGTATAAAAGGGCGGCACATTTTGTGGACTCACCAAAAAGAGGTAAGTCTATAAAAACATAAATAAAAATATAACCTCCACACTTTTTACATATAATTCTCTGCGAACCAAGTCTTCCCTTTAATATAAAGGAAGCACGGTTGGCCGTCGTAACAAGATGGTCCTTTAATTCAAGCGTCCTACTGTCAAACGCGGATCAGTCCATCACAGCCCCTTTTTGATTGGTCAGTCCATAACAGCCCCGTTTTGATTATTTTATTAGTAAGAGCAATGACAAGTTTCTCGAGATCTCCTTCCAATTTATGCAATTCCGTGCCGATTTTCAATGACTTATGTCATCGCAAACACGTTCTTTTACTCATCCTAACATTGTTAAAAGCGTACTCTGTGCTCTGATATTTAAGGGTACTCCAAAATTCCCTTTTGTGCACTGATGCCCATTTTAACCAGAGCTTTCAAAGGTTTGAATATACCTCTTCATTTTATATGTATACTATTGCTTCAGCTATTGTCATCTGATTTTATTTTGCGGTTCTAAGTAGACAAAGTTTAACATCTCGCCATTTTGTCAGGACTAGACTCTTGTGGAGTTGGCGGATTACTCATTCAATTGACTTGATGGCGTTAAATCTGTAGCTTATAAGATTAATGCTGGTGTTCCTCAGGGATCCCTTCTGTCAACCACCTTATTTCTTACTTCCGCCAATGATCTCTAGTTCATCATCCAGAAGCCTAATTCATTCTTTTACTCTAATCTCTTACTAATTCGGGCATGCATCCTCCATAACTACACTCGCTAAGCTTCGATTTACTCAAGGTATACCTATAGGGATTTTAAATATGTGCCTGTACCAAATCAGCTTCTTAACGATATATTTTTTTATTTATAATGTTCGCGCACAAAAAGGAGTTTTTGAAATCCTCAAATGTAATGTCAATGCCGATGCACGCGGAAGAAAATGAAAACGATTGGGAAAGGATGTATCGATTCCCATTGGCCTTGAATATTTGTAATCTATAGGGTCCGTAATTGGTTGGAAGAAGTCCTTGAGCATCTTTCAGAGCTTAGTTGTTGGACCTGATGGGTTAAATATAGAATCTTATGGGTCTGACTCAGGGCCATAGGTTCACCTTTCATGAGAGACGTAAAATAAATAAAAATAATTATAAATACATAAATAGTTTGGTGGTAAAATCAGATCTTTAAAATCCAACGAAAAAAATGAGGATGTGGGACAGTACTAAAAAATGTCCAAAAAACGCGATGGTGTTCTCTAATTTGCGTAGTCTATGCCCTAAACTGTCCTAAACGATGGCAATGAAAATGTGTCAATCTTTTGTGTCGTGTCCCTCTCGTTCAATTAAAAAAATGGCTTAATGCATTACAAAACCAAAACCAAATTGACTTTATCAGATCACCATATGACCATTGTGCCGCCCAAATAACACTACTGATAAGACGAATAAATATACCCTCTCCTCTTTTGTCGGTAAATACCTATTCGGCACTTCTCATTTGTCTGGAGAACAAGATCTTGATCGTAAATACACTACAATACACTTGACGATCGAAACACGCACACGGGGAGGCCCTTGGATCACTATCAGCACATAACAAATTAACGATCGGAATCGAAAATAAGAAGTAATTAAACAAAAACAACTTATGAATCTTGCTGATGAGCCTGATGGGAATGCCCAATGCGATGATGGTATAGCATAGCGATCACTGATCGAGTAGCAACTAAATCAGAGCAATGCGCGCACACGTACAAAAACTGTCGGAACACATTCAAACAAATGAACTCAAGTTTCCTCAACTGTCCGCTCGCCATATGATTGCGTCGAATAATAAAAAATCCTTCAGGAATGCCTGTCCGTCATTCATTACTATTTCAAACCGAACCTACCGCATCGGACATTAATAACGTCTTTCTGGCAGGTTACCATTCATTCCCTTCATTGTCCGCTGACTCCGATGATCGTTTTGTTATGCGTTATGCTCGCTGCCAGAGCAATCCGATGGATAGCTGCTTTTGTTGCTGTTTTCGGCCACAACCTGACCAAGCCGTGATTGCTTTTGATCTAATCAAACACACACGCTAGCGGTACAACAACAACAAAAAAACAATTTGGTGCAAAAAACACTTGCCGACCTGACAGGCGGAGTGTCTTTAATGAATAATGGATGCAAGCTCCTTCCCTGGCCCCCAAGTTGTATAGCTAACTACAAATAACGAGCATTTTTCAAAACGCGCTACGCGCGACAACATTTGCTCTTCCTTCTCGGCCGACTCTCTTTATAGTCGGGGACTCTTGTTGCGACCGCGCATCAGGGTTTCAATTATACCATCTCGGTACTTTGCGATGGTGGCATGATTAGGCCGGCCTGGTCAGTCGGTCTTATCAGATCGAGACTAAACAGCCGTAATTAACACCTAAGAAGGAAATAGCAGGACGAGCAGGAACCGGGCACCACCGGCACCGGAATCGTGAGCCAATCAAGACTGACTAACGATCATGTCTAATTGATGCTTATCAGATCCTCCAAGCCGCCTGGCCTACCGAAAAAAAGCGCAAGCGAATCAAAAGACTAATTTGACATCTCTGGAGGAATTTAAGGATACCACGCCACAGACAAGGGATGCCGAAGCCGGACGGCATCAGTCGGGAATCTCTTACTTTGATGCAGATGCTTCCCTGGTCGCACAATGTCCTCTCCGACCTTTTTTTCTCATTCCCTTTTTAGCTGCTTCGAATGCTTTTAGTCACTTCGGACTGGCTGTGCGATGTTTACCCGAATATCAATCAAACTGAACGTGGCCATCATCGAACGGATGATGGACACCTTACAAACCCCGAAAGATTTATTTAGCCCGCTTGTCATATTATTTATTATTAAAGTTCCCCCTGTGCATAAATCATATGAAAAACAGATGAGCTGAGCGTAAGCGTCCTGTTGGTCACATTGTCTGCGTTTTTCTTCCCAACTTGCTAGATTGACGTTTATTGTCTTGCAGGTACCTTAAGCCTTTTGTAAGCTGTGTGATTTTGAGTCGCTCACCGTGCATACAGCAATTGGTCATTCCAGTGTGGTTTTTATGCATCTTCGTGGGCATGCTGCTGGCGCCATCAAAAGCCTGATCATCTTTCGGTAACGACATATAGATCCTCTTATATGATGTAGGGAGAATATTAATTTCGGGCCCTTGTTCGGTTATTGAAATGTTACGTTTTTTTAAGTAGGCTATTTTGGGGAAACTATCAAGGGCGGCTATAACAATCAATTAGGCGGCATATTTCATTGCATGATCGAAACCCAAAAGACATACTGTAAAGGATCTTCTACGACACTGCACTGAATATGGAGAAATAAACAAAAGTAGATCAAAAAAATTTAGGAAAATCTGATTAACTGAAGTGGACTACTTATATGACAACATAACATTCGTAGCACACTAATGAACTTGTATTAAATTGATTTAACTATTCACGTACAAGTACCAGATCCGTAATATCCACATAATTACACATTGATTTTTTTTTATTTTTGCCTATTCACATTTACTGAGTAATCCACTCATAACGAACTAGGCAATCGAGAAAATTAATCACACTTCCGGATCTCTAGTGTTTGGAACTAACTAACACTAGTATTTAGTATTTAATATTTAGTGCTTCGTATTCAAATCTTTATAGATACTGTAAAAAAAAAAACCCACGAATTTCATTGCTTCTGAGGACGCTCCCGACAGCATCCATAGAGAAAATCTATACCGACCCAGGTCCATATTAAGAGTCATAACTAGTCCGACACTTCTGAAAAAGCGAGTTTTTATTGTTCGTTAGGCTAAATTTTTCAATATCAATATAATTGTGTTCTCGTCTCCTTTTATTGTTTATCTATTTATTCAGTTACTTATTCATTTCTCTTTCACCCTTTTCACAAACATCTGGCTTCCTCTGAGTCTAAATCCCTTCAACTTAGATAGAACAGAACGTTCGGTATACTATTTATTCTGTCATTGTCCACTTTTCCGTGATTCTTTACCCCCTCCCCCTATCCTATCTACCAACCCATCTACCTTCCCCCACCATCTTAATCATCCCCATCATGCCTTGTGGCAACTCGACTTGTGGGATTAATGATGCTAATGCCGATTATGCCAGCTGTAAAAGCATCTGCAGCAAATCTTTTCACGCGACAGTTCCCACAACTCCAACTTAAAATTAATCAGTGATACAATTTTACATCTAGAGAGTAGTCTCAAATCCATCGATGACCACGGATCTCTCTACCAAACGTCTCTATCCAACATCAAGTCCCTCGTTGGAGACAGTAGCAAGCTGGTCGTCAACCAGTTTACTCAATCAGTCAACGAATCCCTCAATTCACTCACACACGAGTTAAGCAACTCCTTCCGCACAAACGTCGACAAATGCTTGCAACCGACATCCAAATGGTCGCCCATTTGGTATACCAAGCCCCTTCTTGAGAATATTCTCTCCAGGCTGAACGGCCTTAGTTTTGAGCTAGCTTTATCGCAGTCCTCCACACAAAACCACACCACCGCAACCGAACCTGAACCCCCACTCGACCTTGTCCTACACAAACTCGACACTGTTGTACGCGAGCTCGCGGCTTCCAGACCCTTCCTAGGGCAGCTGAACGGCACTATCTTATCTTTGCAATCAAAAGCAACCAATCCTCACCCCTTACCGCGCTGTGAGACGTCTTTGTGCAACGAACTACATAACGTAGCCCCACTCCCGCCCCACCCTACTTTACCGCACTCACCTTGCCGCCCACCATCAACCACGCCCCACTTCTACGACGGTCACCGTCGACATTTCGCCAGTCGTCAATGTTGGTACATCTTGGACCCGCGGAGAATAGCAGGCCCGTATTAATAAACTCAATATTTCCAATAATCCAATTACCTCACATCTGTTAAAGGGCCACCCCAAAAACCGCGAACTCTGAATAGATTTCGGAATTCTTTCTGAAAAACTATTGGATTCCCGTAATAGAATGCCACGTGCTTCCGGTCCCCAAAAACAGATCCACTTTCCGCAAAGTCATTCCCTCCATTTAGAACGGAGAAGTTAAAATCGTCATTCCCTCCAGATACGACTAGATTTTCCACCAGAACAAAATCGGTTACCGCAGGGTCGGCAGGTTGTCAATATGTAAAATCAACCCCAACCAATCAACCAAACACCAGGCTCCGTTTACTAAATCCTTAGTGCGTGATCATAGCCGGACCCTTCCTCCTAATTCAGTCCCCAACATCAATTCGCTTCCTTGTCCCCCCTCTGCTCCCCCCATTCCAATTATAACTCGCTCCCAGCCAATGCTTACTCACCCCCTCTCCGTAAATCCCGCACACCTCCTTTCAAACCAAACATGACTCGAACCACAAAATTATATCCTAACCCAAACTATAATCTAACTCGTCTCCTTAATTCCAACCGCTTTAGCCCTCTTCACTCTAAGCCGCCCTTCTCATCCGCCCGTGATAAAGCCCCTCAAAATCACAAGAACACTGTTCCCCCCATTGCACATCCTGCCCCTATCTCTAATCCCTTCCACCTTTTCGCGAAGTATTCTAACTTCCACAGATCACACACTCTCAACGCCATCACCCCCCCCCCCCCCCCCCCCACCGGCAAAGGCCCAACTTGTCCATTGAACCCAAAACTATGCCCCCCACCACCCCCGACAACCACATCTCGTTCCAGGTAAAATTCTCTTTTCCCCTTATTGATCTTACCGCCAACTGCAAGACTTACACAGCGAACCATCAAATCATCTGATAGTCGGTACGCCCTGACTAAACTGAGAAATAAAACGACCTACGAGAATGCCCATCTCTATCTTTCATACCTCCATGACAAGTCAGATTCTGCATATTATAAAGGTAAAACGAAAACCAGCGTCATGGTTTCCATTCAGCAGGAAGGGGTACCTACCGACGTCCCTAGCCCTCACAACCTATTTATTAAATTCCACAAAAACTTCAATATGCTCCCAAATAAAGTTTCAAAAGATCTCTCCGCGTTTCACCAATATATTGACAAAAAAATGACCTCTTCCAGTAATGACAAGTCTTTTTGACACTAATCTGTCGCCCTCTCCTCGCCATCTCAAGACTCTCAATACTCTCCGCCAAATCATATACCATCAAAATGTCAGAGGTCTCTGCTCCAAAACGCAATCGACTCTGGAAAAGGCGCATACCCCTGCCCTTCGATATATACGCTCTGACCGAGACCAACCTTATCCTTAGTATTAATAGTCTAGAACTACACCCTTCCTCCTTTAACGTTTTTCGCGATGACAATGTTCATCGACAAGATCCCGATTCCCCATGCCGTGTAGTGCTGCTTGCCATTCAAAACAGACTCACCTCATCTCTAATTGCCATCTCTTCCTGTCACAATCTTGACTACGTCGCAATAAAAATCGACCAGTACCCTAAGTCTTTATACGTTATTTGCCTCTATATACCTTCTTCACCACCTATCGTGTCGTACGAACTCGCAATAGAAGCAGTAGATTACCTAACTGAGTTAAGCACCTCCCTAGATTATATCGTCGTCCTTGGAGATTTTAACCTCCCACATCTCCAATGTAAATTGGCAGACAATCAATGCTTTTACTTGTCTAACCCCACAAGTACCAAGGAACGTCTTTTTATAGACGGTTTCACCGACTCTTACCTCCGTCAATTAAGCAATGTCCCAAATCATATGGGGAGACAACTCAATCTCGTGTTTACAACAAACCCCTATAATTTCTCAGTTGCCCCCAGTCTACACGCCCTCTCAACCATTGACAATTTCCACCCCCGCTTCTCTTATTCCTTTATCGTTATCACGTCGCACAACCCTCTCCACCTTACGACAGCTTTTCCTACAACTTCCGCAAAGCTAACGTTCGCCTTCTAAATGAGCTTCTTAGCTAAGTCGCATTTCGCTTTGATCATCTTGAGGTAGAAGAAGGTACTGCCACCCTCTATAAAGAGGTCTACTACTCCATCTTCCGATATGTCCCCTATTCATAGACATAGGTCATCGATTTCATCGCTCCCTTGTTACAACTGCACACTCCGCACTTTTGGGGAAAACAGGAATAACTTGTGGAATATTTTCATAAGAACGCGTTCCTCCCAAAACTACTCCAACTATCTCGGTTACTTTTATAAATTAATAGACCTTTATGAGTCCTTCTACTTCAACTACCTCTCATAAACACAAACCACCCCAAATCTTTTCTCCACTTTACTAATTACAAACGGTAATCTGACGCATATCCTAACTCCCTTTCCTACGATTACTCAACTAGCCCCCAAACTATTGTCAATCTATTCGCTTCTTTCTTCAAAAAGTCCTTCATGGACATCTTTTTCGAGCCTAACCCATCTTACTTCAGAGATCTGTCCGCATTCACCATCGGCTCTTTCATCTCTTAACTTATTCAACACCACCTAGTGGAAAAGAAATTAAACCTACTTAAAGACGAGTTCGGCCCTGGCCCTGATTTACGCTGTCCTGTCTTTAATGGCCTCCGACAAGGGGATGGTCTGCCCTGCCTCCTCTTCAACCTGGCGTTGGAGAAAGCAATCCGTGACTCTGGCGTCACAATTAGAGGGACTATTATCACCAAGTCCAGCCAGATAATTGCCTACGCAGATGACATCGACATCATCTTTAGAACCGAATCGGCGGTACAGGAATCCTTCACCCAGATCGAGCAAGCGGCATAAAAACTTGGTCTGCACATTAATGAGGGAAAAACTAAGTACATGGTGGCAACTTCTGCGAAGAGAAGACCTAACGTTGGTCAAACTATCAGGGTAGTGGAGCACGAATTTGAAGTAGTGCAATCCTTTAACTACCTTGGGTCAATAGTATCAGCCTATAACAATATGGAAGAAGAAATACGTGAACGGCTGATCAAATCCAACAAAGCCTACTATGGTCTATCAAGGCTCTTTAAATCCCGAAATTTATCCAGAACATCCAAGCTACTACTGTACAAGATCATGGTCTTACCAGTACTCATGTATGGATACGAGACCTGGGTGCTCAATAGAAGGCACTCTGAACTCTTAACCGCGTTCGAGAGGAAGGTCTTAAGGAGAATTGTTGGCCCCGTATGTGAAGGAGGACGATTCCGGAGAACCTACAACCATGAGTTGTACGCAATCTATCTTGCAGCTAATGTTGTAAGAAAAATCAAGGTCAGTAGACTCCGGTGGGTGGGACACCTAGCTCGAATGAGCAAAGAGGAGCCTGCCCGGAAAGACCTTTGTGGCAGGGTGTAGGGTTTAGAAGGAGACAGCGCGGCAGATCTTGTCTGCGGTAGAGGGCTGGCGTAGACCAGGACGCCCAGAGCCTGGGAGTGCCAAACTGGATGACATCGGCTCGAAATCGGGATCGGTGGAGAGATTTGTTAAATAAGGCCAAGACCGAATCCCGGTTGTAGTGCCGATGATGATGATGATGTCCTGTTAAAAAAATGTTGCTCCTCTCTTTCTCTCCCGCTCTCTAAGATTTGCAATTTGTCTCTTACACAAGGTGTTTTCCCAAGTATTTGGAAATCCTCCTTTGTCACCCGCATACATAAAAAGGACCCAAAACGATATTAGTAACTACCGTCCTATCGCCAAACTGTCTCATATCCCAAAACTGTTCGAAGGTATTCTTTACAACGCGTAATCTTTTCGATGTAAAGCCGTCTTCTCACCCAACCAGCATGGTTTTCTTTCGGGTAGGTCGACCACCACCAATCTAGTTGGGTTCTCATCCCATACTCTCCGTGCGGTTTTGGAAGCGCCTGACCAAATATGGGAATTGAACTCCATTTTGGGACGAATGAATGCCTTGTACATAGTGGCCAGGTTGGATGGAGTGAAGTATCTTTTGCATCTCTTAAGGAACTGTGGGGGTTCTTTAAAGTCTTCTCCAAGAACCACCCACTTCATTAACTTAACCTGTCTTTTCCCTCACCCACAGGACACCACACCTACCTGCAATTTTGGGCAGCGTAAGCTTCCAGCAGCATTTTTCATACCTGAAAGGAAATCTCTCCGACGGTATATATAATTCCGGACTTTTCTGGTTCAAACTCCATGAACCAGTTTACATCTCCTATCGGCTCAGCTTGTTAGCAATTAACGATAAACAAACGCTGGCCAGCGTATTGCGGACACAGCTGCAACCGATATTCCCTTCTACCGTACATAATTGTATATCTTATCTATCCCCTAAGGTTCGCTGAGTTGCAACCAATTTGCTAATCATTATACAACCAAGCATTTGATTTGGGCATGAACATGATCATTTGTTTACCCGCGTTCATGCCCCATGAAGTCTCATCATCTAACCCAAACAAATAACCCATAGCCACGTCGCTGAGTTTTCTGTGGACTTAACGTCCAGGAACAATTTTCCCTATTCTGCTATGGAGCCATTCGGCTGAAGCAAATAGATTCCCAATCTCTGGTGGAACTATCGTCACCAGCAGATATCGCGTACAACGGCATTTCCCTGGAATCTTATGTAAATACAGTGATGACCCTTTGCAACATAGGCACATCATGAACATTGTGCATCCCATCATAGGACCTGTGAAATAGCGTTTTTGTTTACTTTGAAGCAAAAACCTATTTTCGTTCCCATGCGTACATCATCAACGATCTATGGCCACATCGCCGCGGCCCCTGATGATCGTGCATTAATTGATTAGGTGTTCGCTAATCATTGTCTGCATTGCAGAGCATCGAACGTGCCTGAAAATTCTTACATGCTCGATCACGATTGGCCGCCGCCAAGTTGATCGTTTCGTTCCTCCTCCATCGAGGCAATTCACCACCATTGAATCTGACGGATGTGAGTTGCATCAGGGAGTCAGATTTTATCCCCAGTGCTGTGTGGACACATAAAATTAAAAATCAAAGGTCGCAGTTTGTAGTTGATTGATTATCGCGCAATTGCTTTAATTAGATAAAATTATTTCGGACGAATATATGGCCAAGAATAGTAGCCAGTGTGTGGGAAGTGTATCAAACATTAAATATAAGACCAAATCACCTGTACCAGTTAAAGACAAAAATAAAGCAGTTAATACGAAAGCAGTGCATTTCATTTCATTTACCTTCGAACTTTCTTGATATTCTTGGTTATTATTTTCTTCCGGCGGAACATGCAGATTGCTTGGGGAGTGAAGTGAACCCGTGTCGTGTCAGGCACCTACTTACAACCCCTCAGAATCCCATACGTTTGGCCGCACTCTTCGGAGTTTCAAATATGTGGTCGCTCCAATTAAGAGTCGAATTAATTCGAGTGCCGAGGATTGATAGTTGAAGTGCCGTTCATCGACAGTATATTTACTTTGGGGTTCGCCTCTGACGCCAAGAGACAGCACTGAGTTTTTAAGGCATTGAATTCTACTCGGTTAGATAATCCCCACTAATACATCTTGTTGAGGACTGACTTCAATGTATCAAGCCTAAGCTGCTGGTTGGTAGTGACGTTCGAAGAGTTTGGACGGGAGTGTTCATAGGAGTATGAGAACTCAACGTGCTGTCATCAGCAAACGCTTGAATTGGGTTTTGGGTAATGGACAAGAAATCATTTATAAAGATAAGGAAGTGAGTGAGGGTACTGAACCCTGGGTAACACATGCATTAATTTGATGGGAGGCAGATTTGACACCATCAAGAACCACTTGGATTGAACGGCCAGAAAGATAGTTTCTTGTCCATTAGATCAGGGAAATGTCCACTCCAGACGAATGTAATTTTGACAAAAGGGCTGGTTGTCAAACCTTAGTTTCGCCGAGGTAGTGAGTGGAATAGCTCCACGTTTCGGTAAGGTACGCCATCAAATCTCCTGTGGACCTGTTGCTGCAAAATCCATATTGGCGGTCATTGAGAAGGTCATTCGAATCCAGATGGTCCGGACTGACACGTAGATAAGTCATGCTGGTACCGTCTAAGATAAAGAATTCCGGAGGTAAACTAATTTCCTATTCGGATCTCCGGGGAACTATATCAGGGGGACCATCATGCGAATATTCTGATAAATAACCGAACTTTAAGAAATTCGTCATCGCGTAATTGGGCTCCTTCCCGAAACTCTGTCGACGTTCGACATTTTGTAACATCAGGGGCATAGGACTCACCAATACGAATGTAAATGCCGTCCACCAATATTTGCAAACAGCAAAACCTGATATTCTTTCCCTTGACTGAGACCCACGTCTATTCGTCAACTGTTTCGACATTTCTTCGTTGCTCAGGATACGACTTACATTCAAGATTCCGTTTTAGGGGGGGTGTCTGCGACTTCGCGCGGTCCAATCTGGCTTGCCAGAGGATGGAAGCGTTGGAACCTGGACAACGTGTGGTTGAGGGTCTTGCTGAGGAATTCTATTAAATTTCTTTGTTGTCTTTACCGCTCCCCGAATGACGATCGACCGGCGACACTCTTCGAACATCTTCCACGTACCGTGTACTGGATACAGACACTTGGCTTCTGAATTTGTCCTCCTTGGCGATTTTAATGTACACAACTCCGGCTGGTTGGTTCATTCTAACAAAACCGACGAGGCTGGGGGGCTGGCGGAGATGTTCGATGTTAGCCGCAATTTGACTCAACTCGTGGAGGAACCTACGCGAGTGCCGGACACCCGAGGTGATTATGCGAACACCCTGGATCTGTTTTTGACATCTGAGCTGGGCATTTATACCGTGGAGGTTGCTGCACCACTGGGAAGCTCAGATCACTGTTTGGTATCGGTCGCGCAACCATTTGCATTTCAAGCGAATTACTGACATAAGGAGCTTCGCCATATATGGTGGTATGGGGCTGCCAACTGGGACGATCTGCGAGATTTGTACGCATCCTTTCCCTTTTCGCAGGTTGGATATTCCATCGCATTTACGGAGTCGATCACAGAGATTATTCTTCTCGGGGTGGAGATGTGTAGCGATCCTAACAGATACACACAATTCACAAGCGAAATAGTGAAGAACACCGAACGAAAAATCGAATAAGAAAAATACATCAGAACCGTATACCAAGCGATAAAATAAAAATAATTCATATCAGTGGAATATAGTCGAGTTTGGAAATGAAATTCTAAACACGGTCAGTAGCCTGGTGTGTAACGCTTAGGTAAAATTTTTTTCGTGATTCGAGCTGTCATAGCGTCAGTTCGAATCACACGATCTACTTCACTATTATTTCAAACGTTATAGATGTACATTTCGCATTCTTTCAAACGAAATTCATCTGATAAGCCTTGGTTTGATAAAAATACAAGCATGTTAAAGCGGCAAAAAATAGGGCTTTTAAACTATGGCCCCCCAATCCCATCAAGGTTGACATAACGAATTTTGTTAGAATCAGAAATGCGTGCAACCAGACGATTGATGCCGCGAAGAAGGCTTTCAACGAAAGAGTGACCAATAAACTCCTTGTGTGCCCAAGTGGTTCGCGTCCCTACTGGACAATGGCAAGGCTATCCGCAGCAATTTCGTTTCCTCCTCCTTTTCTGCGTTAGTGACGGGCAGCGTAACACTCGTGAATTGATTTTCTGCGAATTGTAACATCGATGCCGGTATTTTGGAGCCAGCTGTGATCGCGCGGTCCTCGATGCGGGATGTCAGGTTCCGCCCGCGTACTATTCAATGCATTCTTCGTGGACTGGACTGTAGGGAGGCAACTGGCCCGCACGGGTGGGCATTGGGAACCAATCTATCCCTCAGCGATTGATACTATACGTCAACTCTCCTGCGGATTCCTACATCTTCTTTGATGCTTATCAAACCTAGAAGAACGGTGGGCGCCTAACCTTACACGGTCGTTATGACACACTGAAGCTATCAATGAGGGGCGGTAATATTCTACCATTCCAGCTTTAACACCGAATGATCCAAAGTTTTGGTACACGCTATTCGAAAGTATTTTCTAGTTGGAGATAATGGGTTTCCTAGACGGATTACCCAATAAGGACAATGTATTTTTAAAATGAAATAAATTCATGATTATGAAATGAAATATTTTTAAAATGAAAAAAGGAAATTCAAAATAATTGAGATAGGAGAAAAACTTTTTTTTTATTTTAATTTATAACTTTTTAAAGTGAAACTGTACTTACTGTACTTTGGCCCCTCGATAGTATAGTGGTTAGTATACCCGCCTGTCACGCGGGGGTTCGATTCCCCTTCAGGGAGTCTCTGGCACAAGACTAATGACCTTGCCCGGAAAAAAGAAATCGCTATGGAAAATTTAACAAGCCTCAGGACTTGCTAAATAAGGCCAAGACCGGTTCCCGGTTGTATTGCCGAATGATTATGTACTTAAGGCAAATGGCATCTAGTGATATTTCTGTTTATACTTCTTCTGATATGCTTCCATGGCGTTTTAAATGCCTATCACCCCTATTGGGAGACCCTTCAAGACCCAATTGCCCTTCGTCTCGCGAGATGTTGAATAGAATGTGCGGCCTCATGTCGCATACCTCAATACATCTCCTCTTCAGTTAAAATAGGGAAGTCGTACTTCGGGCATTCTCCGAGTCTACATATAGTTTACATTTAGTTCGGGAGACAAACGTTCTTGGAATAAAACCAGTGCGATTTTGGCTTATTTGCAGTCTCTCGCCGAGGTAGTGGCTCGAAAATCGCCAAAAAAAAAACGTCTGGGAGATTCTTGTATCCCGAGCGAGCGTCACCCATAACCAGCTAGCTCAGATCGATGGTGATATAGATGAAGCACCTCAAACACAGGTCGAAGAATTTAATACACATTCGGTGCATCAACACCGACAGCTTCTCTGATATCGCCAAGATGCGAACAGAGCTTCAGAAACTTCCCAAAAAAATGTTCCTCCGCAGAGGTTCACGTTCATCAACCAGACCAAATCCAGCTACTACCTGTTACTTCCATATGATGAGCTTGAAATAGTAGTTGTCAAATCCGACCATTATTGCGGGCATCACAAAACTAAACGGTTTCGTAATCCTCCACAAGGTAACAAAACTTCCTACAAACAATTTGAAAACATATGAACCATGTAACACAGTCAAACTCTTCATGTAAATACTAGCACTATTGTGCAACGCATTACGTCGTAAGTAACACTGATGTAACTCAGTCATAGGTGTATTATATACAGCATACAGGACGACCTATGTATATGACATGACGTCTTTCGTCGTCATCTACTTATTAGACTCTCATAGGTATTAATTGCCATCTAAGTCTGCCACCACCCCAAAAGAGCGGTGTGTATATGAAAATGAATGATTGTACCCTGATATCCTATCAAATTCCCGTTACGGGGTGGCATCATCATTGTCCTATCGAGTGCACTTGACAGGTGCAACATTAGTATTAGTGCTTTAAGGATTCCCGATTGAAAGGAGGGTTGGTCGTCGACATGTAGTCAATGAAAATTTAAATTGGAATCTGTCCCGCATCAAATTGTTGGGAATCATTAGAAACGCACATGAATGAGGGCTATATCATCGTCACCGCCCACACAGTTGTCACAATCATCACAGACGTCGCTGTTGCCCTCCGCTATCATTGTTCTGTCCTTGTTGTGCCCGTCCTTATAATCATCGCACGGATCACCACCAATGTTTGCTCTCATTACTTCACGCACAATAAATTTTACCATCGTTAAGTCATTGCAATCGATAAGCGTTTTTCCGGAGCACCCGGTGGACCAAGCAGGATACAGAGGGGTTGGCCAGGACGTAGAAATCCTGTGATGTTCATGAACTAAACTTTCATTAGAATTTTTGCAAAATTTCATGCAGAAACTTTATTGAAACGTTGAATGTCCTTAAGGAGCTAGATTTCCGTGAGCACACACAACCACGACGGTAGAACGGATTGATAAGATCTTAGTGTGTGTGTGTGTTGGTGTGCGCAAAGACGACGATTGCTGGGTGGCTTTAATGTTTCTCCCTTGTTGCCTTTGTCACTGTCCCTGGCGTTTCCGCTGCTTTATTCATCTGCTTGTTTTCATTTTTATGTAACTTATACATCTGTGTGTACGGTTCGCCGAAAATGATGGATAAATTGTATCTGAAGATGACATTTTATTTTAGTCCTTTTTTATATATATTCTACTATACAATGAAGGGAAGAAAACTGCCGCATGGATGGCAGCTCGGTTTGTAGTATGCAGATGTGGAGACTCGCAAAGGAAATATATTTCCTTAGAGAGAAACGGAGCTATTTAAGGAAAGTGAAAATTTTACTTTTATACCGCAGCAGATAAGGATAATGAAAAATGAGGATGGCGAAAGTGGGTGAGCAGAGGGTTGAATGGCAAAACAAAAACAGTGGAAGGTCTAGAGGAGGCTGCGGAGTGCGTTCTTATATTTTGTTTCTTTTTATTTTATTTTTTGCTTTGTCTTTATTTATTTATTTTATTTTTGTGCGAGTGGGAAACGCTGCGGATCTAGAGCGAAGCATTTAAGGTTGATATTAGCATATATTCGCTGATGTTTGATGCGATGAGATGAGGCAGAATCTTTTATGGTACTTTTACATTTTCCCGCTCAGTAGGACATGTTGCAATCAGAGGAGTAGAGCACTTGTATGACTCTGAGAAGAGCAGTTTATGTTGATCATTTCAGTTCGGTTTACTTAAACGTAGATATATTGCCGCCTTACCGGGTTGACATGGTCGGTTTAGGGCCCAATTGAAGCTCAAGGCAAATCCCGAATGCCAAATGGGGGTTTCAGTGAAAGGTATCAAAAAGGGACATTACATTTTAAATGTTATCTCCTGGAATGTGAATGCGACGAAAAAAATACTACATTATCCTCTTAAAATTCCGTAAGCAGCGTGCACCTCACTTCGAAATGATTGTCCTCGCGTGTTCACTGTTCGCTGATAAAATACATTAGATTACCTTCGTCTGGACGAAGAGTTTCTTTTACTTATAACATGCGATTTTGAGGTAACTTGAAATGATCAGGGGAGCGAAAAGAGAAGAAAATAATGCCTGGGCCTTGTACTTGCGAACAAACACATAATCAGGCAGAGTGTTCCACATTTGTGTGGTTCGGCTGAAGAACGATTATCTATTTTTTTCTGTAGATCTGAAATTAAATTTTAAAATGATCCGTTGGATATTCTTTGATTGACGAGTATCGTGGGAAAATATTTGAAGAAATTGATTTACAATGTCTCATCTCTAACATAATAATTATCATTACATGCTAATCACTATGAATTATCATTAACGTTTCTATTACACATAATCACACATTCATACTAGATACACAATCAGCTAGCGTCATGGCTCTCACTCTGTGATAGTTTCTTAGAGGCAGTCCAATTTGTACTCTAGAATGAAGAATATTAAACTGCGGGGTAGGTGGTCGCGACGCCAGTATGGGCGAGAGTTCTACCGCCAACCCACTCGCTGCTAAAAAATGATTCTGCCAAACCGAATTGTCACTTCACTAAAAGGAATGCACACAGTTGTCCGGTGATTTGATGTAACTGCTCCAAGAAATCAAAACAATGTTCTCTCGAGCACCTCCGAACGAAACGCACAAACACGATCACCAAGTAAAGGAGAAAACACCAAGTACAGGAGGAATGAAAAGAAACACAAACATTTCGCTGCAGGGTTCTTTATTGAATTAGTTATTTCACAATGATAGTTTTTGTATTTAAATGAATTACAGGAAACGGATTTAGAATTACGTTTAGTTGAATATTAATTACCACTACTGTATTTAACAAGTTATTTCCACCATAATAGTTTTTGTGTTTAACTAAGTTACAGGAAACGGATTACTTTTAATTGGGCATTAATTACCACTACTGTCTTTAACACAACACTAGCCACGACTCGGGATATATTCGTGTCCCCGTGCGCACCGGGGAGCAGGAGCGGTAACGACCTGCTCGGTCGATGGGTGTAAGATGACTCTCCGATATGACTTCGCTGGCAAAGGAAATTCGGCCAGTGGTACTGTCTCTCTTAATTTAAGGATGCATTTTCTATCCCAAGAGAAACGTGAAGTCTCGCTTTGGGGGTAGATAACCGGATCTCATAGAGAAGATCGTAGTGGTACACATGTATGTGTGAACATTGGTTCTTTCATGGGACAAGGCCATGAGAACGAATCTGAAAACAAAGAGAGGGAATAATGTGCATCAATGAGGTATGCGTTTGGCTAAATAAACAAGCCATATCTCAATGGTTACTAATGGGTTTCTGTTTGCTCATGCCGCGAGGTCATGAGAAGCAGATCCAGAAATATTGTAGGACAAAGAGGTCGTATAAATCATTGTCTATGATGTGCATTGCAGCTGTATTGATAGACCGCAATGCTGGTGGACATGGTGCTAATTGGTTTTAGCATATTCACAGGGAATTGGTGTTTATTGCATCGCTGCCAAGGGTAAGTACTCAATTCCTATTTGCATTTGCCTATGCTATAGGTTTTGGTTTCAACGTCGTTTGCGCTAATTGTATGCAGCTGCGGTGGGTTGTTTATCATAGGGGGAAAAGGTCGCCGGCCAATGTGTATGTAAAGGGATTTATTGTACACATGATGAAGCTGGGAATAGGCAACGCGATGTTTATTATCCCTGTTATGATGGTTACATTATATGTAAACCAAATTATTTCGTTTTCAGGTATTCGTCTAGGGAAAATGCCTATAATAAGATTGGGATTTGCCTGGCAACCGAAGGTGCCGAATAGGCTTTGGATAAAATTCTTGTAGGGAATTTTGGATTCGAATTAATGAATGAAGGTAAGAATTCTCTTCCAGGAGCTTTCAGATAAATACATTTGAAAGACTTGATGCGTGAAGCATTTGCAGGTGCTAATGCGATTGCATTAGCGGAAAACTATGAAAGTTAGGTTGTAGTTACGGGAGTTCTTCGGGTAAGTAGACAGTGAGGTTTGGCGGAAACGCCACAAAACTATCAATCCAAGTCTTTTATTGAAACACAAAAGAAATGACATGAATTCACTAAGTTCGGTCAAGCAACAACCTTTTAGGAGATGTTGCTGCACATACCGGTAGAGAGACATCACTGCTCAAAATCAAACAGTCGTCGAGGTGAAGAGCGGAGGCCGAGTGAACAATGATGGTCGCCAGGCGAGAGTTGGAAATTGCGGAGGCGAGGGCATGCAGAGCTTGAGCTTTTAAGACCAGACTCAGAGCCAGGGCGCGAAGCCGTTGAAGGAGAGATTCATCATGGTCAGGACGAATCGTAGCTCTCTCGTTCGAAGACAGTTGAGGAATAGCACAAAATTGAAAAGAAAACTGACATGCAGGAGTTGATACAAATAATAGCGAAGCTATCTCAAATGTGGTTAGAGTTAACTAGCTCAAGACATGTTATCGAACTGCCATAATTCGATGGTGTTAATGAACAATGGCTGGCATTGCGCAAATTGTTCGAAGAGTATCCAACTTCATTCACGCGGAGTATTTGGAGTATTTACAACGAGCACACCGGGGAACAGCGAGAGAAGCCGTGAGAATTCTCCACAAACAGGGTTTAGTTCCGACAAATAGGATTTAGTAATGTACCGATCAAATGATGACAAGTCTACACTTTCCGATCACCGATGGCAAATGAAAATCGCAGACGGATCTTTAGTAGGAAAGTTAATTTTCTCCTTATACACAACTTTGTGTTAGTTGCGCGAGTTAACGCCTCATCTCTCCATGAGTCACGTTTCCATAGGAATAGACATATCACAAACATTCTAATCTCAAGAATTCATTTCTTCATGAGTCATTATACTTTCCCATAGAAACATAGATTTTTGTTTTGTTTTAATAACATCCTTTATTGGATATGAATAGTACAATCTTTACAAATTAATTTAATACCAGGTTTAAATTGTACTTAATTTAGTTTAATTAAGTAAAACGTGTAAGGGTTTACTGGACCAGTGTTCAGCTCCCAACTACAGAAACATAGATGATAAAGAAATGTTCGAATCTCACTGATGGATGAGTTAGAAATTCTAAGATAAATCCATGGCTAACCTTATCAACCTAGGCCAGTATAAATATATTAAGATTTTGTAAATGAAAACTAGTTCGTAAGTGGAACTCAACCCGAAAATAAAGACATAGTCTTATAAAAGGTTTTTTGTGTTTTCCTCACCACGGGCCAAGGAAAATAACTCGCGCAGTAAATAGTCAATAAATAAATCGTCACAACCTCACTTCCTTAATAGAACAATTGACTTTAGTTACAGGACTTCAAATTTTACAATATACATAATTTAATTAATTAAGCTAGAATTTAAGCATTTTTTGTCTAGCCTATAATTTAGAACCTAAGAATATGAAATGGAAATAAAAAATGTTGGTAAAATGAAAATGAAAATGAATATGCTTTTGCGCTCGGCTCTTATGAAGTTAGTTATTGAATGACATTTGGTGCGATGTTCTTCATTTTGGGTTTGCATGTTCGTGTGTATCCTGTGCGTTGCAGTTGCCGTACTAACACTCCCTCTCGTTTACGATCAACTCCGTATGTGATACAACACAGAAGGTGGAGTAGCCGATACTCAGGACGTGTTAAAGACCTATTTTACTATGGGAGAGCGTATACTGTGTGCTACAGATCTCGTCGAAGAAGCAAACCCACACATTTAGAAGCGGAGCACCAACTCATCAGACCAATGCCGTTTGTGTAGAAGACAACGTATTTTTATGGATGGTGTATGTATGTATCGTATCTGTTGAATTCACCACATATTCATAGCCGAGGACCCAAAGGAGGAGATGAAAGGACTGGAGGCACATTTTGGGAGACTGTTAGCGTTGACATTGGCAGAATTGACCAAGCTCAAGAATCTGCCGTGACTCACGGAGGGACCGGTATGTATGCATGTTCAGGTAGGTGATGAACTCACTCGCTACTAACAAAGCATTAGGAAAGGGGCAGTATTTGAACTTACCTGAAGGAAATGACCCACAAGATGCTGTCAGACATGAAGTACGGGTGGTTCATATAAAGCCACAGTCATAGAGAAGGGCGACGAGAGTTCACATTTTATGGAGTTGGAAGCAGAAACGTGCGTCGACTTTAGTCTACCCGCAGTCTCTTGAAATCCCAAAAGAAGCCACCAAGAGCAACATGCTCCACATGAAGTGATGCATTATTCATTGTAGAGATTGTTCTACGCCATCTAAGAAAGCGAGACGTTTCAGAACAGTAACTGGTATGCCCGGAAGGACATTGGGGCAATATATTCTTAAGTATGCCAAATTCCCGAGGGTCATCATGAGTATCAAATGGGAACTGGCCAAAGACGTGAGACTGCTTCATATGACTTCGTTATCGACATTGAAGATCGCCATACAGTGGTCAACTTGTGACAAGGGTTCAAGATGTCTGGCCACCTGTGTTTACCCAGCTAATGGGTTGCCAAACAATTTCGTGTTTAGTATTGTGAACTTCCATAGTCGGCCACGCAGGATCGATTACTAGAGGAAATGGGCCCCACATGTCTATGGATACGGGACGCTGAGGGCACTTTTAAATGGGTGGCCTGAAAAGTTTCCGGCCTCCACGTGAAGATAGTGCATGTAGTTGTACATCTTTTGACAATTACTCACCAAAGTTTCAGCCATTTTGGACGCGTAGTTTTTATTTGACAGTCATTTGAGTGAGTCGATGTGTGTTTTTGTGAAATTGGACAAAATTGAGTATCGAGCCCTCACTAAATTTTTGTTTTTGAAAGGCAACACGCCTACGCAAATCAAAGATGAGTTGAACTGTATGTATGGGGACTCTGCACCATCATTTACCACAGTGAAATTTTGGGCAGCTGAATTTAAACGTGGCCGTGAGAGCTTGGGAGACGATGAACGTTCGGGACGTCCAAAAACTGCCACAACTGACGATAACATCGCTAAAGTTCACCAAATGGTGTTAGACGACCGCCGAATTATAGTGAGAGAGATAGCAGAGGCTGTTGTGGTCCTTCTCTCGGGGAGCGTGTCTCCTTGTCCTGAAAAGGATGAGGGATCTCTATAGACCGCTCCTGAGGGGACCCGTTGCGGTCGCCACCGTGCTTCCGGGGCCTCCGTGAAGTGTGACAACCGATTGTTAAATAGTTCCTGGGAATCGGGTAGGCCAAATAAAAAATTCTTTTTATTTTATTATACTATTATTTTATTTTATTTGACCTAATTTATTGGCGCCCTACCACTTTGGACGCCAATCGAGACTGATCCTCGAATCTGAAAATCATCGCCCTTTTATACAAATCTTCATTGAGATTTGTATGTGAAAAATTGGAGAAAAGGAATAGAATATCTATTTTTAGAATATACATATCTGGCAGCAATCCAGATGGAGATAAGGATTTTATAATTATGTGTATGGGAACGAAATGGATATCTTTTAATGTGTGTTTGTTTGCATATGAAGATATTGATTATGGTGTTTAGTTTTTAGGAAGGATTTGGAAATATGAATATGGTAATTGAACACTTCAATCTGTCTAACATTGGATTGAAGGTTAGTTTGGGGATATGGATTAATGATAAAGTAGGTGGGTAGAAATGTATGTGAGAGGAAAATGGCAGAGCTTCTTGGAGCACTACAAGGCTATGAAAATGTCCAAAGAACGTGTTTGTCACATATTAAATCAAGATTTAGCCATGAGAGAGCTGTCTGCGCGTTGGGTGCCGCGTTTGCTCACGTTAGACCAAAAACGTGTTCGAACATTTACAACACTCTGTTGGCGCAGTTTAGGCCCAATAACTCCGAGTTTTGGCGCCGATTAATTATTTTGGATAAAACTTGGATACACCATTATACGCCCGAAACAAAAATACAGTCAAAACAGTGGGGTGCAAAGGGGGAATCGGCTCCGAAAAAAGCAAAAAACATCGACTCACTCAAACGACTGTCAAATTAAAACTATCCTTCGAAAATGGCTGATATTTTAGTGAGTAACTGTCAAAAGATGCACAACATTTACTAGCTTTTATTGACGAGTCTCGCTATGTTCACGTCGAGGTCGGAAACTTTTCAGGCAACCCATGTAAAAGTGTCCTCAGCTTCCCGTATCCATAGACATGTGGGCCCCATTTCCTCTAGTAATCGATCATGTGTGGACGGCTATGGAAGGTCACAATACTAAACACGAAATTGTTTGGCAACCTATTAGCTGGGTAAACACAGGTGGCGGGACACTTCTCCGACCACCCTTGTATGTATGGCTCCTTTAGCTGGGCGAAAGGGTATTTAACCCTACAGGTAATTCGTGAGGTTCGCAGGACCGTCACAGAATACATTATCCTTCACTCCGATGAGCCTTCTCACCCGATTTCACATGGAACAGTCAGCATTCAATACCGTACATGCTGCATTCAGATGACGAACGAGAAGAGCGGAGGACGAAACTTATTACTTCCGTGTGCAGCATCAGCAGCATTAAAGCATATTTGAAAATGGTGCCAAACGAACTTTACCGACCGATCGACCCGAGTGTCAGCTCTCCTGAAGCAATGATCCGCCAATCTCGCTATGTAATTCATCACCCGTCAAGAAGATTGGCGCAGAAGGTAGGCCGAGAGCGCATTAAAGCAGATTTGAAGTTGGTGCCAAACGAACTTCACCAACCGATCGACCCGAGTTTCAGCTCTACTGAAGCAATGATCCTCAAACCTCGGTATTAAATTCATCAACCGCCAAGCAGATTACCGCAGAATGCAGACCGAGAGCGCATCGCGTAGTGAAAGAAGAAACTCTTAATATATGCTGAAGCCCCCGGAGTATAGACGACCAGTTAATCTACAGCCAAGAGGAACTGAAAATACTGATAGAACAAGATAACTACTGGCATAACATCAAGAGGAAGTAAGGAAAAGGTCAAGCCTCGAACCAGTTGCTGCATTCACCAGTTTGGGATGCTAAGCTAGAGACAGTGTTCCGGTGTGAAACGTCATTCATTGCAGTCAATCAAGGGACAAATAGTGCTAATCCGAGGCCACCAAAAAATTAGAGAAGCTAAAAAACAGCCACGCCACCAGAAAAACAACATTTTGAAGAAGAAAGACTACAAGACGATTGTCATGCCAAGGATCTGTGGGGAAGAAGTATGTACCTAACAAGGGCACGAGATTCCCTTCATCCTCCATCATAGTTGTTCCACCGATACAATTCCACCATTGTTAGGAAGACCGCCGAAAATAACAATCACAATCACCAAACACACTGACAACAATAGACGCCCAGAAACGAAAAGTACGATGCAGCAAAATGTCACTGAGGTTCCGCGGGAAAGAAAGTCGAATGCACTGTCCACCAAAAGAAACAAAACAAGTACATCGTCTCAGCATACCGTCCACCAGAGGTAAAACCAAATGAAAACACTTGCGGCTTGTCGTTTGTAATTTATAACTTTTATTTTATCGGTAATTAAAGCACGCACGGTGCGGACTTAGTTTTAATTAATTTTAATATGGATTAAGCACTTCGACACGACTCTTAGATACCACACCGTACCGGCGCCGGTACGGTGGATGGCGGTGTCCCGACCGCCTTGAAGGTTGGAAAACGACTCAACCGATATCCTCTCCGATAAGGATATCGTTTTTACCTAACACCAGAGACACGTAAAGTCTCTCTTGGTGGTATAGGAAACCAGATCTTGTGATAAAGGTCATGGTAGTATGTGTGGTGATCGTTCAGATCGATGCTATTCACACGTGCAGTGGAACAACGAAACAGGCAGGCGGCAAAGACAAAAGGAAAAAAATGACCAAATGCGCCGTTGGTAATGCGGGTCATTGTTGACGCGATGACTCGTCGCTATTATCGACGTTGGGAGAAAAAAGGTGCTAAAAACAAGTTGGATGTTTATGGCATCTCTGGCTGCAGTAGAAACCGGGTTCATATTTGCATTAGGAAATGCTGGAGAATTTGGTTTCGGCGTCTATTGCGCTAATTATATGCAGCTGCTTGGGTTGTTTATTGATAAGACAAACAAAAAAGGTTGCCAGGCAATGTGTATGAAAAGGTACATGACGCGGCTGGGAAAATAGACGGCGCAATATTTATGGTCCCTGTCATGACGGTTACATTGAATGCAATCCGAATTATTTTGTTTACAGGAATTCATCTAAGGAAATTTGACTGGCGACGTAGATGCCGAAATTGATTGGAAATTCCTGGTAAGCTAATAAAGAAATCTTAAGGAGCAGTGGTATGCGAAGAGAATGCATGAAGGTAAGTTTTCTTTACGGGGACTTAAAGATGATAGATTTGATCTCTCAAATGTGTGCAGCATTTACAGGTACTAATACTGTTGCATTAGCAAACTTAAGGGAGTAGGGTAGTAGTTATGGAGGTTTTTCAGGTAAGTAGACCGTAGGGTTTGGCGGAACCGCTACAGATCTGAATCAAGGCGGCTATGAAAGAATGAACACGAAGTGCTGCCCAACAACGACAACCAAACCTATCGACGCCTTGTCATTTTAAAAAGAAACTAGACAAAGACGATGACTGGAAGAAGTCATTGTATATCGGACAGACTAAGAAGAGAACATAGAAATCAGCATTCGATTAGAAGGAGAAAGCATAAGAGGACAGGATCGATCAATGCAGAGAAAGTTTTTGCTGTCAAATGACAAGCAAAATTTCACACTGAACCATATCCTGGGGAACTTTGGTACTTGGCAAGGTTCAAGATCCCAGGTTCAGAGTTAACGGATCAATGTTCAAGGTTCAAGGTTCGAGCTTCGGTGTTCAAGAATCAAGTTTAAATGCCCAAGGCTCAAGATTCGAGGTTCAGTATTCACAGTCCAAATTTCAAGGGTCACGAGCTCACCCAGAAGGCGGTTTAAGAACAAAAAAACATTTAAGGCGAAGAAAATTATTGTACTAGTGATACGAAATACGACGAGCCTTAGAAGACATTTAGTGATAATAAACCCAATACATCTCACACATCATAATCTAGGTGAGGCAGCGAACCATTGCCTCTCTCAGCGACACAGTCGGATGGGGATACATTTCACGAGGTGCACAACACATAATTCGGACATTAAGCGATTGTTCACCCAAATTCCAATATGTCACCGCGTTGAGTTGAAATTATTCAAATTCCTCGAAATCAAACGATGATCCGAAGACTACTTCGCTAGCCCTGAAGCGGCAGACTTCATCTGGCATCTACAATAGGCAGGTAGTGTTTTTACCCGTGGCACGCCGAACTCGTGCTCGAACACAGACACCGGTCGCAGGCGACTCCAAATCAATTCCTCCATCCGCCAGCTCTATTCGTCCGCTGATCCGCGAATGGTTTCGGTTTACGGAACAATATTGATATCGTGAATATTGATCTTGTTCCGAGATAAGGGGCTTGAACCACTTCCTTGGAAACGGATACACAGCCGAGCAATTCATGGGCTCACTTGATGGTTTTTTGCTGTGTATGCTTTGCTGTTGCTGTTGCTGTTGTTGTTATGTTATGTGCTGGTTTCTTGTTGTTGTCGCTGTTGTGTTGGTTTTGCACTTTAGCATGATTATGTGCGAAAGATTGGAGTCAACACGAATCGCAGTTGGGCAATGGCAGCCAGGTTTGTTGAGTTTGCTTCCTTCGAAATGATGCACCGCTTCACTCAAAAATTGATCAATACTTACAGAGGCAGTGTGGGAGGGCAGGGTGAAGCGATGAAACGGTGGGACGGTGGGTCGATTGTCCAGCACAGCAAAGCCATAAGGCATGATTCTCTCATACGGATCTCTTACCATCCATGTGCTCGTAATATAAATTAACTGCAACTAGCAAGGACCTCGGGAGAATGTATTGTGCGATATCTATCGCAGAATTTCAGTTCTTGTTAATGATATTTCGGTGAAATCGATATTCGTTGCCATTCTGAGCCATGTGCGCTATTTTGTATGTCGCAACTGCGAGTGCGCCAATTCACCGGTGGCTTGAAAGCTGGAGGCGACGAGGATACTATTTGGTATATCATGCGTGAACTTGAGTCAGGAATGACTGCCGCAAGGCTGATGAGAATTCTGTGTTCGGGAAAGATTGAGTCACGATCAAGCGAAATGTCAACAAAGGTACTTAACATTCGCTCCCTAGCGAAAAGAGTAGGTTTTACTTAGTTGACATATTTCTTGTCTTGTTCTTGGAAATTAGAAATTCACAGTCTATAAATTCTCCGCGATATTTTTCGAATATTCTGTGCGTCATTTGGGATATAGCCAACTTGGGAATCGGTCAGATATTTATGAAGATGTTTATTTTTCCTTTTCCTATTAGCGTATTAACCAAGTTGGGTGGGGGGTTCTTATTTCACAGTCTTTATATATCAACACAAGTTTGTCCTGAAGACATTGTCCTACCGTTGACTCGATGCATTCTATCTGGCTAAAATTCATGTATAATAAAGTCGGGACAGGGGAGGTCATTGGAGATAGATCACGTATAGACAAGGAGACTAAAAAATGGCCACGTCAATAATCAAGCTGCTAGAAGCGAGGAAAATTGCATTTTATTTGTACGAAAAGGGGCGTTCTTTATTCCCCTGTCCCAAAGTAAATCGGAACGGTTTAAAACAAAAACGGAATAGTTAATTTTTACAAAAGGAGGAGAAAGTGATTCTGGTTTATTTTGGGACAGAGGGTCCATATTGTTACATTTGGCCCTTTAGGAATGGAATACGAAAAAGTTCAAAATTCTTTCATCTGAATATGGGATTAAGGAAATCAAGTTGCCTCATTCTGGGAAAGGCCTGTGAACTTTAAGGAAGTCTATTTCTTTTAGGAACTTTGAAGTTTGGGTAAGCTGTTTATTTATTACATCAACATGGGAATATTCATCCACCCTCAAACTCCCCCCAACAATGCTCTTTTTAGCGGGTGTTGTATAAGAAAGAACGTGCTACAATGCAACTATATTTATCCACAAAGCAGGAAGCTCCAAAGGTGGGCTTCAAGCATCTGGATAATGGATGTCATCAATGAAAACCAGTGAGAGGCAATCCCCTCTCCAAAGCCCAGATAAACCGAGCCCATGAACTAAGTGGAACCCTATAGCAACTTGAAAGTAATTGACTCTGAGACACAAGATCGACGTACTGTAAACCGACTAAAGGCGCCTCCAATGAAAAGAGAACTTTTTTTATTCCAACACACACCCAGCGAAGCAGAATGTAACAAAATAAAATGTTTCGTTTTCTTGCTTTGTGGCGGTTTTTTAAAACCTTCCTAAAGAACCATCCATTTCTTTAAAACAACCTACTTTTCCCTCACTCCATAAACCACTATACTTACCTGCATTCGAGCAGTGTAAGCTTTCTTTCAAATAACTTTCACCTGAAAGTAAAACCCCAGCAGGCATGCACATCAAACAAGTTATTTCATTCATATTACATGAACCGTGCCAGACAATCGGCTCGGCTTGTCAGCAATTATAAAAGATAAATACTCGCTGGCCAGCGTAATTGTTGACACAGCTGTAGCCGGTACTCTTGCTACGGTTCATGAGGGAATATTGCCCCAATCCCAAGATTCGCAACACTTGCGACCAATTTCCTTTATCGGTTATGTACCGATCATGGGATTTGGGCACGAATATGATTGACGTTTGACAATCATACCCTAGATCATGCCTAACGATGCTCCGGCCTGTTAAACAAACAAACACACAGTAGCATCACTGTGTTTACCCTATTAACCGACCGCTGGTCCATGGCCACCCTGGGCGAGATGTACGCTTGCACATCTGCAAGGCTAATTCCTCGCCATTATACTCATGTACTGGCACCGTCTTGTAAACAAGACTCAAATTTTCGGCTGACTTATCGTCACCAGAATGTATAGCCTACAACGGCATTATCATGAACGCCTGAGTAAACACGATGTGCATATCATCGTGACCCTTGAAATAGCGTTTTTGTGTATGTTAAAGCAAAAACCTATTTCGTTCTCAGGCGCAGGTCATCAAAGATTTATGGCCCTCGAAATAGCGTTTCTGTTTATTAAGGACACAGAAACCTATTTCTCCCTTCGGCGAACTTCGCTATCGCGTATCTCTATAATGCCTGCAATGCATTACACCAGGAGTCAGATTTCATTACTCGCGGTGTGCGCACGTGCCATAGAAAAGTCGAGACCGTTGCTCTATCAGAGTCGGGAGTATACGATAACTTATGTGTTCGATTGATGTGTAAATACACCTCTTGTGAGAAGTCCGTGTAGTGTTTTCCGTTGGTTATTGTTCGCCGCGTCAACCTACGCTGAATTTCCCAGTTGACTTAACTTGAAAAAAACGCAAATCGGTTGTGACAGTCGTAAAAAGAAAAAAACATTGTAACAAAATATCTAGAAGAAAAACAAATCTCTCTTTGCTGACAAAACCAACGTAAAACGAAGTGTGTTGTGTATCGCGATCCTGACGAAGAATGTCGTCAACCGAGATCCTATTGATGTGGTTCCGCCGAACGAGGAATGTCGTTCGGGGAATTGCGACGGTGAGCACGTTGCCTGATGACACCAACGTTGCCTGAAACCAAAGTTTGCATTAAAGAAAAAGGAACAGCAATACCTTTTGATAACTCCTGCTGAAATTGTTGTCCCTCCGTAAAAGTTAGGATTTGCGTTTAAGTAGGAAAGTTTGTGTAAAACCAAGCCGTTGTTGGCCGCGAATAAGCACATATCCAATGGTCTACTTGGTCTCCTGTTAGTTTCTGGGTTGGTTGATCGTGAAACTCAAAATAATACCGCCAATGTCCAATCCAAACAACTTCCTTTAATGCCCGGAACTCTCATTCAATCACACACAAGCTGAATAAATAATAACTTAAACAATTTAGCTTAAAACCAGAATATGTCTGTAAAAAACTAACTGCCAGATTTCTTTATATAAAAAAGCCACATGGTGGCGCGCGAAAGCAAAATTCCATTCCTTTGTTCGACCAAATCCAATAGGTCTCTCATGCACCAAAACAAGTATGTGACAGTAAAATTGCCCGACGAGCACAAACAACCGTAAACAATGCATGACAGTTGTTTGTGCACTGTCATCTGGCCGTCGTCAGGTGTGGTGAATATTTGTCGGGGAAAGTACTAGACGATGTACTAGATTTTCCCCGAGCATATCATCATGAATCCGAAACAAAGTGTATTATACTAAACTCGAAAGTGTTAAGTAACCAAGAACAATAAAGAACCGATGTACAACCAAACAGCTTCACCAGTGTTTTACTACTTGACATTTTCCTATCTACTCTCGTGTGTTTAGTGATTTGTCTTTTCCTTGGAGGAGTTTCAGTGAACAATCTGTGGTGTTGTGCTCAACCTGCGTCCGTGCTGACGCTTCTAGCATAATAAACCCACAACTTCAGTTAGTGTACATTGAGATAAAACAAATCTAAATTTGCAACTTGCTGTTTAGTGTTTGCGAAAAACAACTGGCCAGCATGTAGTGCTCCCAGAAGCCCTACCATTTTCCTCCCACATTTCCTTTTCCCCCACATTCACAATGAATACAAATCGAATTGTCATCCAATATCATATATTCATATCCCCAAATCTACGTTGAAGTCAACGAATTCAATTCCAAAAATCCAAACATCACAATGCATATTTTCACATGCATTGTATGAACAAGCAAACACGTATCCAAACAAACCCATGTCCATTTGATCCGCCGACACACAATTCCGGCAATCTAAACATCCCAATGCACACGCATTGTAACCAGATGTTTTATGACATGCATAAATAGACCCAAATTCCCATCCATATTCTCACCAATTTCACATGGACTCTGACCCCATTTAAAGTGCAATATAAACTAATGACCTTGCCCGGAAAAACAAATTATCATGGAAAATTTAACAAGCCTCAAGGACATCCATACTGGTGTCAACACCCCAACGTATCCACAGATACGTGGATAAAGTATGGAAAAACTTGGGCTGGATTCAGTAACATCTAGTAAAATGTTACCCCAGCAGTTTGCCCTAAGACAATCCCACGACTGATGTCTACAGTTTAGATTACCACTGATAATTACCTTGTTTCGAGTGTTAAGTATATACAATTTATGCCGATCCCGCATAAAGTAAGTAGATTTCTCAATGTTTCCATTTCCTCCAGGGAAAGAGACCGAAAAAATACTCTCCTTGAAGTTATCACTTAATGTTACTATTCTATTCTATTTGTTGGCCTGTAGGAACACAGAAGTTCATCGTTCCCTGTTCTGTGCACTCTGCTTCCACGCTTGACCTTCTGATCCGGTCTCCTCAAGGTCAAACCTAACATTGTCCTCCCATCTCCGTCGCGGCCGTCCTACCGGTCTCTTTCCCGTTGGTCTAACGTCAAGAATTCTACGTACGGTCTAATCGTTGCCCATTCGCGCTACATGTCCGGCCCATCTTATTCTTCGCGACTTGATTACTCTCACTATTGTAGGTTATGTTACATCAATACTAATTTCTTCAATTAATTTAAGGTGCAATAAAGGACGCAAGGTATGTTCTATACATTTTTTCACAACAATGGCGACAAATCTGTGGCGTAGATGTTGTGCGCCTGACATGGACACGGGTTAACACCTATCACCCACGAACGAATTCCTCTCTTAAATTGTTTCCAAAACGCAAGCACAAAAACAAAGATAAATAAAAAGGCACTGTTGAATATCTTGTTTTACGTTTCAATCTCTTTATTTTTATTTCGGAAGAATATCATATTCTAAATACATGGAACATATAAATGTACACTTAAGTTCGTAAGATTTATTAGTGTACACACGAGTCGATTAATTTATATTAATTTATTTAATAGACACACACGAAACTTCTGGTGATTAACGCTTGGATTACACGTAAAAGGACACCACAAATGTAATTAATCAGCCGTACAGCGAAATAAAGTAACAGTATCTGACTCCTTGAAGAAAGGTGTGTGTACGCCTGCAAGGTTTGAATCTGACTCCCCGATGCAATCCATATCCGTCAGATTTACCGGTGGTGGATTATATCGGTGCACGAAGATTCTATATGTGTCCGTATATGACAAGTACGATGCCCTGCGATGAAAACGATGATCGGTAGACACCTGATTAAACAGACGTACGACCATCGGGGGCTGCGGCGATGTACCCATATATCGTTGATGATGTATGCCAGGGATCGAAATAAATTTTTGTTTCAAAGTAAACAAAAACGCTATTTCGCAGGTCAAATGGTGGCACGCATGATGTACATGATGTGCCTATGTTACCAAGGGGTCGTCATTGTATTTGCCTAAGATTCCTTGGAAATACCGATGTAGGCAATATCTAATCTAGCTGTATGGCTCCCGTGCACAAGGAGGAAAATTATTTTGTTGACATAAGTCAGCAGAAACTTCGTCGTCGGCGGCAAAGGGTCAGGCTGGGTGGCTCTATGTTTGGGTCAATGTACGGGTAAATAAACGAACACAATGAGATACTGTATGTTTAATTTAGTTTTCAGGTGGGTCATAATAGGCATGGCATGGGTAACATTGCCTAAACAATGATCTTATCCATGCCCAAATTCCATGATCGGTTGATAGCCGATAACGGGGAATTGTGGCAACTGTCGCGGACCTAAGGGTATAGGCGCGATGTACAATTGTGAACTATGGAAAGGATATCGGCTCCAGCTGTGTCAACAATACGCTGGCCAGCGTTTGTATATCGGTAACTGAAGACAAGCTGAGCCGATAGGAGGTGAACTGGTTCATGGAGTATGAACCAGGAAAGTTCAAAATGTATGGGTGCCATCGGGTAGGTTCTCCTTTCAGGTATGATGGTGCAGGGGAGCTTACGCTGTCCCTAATTGCAGGTAAGTACTATGGCTTTGTATGGTAAGAGGAAGTGGTTAATTTAAAGAGGATGGGCGGTTCTTTGGGAACGTATTAAAGAACTGTCACACATCCACCACTAGCATGTACCCCGTCTAGGCGATAACATATGTAATTAATTAATATTAATTAATATCTGTGCGAAGATTGTAAATTGTATGCTGTGGTAGTATATAACGGGAGTTAAACGTCATTTTACCAGATGAGGTAGAGAAGCTTTCTGACTTCAATTTTGCGGTCTGAAGCGAAAGTTCCTCCAAGAATGAGCAGATTCGAGAGCACAGGGCGTAACGTTTTTGTTTCATGTAGTTTAGTTGTCATCATGGAGTAGATAAGTCATGATGGTGCCTTCTGATATAAAGAATTCCGGTGGTAAACTAGTCTCCCAATCGGATCTCCGGGGGGGACTATGTCAGGGGGAACATCATGCAGATATCATGATAATTAATGGAACTTTGAGAGGTTCGTCATCGCATAACCGGGCTCGCCCTCGAGGCTCGGCCCACGCTCGACTGGTGACGGCATTTTGTAACATCAGGGGCATCGGTTTCACCAATACGAATGTAAACGCTGTCCACCAATATTTGGAAACAACGAAACCTGATATCCTTGCCCTAACTGAGACCCAGGTCGATTCGTCAACTGACTCGACATATCTTCGTTGCTCAGGATACGACTTGCATTCGAGATTCCGTTTTAAGGGCGGAGTCTGCGTTTTCGCGCGGTCCAATCTGGCTTGCCAGAGGATGGAGGCGTTGGAACCCAATAATATGGACATCATATGGTTGAGGGTCGTGCTGAGGAATTCCGTTAAATTTCTTTGTTGTCTTTACCGCTCCCCGAATGACGATCGACCGGCGACATTTTTCGAACATCTTTCACATACCGTCTACTGGATACAGATCAACCACCCAGCTTCTGAAATGGTTGTCCTTGGCGATTTTAATGTGCACAATTCCGGCTGGTTGTTACATTCTAACAGAACCGACGAGGCTGGGAGGCTGGCGGAGATGTTTGCTGTAAGCCACAACTCGACCCAACTCGTGGGGGAGCCAACGCGAGTGCCGGGTGCCCGAGGCGATTATGCGAACACCCTGGATCTGTTTTTGACATCCGAACCGAGTATTTATACCGTAGAGGTTTCTGCGCCACTGGGAAACTCAGATCACTGCTTGGTATCTGTCGCGCAAGCACTTGCATATCAAGCGAATAACCGGCCTAGGCGGCTTCGCCATGTATGGGGGTATGGGGCTGCTAACTGGGACGATATGCGAGATTTCTTCGCATCCTTTCCATGGTCGGAGGTGTGCTTCGGAAACTCCGAGGTTAACGCTTGCGCGGAGTCGGTATCAGAGATTATTCTTCTGGGGGTGGGAATGTATATCCCACATTCCATCAAACGAGATTCGCCTGGTAAACCTTGAGCTGATTACAGCGCCAAAAAATAGAGCTTTTAAGCGATGGCGCTCCAATCCCACCGATCTTAACAGAACGAATTTTGTTAGAATCAGAAACGCGTGCAACCAGGCGATTGATACCGTGAAGAAGGCTCACAACGACGGGGTGATCAATAAGCTCCTTCGGTGCCCAACTGGTTCGCGCTCCTTCTGGTCAATGGCAAAGGCTGTCAGCGGCAACTTCGCATCCTCCTCTTTCTCTCCGTTGGTGACAGACAGCGGGACCTTAGTCACGAATTCAAAGGATAAAGCTAATGTGTTCGCGAATTTATTTTCGGCGAATTCAAACCTCGATCCCGGCCTTTTGGAGCCACCTGTGATCTCGCCGGTACAGTCTTCGATGCGGGATGTGAGATTTTGTCCACGCACTATTCAACGCATTCTACGTGAATTGGATTGTAGGAAGGCAACCGGCCCGGACGGAATACCATCAATAGTCCTTAAGAACTGTGCTCCAGAACTATCGCCGGTTCTTGGCAGACTCTTCCGCTTATTTTATGCACGGAGGACCTTTCCTGCCTGCTGGAAAATCGCTCGTGTTCAGCCATTCCCAAAGACGGGAAAAAAAGTGTCTCCCACAAAATTACCGTCCGATAGCATTACTGTCTATTTTATCTAAGGTAATGGAAAAAGTCATCAATACAGAGTTGGTTAAGTATTTGGAGTGCAACGGACTTCTGAATGATCGTCAATACGGATTCCGTGCCAGGCGGTCCACAGGAGACCTTTTCACACTTATAACCGATATATGGACATCTGCGATTGAACGACATGGTGAGTCAAGGGCGGTCGCATTGGATATCTCCAAGGCTTTTGACCGCGTCTGGCACGGGGCGTTGCTGAGCAAACTTCGTTCATATGGACTTTCCCAACAGTTTTGCGACTGGACGAGGAACTTCCTCAAGAATCTATCGATCCGGGTTGTTGTGGACGGCGAGTGTTCGGATAAGTATCCTGTTAATTCGGGGGTGCCCCAAGGATCTATTTTGGCTCCAACCATGTTCTTGCTTCACATAAATGATTTGTTGGAGACAACGGATAACAAAGTGTTCAGTTTTGCCGATGATAGTACGCTTGTTTCCTCCTTTTCGAGTGATCGGCCGATTGGTGCATCTACGTCGCACCAGCTGAGAGGTAGACAGATTGACTCTCTGAATCAGGATCTGGATAAAGTCCTGCAGTGGGGAAGGGCCAATCTTGTCGACTTCAACGCAACGAAGACACAGTATACAACATTCACAAAGAAAACTGGATCATCGGTTCCCCAGGTGATGATGAATGGCCGGGCCCTCGAGGCTGGGGAAAGTTTGAAATTGCTCGGTGTCACAGTCTGTGGGAATGTATCATGGCATAAACACGTATCGGGTATCGCCAGATCAGCGTCGGGAAAACTGAGTTATCTTTTTAGAGCCAAGAAATATTTTACTCCGGCCCAACTTCTTCTCCTATATAAATCCCAAATTAGACCCGCGCTCGAATATTGCTCTCATGTTTGGAGCTCGGCTCCTAAACATACCCTCGACCTACTTGAGAGCGTACAGAGACGAGGGATCCGCCAGATCGGGGACTCGGCGCTGACGTCGGGACTACAGTCGCTATCACATCGAAGGCGCGTAGCCGACCTCTGTCTGTTTTACAGATATTATCACGAGTGCTGTTCTTCGGAGATTCTTGGCATTGTTCCACGCAATTCGGTTTATATGCGCTCCATAAGACAATCCGACGGATCGCACCCGTTTGTGGTTCATCTGCCAACGGCGCGAACATCCCTGTATCAGAACTCGTTCCGTTACAGAGCGGGGAAGCTGTGGAACAGCCTTCCCACGCGAGTGTTCCCGGAGCGTTACAACCTGCAACTGTTCAAAAAGAACTGCAACAGTTATTTGATGGCATCTCGGGGCGCCCACTCGGCGCTATAGGTTCGCCTCTCCCGAGAGAAGTCCAATAAAAAAAAAAAAGAGGAGGCCGAAGCTCGCATTCACAGTCGAGTCGTATTTATTTAAAGCACCCTCAATCGTCACAATGCAACGCCTCACCTCCTTGAGGGGAGATCTGCTTTGGTCAGCATGGTCGCCTGATTTAGTTCGCTGCGCCATTTTATGGGGCCATTTCAAACCACTTGTTTACAACGATCGTCTCAGTACTCTGGCTCACCTAAAAAACAACACTTGTCAGGCTGTTGCCGCTGTATCCGCCGACATGTAAAAAGTTAAACGAAATTTCTGAGTCCGTCAACAGTTTGCTGTGTTCTGAGTACGTTATCTGCCTGGTATCACCTTTAAAACCATATAATCTGAATAAAATAAATAAGCAAATAATCTTTAAATATTGTACTTGATGACGATGGAAAGAGAACTACATCTGTGTCTGCATTCGTTTTTCTTTCATTGAACTTATAATTCTTCAAGTTCCTCTGCCTCATCCTGTATTTAAATCGCAACGTTTGTTAATTCGCCTCTGATTCGGCGACATGGATGTGCTGTGAACTTCACATTATGCTTATAATTGTTTACACCCTGGGAGGATTGACTCAGATGCCTAACATTCTATTTGCACAAAAACCAATTATATCTTACAAATTCCACCCATTTAGGATACCAATTCTAAAGGAGAATACTCAACCCATTGATCAACTGAAACTCTAGACCTCTTGTTGAAAGTGTAGGTAATTTATTGACCATGCCCCCCTCCAACATCTAGCAATTTAATCGTCAGGCGCTATCGAGTGCTCTATGCCCTCTTCTCAACACGCTTCTAAATATCTATTTTCCGCCCGAAGCTCAGATATTATTGTCGAATACGCCCGCAGACATTTTGTCAGCCAGCTATAAGTTGCAGGGCAATGATTATCTCAGCCTTACATATCCGACACAGAGAGATCCCGCATTACACGGCAAGGTTCGTTCCTCCGCAGGTCGAATGCGGTTTATTTTTGTCATTAGCTTGGGAGCATTTTCATCGGGTGCCAGTTTGTCTCACCTTACACTCATGTGTTAAGCTAAGCTCCTGAGTAAACATTTACCCTCCCTGTAAATGATGTAAACAATAAATAGAGATCTCGAGCACCGAGAGCCGAATACCAGCCTCCGCTGCATTGTCAGTACTAAGTTTTCCTTCTCACATCCTAAATATGCCATCTGTTTACAAGTTTACCAAACACAAATTAAGAGAGAAGGAACTGAACCCAAGTTGTGCCCGTGAGCCACCCGAGCCGAGGAGTCATTTAGCCAATCGGGTTGAAAGTGTTGTTTGGATGTTACCCTAAACAAAAGGCAATGCGCCGGCCCCTGTTGTCCTCCCTCCGGCGCAAAGTGGAGCAATTAAGTTGCGGTCGGGAATAGTGGATACAGTGTTATGGTTACGTCTGGCCACAGAAGAAGCCCCTGAAGAGGCTCGTCGATCAGAGACGCGCCAACAATCGTAGCCATTCAGGAGCCGTGTGCAACAGTGGCGGTCACGCTTCAATCAGAGACTGCCAGGCATCTCGTGGTAACCTACTAAATTATACACGACTCCATCATTAGCACCTAATAATTACTTTATAACGTGAGGAGCGCTCTGACTCCTTTATAATGATATACTGACACGAAACGCCTGGCGGTTTGATGCGTCAGCGAGCTGAAGTTGTAGAGTGGCGGCGCACAGCATAGTGCACACCTCAGGATTAGTGCACCTTGAGTGTTGCCTTTGGTTTGGTGGGCGTCACTTACCATCTGCACACGCGGCCTAATGATAAATGCCCGAATTCGGGTTGTGGTAATTATTTCGTGCGAGGTCGTTAGGAGATCGTCCGCGTATCAAGGAGGACGCTGTTCAAATTACCCTCGACTAGGGAGCGTGCTGCTTACGGGGGCAACATAAAGCTGTCGACAGCTGAATTTGTTTTTCTATGGGAACAAGCTTATTTTGGGTGGTACTCAAGTTGTTGCTTTTGCTGTTGCTGATGCTGTTGTTGGAGTTTTTAATTTTGTTTTCATACCACTGTTATCGAAGCAACTTTGGCAGGGAGGGGACAAGATTATTTGGAAATAAATTCTTCTCCGATATACTGGGATTGTAGGGCCATCAGCATCAGTGCCCGGGTCATGAAAGGCTGGCTGTCAAACAAATCAGTTGTAATTGCTAATACTTACCTGGGAAAGTAGGCAATGTTTAGGAATTAAATGCGGATATTTTAACGTGTTGTTTACCTCCAGAGGATATTCTCATCACTGCGTCATTTATTGCCTAGGAGAGACTAAATGACATTTGTAATAATCTCTGAATGATTAGAAGCCCCACTGAGAAATATGTCAATGGGAGATTTGTCTTTTCGAATTTGCGTACTTTCTTTTTGGCCTGATTGTACGTTCCAGTTTTCAGGTACTCAAGACATCGAATCGTTATTTCCAACAGATAAAATCGAATGGGTGTCAACGTCTCCCTTCCTGTGTGACATCGCAATGGAAATCTTTTTTCCATTTTTCCTTTTTTTTAAAAGATCTGAACGTCTCCGCTTTTAATGAAGTTGGCTGTTATCCTGTCCTGCCTAGTCGGCGTTGTTAACGGAAGCACGTAGAATCAATTCGAGAAAATGCATCCGATGCAATCGTCTGCGTCCCCGGAACGTATTCTATGTGAGTGCAGAACTGTCCAATGAAATCGAGGTGTCGTTTTTGACGTGCAGATGGACTCCCCGCTTTCTTCGGACAGGGCATAGACCACTGGCTTGTTGTCTGTCCAAATTGTGAGATCTCGTCCTTCAATCATGCGCCGGAAATATCGCGAAGCTCCCGGTTATAGACACTGTAACGCCGCTTTATTAAGCTGAACCTCTTCGAAAAGAATCTGTGGGTTGTTTTTACGATGGCATCAGCAAGGATGCAGGTTCCATAAAAACACCACCGATGAATCCTTCCTAAAATAGTCCGCCAAGGAAGGAGAAAATAAAACACACTGACTTTCCTTTCGTTCACTGATATATTTATTTAGCGATTAATTTCCCTTTTATTTTAAAGTGGACAAATTAAGGTGGGAATCAGTCTTCAGTAAGAAGAGATTTGTTTTTCTTCTAGATATTTTGATACAATGTTTTTTCTTTTGCCACTATCACAACCGATTTGCGTTTTAGTCAAGTTAAGTCAACTGGAAAATTCAGAGCAAAATGACGCGACGAACAACAACAAACGGAAAACACTATTTTCCAAAAGAATGCGAATTTCCAAGTGCGGACTTCTCACAAGAAGTGTATTTACACATGAACCGAACGCATAATTTATCGTGTTGTCCCGACTCTGGCAACGCAACGACCTCGACTTCTCACTTTGGAGAAGGTATTTTGACTTTTTGCGCTCGACGGAGGATGAAATCGCCTCTTCGAGATGTTAAATTTGGCTGGACAGCGTATGTGTACGCGACGGGGATTGTAATCTGACTCGTTGGGCGGATAAAATCTGACTCCTCGATGCAACTCACATCCATCAGATTCAATGGCCGCGAATTGCATCGATAGGGGAGGATTCTATATGTGTCCGTATAGGACAAGTACGATGCCCTGCGATGAGGACGATGATCGGAGGACACCTGATTAAACAAACCTACGATGATCGGGGGCTGCGGCGATGTACCCACACATCCTTGATGATGTATGCCAGGGATCGAAATAGATTTTTGTTTCAAAGTAAAAAAAAACGCTATTTCACAGATCAAATGGTGGCACGCATGATGTACATGATGTGCCTATGTTACAAAGGGGTCGTCGTTCTATTTGCCCAAGATTCCTTGGAAACACCGATGTAGGCAATATCTAATCTAACTGTATGGCTCCGGTGCACAAGGAGGAAAATTATGTTGTTGACATAAGTCAGCAGAAACTTCGTCGATGGCGGCAAAGGGTCAGGCTCGGTGGCTCTATGTTTGGGTCAATGTGCGGGTAAATAAACGAACACAATGACATACTGTATGTTTAATTTAGTTTTCAGGTGGGTCATAATAGGCATGGCATGGGTAACATTGCCTAAACAATGATCTTATCCATGCCCAAATTCCATGATCGGTTGGTAGCCGATAACGGGGAATTGTCGCAACTGTCGCGGACCTAAGGGTATAGGCGCAATATACAATTGTGAACTATGGAAAGGATATCGGCTCCAGCTGTGTCAACAATACGCTGGCCAGCGTTTGTATATCGGTAATTGAAGACAAGCTGAGCCGATAGGAGATGAACTGGTTCATGGAGTATGAACCAGGAAAGTTCAGAATGTATGGATGCCGTCGGGTAGGTTTTCTTTTCAGGTATGATGCTGCAGGGGAGCTTACGTTGCCCCTAATTGCAGGTAAGTACCATGCCTTTGTATGGTAAGAGGAAGTGGTTAATTTAAAGGGGATGGGCGGTTGTTCGGGAATGTATTAAAGAACCGGCACATCACCCCCCCCCCCTCTCCTCCACCCAGTGACGTAGTCACGAGACAGGTAAGGGGGATTTAGGGGGGATAGTTGTCTTTGAGCGCGGGTACGGGCGCGTGTGCGGGTCGGCTGGCTGTTGTGTCTTGTTGGGGGGCTGTTCTGGAGCGGAAGCTTCTAGAAAGCAGGGCTTAAGTCTTTCGACGCTGACCGTGGATCGCTTGCCTCTAATATCGATCTCGAAGACGCGGAAGCTGATGCGGCGGAAGACTTTGAATGGGCCATCATAAGGGGGGTCGAGGGGTTTTTTGACCTTATCCACCCTGACAAAGACGTGCGTGCGGCTGTGCAGTTCAGGGTGGACGAAGAGTTTTTTGGAGCCGTGCCTGGCTACTGCAGTTGCACTAACCTTACTTAGAAGGCCACGGAGATGTCCCACTTCATGGAGTTGGTGACGCGGTGATTTGCCATCCAGGAAGAGTTCTCCTGGAGGAAGGAGGTTGGTACCGTAGGTGAGCTCTGCTGCCGAAGCTCCCAGCTCCTCCTTAATACTTGTCCTCAGGCCGAGGAGGACAATGGGAAGGGCGTCGAACCATTGGGTGTGGTTATGACACATGAGTGAGGCCTTGAGGGATCTATGCCAGCGCTCTATCATCCCATTGGATTGCGGGTGGTAGGCGGTGGTACGACTTCTTTGGCAGCCAGGAGATTTGTTGGCTGCCTGAATACTGTCGCCTCAAATTGTGGACCTCGGTCCGAAGTTAAAGTTGTTGGTGCACCAAAGCGTATGATCCAAGTTGAGTAAAAGGCCTTGGCGACTGATTCGGCAGTAACTGCCCGGAGAGGTGTCGCCTCTGGCCATCGCGTGCAGCGATCCGTCATAGTGAGGATATAGGAAAAATCTCTTGATGGAGTAAGCGGTCCCACTATGTCTATATGGACATGAGCGAAGCGTGCCATGGGAAGCTTGAATTGAGCTGGGTCCAGTACATTATGTCGCGCTATTTTGCAGCGTTGGCACTGGAGACCAGCACGGGCCCAACCGGTGAGATCTTTATTCATCCGGGGCCAAATGAATTTGCGACGGACAGCAGCGGCTGTCGCTCGGCCGCTGGGGTGGGCTGGGTTGTGGTAAATCTGGAACACGCCCTTACGAAGTTTCTCGTGTATTTGCCCAAGAATCCTTGGAAACACCGATGTAGGCAATATCTAATCTAGCCGTATGGCTCCGGTGCACAAGGAGGAAAATTATTTTGTTGACATAAGTCACCAGAAACCTCGTCGACGGCGGCAAAGGGTCAGGCTGGGTGGCTATATGTTTGGGTAAATGTGCAGGTAAATAAACGAACACATGTGAGATAATGTATGTTTAATTTAGGTTTCAGGCGGGTCATCATAGGCATGGCATGGGTAACATTGCCTAAACAATGATCTTATCCATGCCCAAATTCCATGATCGGTTGGTAGCCGATAACGGGGAATTGTCGCAACTGTCGCGGACCTAAGGGTATAGGCGCAATATACAATTGTGAACTATGGAAAGGATATCGGCTCCAGCTGTGTCAACAATACGCTGGCCAGCGTTTGTATATCGGTAATTGAAGACAAGCTGAGCCGATAGGAGATGAACTGGTTCATGGAGTATGAACGAGGAAAGTTCAAAATGTATGGATGCCGTCGGGTAGGTTTTCTTTTCAGGTATGATGCTGCAGGGGAGCTTACGCTGCCCCTAATTGCAGGTAAGTACCATGGCTTTGTATGATAAGAGGAAGTGGTTAATTTAAAGAGGATGGGCGGTTCTTTGGGAACGTATTAAAGAACCGCCACAAATCCAACAGGTTCTAACTTCCCATCATGTTCCTGTTCTAGTACAACACCCATTGCTGGCTCTGAAACATCACTTTGGATAAACAATGAAGATCCTTCAACAGAGTGTCATAATGAAGTAGCATTAGCTAATTGTTCCTTCGAGAGGCGAAATTCCCTTTCAGTTTACTCTGTCCAAACGATAGTTCTCTTATCATTCTTCTTTACTCCAATCAGGTACTCGTTCAGAGATGCCGGTATGTACGCAGCGTTTTGGAGAGTTGAACGATAAAAATTTAACACCCGCAGATAAGGTCTAAGCTCACACAGATTAATGGGCCGAGGGAACCGCATCAAAGCAAATACCTTGTCTGTCAATAAGGAAACCAAGATACTTGACCTGCTCTTCGCCGAAACGGCACTTGCTAGTGTTGATAACTCAGCCAAATTTTCTGAGGCGACTGAAATCCTGCCTCAAATGCGGGCGAAGTAATCTTTAGTTTTTGATGCTATGAGAATATCACCGATGTAAGCATAGCAAAAATCAAGACCTCTTAGATCTGAGTCTATATACCTCTGGGAAGTCTGTGCTGCATTTGGGAGGCCAAAGGTCATCCCTTTGAACTAAAGTAGTCCGAACGGCGTTGTAACGTCTGTTTTAGGAGTGTGGGGGTTTTTGTTTGGGATGCCAACGTATGGCACTGGTTCACTAAGGTCCCACCGTCTGCTATCGTTCACCACCAAATAAGAAGATAACGTGCAAATGTATGGTTTTACATACAATTTATTTAAAGTAATGTTTTATACAAATAATAATAATTGTTTTGAAAATGTTTTTTTGATTTGTTTCTGTTTAGTTGAGTTTGTTATTTTACAATAAAAGAATGTAACGCCAAGTTTCTTCGAAGAAAACACACGCTTAAAACAGAGAGGACATAATTACGTGTTCGCGCGCATGGGGTGATCGTCCTTGTTTACCTTTAATTTAGCAAATCACTATTTGGGTCCACGTCTAGTTTATTTGTAAATACTATTATTTATTTCGCTACAACTTTCCGAAAGTATTCGCTATTTACTTCGTTACGACTTTCCCGGTGTGTGCGCATTGGCGGTTGCGACTCGACTGTATATGTCCGGCCCCGGTGGCGGTTGAATCTCGACTGACTAATTCCTGGCGAGGAAAAGTTCGTCGCGTCGTGGCAGTGGAGTCATAGCTAAAATCAACTCACTGCCATTTACAAAGAACGTTGAAAAGGGTTGCTATGCCTGTATAGGGGATTTAGTTCCGGGGAATCATCGCCGTATAGGCTGAGTTGGAATCTTTGGTTGTGTGTACCGGGAAATTGGTTTCGGCGGCATAGCCAAGTATGGTCAAGGGTCTTTATCGTTGCGATGGTCGTTTCGTGGAAAGGCGACGCATCATGCTGTTGGCTTGCCAGTAAGAGGGAATTGGTGTGGTTAACCGAAGCAATTTTGGGAAAATGTATGCGGGTCGGTGTAGTTGATGGAGATGGTGAGTGTTTCTTTGTAAATTGGATATGCGTTTATTGCAGAGTATGATTTTCGGGGGAAATTAGAATTGCTTGGTCGCAAGCAGGGAATATGATTTAGATAAAGAATTAACCGGATCGGTTTTGGGAAAATGTATCCAATTGCAGATTTGGGGAGTGGATGCTGTTGCATATTGGGATGTGTTTGTGCATGTTGGTGAAATGGGTTACAGGTTAGGTTAGGGTGATGCGCTGTTACCGGTCAAAATTGGTTGGCATTGTGGGTTGGTTCTCCATGTGGTATAGAGAACCCCCCCAGAAGTATCTTCTAAGGCTTCTGAAATATGATGACAAACCTTATTGAAGTCTACCATCGTAAAGATAGAGTATTGGCGATGCATCACGTCGACACGAATTCCCAGGAAAGGCAAGGCAAACGCCAGTACACAAGTTCCTGAAAACAATGATCAGCGGCGCGCTGATTCCAGGAGCAGTTGAGTTGCCACGGGAACTCCTCGTTGTGCATAACAAGTAATAGAAGGTGATTAAACAATTATAGGAACAGATAAAAATACGTATCGAATCAATCGTTTAGTCGGCTGGCGTCGGAATTACAGTCCACGAAGAGAAAAGGAAGCTGAGACGTCGTCGAAGAGGCGCCATTCGCAGACCAATAACATAGACCAACCTTGCAATCTGTATGAAAACTTGTGTAGATGTGTTGCATGTATTTTGCAAACAATGCTAAATATAATATAGAAAACTGCGGGTATTCACGTGCCTGTTGTGATGGCGAACTACTTCCCCTCTAACGTCAAAGTTCCTCCTTTCACTAGGGCCGGATTGTTGTGTAGATGTTGCGAATTGTTGCACGTTACAAATTGCGTGCAGCGCAAAATTAAAAATAATACAAGGACACGTTCGTTTACTTATTTATTTTTATTATACTGTCTCTAGTTTGTCTTTTTTTTTATACAATTTCGCGCTCTCACATTGAGATTGCATACCTATACTACGTGTTTTTGATCTGGCGCAAGACTAATGACCTTGCCCGGTAAAAACAAATCATTATGGCAAATTTAACAAGCCTCCGGACTTGCTAAATAAGGCCAAGACCGGTTCCCGGTTGTAGTGCCGATGATGATGATGATGTGTTTTTAATAATAAACAATTTAGAATTAATAAATTTACGGTATTGTATAGATTTACGGATGAATTTACATAGAAAAATAGACTAATAAATTCTGCAGTACATCGACTCTTTTCAACGACTAATTATACACCAACTTTGTTACTCCTCCCTTCACGAATTTACATAGACGAGAGAATCAAATCGCTCATTGGCGTCCTTTTATATTCGGAGACAAATTTACACCCACCTTACCATTTATGTATTTACTGGAATTTGGTTTCGGCTCTTGCTGGCCTGAACCCCCTTCCAGTGAATCGTCAGGTGCACAAATATATAATGGCAAGGTAACGGCAAATTTGCTGTGAAGGGCCATCATACCTAAAAATCTGTTTGAAAATATTCATGGTCTTCGTTAAGAGAATTTTGTAGTTCTTTTGGGGTAAGAATTACAACATTTACGAGATAGGGGATAAAAAGAGAGGAACATGTTTGTATGTACATTTCCCATTCGAGTTATGACTATTCATGGTTGAATAAACTGTACGAGTTATATACGATGGAAAGTTTGACCATGAACCGCTTTTAGGATAGGATAATGTTAGGGAAAAATATCCAGTGAATCGTCAGGTGCACAAGTATATAATAGCAAGGTAACGGCAAATTTGCTGTGAAGGGCCATCATACCTAAAAATCTGTGTGAAAATATTCTTGGTCCTCGTTAAGAGAATTTTGTAGTTCTTTTGGGGTAAGAATTACGACATTTGCGAGATAGGGGATGAAAAGAGTGGAACATGTTTGTATGTACATTTCCCATTCGAGCTATGACTATTCATGGTTGAATAAAGTGTACTAGTTATATACGATGGAAAGTTTGACCATGAACCGCGTTTGGGATAGGATTATGTTAGGGAAAAGTATTTTGAAAGTGATTTGAATGTAGAATGAAATGTGCTATTGATGGGTGGTAAAATGTTAATTTTAGTATGGAATGTGTGTAATTATGGGATAATGACGCGAATTTGCGTAATTAATTAGATGGAAAGGGAGGGTGGAAATTATAATTAAAATTGTTAAGTATCTAACAGGTGTGCTATTGAGTAACGATCAGGTGTAGTGATTGTATTCAGGATTCTGTAGTCGGCACATGGTCGCCATTCACCATTACTTTTTTAACCAGATGAAGAGTACTTGCCCAAGGGCTATTGGAATGCTGACAAATTCCATGTACAAGCATGTGCTAAAACTCCGCTCGAGCTTCCCGGAGTTTATACTGAGTTAAACGACGCGAACACTGGCTTACCGGAAGACCAGAAATTCCTTCTTGGATTAACTTTTGCTGGACGAGCGAATACAATTATTAGATCGTATATACAATACTTTGAACTCAAACGTAAATTTTCAGTTTTCTTGGAATGAGAAATAAACTTGTATGACTAGTTTTGTGACAAAATATTTTCAACTGAAATCAACTGGGGGAAAATTCTTTAGTGGCTTAATTGCTTTTTTACCAGGAAGATTTAATAACCCTAACAAAGGACGAAGATGTCTTATTTCAACAGGACAACGCTCCTATCCATACAGCATGAACAACAAAACAGTAGTTTGGCGGATTTGTAGTCAAGTCGAATGTTTGATGATGACGGTGAAGTGTTCCGCCGAACACTGTTCACACCAAGGCACAACGGAGCGAATGCGGCACCTTAATAAAAACACAGCGAAAGGTTTGTTTTAAATTTTTCTTTATTTTATTGTTGTTAAATCCAGGATTTACTGCACTGGAACGCCCGTGGCGATTTCACAAAAAGGTATTACTTAATATAGCACTTAATTACTCGCCGACACGTTACACTCGACACACTCGCGACCTTTGGTGGTTCATTTACTTTTCGTTTAACAATTCTGACTGCGACGACACACGAAATCGACTCTCGTTGGGAATGGAGGATCTGACCTCCGTGAATGTTACTTGACGACTGACTGTCGCGGCGGTTGGGTTGCGCGGATCCTGTCTCTCGAATGTAGACTGCTGCGTTGGGCGGATCCTGTATCTCGACTGTTGTACCCAAGGATTAACCTCAAAGGACGCGCGGTGAGTTTTCTTTCCCCGAGAGGAACGTGAAGTTTCTCTTTGTCATTGTGAATTGGCGAGGATCTCTCTGGTTGGTCATATAACGTGTGCCAATAGATCCATTGTTTTCTCATGCAGCGAAGATCATGGGAAAACGGAAATGAAAAAAGAAGAAGGAACAAAGGGGCATCATAGGATCATTGTGTAGCTGCTTAATAGCCTGCAACGTAATTAGGACAATGGTGCTATAAGGAATTTCGGTATACAATGGTAATTGTGTCCCGTATCTTAGCTGGCGGCAAGGCTCGGATTATGTTTCCACGTTTGCAGGGAATGCTGGCTAACAGGGGCGCCGGTAAGGTTTTCGAATTTACAATGTCTGTATGATGTATAGAATTATTTTCAGGAATTTAGCACGATGGGTTAAATGTCCTTCGTAAGGCAATGTTTGTCAGTTTGTTGTGTCCTTCGATCGCCGAGCGGGTGTAGGAGGATTGGTCGGACTTGTGACCCACGTGTCTGTGGGCACGTGGGGTTGTTGCCTCCCAGATGTATTTTACCTCTGTTTCAGGTGTGGTGGAGGACTTTTGAGGGCACGTGTCTGTGGGCACGTGTAATTTATCTATAGGTGTGTGTTCCTTGGTGGAACGACGACATCCCGACCAATAGTGGATTGTGTGGTTCGTAGAACCGCCACAGTCATTTCGAAAGAATGGAATTACGTTTTTACGGTGGCCCTTTAAATCCAGACATAAAACCTACTGACAACCTATGGGGGATCCTGGCAAGAGTGGTTTACGATCTGGAAAAGCCAGAAATTCTAAACGTGAAACAACTTAAAGAAAAAATTGTTGAAGCATGGCATAATATAACGGTTGAAGTGCTAGCGATCTTATTTCCAGTCTGTCACGAAGATTGTTAACTTATTTTATTATTATTATTATTATTATTATGATTATTATTGTTATTATTATTATTATTAGTATTATTATTATTATTATTATTATTATTATTATTATTATTATTATTATTATTATTATTATTATTATTATTATTATTATTATTATTAGTATTATTATTATTATTATTATTATTATTATTATTATTATTATTATTATTATTATTATTATTATTATTATTATTATTATTATTATTATTATTATTATTATTATTATTATTATTATTATTATTATTATTATTATTATTATTATTATTATTATTATTATTATTATTATTATTATTATTATTATTATTATTATTATTATTATTATTATTATTATTATTATTATTATTATTATTATTATTATTATTATTATTATTATTATTATTATTATTATTATTATTATTATTATTATTATTATTATTATTATTATTATTATTATTATTATTATTATTATTATTATTATTATTATTATTATTATTATTATTATTTATTGGCCTGTGGGAACCCGGAAGTTCATGACCTCATCGACTCGACTCCTCCATCGTACCATGTCTTGTGCACTCACCTTCCACGGTTGACCATCTGATCCGATCTTCTCAAGGTCAAACCTAACATTGCCCTCCCATCTCCGTCGCGGCCGTCCTACGGTCTCTTTCCCGTTGGTATACCGTCAAGAATTCTACGCACGGTCCTATCGTTCTCCATTCGAGCCAGATGTCCGGCCCATCTTAATTTTCGCGACCCGATTACTCCCGCTATTGTAGGTTTGCGGTATAGCTCTTCCGATTCGTGGTTGTGGAGTTTCCTCCAATGTCTTGCCTCCTCGTCATATTTACCTCCAAAGATACTCCTCAAAACTTTATTCTCGAATACGCGGAATTTGTTTTCTTCCTTCCTTCTTGTTTTATGAGACCCCATATTTCGCATCCGTATAGAGGAATTGGTATGATTATGGTTCTATAGACACGGAGCTTAATGTTCCGTGACAGCAGTTTACTGACTGCGTGCCAACTAGCGTTGCCGGAATGCAGTCTTTTGTTAATTTCCTTCGACATTTCGTTACTGGCCGTCAGTATTGTTCCCAGATATTTAAATTCTTTAACTTTTTCAAATATCTTGCCCCGGACGTTTATGTATTCCCTGAGGTCCACCTGCTCTCGCCCTAATCATGTATTTTGTTTTGTCTTCATTTATTTCTAGGCCCAACTCTTTTGCCGCTTGCATGATGATTTCACTGTTTTTACTAACAGTCTCTAGATTATCGCCCAGAACAGCGATGTTATCCGCATATGCGAGCACTTGTGTGACCCCGTTCAAGGATGATCCGGCCGTGTTGCCGTCTTGTACCTTCCTGATAACATACTCGAGCACAAGCTTAAAGAGACATGGTGAGTGGCCATCCCCCTGTTTTAGTCCGTCCCGGATTTCAAATGGTTCTGAGAGGTTGTTTTCTGTTCTAACTCGCCCTTTATTTTCGTTCATCCAAATTTGAATGAGGGCGGGATATTTTTTGGGGATTCCCAGCTCAACGAGAATATGGTAAAGTCTTTGCCTTGCGACTGAGTCGTAGGCTTTTTTGAAGTCAACGAACAGTTGGTGAACCGTCTCTTCGTATTCCCTCTTCTTTTCCAACAATTGCCTTACTCTGAACATTTTGTCGCTCGTTGACCGGTTCCTACGGAATCCGCATTGGTAGTCTCCCAGTATTTCTTCTGCGTACGGTGTGATTCTCGCCAGAATGAAATTTGTTAGTATTTAGTATGTGGTTGGGAGCAATGATATTCCTCTGTAGTTTTCGCAGTCAGACCTATCGCCTTTTTCGAGAATGGGGACGACTATGGTATTGAGGAAGAAATTAAAGCTAGTGCACCGTATATGTTCCCACAAATAAATAACGTCTTTGAAAGGAGAGATTATAATGATATTCCATGTTTACGAGTCCCACGGACTTCAGAGACCTGTCAAACTCTGCTGAACGCAGGACTTACCCTGGAACACATCAACTCCAATGAAGAGCTCATAGTAGTCCAGGATCCGCAAAAGAAAGCGAACTCAATTGGTGCTTGTTTCGAGGCAGTATATGGTATGAACGAATCCATTCATTCTAACCGCAACCTGGAAAATAGGGTTCTCCAAAACCATATTTTGCTACGCAATGAACTTAACAGTTAGCGTCTCGAAAGTCGAACTTTCACGACCTTTAGTGAAAACAATAGAGCGGATTCCCCTCTTAGAAATCGAAATACAGGTATGTTTGGGCGCAAGGATGAACTTACGAACATCCTTAGCACAAGAAATCCTTTGGAATAGATGTTATTCCAAACATTGTTCTAAAGCATTTGCCTCTTGGAGCAGTGAAGGCTTACACAATTTGGTTCAACAACGCTCTAAATAATGCATATTATCCAATAATTTGGAAAACTGGAGACGTCCACCCCATCACCAAAAAAGGGCAAAGACCGGAGCAACTCCGCTAATCTTCGCTCGTTTAGTTTGCTTCCAAACATCACCAAGGTATTTGAAAAAATTATAAATAAAGCATTGATAAACTTGCGTGGTGAAAATGGTATTATTCCGAACAAGCAGTTCGGTGTCAGATCGAAACACGACACCGTTTATGCCGCGACGAAACTTGTTTCAGACCTACAATGGAACAAGGCAAAGCGAGAATGCACAGTGGCCTGTTTGGTTGACCTTGAAAAGGCCTTCGACTCCGTATGGTTAGAAGGACTTGTATATAGGTTATCAAATCTAGGTATGACCGAATATTCATTGTACATTATCTACGATATGATAATGGGGAAACAATTTGTGGTGAAATGTGGAGATATAATCTCTAACAAGACCTTTCACATCAAAAGCGGCTTATAGGTGAGGGGTGGTGAGTTCTCCCATTTAGTTTAACATTTACACTGGTGATCTAGTGGGTTCTCTCAACCATGCCGTTCCATACGCCGACGACATTGTGGCGTATAGATCTGAAGAAAAGATGAATGTCATCAACAGACTTCTGCAAGATGACTTCAATAGAATCAAACCTTTTTGGGACGACTGAAAATTAAAGATCAATTTTCAGAAAACAGAAACTATACTTTTCAGAAGGCCCTTGTCCTGTGCAACTTTCTCACCTCCTACCCAAACAAATACACAATTGAAGTTTCTTCGCGTTCGGGCACTTCAGACCGCTGTATCGTGTGAACTAAATTTCTTCAAACCAACAGCAACGCTAACGAGAAATCTCAGCGCCAGTGTCCACAGTTAGGCTCGTAGTTGCTTTACGGCCAATGTCCAAAGGGAGGTGGACTACTGGGACTTTTGCCGGCGGAATCTTAGAACAGCGTGTATTGGATTGCAAGTTTAATTCGGCCGGGTTGGGGGTGTCCGACCCGACCAGTTGACGTTTCCCGACTTATTTTCCGCTTTTTGTCGACACCCTGCCGCCGTGTGGTTGTGTCGCCTGCGAGTTTGGTCCGGTTTCTTGCCCTTATTTTGGGCAATGTCACTCTGGTCGGCTCTTTGTTCTGTACTGGCAGAATTAGAACGGCTTCGGCCTGCCCTGCGCCTACGGTGTCTTCGTCGATTCGTCTGTTCGTCGTACGTTTTGAGCCCTCTTCGCTTGTTTTGATGTGGCTTGTTTTGCCATTTACGACCTCCCTCCATTAGAGGTTAACGGTGCAGATCAGTGGGGTATTACGGCGGGTATTAGAGTCCTAGGGCTCCTCGATAGTGTAGTGGTTAGTATACCCGCCTGTCACGCGGGAGACCGGGGTTCGTTTCCCCGTCGGGAAGCCTCTGGCGCAAGACTAATGACCTTGCCCGGAAAAAACAAATCATTATGAAAAAATTTAAGAAGCCTCAGAACTTGCTAAATAAGGCCAAGACCGGTTCCCGGTTGTAGTGCCGATGATGATAATTAGAGTCCTAGCCGTTCTAGGGGGTGTACAAGTTAGTGAATTGTGGATTTTTTCCATTTTTTCCTGTAACCGCACTTTTCCCACGTGTGACCATTTCAGCCACAAAAGTCACAGTAACATTGAATGCTGTACACTCTACGAGTCGATGTCGCTGGTGGTTTGGATGTAGGGTGTTGGACCAGTCCCTGATTTGCTTGATTCTGGGACACCCTCTGGTAATATTGTGGCCTGTTTCTTTGAGGTGGTGGATTGCGTGGAGTTGGTTGTGCATCTTGTACAGGGCAATCCCCAATATCATGGCCGTATTGTCTGCAATCTCTGCAGAACGGTGTGTTACGTCGTCTTAGGCACTCGTCGTAAAGGTTTCTTTTTATTTTTTTATTAGACTTCTCTCGGGAGAGGCGAACCTATAGCGCCGGGCGGGCGCCCCGAGATGCCACCAAATAACTGTTGCAGTTCTTTTTGAACAGTTGCAGGTTGTAACGCTCCGGGAACACTCGCGTGGGAAGGGAGCTCCACAGCTTCCCCGCTCTGTAACAGAACGAGTTCTGATTCAGGGATGTTCGCGCCGTCGGGAGATGAACCACAAACGGGTGCGATCCGTCGGATTGTCTTGTGGAGCGCATATAAACCGAAATGCATGGAACAATACCAAGAATCTCCGAGGAACAGCACCCGTGATAATATCTGTAAAACAGATAGAGGTCGGCTACGCGCCTTCGATGTGATAGCGACTGTAGTCCCGACGTCAGCGCCGAGTCCCCGATCAGGCGGATCGCTCGTCTCTGTATGCTCTCACGTAAGTCGAGGGTATATTTAGGAGCCGAGCTCCAAACATGAGAGCAATATTCGAGAGCGGGTCTAATTTGGGATTTATATAGGAGAAGAAGTTGGGCCGGAGTAAAATATTTCTTGGCTCTAAAAAGATAGCTCAGTTTTCCTGAGGCTGACCTGGCGATGTTTGACACGTGTTTATGCCATGATACATTCCGACAGACCGTGACGCCGAGCAATTTCAAACTTTCCCCAGCCTCGAGGGCCCGGCCATTCATCATCACCTGTGGAACCGATGATCCAGTTTTCTTTGTGAATGTTGTATATTGTGTCTTCGCTGCATTGCAGTCTACAAGATTGGCCCTTCCCCACTGCAGGACTTTATCCAGATCCCGATTCAGAGAGTCAATCTGTCTACCTCTCAGCTGGTGCGACGTTGATGCACCAATCGCCCGATCACTCGAAAAGGAGGAAACAAGCGTACTATCATCCGCAAAACTGAACACTTTGTTATCCGTTGTCTCCAACAAATCATTTATGTGAAGCAAGAACAAGGTTGGAGCCAAAATAGAACCTTGGGGCACCCCCGAATTGACAGGATACAGATCCGAACACTCGCCGTCCACAACAACCCGGATCGATCGATTCTCGAGGAAGCTCCTCGTCCAGTCGCAAAACTGTTGGGAGAGTCCATATGAACGAAGTTTGCTCAGCAACGCCCCGTGCCAGACGCGGTCAAAAGCCTTGGAGATATCCAATGCGACCGCCCTTGACTCACCATGCCGTTCAATCGCAGATGTCCATATATCGGTTGTAAGTGTCAAAAGGTCTCCTGTGGACCGCCTGCCACGGAATCCCTATTGACGATCATTCAGAAGTCCGTTGCACTCCAAATACTTAACCAACTCTGTATTGATGACTTTTTCCATTACTTTAGATCAAATAGACAGTAATGCTATCGGACGGTAATTTTGTGGGAGACACTTTTTTCCCGTCTTTGGGAATGGCTGAACTCGAGCGATTTTCCAGCAGGCAGGAAAGGTCCTCCGTGCATAAGATAAGCGGAAGAGTCTGCCAAGAACCGGCGATAGTTCTGGAGCACAGTTCTTAAGGACTATTGCTGGTATTCCGTCCGGGCCGGTTGCCTTCCTACAATCCAATTCACGTAGAATGCGGTGAATAGTGCGCGGACGAAATCTCACATACCGCATGCAAGACCGTACCGGCGAGATCACAGGTGGCTCCAAAAGGCCGGGATCGAGGTTTGAATTCGCGGAAAATAAATTCGCGAACACATTAGCTTTATCCTTTGAATTTGTGACTAACGTCCCGCTGTCTGTCACCAACGGGGGAAAGAGGGGGATGTGAAGTTACCGCTGCGCAACAAAGATGTGTCGAATCAGTTGATGAATCGACCTGGGTCTCAGTTAGGACAAAGATATTAGGTTTTGTTGTTTGCAAATATTGGTGGACGGCGTTTACATTCGTATTGGTGAAACCGATGCCCCTGATGTTACAAAACGCCCTTCACCAGTCGAGCGTGGGCAGATCCTCGAGAGCGAGCCCAGTTATGCGATGACGAACCTCCTAAAGTTCCATTATTTATCATGATATCTGCATGATGTTCCCCCTGACATAGTCCCCCCCGGAGATCCGAATGAAAGACTAGTTTACCACCGGAATTCTTTATATCAGAAGGCACCATCATGACTTATCCCCGTGTCAGTCCGGGCCATCAGCCACACATCCGAGACACCGTCGAAGATTTCTCTCGGCGATATCGCGGAATGTACAGCGTGACGGGGTGGTATCTCACCTTGGGACCGACTACCACCTAACCAACCTTTTCTCGAACCGGTCCATCAGCCAAGCTCCGAAAGATGGCCAGGGATTTCTCCCAACCATTTCACGGAGCCTATAGCTTGATGCCCCCTTTTGTTGCAAAAACTGCACGTCATGCATGCAATTAAGGGGTGTGGCATGCGAGTGTTTGGACCTGGGCGGGCGTATCATTGTGGTATAAATCATCACCGCCCTGTCAAGGTGCTATTACCCCAGGTCCTCCGGGTTTAGACCCGTTTGCTGGCTTTAATGGCTTAAATGGCTTTCTCACAGGTTGGGGGCGCCTTGACCTGTAAAGGTTCGAGTGGTGTCAACCGGCCTACTATGAATATCCCCAGCTATCTGAGACGCCTCGTTCACAGGTGGATATTTCCTGTTGAACAACTCCTGTGCGTTTGGTGTTAATTCCGTATAAGTCTGATTTTGCTCGGTGGTTTTGTTGAAATCAGTTGATGCGTCCCCGGGACGGCAAAAAGGGTTTGGTGCATTCAGAGTATAGTATGGGCTATAAGAACGTCCCTGTGAATAATGAGGTGGATTAGTTAATGTTTGGCTCTGTTTCCTGTCTTCTGGCCGGCCAAAAAGGTGTGGCATATTCACAGGGTTGTGTCGGCTATACCAGGCTCCCTGGAATAATTAAGTGTACATAGCAATGTTTGGTTCGACGGAGTTTCCCTACTTAAGAATGTTGAAAAAGGGTTAGTACTATGCATGATCGGTGTTGTGACGATGGTGGAGTTGTGACTTGGATTGAAAACTGCCTCCAGGTGAGAAAGTGTTTCATAGTTTTCAACCTTAGTTGTGCCTCTCATACCATAAAAATCCCTTCTTCTAAGCATCTCCGTCTGTGCCCCTTCCATTTAGAGGAGGTGCGTAATGATATCTTCGAGAGGCTCTTCGCCGAACGCCAATAGATGGCTTCGGAAATGGTCCTTTCTGATACCGACCATTAGTACGGGGTTCGCCAACCCCTCAATTTGGGTGGCGAATGCTATAGCACCACAGCTTGTTTCACACGAGAACCGATAGTTGTGAATACAACTCCTCATACGACTCTTGGGGCAATAACGTAGTCCGGATTCGCCGCTCAAACTCTTCGAAAGTTACTGGGGTTGCCTCATTGATCATCCGGTAGGCTTCTCCGTCTAATCCTATGGGCAACCACCTCAAGCATCTCTGTTCTTTCTCCTTGGACAAGCACCTTAGGGTCCTGGTACAGCTTCCAATGAACATATGTAGTTCCAAAGCTACTGTAGGACCCGTTTGTACATTAAATACCGGCACCGTTCTGTTGACTAGGTCCAGAACTTTATCAGTTCCCATCACGGTGTTTGTGGCTTGGGCTGATTTGGAAGAAGGAGCGTTTCTCTTTTCCTTGGTGACCGGTATTTCGGTGGAAGAATGTATGTCTTCGAGCGAAGTTTCAGGGGGGGATGGGGTTGGGTCTACTTTATTTTGCTGCCTCCTTTTCATTTATTAGGAGAACGTGGGAAAATAGAAGAGAAAACGTAACCGAAAAGGGAGAACGAGACCTGTGACTAATGCGAACGAGTGAAAAGAGAAGAAACTGAACAAACGCACAAGAGTGAAAATAAATTCGTCAATAGTTGACTAAACATTTTCTTTCGAGAGAAAGAAGTGTGAAATACCAAAAAGAGGATTGGGTCTAAAACCGACAATGCAAAAAATGAACAAAAAGCGGAGTCAAAACGGAGCAATGAAGACCGGACACTGTATTAGTCAGAATAACGATTGTGCGACCCGCTTTACAAAAATGTTCACTTTGAATCAAGCGAACGATTATATCAACGCTGAAGGGAACCCAGATTAACCTCGCCTGAATAAAAAGAATTAACAGAAGAAAAACACTAGAAAACAAAATCGAGAATTGACAATAAGATGATTTGACCAATAAAATGGTTGAACAAAAAAAACAACGGTTGTTCAATACGAACCGGAAAACCAGAAAAGAACACGAGAAGAGCAAGAGTACGATGTTAAAATGAATTTGAGAAACTGACATACGACAAGAATATCAGGCTTAACTATTTATAAATGTTGATGTATGGCGTTTAAAGTTCTATTAGTGGAACCGAGTTCTCTGAGATTTGCAAATGCCATTATCAGTTGAACGTTGACAGTGTTTCGCAAGCGCACCAGGTACCACAGCGACGGGCTGTCTATCATTGAGTAGCTTACTAAATTGATCGCATGTTGATAGTCTCCCCGGAGATCCGAATGCGGGACTAGTTTACCTCTGGAATTTCTTATGTCAGAGGGTAACATCATGGCTGTCCAAGATCCGAAAGATAGCCAACGATTTTTCCCAACCATTCTACAGAGCCTTTAGCTTACTGGGGTGGTATTTCGAAGGGCGCCTGGGCGCTGGGACTCCACCTACCGCTCAATCTTTAATCGCCTTTTGCGACAAACCGGCCTAGCTGGGGCTAGATTCTAGGGGACGTGAGCACTGCAAGTAAAAGTTTTCCTGTAATGTATTCGTAGCACTCGGTTGATCCGTGGACGTTGCTATCTCTGTTGAACTAATTTTAATTTCCTGCTCTTGTGCCTACTATCAAGGCAATTTTTTTTTATTACACTTCTCTCGGAAGAGACGAACCTATAGCGCCGAATGGGCGCCCCGAGATGCGACCAAAAAACGGTTGCAGTTCTTCTTGAACAGCTGCAGGTTGTAACGCTCCGGGAACACTTGCGCGGAAAGGAAGTTCCACAGCTTCACCGCTTTGTAACGGCACGAGTTCTGATGCAGGGATGTTCACGCCGTCGGGAGATGAACCGCAAACTGGTGCGGTCCGTCGGATTGTCTTGTGGAGCGCACATAAACTGAATTGCGTTGCACAATATCACGAATCTCCGAGGAACAGTACCCGTGATATTATCTGTAAAACAGACAGAGGTCGGCTACGCGCCTTCGATGTGATGGCGAGTGGAGTCCCGACATTAGCGCCGAGTCCCCGATCAGGCGGATCGCTCGTCTCTGTACGCTCTCAAGTAGGTCGAGGGTATGTTTAACATGTCCAAACATGAGAGCAATATTCGAGCGCGGGTCTAATTTGGGATTTATATAGGAGAAGAAGTTGGGCCGGAGTAAAGTATTTCTTGGCTCTAAAATGATAGCTCAGTTTTCCTAAGGCTGATCTGGCGATACCCGATACGTGTTTATGCCATGATACATTCCCACAGACCGTGACGCCGAGCAATTTCAAACTTTCCCCAGCCTCGAGGGCCCGGCCATTCATCATCACCTGTGGAACCGATGATCCAGTTTTCTTTGTGAATGTTGTATACTGGGTCTTCGTTGCATTGAAGTCGATAAGATTGGCCTTTCCCCACTGCAGGACTTTATCCAGATCCTGATTCAGAGAGTCAATCTGTCTACATCTCAGCTGGTGTGACGTTGATGCACCAATCGGCCGATCACTCGAAAAGGAGGAAACAAGCGTACTATCATCTGCAAAACTGAACACTTTGTTATCCGTTGTCTCCAACAAATCATTTATGTGAAGCAAGAACAAGGTTGGAGCCAAAACACCCAAATTAACAGGATACAGATCCGAACACTCGCCGTCCACAACAACCCGGATCGATCGATTCTCAAGGAAGCTCCTCGTCCAGTCGCAAAGCTGTTGGGAAAGTCCATATGAACGTCCCTCAATCGCAGATGTCCATATGTCGGTTATAAGGGGCAAAAGGTCTCCCGTGGACCGCCTGCCACGGAATCCCTGTTGACGATCATTCAGAAATCCGTTGCACTCCAAATACTTAATTAACTCAGTATTGATGACTTTTTCCATCACCTTAGATAACATAGACAGTAATGCTATCGGTCGGTAATTTTGTGGGAGACACTTTTTTCTCGTCTTTGGGATTGGCTGAACTCGAGCGATTTTCCAGCAGGCAGGAAAGGTCCTCCGTGCATAAGATAAGCGGAAGAGTCTGTCAAGAACCGGCGATAGTTCTGGGGCACAGTTCTAAAGGACTATTGCCGGTATTCCGTCCGGGTTGGTCGGCTTCCTACAGTCCAATTCACGTAGAATGCGTTGAATAGTACGTGGACGAAAACTCACATCCCGCATGGAAGACCGTACCGGTGCGATCACACGTGGCTCCAACAGACCAGCATCGAGGTTTGGATTTACGGATAATAAATTCACGAACACATCAGCCTTATCCCTTGGATCTGTGACTAACATTCCACGGTCCGTCACCAACGGAGAGAAAGAGGAGGACGCGAAGTTACTGCTGACAACCCTTGCCATTGACCAGAAGGAGCGCGAACCAGTTGCGTTCTGAAGGAGTGTATTGGTCACTCTGTCGTTCTAAGCCTTCTTCGCGGTATCAATCGTCCGGTTGCAAGCGTTTCTGATCCTAACAAAATTCGTTCTGTTAACATCGGTGGGATTGGAGCCCCATTGCTTAAAAGCTCTATTTTTTGCCGCTGTAATCTGCTCCCATCCGCTCAAACCAAGGTTTATCAGACGAACTTCATTAGATGGAATGTGGAATGTAGATCTCCAACCGGAGAAGAATAATCTCGATGACCGACTCCGCGCAAGCGTTAACATCGAAGTCTCCGAAGCACACCTCCGACCATGCAAAGGATGCGAAGAAATCTCGCACATCGCCCCAATACGCAGCCCCATACTTCCACATATGGCGAAGCTGCCTAGGCCGGTTATTCGCTTGAAATACAAGTGCTTGCGCTACAGGTGCCAAGCAGTGATCTGATTTTCCCAGTGGCGCAGAAACCTCTATGGTATAAATATTCGATTCGGATGTCAAAAACAGATCCAGGGTGTTCGCATAATCGCCTCTGGCATCCGGCGCTCGCGTGGGTTCCTCCGCGAGTTGAGTCAAATTGTGGCTAACAGCGAAAATCACCGCCAGCCTCCCAGCGTCGTCGGTTCTGTTAGGATGTAACAACCAGCGGGAATTGTGTACATTAAAATCGCCAAGGACAACAATTTCAGAAGCTGGGTGGTTGATCTATATCCAGTCGATGTTAAGTGAAAGCTGTTGAGTGTCGCCGGTCGATCGTCATTCGAGGAGCGGTAAAGACAACAGAGAAATTTAACAGAATACCTCAGCACGACCCTCAACTATATGATGTCCATGTTATTGGGTTCCAACGACTCCATCCTCTGGCAAGCTAGATCGGACCGCGCGAAGACGCAGACTCCGCCCTTAAAATGGAATCTCGAATGTAAATCGTATCCTGAGCAACGAAGATATGTCGAATCAGTTGACGAATCGACCTGGGTCTCAGTTAGGGTAAGGATATCAGGTTTCGTTGTTTGCAAACATTGGTGGACGGCGTTTACATTCGTATTGGTGAAACCGATGCCCCTGATATTACAAAATGCCGGTAGCAGTCGAGCGTGGGCAGAGCCTCGAGAGCGAGCCCGATTATGCGATTACGAACTTCTTAAAGTTCGGTTATATCTGCATGATGTTCCCCCTGACATAACCCCCCCCCCCCCCCCCGGGGGTGCCGGGGTGCCGGGGGTGGCATCTCACCTTGGGACCGACTACCACCTAAACCAACCTTTTCTCGAACTGGTCCATCAACCAAGCTCCGATAATGGCCATGGATTTCTCCCGACCATTTCACGGAGCCTATAGCTTGATGGGGTGGTATTTCACTAGGCGACAGTATAGCGTTTGTGATGATAGTGGCGAACGTGTGATTCGAAATGACGCTATGACAGTTAGAACCACTACAAATTAATCCAATGCTCAACACATCAGGCCACTGCCGCGTATACGAATATGATTTTTAACTCAAGTACATTCGACTAATGTGGAAATGCTATATTATTGCTATGGTATACGGCATTAAAGGATGTGCTTTTGGTGGTGTTGTTCTTCACTATTGGTCGGTATATCTACTAGAAACGCCACAACAGTACGTTGGGACCCCGCCTACCACTCGGCCTTTAGTCACCTCTTACGACAAGCCGGCCTAGCTGTGAGGATATTTTAACGCCCTACTCACAGTCTTGACTAAAATAAATACAACCCCGGCGGTGCCCAAGGTTTCTTCCAAAACTATTACTTTTCCAGAGAAAGCTATCCGAAAAAGGACAGCAGCCCGGAACCTGTGTATAAGACCTCATTGAGAGGCCATTATAGATCAGTGAGTTTAACGAAGTACATGTATATTCAAGAAATCATCTGGATAGCTCGGATTATTCAGATGCCTATGCTTTGAAGATGGGCCAAGGCTAATAACCTTGCCCGTAAAAATAATTATTATAGAAAATTTAGCAAGCCTCGAGACTTGCTAAATAAGGCCAAGACCGGATCCCGGTTGTAGTGCCGGTGATGATAATGATGACGATGCTTTGAAGGCAACGGTATTATATTTACCTTGACTAAGAACGATTCTAACTCCCAATGAAAATAATCTCCACAATACTTAAGATGCCAAATATTACTGACCTTTACAAATCTTCAACTAGTGCAAAGTCGATGCGAAAAAGGTTTTGGAGTTCACCCTATTATCATAATGGAATGCACTCGCACTCTAAAAGGATGCTGTTCGATATTCGCTCTTATTTTTAGCATAAAAAGGACAAGTTTTGCATTTAGTTAAAAATCAATTTTCACGGATTTTGTTTGTCCTTAGATTGGGAAAGGGTTCCCAGCCATGTACTGTCGTCAATGCATTGGCACCGGTTCAACGGCAGGGGAGATTTTCTCTGGAAAACCTCCAATCAAACAAATGCCCTTTTGTGTGATTAAAGGAAAATTATTGACATCATTCAAGGACCATTACTTTGGCTGAGTCCATATACTTTACACACATTAAGGCGGTACATGCATTTACAGAGCCGACCAGACTCCCCAAATGGCACCTGCTCTCATGGGCAATCCAAATGTTTATATCTCCTTGCGTCCATAATCGTTGTCTAGAGACCATTATAAAAATTTGTAATAAAATGAAAACAAATAAAAAATTATTTATGTCCTAACATTAGCCGCAATCATCCTTCCCCTTCTCGATCTCGAAAAATGGGACCCGTCTTCGATCAGCACTGATCCACGGTCCAGCTATGTCCATTCCCCGGCTAGCGCTATGAATATTTATGAAAGATGGTCGCTCTTAAAACTGGACGGGGAATGAGCATATACACGTCTATATAAATATCTACCTGTCGTACGAAACACAAAGAATAAAAAAAATTAAAAAAAGTAATAATAAAAAACGAGGAGATATGAAAAATGTGGCCGAGAGGCGCGAAGATTTTTGGATAAAAAACATTTTTCTTCTATTTTGACACTTTATTTTCGAAACGATCTCGCAGGTTCTCATGTGAAAGGCCAGGCTCAGTCTTAATGTAGTGAGGAGGCACAAAGGATTTTTTGTGTCGAATTTCGTGTTTTCGTGTTCGTCGTTGCTGAGCCTGGGCCCTTTTCAGGCTTTCTGTCCGTCAGTTCGTTCGCCCGGTCCCCGCCTGTCCTTTGATTTTTTATGTGGATAACTTGATTGTATTATAGTTGGCGTTATGACTAACAAAACGACTGTGATGAGGATGACGAAGTCGATGTCGATGTCGACGGCGACGACAAAGACGGTAACGGCGTCGTCGGAGCTGGTGCCGATGTCGGAGCCGGTGTTGGAGTCGGTGCCAGTGCCAGTGCCGTTGCCGATGCTGTTGCCATTGCGCTGATGCCGATGCCGGTGGCGATGGTGCTGGAGATGATGATGGCGATCTATTTCATTTGGTTACACGATCCCAATTATGGTTTTTGAAATCTTAAGCACTGCTTGTGGAATCCTCCCAGTCGTCTTGGTTAAAACGACGTCCCGTCAAAATTTACGACAAATTAAACGATGATTTCTGACATTCATAAGAATTCTGGGTTGATGCGAAATAATTCTCATGGATCGGGCAGAGACGTTGGGTTCTTAATAACATACGGATATTAAGATCCTTGGTTTTGAATTAACGATCCTTACGTTGGGCTTACATCTTAGTCGGCGGAATATTGCATACAGGGCGCAAAGCTACCATCATTCTTTGCGAGCTAGAAGAAATATCATTGGTTTTATATACTGTTGAAATCGGTGGTTGACAAGGATAATCTAATGCAGAATTTGTAAGCCGGAAGGATGTCTCATATCGGTTATTTTACGTGCATCAGTTTTGAGTTTGAATTCATTTCATGTTCTGCGGTTTAATTTATTAGATAGAAGGATATACTTGTTAGGTATTATAAAAGTTTGCAATTGGGTTCCTTTCCACATATTTTACAGTGTAGAGATTTGATATTTATATTAATGTTTTTACAGAAACATTGTTTTTTTTTTATTTATATATTTATTACAATGTAAGTAAATTACATGGTAAATTAAATCTAATAGGCTTTCGGCTAAAAGAAACATTGTTATTTTAAACAATTAAATCAAAAGTACTAATTGTAATGGTATATGTCTGCAGGAAACTTTACCAGCCAAAGCCTCCTTCTATAAGAAAAATAATAAAAAGGAAACAAAAACAAATACTTAAATAAATAAATAATTTAATTTTCATATTTGTACGTGAAAAAACAATACGATAATAATTACCAGTAACTATGTAAGTAAATAAATAAATTATAACAAATATATAAAATATCAGTTAACGAATAATTACGAGTACAGATGAATTCAAGTTTGATTGATTGATTGAAGGCGGAACCCCCATTTTTATTTAGCGTAATGCAAGCTTAAAATTAACTTAACATAAAACCTTACAGACTATCTTAAAATCTAGAGAAGTGGTTAAGACCTTAATCAATTATTCAATCGAAAAAAAGGAGAAGAAAACCAGGAAGTTGAAGATTACTGGGCGATAGGCGAGGTAGGAGGCCAGGGAAGAGCGAGAATATGTGGGAGTGGTAAACGCGGCCTTTGTGCGACAGTGGAGGGCATGTGTACGGATTGATACAGGGGCGGGGGTTGGTGAGCAGGAGGGGGAGGGGATTGTGGGTGGGGTTGGAAATCTGTAGGGGAGAACTAGTTTGAGGTAGGGAGAGGAGAGGATTGCAGGGTAGAGGGGTTATTGAAGGGAAGTGGCGGATTTGGAACGGGTTTGTTCTGAGACGTCGTTTAAAAGCGGGAGTGGAGATGTTGAAATCGAAGGAAGTGGGGAAAGAGTTGGCCTGTCGTAGCACATGGGAGATGGGCTCGTTAGCGCCGTAAGAAGCGTGATGAGCGGTCACGTAAAACAGTCGAGGGTTACGTACGTTACGGGGGTTTGTATTATTATTATTTATTGGCCTGTAGGAACCCGGAAGTTCATGACCTCACCGACTCAACTCCGCCATCGTTCCCTGTCCTGTGCACTCTCCTTCCACGCTTGACCATTCGTTCCAACCTCCTCAAGGTCAAACCTAATATTGTCCTCCCATCTCCGTCGCGGGCGTCCGGCCGGTCTCTTTCCCGTTGGTCTATCGTCAAGAATTCTACGCACGGTCCTATCGTTGCTCATTCACGCCACGTCTCCGGCCCATCTTAATCTTCGCGACTTGATTATTCTTACTATTGTAGGTTTGCGATATAGCTCTTCCAATTCGTGGTTATGGAGTTTCCTCCATTGTCCTGACTCTTCGTCATATTTACCGCCAAATATACCCCTTAAAACTTTATTCTCGAATACGCGAAATTTGTTTTCTTCCCGTTTTGTGAGACCCCATGTTTCGCATCCATATAGAACAATCGGCATGATTATGGTTCTATAGACACGGAGCTTTATGTTACGTGATAGCAGTCTGGATTTCAGCAGTTTACTGACTGCGTGCCAACTAGCGTTGCCGGAGTGCAGTCTTTTGTTAATTTCCTTCGACATTTCGTTACTGGCCGTCAGTATCCTTCCCAGATATTTAAATTCTTAAACTTTTTCAAATATCTTACCTCTGACGTTTATATGTGTTCCCTGAGTTCCACATGCTCTCGCCGTAATCATATATTTTGTTTTGTCTTCATTTATTTCTAGGCCCACCACTTCTGCCGCTTGCATGATGATTTCACTGTTTTTACTAACAGTTTCTAGATTATCGCCTAAAACGGCGATGTCATCCGCATATCCGCGAGCACTTGTGTGACCCCGTTCAGGGATGATCCGGCCATGTTGTCATCTTGTAACTTTCTGATGACATACTCGAGCACAAGGTTAAAAAGACACGGTGATAGGCCATCTCCCTGTTTTAGTCCGTCACGAATTTAAAATGGTTCTGAGAGGTGGTTTTCTATTCTAACTCGCCCTTTATTCTCGTTCATGCAAATTTGAATGTGGCCGGCATATTTTTTGGGGATTCCCAGCTCAACTACAATATGGTAAAGTCTTTGTCTTGCGACTGAGTCGTAGGCTTTCTTGAAGTCAACGAACAGTTGGTGAACCGTCTCTCCGTATTCACACTTCTTTTCCAGCAGTTGTCTTATTGTGAACATTTGGTCGCTCGTTGACCGGTTCCTACGGAATCCACATTGGTAGTCTCCCAGTGTCTCTTCTGCGTACGGTGTGATTCTCGCCAGAATGACATTTGTTAATATTTTGTATGCGGTTGGGAGCAATGATATTCCGCTGTAGTTTTCGCAGTCAGATTTGTCACCTTTTTTGAAAATGGGAACGACTATTGAGGTTTTCCATTCTTCCGGAGTTACTTCCTTATCCCATATTGTTTGGATGAGCTGGTGGATCTTTCGAGCGGCTGCCTCTCCTCCATGCTTCACAAGCTCTGCCGATATGCAGTCGACTCCGGGAGCTTTGTTGTTTTTCAATCGATTTATTGCGTTTACAACTTCGTTGACAGAGGGTTTTGGGATCTGAAGCTCGGCTGTATGTACGCTTGGTGCGTTTATTTGTGGTTGATGGGTGCGTACGTTGAGCAGGTTGTCAAAGTATTGCTTCCATCTTGTCACGATATTGTTTGCTTCTGTGACCAGACAGCCGTTTGCGTCTCGAATTATTTTGGCCCTCCCTCGGTAGCCATTTCTAATTGAATTTATGCCGGCATACATACCTCTGATGTTCTTTGCTCTGTCAGTATTAAGTGAGACGCGATCGTGTATCCATGGCTACTAATAAAGTCTATTTACGTCCCTCCAACGCATGTATCTCTGAACTAAATAAGTACTAAATTAAAAGCTGAATAAAAATTCATTGACCCCAAGAGATATTGTGTAAATAGTAACTCTCTAATTTACGTACGGCTTGTTTGCATATTAAACGAAACCCACTCCGCCGACGACGTCAATACACATACCCGACACAGAAGATGCATATCAAATTAGCATAAAATTGCACAAATCAAAACTGTATTCATATAATTAATCCAATTCATAAACAAGGACGAAGCCACGAAATAGAAAAACAGTGACGTGACGTGTTTTGACAACTAAAACAAAGTGCAACAACAACAAACAAACAAAACGAATGTTAAAAGTGACAATAAACGTGCTCACAAAATAACTTCAGTGAGGTGCAACAACAACGTAAGACAATTTCAATATATCACCTCAGTCGTAAAAGTGAAAACTAAAACAGACAATATATTGCTAGTTACGCACAGAGTCTGCAAAGCATCATTTCACTGACTTTTAGCCGACGATAGCCGAGCTCGAGTCGGCGTGCGGAAGAAATCGACTTCGTGGTTCGTATTGCAGGTCGCCTTTGTTTTTTTTTTAATGAAAACAAACTGGAAAGAACCGGCATGAACACGGAGGAAGACAAAAACGTGACAAACAAACGAAAAGGTACACCGAAAATCTCCATGGTGACGCGAAGTAAAACCGCGAAATTAACAATGGAGAAAAAAGGTCAGCGAATGGAGGAGGACAGTGAGCGTCCCTCTCCCTACAATTTTAATATGTATGGGGCAAACAATTCGTTCGCTTCTCTTGTCAGAGTCTGAGGATGAAGAGGAGGAAATAACTGAATTGGAGGCGAAACTTGCGATGGCAAGAGCCCGTTTAGAAGAGAGACGCCGAAAGAAAAAAGTAGCGGCACTCGAAAAAGAAAAAGACACCGAACAACAACAAAAGCCGAAGCCAAAAGTCGGCCAACAGCAACAGTAACAGCAACAGCAACATCAACAGCAACAATCAACACAAAATCGACCACAGCAAGCAACACAACAGCGGCAAAGCAACAATAACAACCAAAAAATAAAGATGCCACCAATCAACACCATAGATATTGAGTGTAAGGAATTGGAAGTCTTTGTAAGCTAGCTATAGGAAACAATTTTGTAGTTAAAAGACTGGCTGGTAATAGGCATGCCATTCAAACCTGTGCGGTGGCAGACCACGATAAAATTAAAGAGGTCTTAAAAAGGGCCGCCGCGGAATTCTACTCCTTCACGCCGAAGCAAACAAAGAGGGTAACGGTTCTATTAAAGGGTGTCGACCCTGAGGTGGAACCGGAGGCTCTGCTCGAGATTCTTCAAAAGTTGAGGCACGACGATCTCGAGTTTATCTCCGTAAAACCGTTCACCACAACCAAGGCAAGAAGGGAAAACCGCAAGCTACCCTTCTTTTTGGTTCAACTAACGCCAGAAGAATGCCCTCTGGGAAAAGAAAGGGTAGAAGACAAAGCCCTTCTAAAGTGCGCAGTGTGCCGGAATGAGGGACACCCCGATAATTATCGAGGATGTCCTAAATTCCGTGAAATAATGGCAAGAAGTGTGACCCGGCAAAAAAACACAGAGCCAGCTCGTAGTACAACAATGCCCGTAACATCGCAGCGGTCGTACGCACAGGTTGCGTCGGGTGGGAGACCATCAAACCAGGCTACAACATTGGTAGCCACAAATACTCCCACACAGACTGAAACAACATCGCAAGCAGACGTGTTCACGGTTCTGCTTAATCTGCAGAGACAAATGACACAGCTGCAAAATCAAATAAACGAGATCTACTCGTACTTGCCCAATCTAAACAAAAAGTCAATATAAACCCTCTAACCACAACATCAATAAAAGCTCTTGTCGTGAATGTAAATTCACTAATAAGAACTGAGAGAAGAGCCAATCTTTTCAACACGTTGCAAGTTGAACACCCTGATGTACTTCTGGCGGGGGAAACAAAGTTAAACCAGAGACACAAGATATGGCATAAAAACTACGATATTATACGAAGAGACCGACCTAACTCCTCTCAAGGAGGTGGCGGGGGGGGGGGGGGTGTCGCAATCTTTATTAGAAAAGGGATCCCTCATAAAGTTATATATAGTGGAGAAGTGCGCAGGTTCCGGGTGCTGGAAGCCTGTATCGTACGCATACCCCTTCAGCAAGGAAGGGGTTTGTATGCGATTGCAGTCTACGCACCTGAGGAGCACCAACATAATCTATTTATAGCAGAGCTCGAGACTCTCTTCCGATGCTTACAATTGCACCTGGGCAAAAATTACTTTATCCTAGGGGGAGATATGAACGCCAAGCATAGAAATTGGGGAAATCATATATCTAATGCCAGAGGAAATCAGTTGGCTGGCTGGTTAGATCAGTTTCATATTGAATATAGAACTGACCTGCTAGCTACGGAATATCCATCGTTCCCCAGAGGTAGATCGTTCTTAGATATCTTGCTAATCGACTCACGACTGAGATTATTTAACACCAACAGACGAAACATAAACTGTTTATGGACAATTGAATACGACAGCGACCACTGTGCATTCACGGCAGTAATAGAGCTTCCGAACGAGCTCGCAGATCTGGAGGAATTTGTGATCACGCAACCCTATAACTACGGGGCAATGCGATCGCCGCGGTTCACCAGATCATTAACAAGAGAACTTCGTTCGAATGACTTAAATCTGCCAGTAAACAGAAACCTGACAAATGACGAAATCGACAAATACATCCAACAAATGGACGAAACCGTAAAACGAACAATGGACAAAACAATAACCAAAACAACAGTTACAGATAATATAAACATGTACAGAAACACAACAAAAAACGCACTCCACAAGAAAAAGAACAGACTGCTATCGAAACTAAAACAACTACACAGACAGTTTACTGACAGACAAGACCAGGAGATAATATCACGGAAATCCCCATTAAAAAACCTCCAACAATTACTTAAAGCTAATTATAGATTAGCAACAAATTTGTATTGGAACAACAGAATTCGAGCTATAAAAACTAATAACCCGAATATGTTCCCACAAATAAATAAAATATTCAGGAGAAATAATCAAAATGAGATTCAGTGTCTCCAAATTCCACGTACTGAGGTAAACAAGCAGCTGCTAACCAACATTGGCATAGATACAGAGAACGCTATCTTCAATAGTGAGCTCTTCGTGATCGAAGATCCTTTGGAGAAGGCGAACGCTGTGGGAGCTGTCTTTCAGGAAATGTACAAGGTGAATGAAAGCATTCACCGAAATCATGACCTGGAGGACAGAGTTCTACTCAATCACCTGCACCTCCGGAATGAAATTTCACTTTGGCAATCGGAGAATCCGGGTTTTACCGAATTCAGTGAAGATAATCTGTCAATTGACATTAATGCCAATGGTGTAGTGGCTAATAGCTTTCTAATAACAAGGGAAGGAATCCAGAGTATCTTCGACTCATTAAGAAGCAAAAAGTCAGTGGAAATAGATGGAGTACCTAACATCGTACACAAGAACCTGCCCCCAATGGCAATAGATATATACACGGTCCTGTTTAACAACGCGTTGAATAATGCATATTATCCCGCGCGTTGGAAAACGGCTATCAATCAGCCAATCGCAAAAAAGGGCAAAGACTGCACAAACCCAATGAACATGCGTTCGATAAGTTTACTCCCAAGCATCAGTAAAGTATTTGAAAAAACCATTAACAAAGCTCTGGTAAAATGGGTAGACGACAACAGCATTATTCCAAATAACCAGTTTGGCTTTAGGGCGGGTCATGAAACCACACATGCCGCAGATAAACTGGTCTCCGACATACAATGGAATAAATGTAGGAACCAATGCACAGGTGCCTGTCTGATCGACTTGGAAACAGCCTTTGATACCGTCTGGATCGAAGGGTTGTATTACAGGTTGGTCAGACATGGCATACACAAGCCTTTACTATACGTACTTTACGATATGTTAAAGGACAGGAGGTTCGTGGTCAAAAGTGGTAATGTGACCTCTAATAAAACGTATAATATCAAGAATGGCTTGCAACAGGGCGCGGTACTCTCTCCGATTCTTTTTAACATTTACATTAGCGACTTATTAGAAGCACTTCCGCTGGCTATTGCGTACGCAGACGATCTCATAATTTACAGAACAGCTCCGAAAGTTGCGATTATAAATAGGTTAATACAGCGAGACTTCAACGTGCAGCGCTATTGCGATGACTGGAAACTTAACATCAACTTCCAGAAATGTGAAGCCATCCTATTTAGAACTCCATTATATAAAGCCACGAACGACACAAGGAAAAACTGGCGAAAGCTAGTTATCGTGGGACCGCATGGAGATAAAGTGGAAACCAAGAGTTTAGCTAAATACCTGGGCATCTGGCTAGACCAATATCTGTATTTCAACAGACATGTAGAGGCTGCTTTGCTCAAACCGAGGAAAACTTTTGCTATGACAAGGAGGCTATTTTACAGTAGCCAACTTGACAGCAGGGTAAAAGTCATATGCTACATGACGCTAATCAGGCCAATGCTCATATATGGTTGCCCAGTATGGTTCAACATAGCTCCAAATTTGATGGAAAAGATTCGGGTGTTCGAAAGAAAGTGTCTCAGAAGTTGTCTCAGATTATATCGGACACCGGAATCGGACTATAAAAAGTATTACTCAAATGAGACTTTATATAATGAAGCGTACATAAATAGGGTGGATAATTTTATGATTAAATTAATCAGAGGACATATTGCGAGAGCAATAAGCTCGTCCAATGACCTAATTTTCGGGGCCTATTATCCAAACACTCTGTACTATGAGAGCGTGCATCGCAACGGCTTTGTTCCACCAGAGGCGTTCTTGGCTTGGACATGAAAGGGCTTATACAGGATAGATCCGGAATTCCGCTGATCTATCATGTAAGTAGATCATCTGTAGACGGGCGATTGTGCTACGACCGGGGAGTAACGCGCACCGAAGAAGAGCTCCTGCGCTTCAGTAGGGCTATCTCCCACAGAGACCGGGACGATAGTATTAAACAGCGTCAACAGTTCTGGTGGTTGAATGGCATATAAAGACCTGGATACCAAAGTCGGTATAGAATCATAGTATCATCAGCTAGCTTACATAGACTTAGCTTTTCTAGAATTAGGGTAGTATAAGATTTAAGTTAAGTTAGGTTAAGTGCTTTTACATAAACAAAAAAAACAAAAAAACAAAAAAAAAATAGGTAAGTTAAGTAAGTTAAATTTTAAGAAAAAAAAACAAAAAAAAATTGACAAAGTTTTTCAAATTTTTTCTTTGTATTTCAACTAATTATCAGTACTGCCACAAAGTTCTGTCGCCGAAAGGCAAATTATACAAATGTTAAATAATGTTTAGCTTAGAGCGTCTGCGAAGGACCAGTAAGTTATTATATAAGATAATTAAGCTAGAATTTACGCATTTTTTGTCTAGCCTTTAATTTAGAAATTAAGAATATAAAAAGAAAAATAAAAAATGTTTTTCATTCCCTTTCCAACCGTCGTCGAGTTTACATCGTCGCGAATTGTGTTCCGTACGTGTAACATCAGTCCTACGTTACAAAATTATATTACATCCCCTTTGTGTAATAGTGCAGTGAAAAAAAAAAACAAAAAACAAAAAAACGAAAACAGACCAGACCCTTGTGCAGTGTGCTGTGTTTATAAAACAAAAGAGTAGTGTAAAACAATTGCAACGAAATGGCCTGCGGGCCAAATGTGAATAGTAACCGGTTTAGCGATCTTACGGAAGATACAAATAGCGATATTCGACCAAACAAAATGAAAAGGACACTCATGAAAACAGAGGAATTTTTTCCTAGCTTACCAACAATTAACAATACAAGAGATCCAAAATTTCTAATTATATCATCCAAGGAGAACGGTAAGCCTATTTCATCTCTAAGCCCATTTTTAATTAAAAAAGTGATAGACGATGTTAGCAAAGAGTATGAACAAATCACGGTTCTACGAGACGGACAATTATTAGTAAAAGCTAATTCTCAGAAAATCGCAGACCGTTTTCTTAAAATAACAAACTTTGGCAACGTGTGTCCCGTTTCGGTAAAATTACACGAAAAATTAAATGAATGCAAAGGCATAGTGTACGCCCCTTGTCTCATAAACATCTCGGAAGCGGAAATAATAGCCGAAATGGGTCAACAAAAAGTCACAGATGTGTACAAATTTACCAAAGTAGATGACTGTAAAGTGCGAAGACCCTCCGGACTTATGTTATTTACTTTTAACCTATTCCAACCACCAAATTCGGTTGACATCGGTTTTTATAAAGCTAAGGTCAGCGAATATATCCCCAACCCCATGAGATGTCGCAACTGCCAACGACTCGGCCATACCACAAAACGCTGCACCAATACCACAATGTGCGAAAAGTGTAATCTGCCACCTCATAGCCCCGTAAATTGCAGTCGCACTATGTGCGCAAACTGCTCGCTCCCTCACTCGGCCGCGGATAAAACCTGTCCCTTGTATATCCAAGCGAAAGAAGTTTTAACAATAAAAACCACAAACAAATGTTCAATGGGAGAAGCCAAACGAATTTATAAGGAAAAAAATATCCACAAACCTGATCAACTTTCAGGAAGCTTTGCAGATACACTAAAATCGAGCCAATTACAAGGACCCTCAACGGAACAAAACAAACAAAAAACTACACCCAAGGAATCCCTTCCAACCAGCTCCTCCTCATCTGCTACAATCAACAGTATTCAAATTGCATTGCCCCACAAGCCAAAAAAGACAATAACACATAACCCAACCAAACCAATTTCGTCTATAACACCACTAATCCAACGAAAACCATCAATTCAATTAACGCCATCAACTCAACAAACATCATCAACTCAACTAACCACATTCGAACCCTCACAACTACAAACAAGTTCGCCAACAAACAGCCAAACTGAAACCATTCTACAAACCACGACAAGCTGCTCTGCTAATAGCCATTCGCAACGCACCCCTTCACCCAAATCAAAGGTAAAAAGTAAACCGTCTCTCACTAATATAAATATTAATAAAAATGTACACACCTTAGTAGATGATGATATTACAATGTAACTATAAAACTAACAACCAAGCCCCTGACTCTGCTGTTCCTGAGGTTGGACACTTGAACTCAATCCAGAGTTCAAGTGCCCAACATCCGGAACAGCGGAGTCTTGATCCTAACAACATACACCCCGCCCACCATACCTTCCAACACCTTAAAACATTTAAGAATATACAACCCCATCCCTCTGCAAAATCAAGATCTAAGCACACTAGCACGGCTGAACGCCCAAAACTCACTCCAAAACAAACCCCATTCACCATTCTACAATGGAACATGAACGGTTATACCAATAACTTTGACGAACTAAACATTCTAATTAAGGACCATAACCCACATATAATATCACTGCAAGAAACGCATTGCCCAGTCAACACCACACCATTCATCCCTAAATCCTATGTAGGCTACTTCTACAATTCACCTGCAAACACATCACACAAGCAAGGAGTAGGATTACTAATCAAGAAAGGTACTTCCCACAAAATCCTCCCCATCATTACAAATATCCAAGCTCTCGTTGTAGAAATACAACACCCTTTAAATTTTACCTACATTGCCTTATATCTCCCCCCAAATCAACCATTAAATAAAAATGATCTTCAGGCTATACTCAACCAAACAAATGAGCCCAGAATACTTGGAGGCGACATAAATGCTTGGAGTACACTCTGGGGTTCACCTTCCACAAACAAAAGAGGGGAAGTAATTGAAAACCTCCTCCTCACCTCCAATCTGATCCTACTGAATGACGGTTCCCCTACTCACCTTTCTACACACAATACCCTCACTCATATAGACATCACTTGTTGCTCCTCAGAATGGGTTCCGAAAACTTCATGGCAAGTTCTAAACGACCTCTACAATAGTGACCATTTCCCCGTTTTAAGCATAATAAATAATCAGCAACCGATAACCCATCACAACAGATCTCCAAAATACAAAACCGATTCCGCCAACTGGGCACTTTTTGAAAGAAAAGTTGACGAATTTCTTTCAAGCAATTCCCCCACACCTGACACGAATCACGAAGCGGCGCTAATCAGTAAAGCAATTAGATCCGCTGCCAATCTCTCAATACCCCAAACAAATATCACAACCAAATCAGAAACCAGGCAACATGTACCTTGGTGGAACTCCGACCTAACGCTTCTCAGAAAAAGCAAAATGTCAGCCCTCTCTGAATTTCAAAAAAGACCAACGCAGGTTAATTTTGTTGCATACAAAAAAGCGAATGCACAATTTCGTAGGAAGATGAAAGAAAGCAAAGCAAAAAGCTTTCTTCAATTCACTTCCTCAATCAATCCAACATCCTCCACAACCACAATATGGCATAAAATACGCAGCTTAAGTGGGAATCACAATCCGACAATTATCTCATCCCTTAATTCCGAAAATACTACAATCTCAGACACAGTGGAAATAAGCCAACTCTTCGCCAAAACCTGGTCGCAATTCTCAGCCAACAATAATTTTCACCCCGAATTCAATCGCAAAAAAATTGAATCCGTTAACGATCCACTATCTTTGCAAACTCCTAACTCTGCAGCTCTACGCATAGAACAACCCATCTCATTTATCGAATTCGAGTCAGCACTTAGTATAACTAAGGGAAAAACTCCAGGGAGAGATCGAATATCTTACCCAATGTTAAAAAACCTTTCGCATTATGCAAAACAAAGAATTATAAAGTTATACAATAAAATACTTGAAACATCACACATTCCACAAATATGGAAAACCGCGGTCCTAATACCTATTCCCAAACCGAACAAAGATAAAGATACGGTGGATGGCTACCGCCCTATATCCTTAATTCCTTGTCCCGCAAAGGTATTAGAAAAAATCGTAGCCAAACGTCTACTCTGGCTTATGGAAACAAAGAAATTGACATCCATCAACCAAGTAGCTTTCAAATCCAACAGAGGTTGCACAGACGCCTTACTCCACATTGACCACTACACCTCAAAGGCTCTATCCGCCAAAAATCACGTCACAATACTCTCTCTTGATTTTGAGAAAGCATTCGACAGAATAGGCGCTCACACCGTACTTAATAAATTGTTAAAATGGAGAATTGGCAACAATATATATAGGTACGTTAAATCATTTCTAAGCAATAGAAAATTCCAATGTAAAGTCAACCACGTTTACTCCAATACATTTCCATTACACAACGGAATCCCTCAAGGATCCCCACTGTCAGTTGTACTATTTATGATCGCCTTTGACGACATAAGTACAATAATACACAAACAGAAACATCTAGATCATTGCATTTACGCCGATGATATATACATCTTAAGTAAATCCAGTGATCTAACTTTCTGCAAAAACATTTTAACTGAAACAGTGAAAGATATCTTAGAATGGTCAAATTCTTCAGGTGCCAAGCTCTCAGTAGATAAATGTAAATTATTTCATGTGTGCCGACGACGACTTTGTCCCCAAATACACCTCAACATAAACAACAAAACAATCCAAAATGTCCGCAACCTCAAAATCCTAGGAATAACATTTAACAATAAGTATACCTGGAAACAACATTGTTCAGAACTCAAAGTATCATTAGCAGCGAGGCTCAATATTATTAAATACTTAAGCAACATGAAAAGTAACGTACACATTAACACTCTATGTAAAATTACTAAAGCTCTAATTTTAAGTAAAATAGACTACGGGATCTATATCTATGGCAATAGTCCAAAAACGACTCTAAATATAATAAAGCCCATCTATCACCATGCCGCTAGAAGAAGCACCTTTGCATTCAGAACGACACCAATAAAAAATATACTGGCTGAAGCTGGGCTCCCAACAATCGAGGACCGGATGGAAACCATATCATTAAAACTAATAGCTAAATTAGCGTTTTCGCGAAATTCCATAATTGACAAAGACATCAAACTAACAATAGGATACAAAAACACCAACCGAATCCCATCTGCAATCAGTCGCATTTTAGATAAAGCCAAGCAATTGGAATTGGATATTAAACAAACTTTCAAATACTCCGCAACTTACCCGCCATGGCTTCTAAATAATAATAATATCATAACAACACTCTCAATATTTAAGAAACCAAACACAAACAAGGAAATATACGGTGCACTATTTTGGTCAGTCGCCTCAAAATATAAATCCAACGGATGGCGCTTTCTGTACACAGATGGATCCAAAACAACCAACTATACTTCCTTTGCGGTCACATCCGAAGAAGGTGCAGTAAAGAAAATCGGACTATTACCCGAATTTTGCTCCATTTTCACGGCGGAAGCCTTCGCGATTTTACAAGCCGTAACATTCGCCACCAACCATAGAGAAAAATATGTCATCTGCACCGACAGCCTGTCGGTACTCAACTCAATAAAAAACACCAACAACACTGATGATATTATTTCCAATATTCGGAATAATATCATTAAATACTGCAATAAAATAAAACTAATGTGGACTCCCAGTCACGTCGCCATCAGCGGTAACGAGAATGCAGACGCCGCAGCCAACTCAGCCAAAAGAGCTCCAGTCCATAAATTCAACATCTACACAAGATCCGATCTACTGTCAATTATCAGCAATCAACAAAAACAAATAAACCAAACAAACTGGGATACTCACCACCATGCCTATAAAATGGTAAACCGTTTCAAAACTCACCCTTCTTACCCAACTAACTTGTCCAAATCCAAAATCACAAACTTTGTGAGGCTGCGATTAGGCCATACAGCTGCTACCCACCTCCACCTGCTCCACCGAGCTACAGCCCCAATCTGCCCAAAATGCAACACAACACTTACAATCACTCACATATTGAAAGACTGTCCTCACCTAAAACCCTTGAAAGACAAACTATTTCGAAATACAGATATTTATACAATTCTAGCAGATCCCACTAGCGACAACATAGAAATTGTAAATAAATTTGTAAATAGCATTAAGATTAAATTGTAAATTAGAAATACAGAGCCAATAGTCCCCGCTGCTAGGCTCATTAGGTTAAGTTATTGATATGTAATTTTACATTACTAATTGATAATAAATAAATAAATAAATAAATAAATAAAAAAATGTTTTAAAAATGAAAAATGAAAATGTTCTTTGCTCAGGCATTTTCTAGGATTTATCCGATCCGCGTCTTCTCCCAATCGTGTTTTTTGCGTTTGAAGAGTCTCACCGTCTCTCTCCGAATCGGCGCGTATCTTTCTGCGTTGACTTCATCATATCTTTCCAAGTGGATCGTTCTGAGGCGTTTACGTTTTTCGATCTTCGCCCTGCACTCATCGTCAAACCAAGGTTTGGACTTAATTGTTTTTTTAAATCCTAAAACCTTTTGGGCTCTTAGTTTGATTGTGTCTCTGATCGATGTCCATTTAGTGTTCACACTGTTAGCTTCCTCTTCCTCACTTCTCCCATTCTCTAGAATGCTAAATCTATTCGTTAGTTCGTCTTGATATTCAGCCCTTTTGCGCAAGTCTTTCAGTTTATCAGTGTCGAACTTTTTGCTCGTCTCCCGTGACTGCCCATGTGGGATTGCTGCGAGGCGACTCCTGATTTGGCCCATCACTAGAAGATGATCGGAGTCGCAATCTGCTCCTCTATATGATCTTACATCAAGGATATTCGAATGGTGTCTTTTGTCTATGAGGAAGTGGTCTAATTGGTTACGCGTTACGCCATCGGGTGATATCCATGTGGCTTTATGAATATCCCCCATTATTGAAGTATGAATTCCCTGATTTCAGTATACCGTTCTGTTTGATAACGAAGTTCAATAAGTTTGATTGTGAATCCCACACGAGGAAGAGGACGGTCAACGGACTGTCATCGCCCAACAAGTGGATTAGATTGTGTATGATAGAAAAAAATTATGAAAATGCGGAATAGAGTGGATGACAGTACGGAGTCGTGAGGAATACCAGCATTAATTACCGCCTGAATATATGCAGATGGTTTAAAACTGGGTTGTGATGAATCCTTAACTAACGTGCCACGATTTTACCGGCACTTTTATGAGGCCTTACCTGTGCGAAGCACATGTCTAACACTGAAAAGACCGAAATTGAATCGACTAAACCAAAATTGCTTCTAGCTGGTTTTAATAGTGTCGGGCCCATAAACTCCATTCACAATTTTGGCCACCAGGCCTCCGTTTTCGCCCTTACCAAGGCACAATTGTAAGATATACCGAATTTTGTCTTTGTTAACATCCATGTTATACATCCTTTAGCACACAACTGCATCGAGCAATAAAAAAACTGTCAAGGAATTTTTTTTTATCACGGAATGTCACTTTTCCAATGACCTGAAGTCTGAATTTGTTTGATCCATACTTTACGAAACATATCTCACTGCAACAAAGCAACAAATTATGGATTTATTTTTCCACAAAATAATATATACAGATGTGTTTTTGGAGTTCGTTCTCAACCACCGAAGTGAACAGACCGCGTGAACCAAACAAATCCGTGTACGATTCCGGAAAGTGAAAAGCAAACAAACGATAAGTGGAACCATTTTCCGGGAAACGTTCTATACGAACAAAAGGTCTGTGGGGCTTTTCAGGGCCCGAAGAGCCACGCATCGCTCGATCCCCACTATTCCAGGCGAACGACTTACCTCACGGTCGAACTTCAGCAAGGTTGCGTAACCTTGCTACGGCATTTACCCCCAGCCAAATCGCCGGAATTAATACGGTGACCCAAACGGATAACTGTTTTGAATATCCGTTAGGCAGCTTACCTATTCTGTGGGGGGTTTTCCTTCCAAACCCCTTTTTCTCCAACACCACCCCTGAAAGACATTAAGTCCACGGCAAAGCTTATCACCTTGCCGTGGCATCAAAAACTCACCCTCGGGCAGGCATTAATTCCTAAAAAACATTAAGTCCACGGCAAAGCTTATCACCTTGCCGTGGCATCGAAAATTCACCCCCGGGCAGGCATTATTCCCTAAAAAAAGCATAAGTCCACGGCAAGATTATCACATTGCCGTGGCATTTGAAATCGTATCCTTAGGCATACATTCTACCCAGGACATCTCGTTCCCATAGCCTTACGCTATGGAAACAACATCAACAAAGAGTTCCTTGTTGACTCGTTTTATTGTTTGCCCATGGCACTCCTTGCATGCGGCAATTAGGTCCCATTGGTTTGCCACCGCCGACAAGGTTTCGGCAGAGGCAAACCAAACATTTCCCTAATTACCAGCAATCGCTGGTTTCCTATTATCGGTCCTCACCGATCAGGGACCGCAAACAAGCAACGAACTGGATGCAGCCAGAAAATGTTTACTTTCAACATCTGGCAATGGCTGCACCCTATATTCGTTGCAATATTTAAACATCGTCAACCGAAATGTTGATTTATGGCCTCCCATTAGGATGACCAGATCTTCGGTTCGGGTTTTTCGCACCCCAGATGTTATTGTTAACATTCATGGAAAACGCATTAGCGATGTTGGCCTCCATCCACGGTCGCCGGACGATCGTATGCAAGGCATACGCACACATGCATAATGTATGCCTATTTCACCCGGTCCAATCACGATTAACTCCCTCGAGTTAATCGTGTAGCTCCTCCTCTTTTTGCAGTTCTTTGAGGTTTTCCTTTTCTTTGGTGAGCACCAATTAGTGAGTCAGCCTTTTTCCTTGGAGTCAACTTGTGTGTGGCGAGTCTGGATATTTTATTCCCGTCGACAGTTTATTTATTAGTTTTCTATTACTTCTGATCCTGCTTTATCGCTTAAGTTATTTTTCAATGGGATCATTCAATTAAAACCGTTTTCAGTGCCCTTTCGTCATTTAGTGCGTTTATTATATTTTGCCTTAATATTAACTAATTCACAAGATCGTCGGGATTGTGGTGTTGTTGATGGTGCCTAATGGTGAATGCTGTGAAACGAGTCGCCTCCTCTTTGGCTGCAGAAAGCGAGATATTATTTTGTATTAATCGCTCTCCCTAAGACAAAACAAACTGATTAGTTTAAATAAATGTTACCCACCAAAAGAAACAGTTGTGTGCGAATCACCAGTGTAATAAAAACAATGAATAAAATAAAAGAACATTTTTGCAATTAACAACCCGGAGTTTAATTTCCTTTTTGGTGAACAATTTTCGACGTCTGCACATCGTTGGGGAGTTAAGTGAACCAAGTGCCCGTGATTGGCATCAATACATCAACCCCATAGGTCCACATGTGCACCAACTGTGTAAAAATGGGTGATGTGTAGTGGAAATTAAAACACAATTCCTCAGAATCTGAGACTAATCTCAAAAACAATGAGTACCAACAGCAGTGCACCAAGCTCAATTAATGAACACATGCTGATGCAGCAAAATAATGCGCTATTTAGTGAAAATCACAGCCGCAGTCAAAACGAACAGCAGCTGTATAGTCAGTGGCATTATGCAGTCAACGAATGGCAAAATGCACAGAGTGAAAATGCACACCTAAAATCCATGATAATGGAATTACAGAAACAAGTGGAGGAGCTGAAAAAGCATCCGCCAAGGAGACAAATGGACACACCTCTACAAGTCGCAGCAAACCCAACGACTCAAATAGCAGACCCCAGTCCACCAACGCCAGTACCGGAACAACAGACTGGATACTGAACTGATGAAGAACAATTAGCCAGGGACACCGAAGAATGGGTTCTGGGAAGCCCCAAAAATAACAAAAAACGTAAGGCGAATACTACCCCCTCACCCAAAAACAAAACAAAAACACAGGGAAAAGCAACAACCACCAACCCACAACAAACAACAAAACAACAACCTGAGCATCAACCATCAGCCCACAAGAAACCAAAAAGGAACGACCTCCACCTCCGATTGTGCTCAATGGAATTAACTCATACGAATACCTGTATGGCCTAATTGTGCAAAAGGTGAATGAGGATTCCTTCCAAATAAAACTGATCGGAGAAACAACAGCGAAAATTAATTGTAATGATCCGAACACCTATAGAACCATTACAAAGCTATTCAAGGAATCGAATCTGGACTTTCATACATACGAAAATAAGCAAACGAGGCCAATCAGGGAAATGGCCAAAAATTTCCACTCATCATACAACCCGGACAGCATCAAGAACTACCTCAAAAAGAAGGGACTTAAGATCCTGTCGGCTTTCAACAAATTCTCATGGAAGGCCACTAATTATGTTTGTCTTAACCTTCAGTAATGAAGAAAATATAGAAAACATTAGACAAATAACACACATACTTAGGTGTAAGGTGGACATCGAAGCAATGAAATTAAATAAATGAATACCTCAATGTAAAAAATGCCAAGCCTATGGACACACACAAAATTATTGCAACAAAAATGCAAGATGCGTAAAATGTGCTGGCAACCACCAAACAATAAACTGCAAAAAACCGCCCAGCCAAAACCCAAATGCGTCAACTGTGGAGACGCACACCCAGCCAACTACAGAGAATGTCTCGTCGCCAAAGAGATACAAGACCTCAAAAATAAAAGACTTGCAAAATCCAAGCAAAAAAAACCCACAAGACAGAAAGGAAAACCCAACCACAACTAAGAGTGTGAACACTCAAAATAAGCTAAGGTACGCCTCCATTGCTGCATCCACCTCAGGCATACAAGATACAGCCAAAAAGCAAGAGGATAATATAAACCAAACCCTACAACTTATCCTCAACAAGATAACCAACTTGGAAAGCTCATTCTCTAAACTAAACGAGAGGGTGACTCAACTTGGGGCCAGTACCAAAAAAACTGCTCCAAAGCCCAAAAGAAAGTAAAATGACAAACACACTAAAAATTATGTCATGGAACGCAAACGGACTGTTAAGGCATCAACAAGAGCTACAAGCAGTCCTGGATATAAACAAAATAGATGTGTGTCTGATATCAGAAACACACCTTACCAAACAGTCCTTTGTCAAATTCAGAGGATACAAAACATACCATGCAGTACACCCCGGAAATGCAGCAAGGGGAGGAAGTGCGGTCATAATCAGAGAGCACATCTCTTAAAATACGAACGAGCAAAATTCGAAGCAGAAGATATACAGGCAACTGCAGTGAGTGTTAACACACAACACCTTAACATCACATTAGCTAGCTTATATAGCCCCCCGAAACACAACATCAAATCTGACAGATACAAAGAACTCTTCGAAGCCATAGGAAACCGATTCATCATAGGTGGTGATTACAATGCAAACCGCACGCATTGGGGCTCTAGACTGATCACAACAAAAGGAAAAGAGCTATTAAAAGCAATCCAAGCCTATCGATGTGAAGCCGTATCTACTGGTAAGCCTACCTACTGGCCCACAGACCCAGATAAGATACCAGACTTGATAGACTTCTTCATCATCAAAAACGTGTCAACCAACTATATGTGCATCGAAGATAATCTGGAACTAAACTCCGATCATTCGCCGATCGTCCTGACACTAAGTGAACACATCATGTCAAAACCGACCAACCCATGTCTCGCCAATAAAAGAACAGACTGGGAAAGTTTTCGAACCAGCCTGGAGAACAAGATAACACTAGCAGCCCCTCTTTTTTTTTTTTTTTTTTTTTTTTTTTTTTTTTTTATTAGACTTCTCTCGGGAGAGGCGAACCTATAGCGTCGGGTGGGCGCCCCGAGATGCCATCAAATAACTGTTGCAGTTCTTTTTGAACAGTTGCAGGTTGTAACGCTCCGGGAAAACTCGCGTGGGAAGGGAGTTCCACAGCTTCCCCGCTCTGTAGAGGAACGAGTTCTGATGCAGGGATGTTCGCGCTGTCGGGAGATGAACCACAAACGGGTGCGATCCGTCGGATTGTCTTGTGGAGCGCATATAAACCGAATTGCGTGGAACAATTCCAAGAATCTCCGAAGAACAGCACCCGTGATAATATCTGTAAAACAGACAGAGGTCGGCCACGCACCTTCGATGTGATAGCGACTGTAGTCCCGACGTTAGCGCCGAGTCCCCGATCAGGCGGATCGCTCGTCTTTGTACGCTCTCAAGTAGGTCGAGCAACTGGACGTTGAGGTGGAGAAATTAATTATGGACATACAACACTCGGCGTGGCAAAACACAGCCGCAATTAAAACAAAACTTAAGGGCAACAACTACCCTAAAGAAATACTGGAATTAATTGCAGAAAAAAAAGGCGAGGAAGGAATGGCAGCAGTCCAGGGCCCGACAGAACAAAACAAGGCTGAACAACCTATCATCACAACTGAAAAGTGAGATCAAACAGCTAAAGAATAACAGCATTAGCGAATACTTGCGAAATCTGACACACGGCTCCAGTACAGAATACTCACTATGGAAAACTAAGAAAAACCTAAAAAGGCCAATTATGCAAACACCTCTAATCAAAACAACGGAAGGCAGCTGGGCTAGAAACAACACACAAAAAGCAATAACGTTCGCAGAACACTTACAAAATATGTTCCAACCCAACCCGGAAGGTAGTACTGAGCAACTGCCTAATGACTACGAACAAGAAATAGTCGAAATGCCGCAGAAGTTGAAAAAGAAATTAAAACTAATATCAACCCCAAAAAAGCTCCTGGCTTTGACCTCATCACCGGACAGATACTGAAGGAGCTACCGAGAAAGGCAACCACTAAAATAACGAACCTAATAAATGCTTCATTCAGGCTACAATATGTACCACAACTGTGGAAAGTTATTATTATTATTTATTGGCCTGTAGGAACCCGGAAGTTCATGACCTCACCGACTCGGCTTCGCCATCGTTCCCTGTCCTGGGCACTCTCCTTCCACGCTTGACCATTCGATCCGATCTCCTCAAGGTCAAACCTAACATTGTCCTCCCATCTCCGTCGCGGCCGTCCTACCGGTCTCTTTCCCGTTGGTCTACCGTCAAGAATTCTATGCAGGGTCCTATCGCTCCCCATTCGCGCCACGTGTCCGGCCCATCTTAATCTTCGCGACTTGATTACTCTCACTATTGTGGAAAGTAGCTGAAGTAATAATGATTCCGAAGCCCGGAAAGCCGCCCCACGAAACAACATCATATCGACCGATCTCACTGCTACCGGTCATATCGAAACTGTTCGAGAAACTTCTTCTCAGACGAATCAAACCGATCATAGAACAAAAACATCTCATTCCGGATCATCAATTTGGCTCCCGGAACCAACACTCTACTATTGATCAGGTGCACAGAATCACTGATGCAATTGAAAAGGCGCTAGAAGAAAAGAAAGTGTGCTCAGCAGTATTTCTAGATGTTGCGCAAGCTTTCGACAAAGTCTGGCATGAGGGGCTGATACACGAACTTAAGATGTTTCTGCCTGTCCCATATTCGAAAATCCTGGAATCATACATCTCGGAACGCTACTTCAGGATCAAACAAGAAGATGTCTATTCCGGACTGAAAAAAATCCAAGCGGGAGTGCCACAGGGAAGTGTACTGGGACCAATCCTATACCTACTATACACCAGCGACCTGCCCACATTCAACGAAAATATTGTTGCCACATTCGCCGATGATACTGCCATTTTGGCCGTCGGAGAAAACAACGCCAGCTCAACACAAACACTACAAACAGCCATCGACGCAGTACAACGCTGGACACTAAAATGGCACATCAAGCTGAATGAAAGCAAATCAGTGCACGTCGATTTTACAAACAAACGAATCGAGCACAAGCCAGTATACATCAATCACCAAGTGATCACCTACGCCAACACAGCAAAGTACCTTGGAATGACTCTTGACGCTAAACTCAGATGGAAAGTACACGTCAAGAAGAAACAAGAAGAACTCAAACTAAAGTTTAGAAAAATGTACTGGCTACTGGGCAGACATTCTGCCTTGACAACGTACAACAAGTTACTCCTGTATCAACAAGTCCTGAAACCAATATGGACTTACGGCATTCAACTCTGGGCCTGTACCAAACAAAGCAACAAGATGATCATTCAACGATTCCAAAATAAAGTACTTCGGAGTATTGTTAATGCTCCTTGGTATACGAGGGTTGCCTTTTATATTTCGGGATTAGAGAACAAAAACAAATATTGATCATCGAAAATCACTTTATTGTTTTTCAAAATATTCCCCATGAAGATCTATACACTTTCGCATGCGTTTGAACCAATTGTCGAAGCACTTTTGCCACTCTGATTGAGGTATCTCCAACACATGCATTCTGAATGCAGCAACCGCTTCTTCAGGTGTCGAAAAACGTTGACCTCTCAGTTTGTTTTTTACCTACGGGAATAAAAAGAAGTCATTCGGTGCCAAGTCAGGACTATACGGCGGATGACCCATCAAATCGATGTTTTGGGTGCTCAAAAATGCAGTTGTCGCAGCCGATGTGTGAGAGCTCGCATTGTCGTGGTGAAGAGTGATCCGTCTTCGGCGGTTGGTTTTCCTGATTTCTTGGAAGACAACTGGCAAACAAATGGTTGTGCACCACTCAGAATTGACTGTTCTGCGTTGTTCTAGTGGTACGGTTGCGACATGTCCAGTTTTTCCGAAAAAACAGGCGACCATTTGCTTGGAAGTACTTCGTGCGCGAACAACTTTTGTTGGATTTGGCTCATCTTGAAACACCCAGACAGTCGACTGCTGTTTACTTTCGGGCTCATGCGCGTAAATCCACAATTCATCACCTGTCACGATGTCATAGACGTGTTTCGAAGCACCGCGACCGTATTTTTTGAGCATTTCTTTCGACCAATTGACACGAGCCTTTTTTTGGGCGATTGACAAATTGTGTGGGACCCTACGCGAACAAATTTTTTTGACAGTCAAATGTTTATGCAATACTGAATGTATGCTGGTCCCACTAACGCCTAAGGTTGTCTCAATCTCACGATAGGTCACATGACGATCTTCCAATATCAGTTCGCGCACAGCATCAATGGTTTTCGGAACAACAACTGATTTTGGACGACCTTCACGAAATTCATCTTGGAGTGAACTACGACCACGATTGAATTCACCATACCATCGATAAACACTGGTCCTTGATGGAGCTTCATCGCCAAAAATTGAATTAAGTTCATCCATGCACTGTTGCACGAAAATGTTGACAATTTAATTCCATTTTTGGGCCGAGATGAATCTTTTAAGTTACTGTAAACAACACAAATAGCGCTCGTATGTCAAAACGTTCTGAGTGCGTATAACCTCAAAAATGTCCAACTTTACGACAGAGCTGTCAATTGCCGGATTGCAACACTAGGGTTGCCAAATCCCGAAACATAAGAGGCAACCGTCGTATTGATGACCTTTTCCATAACCTTAGATAAAATAGACAGTAATGCTATCGGACGGTAATTTTATGGGAGACACTTTTTTCCAGTCTTGGGGATTGGCTGAACTCGAGCGATTTTCCAGCAGGCAGGAAAGGTCTCCTTGCATAAGATACGCGGAAGAGTCTGCCAAGAACCGGCGATAGTTCCGGAGCACAGTTCTTAAGGACTATTGCTGGTATTCCGTCCGGGCCAATTGCCTTCCTACAATCCAGTTCACGTAGAATGCGTTGAATAGTGCGCGGACGAAATCTCACATCCCGCATCGAAGACCGTACCGGCGAGATCATAGGTGGCTCCACAAGGCCGAGATCGAGGTTTGAATTCGCGGAAAATAAACTCGCGAACACGTTAGCTTTATCCTTTGAATTCGTGACTAAAGTCCCGCTGTCTGTCACCAACGGGGGAAAGAGGGGGATGCGAAGTTACCGCTGACAGCTTTTGCCATTGACCAGAAGGAGCGCGAACCAGTTGGGCACCGAAGGAGCTTACCGATCACCCTGTCGTTGTGAGCCTTCTTCGTGGTATCAATCGCCTGGTTGCATGCGTTTCTGATTCTACCAAAATTATTATTAATTATTATAAAAGATCCAGGGTGTTCGCATAATCGCCTCGGGCATCCCGCACTCGCGTTGGCTCCACCACGAGTTGAGTCAAGTTGTGGCTTACAGCAAACATCTCCGCCAGCCTCGTATACGGAATGACGACCTGCACAAGGATTTGGGTGTGGAAAACGTCGAGAATGTCATCAAGCAGTACGCTCGTAAACACAAACAACGGCTTCAGCAGCACACCAACATCGAGGCCCTCCAGCTCCTGGATAACGATGGCCTAGCGAGAAGACTAAAACGGGCAAAGCCACTCGACCTAGCGTAATTTAAGTACCTACATTTGTATATATTTAAAAACAAAATTATTAAAAATATGTACACAAATAATGTAATACAAACTAGAATAAAAGCTACTGTCGTAGGACAAGCACCCTAAAAGATTATGTATACCCGTAGCAAGTTAAGTTAGACATAAATAGTTTATTAGTAATATGTTACTAGATTGCTCTATAATAAATTCACCATATGGTGCTATTTAAAAAAAAAGATGTGTTTTTGAATTTTTAATACTACTAGTATTTATTCCCCGTCTCCTCCACCTTCACCCTACACAACTATTAAAGCTGCTGCAAAAATGCCAACAATTGGCGAGCCTAAATTTCGTTGCTGTTGGAGGCTTAGCCTAGATTTCCATCTCCTGTTTCGTTCAGGACGTCACTTCAAATCCTTTTTGACATTTCGCCTTGGAAATTGAACAATCCCCTCCCTTGGAAGACCAAAGAATTCTTTCGACCAACACTCTAACTCACAGTAAACATGGAATGATAAATTTTAAATTAATTTACAACCCAGACCTGTAATCCCGGGTGTCGCAAAGTGTTGTTCATTTTCCTTCTGAATACGTGCCTGGACTCTTAAGAAGCGGCAGAGTTTCCAGCGATACCACTACAACGGGCTGTTAATCAACAACCTAAACCGTTATCGGCTTACCTACTTAAGTTAAGCTTAAGGACATCGACTCCGGTGATATCGAGCACTTCTGGTGCGCCATATATCTTCATTCCACACTCCGTTTCGTTTTAATTTTCAAATTAATTGTATTCGGGCGTCGGCTCGTATCGGTAAGGTGCGGAACGTGCATCGAATAATTGTAAATGAATTCGCCCAGGGTCGATGAGCGTACCGTGAGTGGAAGTGTTTGAATGGCTGTCGATGGGTGGTGATATGATTGAGGTGATCTAGATAACTTGCGAGCCAATCGCAATCTGACTTATCAGTGTGGGAAACTTGCTGTGGATTGCTGAAAGGGCTCACACAAATAGGTGTGAAATAAGTGTGACACAGACCGACCAAAGTCATGGAAGACTGTGCATCGCAAGAAGAATGAGAATGTCAAGCGGCTTGTGGGTTTAATATACTGGTAGGCAAATTGATGTGATGACATTTTGTGCTGAGGGATGAAATAGATACTAAAACTCTTGTTATTTCTATCAACAAAAGGGGCAGTGCTCGTATATTGTTAAAGAGGGAAATGCACTTTTTGTTTATAATACACCCGTACAGAAGGGATTTTTGATATAGTTAAATGTCAACACATGGTGGAGGAAGAACAAGAAGATCTAAAAGGGACAATTTACCATCCGAAACTAATTTCATATTCAAACATTTACATAGTTGTCAGGAATAAAAGGGATTGGCGAATCCGATTGACCTAAATCGAGTCCACACTTTCTATGTTTTATTTTAAGAAAACATTCGAACAATATAACAATTAATTTTCTAGCGACACATATAGTCTGGGCGACTCCTCAATTAACTCCGACGGTAGAATACTAATGGTCTGACTGAACAAGCCACACAACACGTTTTGCCGACAGTGTGGAAACGAATTTTTCGTACCTCGATCTGGTCTTCGACTTACCCAAACTGTTCGGGCAAGAAGAGGTAGTAACTAAGCAACTAAGTTTCCGCTGTTTGTCAATAGATGGTTCCAGCAATAAGTGTTGGTCGATTTCAACATATCCAAAACGTCGTGACCCGATCTTAGACGTATGGTAAACAAACCGGTTTGACACAGTGTAGTGCTCTGAAAAGCCCTACCATCTCTTTTCCCCACACCTACATCCAAATCCTAGCAGTAATACACTAAAACCTAAAATTCGTAATTTGTCCCATCGATGAAAACAAATGGTAGTCGGAAGGAGCCAAGTCTGGTGAATACACCGGGTGGGGTAACACTTCCCACCCGAGAGCTTTTATTGTTTCTTTGACGGATTTTGCTGCATTATCATGCAACAAAATTACCTTTCCGTGTCTTGTGGCCCATTCTGGTCGTTTTTCGATCAATACATGGTTCAAATTGATCATTTGTTTTCGGTAGCGTTGCGCATCAACAGTTTCGCCAGGTTTTAGAAGTTCATGACCAGCCCCTTCTGGTCCCTCTAAACACAGAGCATTGTCTTTTTTCCGAACCGATCGGGCTTTGCAGTCGATGTTGACGCTTCTCCTGGATGAACCCATGATTTTTCGCGTTTAGGATTTTTAAAATAAATCCATTTTTCATCACCAGTCACAATTCGATGCAATACTGACTTCCTTTCGTGTCGTAGAAGCAACGTTTCAAATGTGTTTCGCTTTTCCATCTGCCTGTCATTCAATTCATGTGGCACCCAGTTTCCACACTTTTGGATCATTCCCATAACTTTTAAACGGCCAGAAAATGTTTGTTGTGCAACATTTAACATTTGTGCCATTTATTTTTGACTCAAAGTGTCATCTTGATCCAATATTGCTTACAATTCGGCGTCTTCAAACTTTTTTGCTGGTCTTCCACGTTCTTCATTTCGCACATCAAAATCATTATCCCTGAACCGCTTAAACCATCTTTTGCATGTTGCTTCCGATAGAGCATGATCACCATAAGCCTCGACAAGCATTCGATGCGACTCTGCAGCACTTTTCTTCAAATGAAAACAAAAAATTACTGCTTTCCGCGAATCATCATTTTCTGGTACCAAATTCGACATTTTTAACAGGATTAAAAAAATGGTGTTGTTTGTACAATGACTTGATGCATACTAAATATGTTTGACAGATGTCATAGCAACCAAATAAAAAAAATATATGGGCTCGTTCACAACAAACGTTCCCTATCGATACATTTGTATCTTGACGCTCACTTCAAACCGGTACACCTGGTACTTTTGGTTGTGTGAAAATGACTGATTTTGTGCTAAATAATCGTCATATGTGGGAAGTGTTGAATTTCTTTTATCATTCGAAGAAAATGGCGGCTGAAGCGCAGCGAGAGCTCAGAAAAGTTTACGGCGATGCTGCTCTAAGTGAAACAACGTGCCCTGATTGGTTCCGTCGCTTCAAAGACGATGGTTTCGATGTAGACTACCGCCCGCGTGAAGGAAGTCCAAAAACCTTCGAAGACGCTGAATTGCTCGATGAGGATCCGTGCCAAACGCAACAAGAGCGTTTATCATCATTAGGAGTTGCCCGCCAAGCCATTTCCAAGCAATTGCATGCATTGGGAATGATTCGAAAGCAAGGAACTTGGGTTCCTTATTATTTGAAGCCAAGGGACGTTGCGCGTCGTTTTTTCGCCTGTGAACCACTGCTTCAGCGGCAAAACAGGAAGGGTTTTCTTCATCGCATCGTGACGAGTGATGAAAAATGGATTCATTACAGCAACCTAAAGAAAAGAAAGTCATAGGCCCCGTCCGGCCATACTTCTACGTCGCCGGCTCGGCCAAGCAAATCTTCCTAGACGAATTCCTGTAAACAAAAGGATTTGAATTACATACAATGTAACCTTCACCAGGGGCCAACAACATTGCGCTGTCTATTTTTCAGCTTCGCCATGTGTATGATAAATCTCTTAACGTACACATTGGCCGGCGACCTTTTTCACCCAGCAATAATATACCAGCAGCTGCATTCAATTAGCGCAATCGACCTTGAAATTCCTAAAAACAATACTTTATCGTGCATATGCACCATAGATTCCCGACCATTAGGCACCCTTGTTCCACCAATGCAATTCCGCCGTACATGTGCATACCACATGTCCCTGGCATTTCCACGGCCGCGGCACCTCTTTGACCATCGGACAAAAGCAAATACTCTCATCTTACCCTAGAGTCATAAAACGAATTTCTTCACATGTGATCATGTATACAATTCGATCCCTTTAGCATCACCAGAGATACACATTTCCCATTGTGTAAATAGAAAAACCATTAGCACTTCTTCCTAATGGCGATACATTTACTTACGCATACCATTGCACTGAAAGAGTGCATATCCTTGGTGGTCGCACCCTTAAGAGAAAATTTTTTCTCTCTCTTCTCTTGTTTTCTTAACCCTAACCTAGGATGGAATTCATGTCAGAGTTCTATCCTCGGTGAGTCTTTTTCCACCCGCTGACTGCTACGGTCTCGCGTCACTCCCGCTCTCCGCCGGCAGCGGAGACGCGTAAACAAATATATACTGGGGTCGTGTTCGCGTGGTTCAAGTAACTTTAGTTAAAGTCGGTGAAATATTGATTTAAATCTGTCATTTTATGTGTTGTTCTGTTGTAATATACCTTCAAAACTAAAGAATAAACCTAAGTGAAAGTATTAAAGGTAACAAATAAAGTATTATTGTTGATCAAACCGGAGTGTTTAGTTTCTGTGTTGTGTACGCTCGGTTGCGAAGGTCGACCGTCGTTTGCTTCATCCTTGCGTAGTGAGCAGTGTCCGCGCGAACAATTTATGATGGAGGAGGAAGTGAACGGAGTGCCCGTGTATTGGCACAATAACTTCCTCCCCACAGACATATTGTGAGAGCAATAAGCTCGTCCAATGACCTAATTTTCGGGGATTATTATCCAAACACTCTGTACTATGAGAGCGTGCGTCGCAACGGTTTTGTTCCACCAGAGGCATTCCTTGATTTGGACATGAAAGGGCTTATACAGGATAAATCCGGAATTCCGCTGATCTATCATGTAAGTAGATCATCCGAAGACGGGCGATTATATGCAACGACCGGGAAGGCACGTGCAGCGAAGAAGAGCTCTTGCGCTTCAGTAGGGGTATCTCCCACAGAGACCGGGACGATAGTTTTGGACATCGTCGACAGTTCTGGTGGTTGAATGGCAAATAAAGACCTGGATACCAATGTCGGTATAGAATAACAGTATCATCAGCCAGCTTACATAGACTTAGCTTTTCTAGAATTAGGGTAGTATAAGATTTAAGTTAAGTTCTTTCAAATAAAATTAAAAAAAAAAAAATTATGTAGATTAAATTTTAAGAAAAAAACAAAAAAAAATAGACAAAAAATTTTTCAAATTTTTCTTTGTCATTCAAATAATCATAAGTACAGCCACAAACAAAGTTCTGTCACCGAAAGGCAAATTATACAATAGTTATGTAAAGTTTATCGCCGATTGGTAGAAACCTTGACGTGGTGCGGGGGCTTAAACTACGATTAATCACTCAGGCTATGCTGATGGAAGCATACGCTTCCAGTAGGGGCACCGATGTCAGACAGGCTAGCGAGGAGTAACACACAAAGATCCACCACCCCTAATCCAGAGTGTTACGCGTCACCGTGCCCATTGGATGGTTTGCAGCCAGGGGTATACCGACTGTATTATAACGGCGCCTCTCTGACACCGGGTCGAATCAGAGCCGTAAGCAGACCTTACCATATCAAAGAGGGGGTCTGATATGGCGGTTTTTTGAAACCCCAGACTTTTCCCACGAAATGAATAATCAATATACAAAAAACAATCTCACAAAAAACCCGGTAGGCGTAGGTGTGATGAGCCAACACTACCATAAGGGAACAAATCATCAAGAAAACACCGACTCGGCAAAAAGAAGACGTAGGGAAAAATGGAAAAAGCGGGATATACGCGTCGGCACGTGGAATGTTCGAACGTTATAATATTCTTTTACACTAACGCGCGCACAAAAGGGGATTTTGAAGTACCCTTAAATGTCAGAGCACAGTGCGAGCGGAAATATATAAACCAGGCGCGATACAAACGGTCGTAGAAAACGCGAAACAGAATAAAATTGATATCGTCGCGCTAGTTATTTCAATTCAATTCAATTTTTATTTAGTAGATAATTACATTTATGGTATATTTTACAACTAGTACTTAAGAGATTTAGGATACCAATTCCTTTACAACTATAATCTTAAATCTATATAACGACAATAGCACAATTTTAATGAATAACAAATAATAAATTAAGGGAAAACTACAATAAAAAACCCTTATTTGAATCTTAAGACTAATATTGCACGAGCTTCCGGTTATTTTATGTAGTAATGACCTCGATATAATTTTCATAGACAGAGTACATATGTAGTGACTTATGATAACGCAAGACGGGAAACGAGAACATTGTCAGAAAAAGAACAATTGACGAAGAAGTTTCGATTGATTTTGTCAATAAGGAACTCTACCGGTTTAACGTTGGCGTTTTCATGTAGTTCATGTGTCGAATAATGCCATGGCAAATTCAGCAACATTTTCAATATTTTATTTTGACACCTTTGCAATTTTATTTTGTGTGTGCGAGCACAATTACACCATACAGGCGCCCCGTACAGGAGTATAGCTTGAAAAATGGTTTTAAATATTATAATTTTATTTTCGATGCTAAGCTTTGATTTTCTACACACTAATGGATACATAACTCTTACGACTTTGTTTATTTTGTCAATTGTGGTAGTGATGTGTTTTTGAAAGATGAGTTTTTTATCTAGAATAATACCTAGATATCTACAGTCTTCGGACCAATCAATATCAACTGCACACATACTGAGTTTAGTGCCATTTGGTAGGTAACAGTGTTTCCTACATCTCGAAAACCAGACAGCTTGTGTTTTATTACCATTTATTTTTATTTTCCATTTCCTGTAATATACTGCTAGCTTGTCAAGAGCTGCTTGCAAAGAGTTGTAGACATTAGTGAATAAGGCACCCGAAGAGAAAATGGCCGTATCATCGGCAAACATAGCTACCTGAATGTTTCCACCTAGACATGGTAAATCTGCGACAAACAATGTAAATAATATGGGACCAAGGACCGAGCCCTGGGGTACACCATGGTGGATTTGGTGAGTAGAGGATATGTCGGTTCCTAAACTCACAACATATTTTCTCGAACGAAGAAAGCTCTGGATAATTTTGATAAGCGGTATTGGCAGCTTAAGTTTTAGTAGCTTATAAATCAAGGCATCGTGCCATATCGTATCAAAAGCTTTTTCGATGTCTAGAAGAACTAGTCCCGTTGACTCCTTGTCGATGAATTTACCAGCTATGTGGTTTTTAATGCGCAAGACTTGGTGGATTGTGCTGTGACCACTACGGAAACCGAACTGAAAGTTTGGTAAGATGTTATTGTCTTCCACAAAACGATCAATCCTTTCCTTAATGATTTTTTCTAAGAGCTTACTTAGACAGCTAAGTAGACTAATAGGTCTGTAGCTTTCGGGGCTGTTCTTCGGTTTGCCGGGTTTCGGGATAGGTATTACTTTTGCTGTTTTCCAACAGTCCGGAAAGTAACAATTCTTAAGACAAGCGTTGAAAATGAATGTTAAATAGTTACTTGCAGCAGGTGGAAGTGCTTTGATTAATTTGTTGTTAATATTATCGAGACCCGCGGCCTTTTTTGATTTCGATTTTTTTATCAATTCTTTAACTTTGCTGATATTAGTTGCGTAAGTACTTTCAGCTGGTGTTTGAGAAAGTACATAGATAGTGTTAGCAACTTCAGCTTCAGTATACGCGTCGCTTAGATGCATAGATATGGAGTGGTTCTTACTAAACGTGTTAGCAAGTAGGTTCGATTTCTCCACTGAAGAAATAAACAACTTGTCGTGAACTTTAAACGGAGGAATACTGCACCCTCTCCTTTTCATAATTTTTGATATTTTCCAGAACGGTTTGCTTGCTTTGTCAAGAGAGGAAAGGTGTTTATTCCAACACTTGTTCCTATATGTTGAGATTTCGTTTTTAATGATATTATTTAAGACTTTAACATTAACTAGAAAACAATCGATTCTATAACGCAGCCATTTTCTTCTTTCAGAGTTTCGGAGCCTAATCAGATGTAAGATATTTTCAGGAAGCGGTGCCTTATCAACTGGAGCAGTGGAACATTTAGGTATCGCAAGATCGGCCGCTCTATTGATAACAGAAACAAAATTGTTACATAGGATATCAATGTGCTCGCTGCAGGTTATAGAATTTAGGCTGGTATCACCTAGAACCAAGTTCGTGTTTATATATGATTTATAACAATTCCAGTTGGCGGCGGAATAGTTGTGGTATAAACTGGTACGATTTACAACTACTGTATGATTCACTGTGAGGCTGATCGGAAGGTGGTCTGAACTTAACGCATTTAGAGTTAATGGTACTGTGCAGTAATTTGGAATATTAGTGATATATAGATCAAGAGTTGAGGGGTTCTTGTTAGCACTCGCTGGGATATAGGTGGGAAGAAGTGGATAAAGTATGGAAAAACTTGGGCTGGATTCAGCAACATCTAGTAAAATGTTACCCCAGCTGTTTGCCCTAAGACAATTCCACGACTGATGTCTGCAGTTTAGATCACCACCAATAATTACCTTGTTTCGAGTGTTAACTCTATACAATTTTTGCAGATCCCGCTTAAAGTAAGTAGATTTCTCTAGGTTTCTATTTCCTCCAGGGAAATAGACCGAAAAAAGACTCACCTTGGAATTGTCACTTAATGTTACCTCTATACTAATTTCCTCAATTAACTTAAGGCGCAATGAAGGACGCAAGGAATGTTCTATACATTTTTTCACAACAATGGCGACACCTCCACCACTAGCATGTACCCTGTCTAGGCGATAGCATATGTAATTTTGATGTGAGAAAGAAATGTCTTGTTTGAGCCAGGTTTCTGAAACAAGTGCAATGTCAATATTAAAATTTATCAAGAAACTAAAAAATTCATGCTTTTTGTTTTTGATGCTTCTCGCATTCCAAGTTATGATGTTAAGAGAATTTCTTAACATGTTTTTTCCGAGTATATGTACTTAATAGCTAATGAAGTAATGACGTTAAATTGGTCAGCTTTGGTTTGACAAGCACTAAGCTTGGTTACAACTTCATTAAGAAGAGAGTTTATCTCGCTAAATGAGAACAGGTTATCATTAGTTAATGTTTCTGACGGATTTTTCTTCGTGTATGTCGTATCACTATTGGAAGGTTGCTGGGTTTGATGGAGGCCAGAAGCCCAGGTGGATGAAGGAAGTGAAGGTTGACGCACAGATCGGGGTAGTGGAGGAAAATTATCAATGGATAATCGGTCGGGCACTGTCTGCTGTTTGTCACTCGGAGGCTGTAGGAAGGTTGTATTTCCTGTACCACGTCCGCGTGGGGATAATTTGCGGCGAATGTCTATGTACTGCTTTCGGCTTATGCATTCTGGATCGGTGGATTTATGTGGCCCACTACAATTTGCACACTTGATGACCTCATTTGTTTTGCAGTCGGATGTTTTATGGTTTCCCGAACATATCGCACAGAAGCTATTTATATGACAATGCATCGAGCCGTGACCATAAAGCTGGCAATTGTGACATTGTGTGACCTTACCTGGATTATGTTTTTTAAAGTCCCAGCGAACGATGGTTTTGAACAAGGTGGAGTAGTTCCGTTTTAGTTCGTTTAATTTAACTGTACCGCGTTGAATGTAGACGATGTACAAGTAGTGTTTGTACAGGGCTTTTGTTGACGGATTTAATGTGATGGTTTTAACATCTAGGCACTTAATCCCGAGTGCAATTAACTCATTTTTCACTATATCTTTGCTTATTAAGTCTAGCCCGGATAACACTACCTTTAATGGACGATTTTCCTTACGTGAGTGGGTGAAAAACTCACATTTTAACCGTAAGAGTTCGGTTCTGATTTTATTATAAATGTCCATTGTTGGGGCACATATTTTTTGCCCAAGCGAAATGTTTTTGATTAAGTATTTGTCTATCTTAATGTTGCTCAAAATATCACGCACTTGAGCACTAGTTGTTTTTAATACCACAATTGGCGGAACGGTTTCTTTGGGAAGTTCTGCGCACTGTTCGTCATTGGTCGGATCCATTTCAGGAGAGTCTTCCATCAGACTTTGAAGTGGTTGAAAAAAGTTAGTGTTTGAACACATTTTAGATTTTTCTAGAACTTTATTGTTCACTTTTGAAAGTTTATCGGGAGGTGTTTGGCCTCCAATAAGGGGGTCGTAACGCAACCGTTTGCGCTTGATTTTATTTAATACACGTGGCCCAGGGGCCATAACTTAACGGTTATAACACTTGTTCAAATTTTTGTATGCGGAAAACGAGGCAAAGAAAACAAGATAATGATAATTAAATTGTGAAAATTATTGTGAAAATAACGGTTGATTAAGATAACTAGCACGAGCAAAACTGTGAGACAAGTTGTCTGTTTGAAAGTCAGCCAGGTACTGACGCGCTAGTTATTGTTGTTATATTTTGTATGAAAATATATTTTTTTCGGAGGCTATGCCTCTTTATTTTATTCGTAAAATTACAGGTCACTATGAACACTCTCTACATTTTTTTTTTTAAACTGTATTTATTAACCATTATTAGAATTTGTACATTTAAGTAATACAGTGACTTAAAATTAAATTCGTGACAATTGCTTACATGTAATTATTAATATAATACATTTTCCAAACAATGTTTTAAGAATTACAGGCTAGATGTGTGTTTATACATTTAGTAGGGTTTCGTCTTCCTGGAAAAGGTCAGAAAACCAGGAATTTCTTATTTTTACTTTACTTAATCTAAACCTAACCCTAAATATAAATATAACTTAACCTAACTTATTCTGATTATTATAAAGTGAGCTATAAACAAAAACAAGTTTTATAATTAATGGGATATATGAATTAAAGGATGTGGAATGAGGTCAGTTATGGGTTTGAGCAAGAGTATTTCTTTCCGGTTGTTCGTTGGAAAAACGTAGGATGTTGGAAAATGGTTGGACGCTACAGTATTTGAACTGGTTAGGGGTAACTTCGGTGTTGTGGTATATGATCTCGTTTGAATCATTTACCAGTCTGCCTGAGGCGACACTCTCTACAGTTTTTCTATGCTATTTATACTTAAAGTCTATCTTAACCTAGGAATCTCCTAATGTGTTTTTAATGACTAAACGTAATAGATACATATGTTTTGCGTCTTAGCATTTTATTTTGGGTTTTTTTGGATCTAGGTAAATGATGTCTAGACACAATTTTAATGTTAAATATTTTAAGGAATGAATAGGAAACACATTCCTAGAAGATTGTAAAAATGCAGACGCTAGTTGTTGTTAGATGAATTTCTTATTTCAAGGTGAACATAAGGATGCATAGTGGTTGGGTGATTCTGCTTTTACATAAAATAATAAATTAAAAAAAAAAAAAAAAAATAGGTAAGTTAAGTTAAATTTTAAGAAAAAAAAAAAAAACCAAAAAAATTGACAAAGTTTTTCAATTTTTCTTTGTCTTTCAAATAATTATAAGTACTGCCACAAACTTCTGTCGCCGAAAGGCAAATTATACAAATGTTTAGTAATGTTTACCTTAGAGCGTCTGCGAAGGATCAGTAAGTTATTATATAAGATAATTAAGCTAGAATTTAAGCATTTTTTTTCTAGCCTTTAATTTAGAAATTAAGAATATAAAAAGAAAAATAAAAAATGTTTTAAAAATGAAATGAAAAATGGTTGGGTGATTCATACGTTAACTCTCCCCTCCGTTAAAATACAATGTCCCCATTGTTTGTTTATGAGTTGTAACTCTAGTAATCTGTTATTAAAGATTTTTTTGATTTTAATTTATCTTATTTAGTTTTGTATTTATTGTACCTCTTATATAGTATGTTAAAAAAATTTACGAAGAAATATTATAGTTTTAAAAAGGAGTATACAAATTATAATGTTTAATACTGGATTATCTTCTAAAGGTATTATAAATTTCCTCATTTAATCTTGAGTTTGAGTATAGTATATTATTAATTTCTATTTCTATCTTATTGCTATGGATTACAATTTCATTAATTCTTTCTATTGTATCGTCTGCCATTCTTATAATTTCATTTATATATATATATTTTTTTATTGTATATTCATTAGTTCCAAAAATTGTCTTCTTACATACTACGGTTTCTGGCATGATTTGAACTAATCCATGGAATGTATCTAAGGCTAGATTATCGTATTTGACGAAGATTGTATGTTTCTTCCTATAAACAAATATGTCTGCGTAGGCTAGGATATTTATTAATGGAATATTTTAAGCTTCATCTTTTATTATTTCTTTAAGTTCTGAGATATGATTTCTCTGTAAGGGCTCATAATTTATGTTAGATTAAATGGGTGAATTAATATACTTGAGTTTTCATATACACATACGTCTGGGATTTTTGTTGAGGTAAATTTGTTGTCCTTTAAAGGTCTAGTTTCCATATTTCCGGTGATTGTTTCAATTATTCCCAGCACGAATAAGATCCTTGTGAATTCTTTTACCTCCGTTTCCAATTATCGTGGTTCCTTGATCTTCCACTACAATATGTTTTGTGTAACGAGTTTCGTTTTTCCCTCGTCAGTTCTTTTTTACAAAAATAATATCTCCGGGTGAACATATTTTATCTTTTCTCTTTTTATTTTGGAATCGATTTTGTTTCTCTTGTGCGTTCTTTAGTTTATCTTGTATGCCTACTGTTACTACACCGAAAAATAATTCGCTTGGTTTGATTCCCGTAGTTGAATGAATTGTTAAGTTGTATTGCTTAACCGCGTTGAATATTTCTTCTGACGCTGAAGTGGATTTGTCAACTGCCAGACTTCTACTGATTTCTAATAACGTTGAATGAACTCTCTCGATATTTGAATTGGATGTTGAATGGGCCACTGGGGCAAGTATATGTGTTACTCCTCTTTGTTTGAGTAAAAATTCGGTTTTTATTCCTTTGAGGATTGGTGCGTTATCAGTCATGATTGATTCGGCGAAGGGAAATATTTGAGAGATTATCTCGTCGATGACTACTGTTGTTCCAATTTCGTTTGGTATATTACGGATATACAGATATTTGCTGTATGTGTCTATTGTTGTTATATATATTTTCTTCTCTAAATAGCATGTGTCCATCTGTAGACTTTTTCCTACTTTTGTTGGGATAGGTGTGGGTTTTATTACTTGTTTAATCGGGTGTCTTTCATATTTACAGGTTGAACAAACTTCGCAGATTTTTGTTTCGGCTTTGCACATTTGTTTGAATGTGGGCCAGAAGTATTTTCCAGATATTTCTAAAATGTTGTTTCGATAGTTTCGATGAGCTCTTTTGTGTGTTTCTTGAACAATTCTAAGTTGTTCGTCCTCATTTATTACATCTATTACAGAATTTGGTGCGTGAACGATTTTATCGCAGTTTAGGTTTTCTTCGACTATGTTTCGGATCTCGTGAAGTGTCACTTCAACGCAATGGATAGCGTTGGTGTGGTTCGAGTTTATAACCGTTTTTAACACCCCAATGATTCCTGATAAATTACTGATTTTTAAGTGGAATCTTTTGTAATCCGTAAATGTTGTTTTGTGTTCTACTTTGTCTTCTTCCGCAAATTCACTTGATTTACTGATTTTTTTTTGTAGACTGGTGAACTATCCACTGAATGTACCGAGGATGTTGATGAATTATTTATCTGTTGTCTACTTAGTGCGTCTGCGACTATATTTTCTTTACCAGGCTTGTATACTATTTTTGCTCCATATTCGTCTATCCTATTTTTCCACCTTTTTATCTTAGTATTTGTATTCTTTTCGGACACTGCATAGGTCAGAGACTGGTGGTCTGTGAAAATCGTTAAGTCTGATACTCCCTGTATGTATATTCTTAGTTTGCCTAGTGCAAAGATTATGGCTAGCAATTCTTTTTCATTTGTTGCGTAGTTTTGTTCTGTCTTTGATAATGCTCTAGAGAATGTAATCGGTCGTTTTTCTTGCGATAATACTGCGCCAATCGCTGTGTTTGATGCGTCAGTGGTTAGTTCGAATGGTTTGGAATAGTCTGGTTGCGATAGCTCCATGCATTCTTCTAAATGTGCTTTCAGGTCTTCAAATGATTTTCTTTCTTCTTGATTTAATTTTATTTTATAATTTGTACTTTCTTTCTTTGGGACCATTTGATCGGTTTTGAGTAGGTTCGTTAGGGGCTTTGCTATCATGGCGAAGGTTTTACGAACTTACGGTAGAATCCAGTTAGGCCAACGAAGGCACGTAGCTCCTTTAGGTTTGTTGGCTCTGGGTATTTTCTGATGGTCTCAATCTTTTCTGGGTCTGTTTTTATGGATTTGTGGCTTATTATATAGCCTGAAAATTTCACATAGTCTTTAAAGAAATGTAATTTCTCTTCTGAAATCGTTAAGTTAGCTTTATGTAGAGCATCGAATATTTGTCGGAGATGGTTCATATGTTCATCCCGAGTTTTCGAGAAGACAATTATGTCGTCGATATATACATAACAGAATTTTGTTACAAAGGGTCTCAAAATGTCGTCCACACAGCGTTGAAATATCGCTGGGGCGTTTTTTAATCCAAACGCTAACCTATTATATTCGTATAATGCCCCATTTACAGCAAATGCCGTTTTCTCTTTGTCTTTTTCGGCTATTAGTATTTGGTGAAATCCCGACTCTAAGTCCAATGTGGAAAAGACTTTTGCTTCCCCTAAGTTTTGGATTGTATGCACAATGTTTGGCATTGGGCACCTGTCGTTTATAGTATGAAGATTTAATTTCCTATAGTCATTCACCATTCTTTTCTTTTGTGTGCCGTCTGGGTTTAGTGCCTTCATTGGAACTATCCAAATAGGTGAGCAGTACGGGCTTTTCGAAGGTCTAATTATTCCACGGTGTAGTAAACTTTCGATTTCTTTGTTAACGAAGTCTTGGTCGGCAATCTTATACGGGTACTGCTTAGACCAGATTGGTTCGTCGTCTTTTGTTTTAATTGTGGCGATGATGCTTGTCGTATAGGGTAAACTTTTATCGATCCTTTTATTTCTGTTCATTAATGCGTCTATCTCCCTTTTGTGTTCTTGATCCTCAATAGTATAGTGTAGTTTCTGGTTTTCGTTATTCCTATTGTCATATTCGGTCTTTAGTATCATTGCGTAAAAATCAATTTCTGCTTTTAATTTCTTTAATCCCTCTAGTCCAATAACTAAATCAAATTCCTTCAAATCTTTGAGCTCAAAAAATTCTAATCTTTTCCCTAAAATGTGAATGTTTCTTTTTGCCTCTATAATACTTCTTCCATGGAGAGTTTTTGTATATGTTTGTTTTATTGGAATTGAAAAGCTTAAATCTATAGTATTTTTGCAATAATTTTGAGTTGCACCAGAATCTATTAAAATTGAATACTCTTTTTGAGTATCAGTGTTTTTTAAACTTAAACTAGGCAACCCATTTTTTAATATAACAAAAGATTCTTTAATGATATCATTTTTACATTTTTACATTATTTGCTATAGAGTCTGCTTCTGAGGCTGGCGTTATCTGTGTTCATTTTTGATGTGTTTTGTGATTTTTCCTCTTGGTCACTTGATTCGTCCTCAGTTGGTTTGTCGAATGGTCCTTCCGTTAATTTGGTTTTTCGTTTTTTTATTTTCATTCACTGGTTTTTATTTGTTCGTTGAATTTAGTTTATTTATTTACTGAATTTTGTTTATTTGTTTACTGGATTTAGCTTATTTGTTCACTGAATTTAATTTATTTGTTTAGTTTATTTGTTAATTGAATTTAGTTTATTTGTTCACTGAATTTAATTTATTTGTTTAGTTTATTGTTTAATTGAATTTAGTTTATTTGTTTACTGGATTTATCTTATTTGTTTACTGAATTTAATTTTTTTAGTTTATTTGTTAATTGAATTTAGTTTATTTGTTTACTGGATTTAGTTTGTTTTTTTTCAGTTCACCCGGAGCTTTCGACTGCGTTTGACGTGTTCATCTCGGTCGCGAGTTCTCATTACAACCATTCCCAAACGCGATAGATCGCCTGATACCGGGGACAATTGCTTGTCCTCGGATAAAAAACTTCGTTCCACTATGCATCCAACAAGTGGGCTTGGTAAAAACCCCTACCGTAATAAATTCACTCCCCTACAATGCCATCCAGATACAGATAATTCTGAAATGGACGAAACTGATTCGCCAATAATCAGAAAAGTGTATGTGCCACCAATCAAAGTGCTGCAAAAATCACCAGAATATGTGCATAGCCTCATGAAAAAGCTTAAAATATCCAGTTATTCAATAAAAAAATTAACAATTGGTATAAAAATAATGTTCGGAACTATTGAATCATATAATATTGTGTTAGAAAAACTAAAAGAGGATAACTGTCAATATTTTTCTCATGATATTAAAAGTGCTAAAACTTTCAAAGTTATTTTGTATGGACTGGATGATATAAAAACTAATGAACTCAAAGCTGAACTCATTTCGCTTGGCTTAAAATGTTCTGATGTTAAAAAAATTGAAAAAAAACATGATAAATTTACTGACTTTTTTTATCTCATTTACTTTGAAAATGGAACAATTAAATTAAGTGAACTTAAAAAAAATTATCGCTCAATTTTTCATACCCAAGTGAGCTGGAACTTCCAAAGGAAAATCAAAGGTAAGGTGACACAATGCTTTAATTGTCAAATGTTTGGACATGGTGAGAGAAATTGTCACATAAAAACATATTGTGCTACTTGCGCTGGTTCACACAAAACAAGCGAATGTAATAACGCTTCGGTAAATAAATGTGCCAACTGCAACGGCAATCATAAAGCTACTGACGTCACATGCACCAGTAGATCTAAATACTTAGAAATAAAAGAAAGATCATCTGGAAGATCCAAGATCCATCCAAGAACTCATTTCGCTGCATCAACTCAAATTTCAAATCATCAAGCTTGCCAAAAACCGATTTCGTTTGCCTCTATGAGTGATTTTCCTACGCTTCCACAGCCACAGCGACGACTGGGACTAACCAATGCTCCGAGCAAAAGCTTTCCAAATTCAAGCCCGCAAATTCAAAGTTTACCACCAACAATTAATGCATGGGAAAATGACTCACGCGGCGCTTCTTCATCAAACAATAACAATAATTTACCCAACAACAATTCAGCACTCTTCACAATCGAGGAACTAAATTCCTTGTGCATGGAAATGATCTCAAATTTATCAGTTTGTAAAACGAAAATAGAACAATTTAATGTGATCGCGCATTTAGCCACTAAGTTTTTATACACTAATAATGTTAAGTAAAATGGCAGATACACATATAAAAATAATTACTTGGAATGCTAAAGGCATACGTAATAAATTTCATGACTTTTTAAACTTTTTAAATAGCTATAAAGTTGATGTTGCTCTAGTAACAGAAACTTGGCTTAATTTTGATATAAGACTCCCATCATCTGACTTTAACTGCTATCGCATTGATAGAGTAGACCAAAGGGGTGGGGGAGTGGCGATTCTTATCAGGAAGTCAATTCAACATTCGCTTTTACCTGTAATTCCAACTAGGCTTGTGGAGAATGTAGGTGTAATGATTAAGTTAAGAAACCATAAGACAGTAAAAATCTATTCTGTTTATTTCCCTGGTGGATCTTCGTCGGATATTAAAAGAAAATGGTTCAAGCAGGATTTAAAAAAGTTATTCACAATGAATGGTGAATTTCTATTAGGTGGTGATTTTAACTGCCGGCATAGAGATTGGGGGTGTGTAAGAGCAAATGCTTGGGGCAATATATTGGCTGCCCTTCCATTGGCGCTACCAATTAATATTTTTTATCCACCTTGTCCAACTTATTTTCCCGCAGGTTCTCGTGGCATCCCCTCTGTCCTTGACTTGTTTGTGTCAAATGTCCCTGGTCTTATAACAGAACCCGTTTCGTTAAGTGCTCTCAGTTCAGATCATAATCCTGTTTTTTGTAACCTTTCTTGGTTGGGTGAAAGAAAGATTCAATATTTCCTGGACATGAAGAATGCTAATTGGAATTCATTCAAATCAAAGATTAAAATGAGCCTTCAAAATAGTACTACAAATCTTGAAAGAGTGTCTTGTAAAGATGATGTTGACCTTATTGTACAAAACTTTACACAAGCTATAATTTCTTCGGTTGATGAAAGTATTCCCAAAAGAGTAAAAAAAGATATTTTTAAAAAACTTCCAATCCATATCTTAGAGCTTATTAAAGTGAGAAACATTCATCGAAGAAACTGGCAGAATTACCGTCAGCCCTTTTCTCGATCAATGGTTTCCCATTTTAATGAGCGCATTACTGACCAGATACAAATCCATCGTAATAGAGAATGGAACAAAAAACTGAGCGTTATGGATAAAAATGCTAAACCGTTCTGGAATGTAGTGAAGTTAATCAAGAATAAAAACCGTAAAATACCATTTCTGAAGGATTCTTCTACTACTTTTTTTACAGGTTTTGAACAAGCAAACCTATTTGGAACAAGTTTTTCAAAAAATCACTTGGTCTCTCAGCATTTGGGTGAATTTGAAACTAATGAACTTGTCGGTAACAGAATCGAAAGATTCGACACCACAAACGAATTAACTCCTCTAAATGCATTTGTAGAAGAAGAAAACGTAAGAAATGTAATCAAGTGCTTGCAAACACGAAAAATAGGAGGACTAGACAAAGTTAAGAATGCCTATCTAAAACAATTGCCTCATATTGGAATTAAATACTTAACATTTATAATCAATGCATGCCTTAAATGTCAATACTTTCCTCAATGTTGGAAAAAAGCAATGGTTGTACCTATCCTTAAGGCTGGAAAAGCCCCAGATAAACCTGAAAGTTACAGGCCAATTAGTTTACTTAGCAACATAAGTAAAGTTTTTGAAAAAATCCTGAAACAACATATTCTAAAAGTTGTTTCAGATAAAGATATTTTCCCCGATATCCAATTTGGATTTCGACGCTTTCACAGCACCTCGCACCAGGTTAAACGAATTTGCAGCCATGTTCTAGACCATCGTTCACGTGGTCAATCAACGGGCATGATATTGTTAGACATTGAAAAAGCTTTTGATTCCGTATGGCACAATGGGATAATATATAAAATGATACAGTTCGACTTTCCTTTGTATTTGTGTAAGGTCGTCCAGAGTTTCTTATCCAATAGATGTTTTCAGGTTCATGTCAATTGTGATGTTTCTAGATTGATATTTTTTGATTGTGACGTCCCCCAAGGCTCAGTACTTGGTCCAGCTTTGTACAATATCTACACTTCGGATTTTCCAAATCTACCGCAGTGTGAATCAGCTATCTTCGCTGACGACACTGCAGTATTTGCGTCGCATGAATTTTCTCTCAACGTTGAGACAAATCTAAAGCATGCGATCGAGATACTTGAAAAATATTATATGAAATGGAAAATCAAGCTAAATGTCGGGAAGACACAAGCCATCTTTTTTACACGAAAGAGAAAAGCTTGCTATCTTCCCAGCACTCAGCTGCAAATAAATGGTACCACGATTGCATGGGACCAATCCGTAAAGTATCTCGGAGTTCATCTCGATACAAGACTCACATTTAAACAACATATTCAAAGTACTCTTATATACATATTCAAAGTACTCTTAATAAAATGAGTATTGCTATTAAGATGCTTTACCCTTTTATTAATCGCAAGTCTTTACTCACAAATGAAAATAAGATTATTATTCATAAAGTTATTTTCCAAGCTATACTGTTATATGGGTGTCCAGTATGGGGTAACGCTGCAAGGTGCCATTTAAAGAAGTTACAGGTATCACAAAACAAAGTTTTGAAAATGATGCTAGACCTCCCTTGGCACTATTCAACCTTAAGTCTCCACGGAAGGGCGGATGTTGAATTGATTTCTGAAAGAATTCGTAAACTAGTATATAACTTTAACATCAGCTGTGAAAGTTCTGAAAATCCTCTCATAACCCAGCTTCTTGCTTAATTTGTCATAATTTCATGTAAATATTTACATTTTATATTATTTGTTATTGGTTTTATTTTTTTTTATTTTTTTTTTTTTTTTTTTTTTTTTTTTTTAAATGAAGGTTTTTCTTTTTCGTATTTTCCTTCGATTTATTCTTTTAATTATTAATTATACATATTTTTCTTTTCTTTATCCAAGATAATGTTTCAGTTGTAAGATATAACTTATCAAATCTCTGAATTGTAAAATGTGCGGTCACAGACTTTTTTTTTGAAAATATTATTACGAAATAAAAGATCTCTCTCTCTAGTTTGTTTTTGCAAAATAAATTCATGTCCCAAAAGTTATTAAGGAAACTCGCCGTAAGTTACTCAGCGAAACACAAAACCATTTGTAAGCAAAGATTTTCACACGAAATTGCTTTAAGCCAAACGAATATCCGGACGAAGCACATATTTTCTACTTTAGTATATTAATTACTTTACTTTATTTCACACACGTGTTATTTCATTTCTGATTTTCTGAAAAAAAAATTATTGCTTACCGCCTCCTTCTCTAGGCGTTGGTCCTCTCGATGATCTGCGCAGCTTGATCGGGTCCGGAACTGGTGAGAAAATCATATGATTTTCTGGTCGATATATTTTTAAAATTCTTCCCAGAATTTATTAGGTTCCAACTCAAATTAAACTTTTAAAGTGAGTGGCAGGATCGCCAGTTATTGTTGTTATATTTTGTATGAAAATATATTTTTTTCGGAGGTTATGCCTCTTTATTTTATTCGTAAAATTACAGGTCACTATGAACACTCTCTATAGTTTTTCTATGCTATTTATACTTAAATTCTATCTTAACCTAGGAATCTCCTAATGTGTTTTTAATGACCCAACGTAATAGATACATATGTTTTGCTTCTTAGCATTTTATTTTGGGTTTTTGTGGATCTAGGTAAATGATGTCTAGACAAAATTTTAATGTTAAATATTTTAAGGAATGAATAGGAAACACATTCCTAGAAGATTGTAAAAATGCAGACGCTAGTTGTTGTTAGATGAATTTCTTATTTCAAGGTGAACATAAGGATGCATAGTGGTTGGGTGATTCATACGTTAACTCGCTTCAGGAAATCCGGCTTCCACATCAAGTAATCGAAACCAATGGGCTTACACCGGTGTTCGGAGGTACCGCCATACATAACCTCTGAACCGGCTTCATCATAAGTAAAAAGATTACGCCCCATGTAAAAGATGTGGAATTTTTTAATGACCGAATGTCGGTGCTAAAAATACAGGGCCCATGGTACAATTATGTATTTATATACATACACGCCCCAACAGAATCTACGGACGAAGAAACGAAGGACTCATTGTACGAGACCCTAGAGGAAGTATTTGATGGGATCTCATCATTCGATGTTAAAATCCTCCTCGGCGTCCTCAACGCGAAAATTGGAAAGGAAGACATCTTCCAATCAACTATAGGTAAAGAAAGTCTACCCGACGTTTCAAATGATAATGGAATTCGAATTATCACGTTCGCAGCGTCAAAAGATCTGGTAGTGAAAAATGCGGTGTTCAAGCACAAGCAAATCCATAAAGCCACATGGATATCACCCGACGGCGTAACGCATAGCCAAATAGACCGCTTCCTCATAGACAAAAGACACCACTCGAATATCTTTGACGTATAATCATATAGAGGAGCAGATTGCGACTCTGATCACCTTCTAGTGATGGGCAAAATCAAGAGTCGCCTCGCTGCAATCAAGAGTCGCCTCGCGGCAGTCACGGGAGACGAGCAAAATGTTCGACATTGATAAACTAAAAGACCTGCGCAAAAGGGCTGAATATCAAGACGAACTAACGAATAGATTTAGCATTCTACAGAATGGGAGCAGTGAGGAAGACGAAGCTAATAGTGTGGACATCGATCAGAGACACAATCAAACAAACAGTCCAAAATGTATTAGGATTTAAGAAGACAATTAAGTCCAAACCTTGGTTTGACGATGAGTGCAGGGCGAAGATCGAAGAACGTAAACGACTCAGAGTGATCCACTTAGGAAGATATGATGAAGTCAACGCAGAAAGATACGCGACGATTCGGAGAGAGACAATGCGACTCTTCAAACGCAAAAAACGCGAATGGGAGCAGACTCGGATCGAAAAAATCATAGAAAATGCCAGAGCAAAGAACATCAGAGGTATGTATGCCGGCATAAATTCAATTAGAAATGGCTACCGAGGGAGGGCCAAAATAATTGGAGACGCAAATGGCTGTGGGGTCACAGAAGCAAACAACATCGTGACAAGATGGAAGCAATACTTTGAAAACCTGCTCAATGTACGCAACCATCAACCACAAATAAACGCAACCGACGTAGATACAGCCGAGCCTCAGATCCCAGAGCCATCTTTTAACGATAAATCGATTGAAAAACAACAAAGCTCCCGGAGTCGATCGCGGAGTCGAGTTGGTGAGGTAAAGAACTTCCGGGTTCCTACAGGCCAATAAATAGTAATGTAATGTTTAGCTTAGAGCGTCTGCGTAGAACCAGTAAGTTATAATATAAGATAATTAAGCTAGAATTTAAGCATTTTTTGCCTAGGATGTAATTTAGAAAATAAGAAGATAAAAAGAAAATAAAAAAAATGTAAAAATGAAAATGTGTAGTGCAATTTTGGATGAGCCTGACCAAATATCATCATCATCATCGACGCTACAACCGGGAATCGGTCTTGGCCTTATTTAGCAAGTCGTGAGGCTTGTTAAATTTTCCATAATGATTTGTTTTTTCCGGGCAAGGTCATTAGTCTTGCGCCAGAGGCTCCCCGACGGGGAATAGAACCCCGATCTCCCACGTGACAGGCGGGTATACTAACCACTATACTATCGAGGAGCCCTGACCAAATATGAGAGTTGTAAATAGTGGCCAGGTTGGATGGAGTGAAGTATTTTTTGCATCTCGTAAGGAAATCCATACATCTGGCCGCACTTTTGTCAGCTTCAAAAATGTGGTCGCTCCAATTAAGTGTCGAATTAAATCGTTTTTTCGAGAACAACACAAATTGAAAAGCACTTTTGGGACACACTGTATAATTTGCTCGAATTTCGCCGCCGCACCCCGTGCGTGATCTGTACGACTACCACCTGTTTCATTGTTGTCAGGTATATTTACAACATATACTAACGACAAATTGTTATGGTAACAGTTTTTGGTTTATCTCAAGTAAAAAATTATATTGTGTTAAATAAAATACCTTAACCTCCTGTATTTAAAAGAACTGCTGTGCTTCTATTTTTACATAAACTACATGATTTAAAAATTCGTGATTGTATATTTAAGGACCCCGCTAAATACTTCCGCCCACATTCAGTATCCTTTTATCAAGAAAGATGCTCCCATGGTGGGCACAACCAAATGTTTTTTTTTTCAATTTTAGATAAACAATATTACTCACATATTTTGGACATATAACGCTTTTCCTGTATTTATGGTTATGACATTATGACATCAAGCGAACAAATGCTTAACTTTCTACCTTACTTATCACAAGATACTAATGGCATATATTAATAAAGAAACACATCACCTCCAAGCACACCAATTAAACCATAAGTCCATACTTACGAAACTGTAGTACTGAGTCTCAAAGTCTCTTTGCGTATTTTAAAAATAAATCCCAAAAGAAAACACTTCCCTCGATCTGCGGTACGTCCCACTTCACCCATGACAAGCCAGACTCACAACAAATTATCCAATCCAGATAAACCATCCGATTTGTAGGGTCATTTCCTCTGTCTCTACCCGAGTCTTCCCCAACTATTGCTCTCAGTTTTAAAATGTGATCTACAAAGGACTCAACTCGGGCATTTAATCGATTTTGTTTACCACAGCCACACTTGAGCGCCACGAGAACGTCCGCCCAAGACATGTTGGCAAATATTTTATTGGTCAACGCTATCGCCGCCATTAAGATGTATTCGGATGGATGTGCGTGCGCCCATCGTCGCAAGAAATACGAATCAACGTAAAAACTATTCAAACATGTCCAAAACGATCCGACCGCTTCGATCACTCCGAGAGACTAGAAGGACGAGGCAGCACAGAGGAGCCAAACAAATAAAATGCTATACGAAAAACAAAAAGGAAAAAATGAAATAATAATAATAATAATCAAGCGCTTATTAAAATACACGAAATATGAATGAAAAATATGATTAAAAGAAAATCGTGTCGCCACATATATAATAAGTAAAACGATAACTGCCTTTGGGCCCAGTCAGTGTGACTGGTCGCGCGACAGTCGTAGAGTATAAACTTGCTGGAGGCAGCGCCGGGTTCAGGGAGGTGGGCCGAGGTAACCTGGCGCGGTGGTCAGTGATAGGTGGTTGCCGGTCGTCTCTTGCCGCTTGGCCATGTCTCGCTGACCAGACGGAACCCGGCCAGACCAGAATCAAATGAAAAGCATAAACTGTCCAAGTTTATTTCCTTTTAACAAAAATATTCATTCGTTCCTCATTTTAATTTTATATCTTCGGTGATCGGTGCTCTGAGCGCTATGACACTATTGTCCGAAATACACAGTTCAATGAGAAAACAATAAATGCATACGTAGGTGTGGATGTTTGGGAGCCATTAAATTAATTGCCTGATGCGAGCCCGGATAATGTTTATCTCGCGCAATGTTCTCTCCTCCTCATCCTCGCCTGTTTATTACCGAGCTAGCCTTTGGGCACCGCCCTCTGCAACCATAGGCCGACTTTCGATCGATAAATAACAATTTAACTAGATCTTCTTTTTAATACACCAGTCGACATGTCTGACTTTGGTTTTTTTTTTGTACTTTATCCTATTTTCTTTTTATTTTCATGACTTTCATTTTTTAATTTGATGCCCTAAATGAAAAACCACCAGAAAATTGATGTGGGAAATGGAGGACCTATAATGACCTATCACGATAAGACGATCGATCGGAAGTCCGTCTAGACAGAGCCGCGGCAGTGTCGTGACGTAAATTTGCGTTTCCCCAATGTTTCGAATTTGAATTTAATTTTAAATTCGAATCCAATTTCTACCTCCTGATGACTCTGTTGTTTAAACCCGACGTCATCTTATATTTATGTAGATTGCAGTCTTCTCGACTGTGTGATTAAACTAAACAACCATCATAGACTTTTCTCGCTGTCTGTGGCTTTAATTTCAGAGATCGCACTGAGGGTGCTTACGATAGTTATGTCGCCGATATGCGGGCAGTCGAAGAGTCAGGTGTCGATGTGTTATTCAAATTGCTAACCCTGTATCAACTCCAATGATCTTTGATATCTGACATTACGATCGTGTACAACTTTGGTTGTCGTCAGAGTTGAAACGTGACGTACTTTGCAGCATGATGTACCTCCACTCCAATTAATAATAAAAACATCTGATAGCTGCAATGGGAAAACAACGTGGAATACAAGTGACTTGATTGTCTGATAAATAGCAGATCGATGTGACGAGGAGCAATTTGACCGTAATCTGAACGCAATCCCACAAGTCTCTCAGCAATTCATGCAGAGTCCGATACAAAATGGTCGATAAACCGGTGAAATAAGAAGAGAGGAGCCCAGCAAATTAGAGTCAACTCACACTTTGGATGGTTAACCAAACACACACAAAGTAGTGTAGTGAAGAACACACTACAAAAAGAGAATCGGGAGAAAATCATCAGAGCTGTATACCAGAGCATTAACGTAGCAATTCATAGGTTAAATAACGAAGAAGCTGGATATCTTCCACAGATATATCTGGACTGACCGAGATGCATATCGGATTTTCAACGACTAAAATCACCTCCGCCAGCACAATCCCTTTGTTCCCCGCGGGACATTCTTTTGAGATATTTCATCGCGGAGCAGAATAGAGTTTATCGCTCGTCACATCACAACTGATACATAATATCACGTAGAATATCATTTGATACGGACCATGCTTCTTCTGAGCTTAGCATGTATTCTGTTACTCCTATCGGAGTTGTGGGGAGGAAGTACGAGGGTTGTCTTTTATATTTCGGGATTAGAGAACAAAAACAAATATCGATCATATTATTTTACCCTGTCCTTGCACATGTGTCCGGCGGAACTTTGGATCGATGGGGATAGGAGTGAAACAGTACCCATGCCGGCACACTACCTTCTTCCCCACAACTCTACTCGGTTAGATAATCCCCATTGATATATCTTGTTGAGGTCTGAATTCAATGTATTAAGCATAACCTGATGATTGGTATTGACGTTCGAAGAGTTTGGTCGGGAATGTTCGTATGAGTATGAGAAACTGAATGTGCTATTGTGGCGGTTCTTCCGAGCGCCACTACTTACCTGCTCATCTACCACCAGGTAACCCCTTTTCATAAGCGTCCTGTTTCAATAAAGCAAGTACTTACTTGCATTGGTTATTCCTATAACCACGAAAAACCTGTAAAGCACAATGTCTGCTGATACGAAAATTATATCAGCAATAACAGACATTCCCTACATGGGCATATACGAGGGTAGCCTTTTATATTTCGGGATTAGAGAACAAAAACAAATATTGATCATCGAAAATCACTTTATTGTTTTTCAAAATATTCCCCATGAAGATCTATACACTTTTGCATGCGTTTGAACCAATTGTCGAAGCACTTTTGCCACTCTGATTGAGGTATCTCCAACACATGCATTCTGAATGCAGCAACCGCTTCTTCAGGTGTCGAAAAACGTTGACCTCTCAGTTTGTTTTTTACGTACGGGAATAAAAAGAAGTCACTCGGTGCCAAGTCAGGACTATACGGCGGATGACCCATCAAATCGATGTTTTGGATGCTCAAAAATGCAGTTGTCGCAGCCGATGTGTGAGAGCTCGCATTGTCGTGGTGAAGAGTGATCCGTCTTCGGCGGTTGGTTTTCTTGATTTCTTGGAAGACAACTGGCAAACAAATGGTTGTGTACCACTCAGAATTGACTGTTCTGCGTTGTTCTAGTGGTACGGTTGCGACATGTCCAGTTTTTCCGAAAAAACCGGCGACCATTTGCTTGGAAGTGCTTCGTGCGCGAACAACTTTTGTTGGATTTGGCTCATCTTGAAACACCCAGACAGTCGACTGCTGTTTACTTTCGGGCTCATCACGTAAATCCACGATTCATCACCTGTCACGATGTCATAGACGTGTTTCGAAGCACCGCGACCGTATTTTTTGAGCATTTCTTTCGACCAATTGACACGAGTCTTTTTTTGGGCGATTGACAAATTGTGTGGGATCCAACGCGAACAAATTTTTTTGACAGTCAAATGTTTATGCAATATTGAATGTATGCTGGTCCCACTAACGCCTAAGGTTATCTCAATCTCACGATAGGTCACATGACGATCTTCTAATATCAGTTCGCGCACAGCATCAATGGTTTTCGGAACAACAACTGATTTTGGACGACCTTCACGAAATTCATCTTGGAGTGAACTACGACCACGATTGAATTCACCATACCATCGATAAACACTGGTCCTTGATGGAGCTTCATCGCCAAAAATTGAATTAAGTTCATCCATGCACTGTTGCTGAGTTAATCCACGCCGAAAGTTGTAAAAAATAATCGCACGAAAATGTTGACAATTTAATTCCATTTTTGGGCCGAGATGAATCTTTTAAGTTACTGTAAACAACACAAATAGCGCTCGTATGTCAAAACGTTCTGAGTGCGTATAACCTCAAAAATGTCCAACTTTACGACAGAGCTGTCAATTGCAGGATTGCAACACTAGGGTTGCCGAATCCTGAAACATAAGAGGCAACCCGCGTATGTACCTGCATGGGTACTCCGTTCACTTCCTCCTCCAACATCCACTTACAGTCGCCCATTGCGCCGCCGTAAACTGTCCGCAGGAAATTGTCACCAAAGAACGAAGCAAAACGCACCGATGGTAATCTCCGGAATAAAACGCACCGATTTGGTGTAAAGTATTTTATTATTTCTACTGACAGGTTCTTTATTTAACTTTTTGCACTTAATTAGCTATGGCTGTGGTGGTTGACCAAAAGAAAGGGTAGCTACTAATTACACGACGATGGTACTGACGCACTAGAAAGAATTACTTTTAAGGTAGTAAGACACTCGACTCGACATATTCTCCCGTCCGCGTCTCCGCAGTGACGGAGAGCGGAAGTCGCATGGCCGTGGTGACCAGCGGATGAAATTTGACTCCCCGAGGATGGAACTCTGACATGAATTCCATCCTAGGTTAGTGGTGAGAAAAAAAAAAGAAAGAGAAAAACTTTTCTCTTAAGGGTGTGGCCGCCAAGGAAATGCACTCATTCAGTGCAATGGTATGCGTGTGCGACCGTACTGATCGATGCTATTTGCACGTGCTCGAAGGCAATGAAACAAGCAAGCAGACGGCGAGAACAAAGGAAGAGGCGACCAAATGGTTCGCTCCGTAATGAGGGTCATGTTTACCCTATGCAACATCGCTATGATGGACGTTGGTAAAAAGGTGCTAAGTGGTGCGATACTTTATACAATGAAAATTGTACATCGTATCTTGAGTTGGTTGCCGAAACGAATCCCTTGTTCGCATTTGAATATGCGGGATTATTCGTTTGCGGCACGAAAGAAATTGTAGATTGTTTATCTATAGGAAGATGCTGGTGAAACGACTATAGTCTGTCGTATCGCCCGATGCCTCCCAAAGGACAGCGTTCCTTTGTTTGCACTTAGTGCATTGCTAAGGCATTAGTCTCAACGTGGATGGTGCTAATTACATGCATCTGCCTTGGACTATTATCGCTGGCTAAAGGGGTCGCCAGCCGATGTGTGTGTAAATAGTTTTTTGTACACATATTGAGGCTGGGATTAGCCAACTCGATGGTAAGATTCTCTGATATGCGGTCGTATGATATACGAACCGATGCATTTTCTTTTCAGGGAATTTATGACAAGGAAAGTAAGAACTCTTACAGGGGATTTGTAAGCGAAGGAATGCTTGAAAAGGTAAGAATTCTTTTGCAGAAGCTTTACGATTATAGCTTTGAACTAATTAATGCGTGTAGCATTTTCAGTGCTTAATGCGATTGCATTAGCGAAAACTTATGCTGGTGGGATGAGGTTATGGGGGTTTTTAGGTAAATGTACCGTGGGGTTTGGCGGCACCGCCACAGAGTAACTGTCCATCTCATATGCCGCTTCAATATATTTGCGCGGTCTCAAACCTTACGCCATCTGTGAGTATTTTCTATTTTGCCTTCGCGATACAAGCTGTATAGACATTTGGTATGCATGTGCAGGTTTGTTAAAAGCATCGATGTCTTGATATCAGCTGAGTTAGGTGGTAGTTCAACTTGCCAGGTTTTCTTTTTACTCAGGTTTCTGTATCCCATCTTCGTTGCCATTCACTTTGGCTGGAGCTCTCTATTTCTATCCGCTTTCGCCATCGATCCTCTTGCGAGGCTAGTGAGTCCACCTCTTGCAAAGCAGCGGTTTCCCTAGCTGCAATGTCAAGTAGTTTCCTTCCAGTCATGGCATCCCGGAAGGCGCAACATACTCTTAATGATGACCGCCTACGTGTTTAACTTTCTTGCGGCTGCTTATAAAAACTGCCTTCTGTTGCGTGGCCTCTCTCTCTCTCTCCAAAAAACTCCTGCGAAACGAAATAATTAAATAATAAACAAAAATAATTAATAAAACGATAAATAAAAAGAAAAATAAACTACTAGATAACCAGCGTTAAAGTGGGCGCGGAGAAAAAGCAATGAAAATACATACTAGGGTGGCTGAAAAGTTGCCGACCTAACAAAGATACAAGACTTAATCCTTAAAATTTATTTTTATTTTTTTACATAGTCTCCTTGTAACTCCACACACTTCTGTAGCGTTTCCGCCAAACCCTACGGTCCACTTACCTAAAAACCCCCATAACCATAACCCGGGTCTGCACCAGCTTTCGCTAATGCAATTCGCATTAGCATCTTAGATGCTTCACGCATCAAACAGACCCAATTATTATAACCCTAAAATCCCTATAGAGAAAACTTACCTTCATGCATCCCTTCGCATACAATTTTTCATAAGATTTCTTTGTTTTCTTATTTGGTATTCTGAACCAATTCGGCACCAGACAAATTCCTGTAAACAAAATAATTCGGATTGCAATCAATGTAACCGTCATGACAGGGACCATAAATATCGCGCCGTCTATTTTCCCAGCCGCGTCATATACCTTTCCATACACATTGCCTGGCAACGTTTTGTGTTTGTCTTACCAACAAACAACCCAAGCAGCTGCATATAATTAGCGCAATAGACGCTGAAACCAGATTCTCCAGCATTTCCTAATGCAAATATGAACCCGGTTTCTATTGCAGCCAGAGATGCCATAAACATCCAATTTGCTTTTAGCACCTTTTTCTCCTAACGTCGAAAATAGCGACGAGGCATCGTATAAACATGACCCTCATTAAAGAGCGAACCATTTGGTCGCCTTTTCTTTTGTCCTTGCCGCCTGCCTGTTTCGCTGTTCCACTGCACGTGTGAATAGCATTGATCTCAACGATCCCACACATACCACCATGACCTGTATTACAAGATCTGGTTTCCTATACCACCAAGAGAGACTTTACGTTTCCCTGGTGGTAGGTAAAAAACGATATCCTTATTGGAGAGGATATCATTTGAGTCGTATTCCAACCACCGTTCGCGAAGGTCGCGTCATCATCCGTCGTACCGAGTGCACCGGTACGGTGCGAGGCACAAAGGTCGTATCCCTTTGCAGAGTCAATCGGGTTTACTTTATTTTACATTAGTCGGTGAATAATTATGAACTCCTTTCGTTCCGTTTAATGTAAATATTTTCATTGTCCTAAGATTTACTTTAGTAAATAAAATAACCTTTGTCAATCGTTTTGCAATTAAAGTGAAATAAAAGAACATTTAGTTATGGAAGTCCTAATGTGCGTTTTATTTCTCGGACTGACAGCGTTTACTTCTTTTGTCTGTGAACATTTTGCTGCGGTGTTCGGTGTGTGGCAATTTCCAATTTATTAATCGGAGGAAGTTTGTTTTAGTGAACGAGTGGGTTGGCGGTAGAACTCTCGCCCATGCTGGCGACCCGACTTCCTACCCCCCACACTTCTCCCAGAGATACTCCCATCTCTCTAACCCATCCAAATAGTACTCGGCGTTTTTCTCTGCAAAATAACTGTTCACGAAGGTGGTTGCCTCGTCATTTGACGAAAATCTCTGTCCTCAAGGCAATTTCTGCCTTCAGTTGGTCAAGTAATAATGCGTAGTATGCTGTCGTAATGGTTTTTCTTTTTTGAAGGTAATCGATTAAGATAACTGCATGACCATCCCAAAAAAAAGTGACCATCACTTTCCCAGCCGAAAACCAGTTTTTGCCTTTTTTGGAGCTGATTCCCCCGTCGCAATCCACTGTTTTGACTGTATTTTTGTTTCGGGCGTATAATGATGTATTCAGGTTCTATCGACAGTAATTAATCGACGCCAAAACTCGGATTTATTGCGCCTAAACTGAGCCAACGAAGGGTTGGAAATGTTCATTCGAACACGTTTTTGGTCTAACGCGGCACCCAACGCACGGACAACTTTCTCATGCCTAAATCTTGATTTAATTTGTGACAAACACGTTCTTTGGATATTTTCGTAGCCTCTGCTATCTCTCTCACTTTAAGTCGGCGGTCCTCTAGGACCATTTGGTGAACTTTAGCGATGTTATCGTCAGTTGTTGCAGTTTTTGGACGTCCCGAACGTTCATCGTCACCCAAGCGCTCACGGCCACGTTTAAATTCAGCTGCCCAAAATTTCATTGTGGTAAATGATAGTGGAAGTCCCCATATACAGAGTCCAACTCATCTTTGATTTGTGTAGGCGTATTGCCTTTCAAAAAGAAAAATTTAATAACAGCTCAATACTCAATTTTGTCCATTTTCACAAAAACCCTCACATTGACTCACTCAAACGACTGTCAAATAAAAACTACGTGTCCAAAATGGCTGACATTCTGATGAGTAACTGTCAAAAGATACACACCTACATTCACTAGCTTTTATTGACGAGTGCTGCTATCTTCACATTGAAGAAACTTTCCAGACCACCCTCGTATTGTATGAAAAATAAAAGGAAGCGATAAAATCTCTTTCAAGAAGAAAAAAAAATTGAAAAAATATAACAATTGAAGTTTAAAGGAAAACACAATCAATAAAAATAAAACTACAGGAACATCGAATAAGAGGAAGTTAACAATAAAAGCGGTTGAGAAGAAAATGAATAACGGCGTAAAACGAAGATAGATCGCAAGAATAGCGAAGAGAGAAACAAATACAAGAGAATATAAACAAAAATGGGGCAAAGAATTGAGGAGCCGGACACTGGATCATTTACAAAATTTACCCGGATCTTGGGTCATTTATTAAGGGACTACTTTCGCCGGGAACAGGACTGTAGCATCTCTAACAGATACACGCACAATACACAAGCAAATAGTGAAGAACACCGAACGAAAATCGAATTAGAAAATACATCAGAGCCGTATATCATAGCGGTAACAAAACAATTCACATCAGTGGAATATACTTGAGTTTAAAAATCGAATTCTAAACACGGCCAGTAGCCTGATGTGTTACGCATTGGTTCAATTATTGGTGATTCTAACTGTCATAGCGTCAGTTCGAATCACACGTTCTTCTTCACCATCAGTCCAAACGCTATAGGACGAAGACCAAAATCCAATTCGGAGAGGAACTGTGGGGGTAGAAAGTATATGCCTAAACACGGGCACTTGGTTCACTTCCTTCCCACTTGTAGTTCCGCTGCAATCCAAGTCGCCAATTAACTTGTCCACAAAAATATATACCAATGTCACGGGAAAAGTAAATGAAACGCTGGAGCACAAGAATGTTGTTTTGGTATTAATCCGTTTTTTTATTGTTCTGTCTTTCTTAACCTAAGTTAGAACTTATGATAAGTGTGATTAAATTGAATTTTGTAACTTCTATAATAGTGGTGAAACATTTCTTTTTCGACACTGTGACCGCAGTAATTAAAATTTCACAGATTTGACAGATTTGAATTAAAGAAATTAATTTTTGGGCCCGAGCGGCGACATGACCAACCGCGATGATTATTGAATAGCGACTGATGAATTAAGGGTGAAATTCTGTATTTCACTTTACACACAGGACAACCAAAAGAGACCACACCTACGCTCGTTGAAGTGTGGTAACTTCAGTCAATTGGGTAATTGGCGGACATGGAGAATGAGAGAACAGAAACATGATGTGCTGTGATCTCGGGGTAGCTTTGGTTGTGTGTGTTGGTATCAAATGCAGCTCCTGACATGACCTACTGACCCAGTGGTACGGCTATGGTGTAGTCAGAGCGCATTGAACCATGTAAAGACAAAATTTCAGAGGAGAGGAAAATTTAGGTGGTGGAATTCACCTGCAAAAAGAGATCATTGATCCCAAGCGAATGGATGATCTGATGAAAAGCCGAAGTGACGCCAAATTGGCTAGGGTAATTTATCATGACAACTAATTAGATATTTTGATAAATTCCCCAGCGGTTTCGCTATTATGCGACGGCGTCGTTTGCTTCGACTTGTTGTTGCTACCCGAAATGACTTTGAAATTTCCGGTGGAAATCTCATGGGTTAATGCAATAGTGTTGCCGTATGGCAAGAAAACACTGAGTGCAATTGTGCATTAACCGAATAGATTAATGACTTCCGGCCAGTCTTCTTTTATGGATTTATCTATTGCAGGTGAAATAGCCGAAGGTAGGAATTGGGATTGGTTGACGCGGTGTTAGCGGTCGAAATAAAGCGGACATTGTGGTTGGAATTGTGGGTTGGTTCTCCATGTATAGAGAAACCCCACAGATCCAGCAAGGACGCAAAACAAAGCGAGTACAATCCAAAACCTTTTACATCTATTTATTTGGTTGTGCAAATTTTGCAACACTCCGTCTTATATGCGACTAGTTTCAGTCTGGCCGTATGTCTTATTCTACTGGCCGTTTCCCAAATAGATGGAAGTCTGCGAACATTCAGCCAATTCCCAAAAAGGGTGACAAATCGTCCCTGTCTTCTTGTCGACCCATAGCACTAAGTTCTATTCTCTGGAAGGTAATGAAATCACTGATTAACCTTCAACTTTCGAAATATCTGGAATCAAATGACCTCCCCAATGACCGCCAATATGGCTGTCGTAGCAAAAGGTCCACAGGAGATTTGATGGCGTACCTCACCAAAAAGTAGAGCCATTTCATCCACTGCTTCGGAGAAAGCAAGGTTGTCGCACTGGATATCTCGAAAGCTTTCGACAGAGTTTGGCATCCAGCCCTTTTAACAAAATTACATTCATATGGAGTGGACAATTCCCTGTTTTAGACTTCTCTCGGGAAAGGCGAACCTATAGCGTCGAGTGGGCGCCCCGAGATGCCATCAAATAACTGTTGCAGTTCTTTTTGAACAGTTGCAGGTTGTAACGCTCTGGGAACACCCGCGTGGGAAGGGAGTTCCACAGCCTCCCCGCTCTGTAACGGAACGAGTTCTGATACAGGGGTGTTCGCGCCGTCGGGAGATGAACCACAAACGGGTGCGATCCGTCGGATTGTCTTGTGGAGCGCATATAAACCGAATTGCGTGGAACAATGCCAAGAATCTCCGAAGAACACCACCCGTGATAATATCTGTAAAACAGACAGAGGTCGGCCACGCGCCTTCGATGTGATAGCGACTGTAGTCCCGACGTCAGCGCCGAGTCCCCGATCAGGCGGATCGCTCGTCTTTGTACGCTCTCAAGTAGGTCGAGGGTATGTTTAGGAGCCGAGCTCCAAACATGAGAGCAATATTCGAGCGCGGGTCTAATTTGAGATTTATATAGGAGAAGAAGTTGGGCCGGAGTAAAGTATTTCTTGGCTCTAAAAAGATAACTCAGTTTTCCTGAGGCTGATCTGGCGATACCCGATACGTGTTTATGCCATGATACATTCCCACAGACCGTGGCGCCGAGCAATTTCAAACTTTCCCCAGCCTCGAGGGCCCGGCCACTCATCATCAGCTGTGGAACCGATGATCCAGTTTTCTTTGTGAATGTTGTATACTGGGTCTTCGTTGCGTTGAAGTCGACAAGATTGGCCTTTCCCCACTGCAGGACTTTATCTAGATCCTGATTCAGAGAGTCAATCTGTCTACATCTCAGCTGGCGCGACGTAGATGCACCAATCGGCCGATCACTCGAAAAGGAGGAAACAAGTGTACTATCATCCGCAACACTGAACACTTTGTTATCCGTTGCCTCCAACAAATCATTTATATGAAGCAAAAACAAGGTTGGAGCCAAAATAGAACCCTGGGGCACCCCCGAATTAACAGGATACAGATCCGAACACTCGCCGTCCACAACAACCCGGATCGATCGATTCTCGAGGAAGCTCCTCGTCCAGTCGCAAAGCTGTTGGGAAAGTCCATATGAACGAAGTTTGCTCAGCAATGCCCCGTGCCAGACGCGGTCAAAAGCCTTGGAGATATCTAATGCGACCGCCCTTGACTCACCATGCCGTTCAATCGCAGATGTCCATATATCGGTTATAAGTGTCAAAAGGTCTCCTGTGGACCGCCTGCCACGGAATCCGTATTGACGATCATTCAGAAGACCGTTGCACTCCAAATACTTAACCAACTCTGTATTGATGACTTTTTCCATTACCTTAGATAAAATAGACAGTAATGCTATCGGACGGTAATTTTGTGGAAGACACTTTTTTCCCGTCTTTGGGATTGGCTGAACTCGAGCGATTTTCCAGCAGGCAGGAAAGGTCCTCTGTGCATAAGATAAGCGGAAGAGTCTGGCAAGAACCAGCGATAGTTCTGGAGCACAGTTCTTAAGTACTATTGCTGGTATTCCGTCCGGGCCGGTTGCCTTCCTACAATCCAGTTCACGTAGAATGCGTTGGATGGTGCGCGTACGAAATCTCACATCCCGCATGGAAGACTGTACCGGCGAGATCACAGGTGGCTCCAAAAGGCCGGGATCGAGGTTTGAGTTCGTGGTTATTTATGGTGTCAAATCTCTCTCCCATCAAATTAATCCGGGTGTTCCCCAAGGTTCTGTACTCTCACCCACTTTCTTCCTCATCTTAATAAATGATCTCTTGTCCATTGCCCACAATCCAATCCACTCGTTTGCCGATGATAGTATGGGATTCGTGTGCGTCTTGGTAGGGTGCCGGTCCGACACAGGTTCACCAAGACGTCCCAATCGTCAGGGTAAACTGGTTACCACTGTCTTGCAGGTGCGGAAAACAATTGGTCTCGTGGTTAGATATTTTTATTCTTTTAACTAATACTTATTTAATCTAAACTTACACTGGAATTTAACGTATTCTATAATAGTATTTAAGATTTAAATGTACAGCATTTCATGAATCAACTTACACTGGTATTTAAAGTATTAAATATTACAGCACTTAATGAACTAAATTTACACTGGAATTTAAAGTAGTCTATAATAGTATTTAAGGTTTAAATGTACAGCACTTCATGAATTAACTTGCACTGGTATTTAAAGTATTCCACTCAGTGCATTTACTTTGTCGACCACAGCGGACACACAGTGTTTCTTTTCTTTCCTGGTGAACGGAACGCCTGAGCTCCTCGACACTAATCAGCAAACTGGTTAACTCGTTATCTCTTGGGACACCCCATGAGAGATTTTTATTTTTGATTAACGTGAGGGCACGACCTTCCCTCACAGAATCCAAGACGCGATTCGAATCTCTTGGGGCGCCCCACGAGAGATGTGTATGTTTATTTTAACGTGAGGGCACAACCTGCCCTCACGGAATCGAAAACGCGATTAAGTATCGCCACCGAAACGACAGAATATCAAAATTCCATCCATCGCCTCGATGACCATATTTGGCAATTTTCCTTTTCGCATTGGTGTACCACAAAGGAATGGTTGAAACGCACACACACGATGATCCCCTTTGGTTGCTCATCGCGTGTGTCGCCCAGCATGCGAACCATGAACATGAAGTTAAAATGGAAATAAACAATCTTCGCAGCTGGGACAAGTCACCCTGAAAAGGGTTGGAAGTGCTTACACGATCAGCGACTACGTGTAGCATGATTGCTGATCGTGCGCATGTTGTTGTTGGCATCAACAGAGGTCGAACCGTCGTGTGTGTATTTACACTGGTGAGTTCTCTATGCCTTTTTGCTGCCAGGTGCAAGTTTCCATTTCGTGTGGCTTGATTTAGCGATCGATGTGGGCATGCATGAAAGAACCAAAAGGAAGAAATATCTCTTGTGGCATTGTAGCCGACTTCTTAGGAGACATTTCGTTGGTAGGAACTAATGTAATGTTGGTTGCTAGATGTGCAACCAATTTGCCCTTCCTATAGAAACGCTTGTGTTGCTGATGGTGTTTTACTTCAGCGCAGTTAAGCATTGCAGCGGTGGTTGGTCGTTATGAGCAGGTAAGTCATGCTTTTCGGTTTCTACGAGGATTGCCTCTTATGTTTGGATTTGGCAACCCTAGTGTTGCAATCCGGCAATTGACACCTCTGTCGTAAAGTTGGACATTTTTGAGGTTATACGCACTCAGAACGTTTTGACATACGAGCGCTATTTGTGTTGTTTACAGTAACTTAAAAGATTCATCTCGGCCCAAAAATGGAATTAAATTGTCAACATTTTCGTACGATTTTTTTTTTACAACTTTCGGCGTGGATTAACTCAGCAACAGTGCATGGATGAACTTAATTCAATTTTTGGCGATGAAGCTCCATCAAGGACCAGTGTTTATCAATGGTATGGTGAATTCAATCGTGGTCGTAGTTCACTCCAAGATGAATTTCGTGAAGGTCGTCCAAAATCAGTTGTTGTTCCGAAAACCATTGATGCTGTGCGCGAACTGATATTGAAAGATCGTCATGTGACCTATCGTGAGATTGAGACAACCTTAGGCGTTAGTGGGACCAGCATACATTCAATATTGCATAAACATTTGACTGTCAAAACAATTTGTTCGCGTTGGATCCCACCCAATTTGTCAATCGCCCAAAAAAAGGCTCGTGTCAATTGGTCGAAAGAAATGCTCAAAAAATACGGTCGCGGTGCTTCGAAACACGTCTATGACATCGTGACAGGTGATGAATCGTGGATTTACGCGTATGAGCCCGAAAGTAAACAGCAGTCGACTGTCTGGGTGTTTCAAGATAAGCCAAATCCAACAAAAGTTGTTCGCGCACGAAGCACTTCCAAGCAAATGGTCGCCTGTTTTTTCGGAAAAAACTGGACATGTCGCAACCGTACCACTAGAACAACGCAGAACAGTCAATTCTGAGTGGTACACAACCATTTGTTTGCCAGTTGTCTTCCAAGAAATCAGGAAAACCAACCACCGAAGACGGATCACTCTTCACCACGACAATGCGAGCTCTCACACATCGGCTGCGACAACTAATAAAGCTAATGTGTTCGCGAATTTATTTTCCGCGAATTCAAACCTCGATCCCGGCCTTTTGCAGCCACCCGTGATCTCCCCGGTACAGTCTTCCATGCGGGATGTGAGATTTCGTCCGCGCACTATTCAGCGCATTCTACGTGAACTGGATTGTAGGAAGGCAACCGGCCCGGACGGAATACCAGCAATAGTCCTTAAGAACTGTGCCCCAGAACTATCGCCGGTTCTTGGCAGACTCTTCCGCTTATCTTATGCACGGAGGACCTTTCCTGCCTGCTGGAAAATCGCTCGAGTTCAGCCAATCCCAAAGACGGGAAAAAAGTGTCTCCCAGAAAATTACCGTCCGATAGCATTACTGTCTATTTTATCTAAGGTAATGGAAAAAGTCATCAATACAGAGTTGGTTAAGTATTTGGAGTGCAACGGTCTCCTGAATGATCGTCAATACGGATTCCGTGGCATGCGGTCCACAGGAGACCTTTTGACACTTATAACCGATATATGGACATCTGCGATTGAACGGCATGGTGAGTCAAGGGCGGTCGCATTAGATATCTCCAAGGCTTTTGACCGCGTCTGGCACGGGGCATTGCTGAGCAAACTTCGTTCATATGGACTTTCCCAACAGCTTTGCGACTGGACGAGGAGCTTCCTCGAGAATCGATCGATCCGGGTTGTTGTGGACGGCGAGTGTTCGGATCTGTATCCTGTTAATTCGGGGGTGCCCCAGGGTTCTATTTTGGCTCCAACCTTGTTCTTGCTCCACATAAATGATTTGTTGGAGGCAACGGATAACAAAGTGTTCAGTTTTGCGGATGATAGTACGCTTGTTTCCTCCTTTTCGAGTGATCGGCCGATTGGTGCATCAACGTCGCACCAGCTGAGATGTAGACAGATTGACTCTCTGAATCAGGATCTAGATAAAGTTCTGCAGTGGGGAAGGGCCAATCTTGTCGACTTCAACGCAACGAAGACCCAGTATACGGCATTCACAAAGAAAACCGGATCATCGGTTCCACAGCTGATGATGAATGGCCGGGCCCTCGAGGCTGGGGAAAGTTTGAGATTGCTCGGCGTCACGGTCTGTGGGAATGTATCATGGCATAAACACGTATCGGGTATCGCCAGATCAGCCTCAGGAAAACTGAGTTATCTTTTTAGAGCCAAGAAATATTTTACTCCGCCCCAACTTCTTCTCCTATATAAATCCCAAATTAGACCCGCGCTCGAATATTGCTCTCATGTTTGGAGCTCGGCTCCTAAACATACTCTCGACGTACTTGAGAGCGTACAAAGACGAGCGATCCGCCTGATCGGGGACTCGGCGCTGACGTCGGGACTACAGTCGCTATCACATCGAAGGCGCGTGGCCGACCTCTGTCTGTTCTACAGATATTATCACGGGTGCTGTTCTTCGGAGATTCTTGGCATTGTTCCACGCAATTCGGTCTATATGCGCTCCACAAGACAATCCGACGGATCGCACCCGTTTGTGGTTCATCTCCCGACAGCGCGAACATCCCTGTATCAGAGCTCGTTCCGTTACAGAGCGGGGAAGCTGTGGAACTCCCTTCCGACGCGAGTGTTCCCGGAGCGTTACAACCTGCAACTGTTCAAAAAGAACTGCAACAGTTATTTGATGGCATCTCGGGGCGCCCACTCGACGCTATAGGTTCGCCTCTCCCGAGAGAAGTCTAATAAAAAAAAAAAAAAAAACTGCATTTTTGAGCACCCAAAACATCGATTTAATGGGTCATCCGCCGTATAGTCCTGACTTGGCACCGAATGACTTCTTTTTATTCCCGTACGTAAAAAACAAACTGAGAGGTCAACGTTTCTCGACACCTGAAGAAGCGGTTGCTGCATTCAGAATGCATGTGTTGGAGATACCTCAATCAGATTGGCAAAAGTGCTTCGACAATTGGTTCAAACGCATGCAAAAGTGTATAGATCTTCATGGGGAATATTTTGGAAAACAATAAAGTGATTTTCGGTGATCAATATTTGTTTTTGTTCTCTAATCCCGAAATATAAAAGGCAACCCTCGTATATGCCCATGTAGGGAATGTCTGTTATTGCTGATATAATTTTCGTATCAGCAGACATTGTGCTTTACAGGTTTTTCGTGGTTATAGGAATAACCAATGCAAGTAAGTACTTGCTTTATTGAAACAGGACGCTTATGAAAAGGGGTTACCTGGTGGTAGATGAGCAGGTAAGTAGTGGCGCTCGGAAGAACCGCCACAATAGCACATTCAGTTTCTCATACTCATACGAACATTCCCGACCAAACTCTTCGAACGTCAATACCAATCATCAGGTTATGCTTAATACATTGAATTCAGACCTCAACAAGATATATCAATGGGGATTATCTAACCGAGTAGAGTTGTAGGGAAGAAGGTAGTGTGCCGGCATGGGTACTGTTTCACTCCTATCCCCATCGATCCAAAGTTCCGCCGAACACATGTGCAAGGACAGGGTAAAATAAAACGCACTGATGTCACGGAGTGTAAATTTATTTCTTGTTTTAATTTATTTTAACAATGGATATATAATAGGGCTGATATGCTTGACTCGTTAGAAAACAACTTGAAAACTCAACTTAATAAAACGACAAACACTTAACAAACGGCAGGCACACACGACTAGTATCTGAAAATGTCTCGAACGAACTCGACTACACTCTGCGGTGGTTGAAAAGACTACTCGTCTGGTTGATGGTTGAATGAAGACTGATCCCAATCAGAGATGGAAATTAACTTTAGCGACACGATCAACCAATCTCAATTGCACTCTCATTCGTATTCTCTCATTTACGCCGCCCATCGAGGTGAATAACACTTGAGCATTCATTCAACAGTCGGTGGACCTAGGACGAATGGGAGAATCGGAAAAGAGAGTGCGACGACATCAGGGATGATTTTACTTCGCATGCATCGAAAGCAAAATCTGGTGATGACCGAATGACCTAGTTAGGATATTGTGGTAATCTCAGAGTGCAATGTACTCTGAGAAGGGGAAATTAAATAGGATGAAATATATTTTTGTGCTATTCACCTGACCGAAGAGTTTATTGATCCCCAGCGAAGAGCGTGTCTGGGGGAAGTCGAAGGGACGCTGCAACGGCTTGGGAAATATTAGCGTGAGAACAAACTAAAAGAATTCGATAACCCAAGCCGTTGCACGGTGATGCAACCGCATCGTTTGGTTAGTCTTGGTTGTTGCTAATCAAATCTGGAATTATGATTTCCGGTGGAAAACTCACACGGCTGTGATATGGTGTTGCCGTATGGCAAGAAAACGCTGAATTCAATTATGCATTATGTGCATAAAATAATGAATTCAGTTATGCGTCCTTTTGGGATATATCTTTTTCAGGTAAACAAGCCGACGGAAGGAATTGGGGTTAAGGTGGTGCGGGCGAAATTGGGTAGAAATTGTGGGTTGGTTCTCCGTGTAATATAGAGAACCCCCACAGCAAATTATAGCGTTTGGGATGATAGTGAAGAACGTGTGATTCAAAATTGAACCAATGCGTTACACATCAGGCTACTGGCCGTGTGTACGAATTCGATTTTTAAACTTAAGTACATTCAACTGATGTGGAATTGTTATGTTATCGCTATGGTATACGGCTCTGATGCGTTTTCTTATTCGATTTTCGTTCGGTGTTCTTCACTATTTGCTTGTGTTGTATTGGGTGTGTATCTGTTAGAAACGCCAGAGTTCAATGCCTTAAATACTCAATGCTGTCATGTCGTCAAAGGCGAACCCCAAAGTAACTATACTGTCTGTGAACGGCACTTGCATCGACGAAGCCAAGGAACTATCACTCCGCGGCACTCAAATTAATTCGACTTTTAATTGGAGCGACCACATTTTTGAAGCTGCGAAAAGTGCGGCCAAATGCATGGGGTTCCTTACGAGATGTAAAAGATACTTCACTCCATCCAACCTGGCCACTATTTGCAAGGCGCATATTCGTCCCAAAAATGGAGTTCAACTCCCATATTTGGTCAGGCGCATCCTAAAGTGCACTACACGTGCTCGATAGGATGCAAAAACGAACTGTGAAACTTATTGGGAACCCAGCTGTGAGTCGATCAATTCCGTCGTTAGAACATAGGCGCAACGTATCATGCCTATCTCTCTTCTATAGATATTATCACGGTCGTTGCTCAACTGAACTTGCTGAATGTGTTCCGCCTCCTCAGGGAAAATCTAGCCACCATTTAATGCTCTGAATTGTATTGGTTCAAATATCCTCCAGCTACGACCACCATCGCCAAATCATCTGTATACCCAATGGTTCTTACTACTTTTGGTACATTGACCCTGAGAACACTGTCGTACATGATATTCCATAACAGTGGACCCAATACAGACCTCAGAGACACACCTGCTGTTATTTTAAATTATTGTGCTCCCTTATTGGTGTCATAGAACAGTGTTCTATCAGAGACATAGCGGGTAGGGTGAGACTTGTAGACCGCCCAATGCTACTAATGTCTGATTCTAGCTCGCCGAGTTGAATGCAGTTTTAACGTCAAGTGTCACCACCGCGCAGTATTTTTTGGTTCCTCCTAGCCATCGTCCTCCAGCGGTGCGGGCGATGTCTCATACAACAGATAGTACTTTACCGGTTGATCTACCTTTCTGTAAAGAAAAATGTGTCCTTTGGTTCTGAATAAAATAAATACGGACTCCGAATAAAAAAAAATCATTTTTTTGGAGAAGTACGCAGGATCCGGGTGGTGGAAGCCTACTACTACTACTACTCCTACTGCTACTACAGGGTCCTTATGTAGAGTTATACAATAGGGACTTGACAACTTTGAATTTAATTTGTGAACGCACCCTTTCACTAATCATCGAACTGTTACTGTCAATTTATTCAGTAAACTCAACATTTTCATGATGGTTAAGTACACGAACGAACAACCCCTGCAAATTATAAAAATTTACTACCGAAAAAAAGTTGTCAAGTCCCTATTGGAAAACCCTATATTTATAAGAAGATTAATAACACATTAGCATTATTTGTTGCTTCATAATTTTGTTTAGACCGAAATAAAACACTGTTTAACGAAAAGCACATTTTAACGAGAATACTGCGATACTACTTACCTTTGAAAAGTCGCCCGTACGATGAAATACGCTCGAAATTAGAGATGGATTTGTACAATCACCGCGCATTGTGAACCCTACTAGAACAGCTCGTGATTGAGTCGATTCAATTTTTTCGCGAGATGATAAAAAGTTGAAATTGGTTTCATGTCCTTTGGTGGTCCTCCAGCCCGCTGTACAGAAAACAAGTCATACTGTAATTGGGCTTTTATAAGCTCAGGCAAGGTAATCAACAAATGAGTTCGCCATTGTGTTCGGTGTCAACACATACCAACAGAGAGTGAAGAAATGGTCGTCGCAGCCGGCCACCCCAGCGGATGTCATGAACCAGCATGAACAGAGAGCAAGCAGCAACCCAACAATGCTCTTTGATTGATAGATTCCGATGAATCACAGATAGGTGAATTTGAAGGAATCCAAGGTGTTTGGTCTTGGTGGGTGTCCAGGCACCAAACACGTTGCCCCATCCAGTGTGGGGCCGCCTTCATCAGGTCCATTGGACAGGTGTCGACGGGACACCATGCTGGTAGTCGTGTTCAACAGCCCCGCCGATGGGCAGATGCAGCTCAACAGATCCTTTACAGTGCTTTGTTAATGAATAATTCACATTTTAAATGTAATTATAAGGATCTATTCATTGGGTGACAGTCTCCCGGGGGCTACTGCTGCACTTGTCCTTGTGCAGTAAGTGTGTTCATTTAATAACAACAAACTTTGATTCAATCGGAAAAACAATCCGTCATCTAGCTGCACTCGTATTTATCAGATTAGACCGCATTACACTCGTAAACACACCCCACCCATGACGGGCGACTATGTCGGAGGGGGACTTGCATCCCATGGGCATTTTTAAGCGGTGTTAAGTTAACGTGATTGACGAGAAATCTAATAACGTTCCGAAGACGAAGATATTGTAAACACCCTCGTCAAGTTTGCATTTGTGATTCCCGGGAGTTGAGGGTAGATATCGGCGAATGTTTCAGTTTCAATTTATTTGTAATCTGCGGCCAGGGGACGGGGTTGCACTCGTAGTGGGTTGTTGTGTCGCCGGATCGCCCCCTTGCGCTTCGCAGTTGGAAGCAACCGTACTAAGGGGAGTTGCTTTGATTTGTTTGTCTCTCCAGAAGACATACGTTTCTCGTAATCGTGTACATTAGGAGTGCATTAGATGAATCGAACAAGGCGAAATTTTCGTTTCAATTACATCTACTCGCACAGGGTGAACAATGAGTGGTGGGTGATGTGAGGATGCAGAAATGTCACCATTAAATTTATTGTTAGCCTTCGGGGTTAACTTCTGCGTTATGTAAATCCACGATTTGCATTATCGCACGACAACAACCTTAACTGAGCGTATGAATGAAATTTAATTGTGGCGTGCGATTATTTATTTTCTCGAATTCATGGGGTTTTCGATAATTACACGGATGGCAAAATTAATTATGGAAACTATGTTAAATAAGAAAAATTAATCGGGAAAATGCTTGGCGCAAATCACGTTAAACGGAACACACATAAAAATGGGGTGAACTATGGCGGAGGTTTAACCAGTTAGGCTGGAAGCCGCTTGCCAGGTGCGTAAAACCTCGCACTAGTTTGCTTTATCGGAAACTCTTTGTGACAGGATACAATTTATCCTCGGTTGGCATGTCATAGTGTACGCTTTTCGTTTCAGCGGCGATGGAATATTTATAAACTAAGCAGGTGGGTAGTCTTGGTAATAACTGGTGGTTCTTTAAGCCCCGAATTGGGTCAAAACGAAAATAAGAAAATGTCATGACACAATATTTCTAAAAGAGATTTGGTGCAAGCTTAAAATAAGCTGCCAATTGTGTGTGGGCCAAAGGAATTGTATTGGAGTTCCGCCCGCATCGTGTCTTCAAGTAAATTAAGATGATTATGTACCTGTTGGATATGTGCTAACATCGACAACAAAATGATTTATTAGTTTGGGGAAGAGAAATACATTACTTTTTTGACATCAGGACTGTAATCATATACATCTCGTAGAGTACTGATAAAAAAATGCAGGCTTATGCTCGTTAGAAAAGTGACATTCCGTACTAAAAGAATTCCTTGACAGTTTTTTAATTACTTGATACAGTTGTTCTTATCCTCTTCATTTTCTTGTGCTCGCACTGCGCGGTGTCATTGAAGAGTACGTCAAAATCCCCTATAGTGCCCGAATTTGAGTAGGAAATAGTGTCCTTATATTAGTTAGGGGAAAAAGAAATACACTAGATGGCTACTGGGATATACATTTCCTAAAGTATTAATCAAAAAAAATTCAAAATTGTATACGTTAGAAAAATGATTCCGCACGAAAACAAACTCCTTGATCGATTGCCCTGTTCAGTTGGTAATTATAAGGTGTGAACCTAGCCGAAAGCCTTAGTTGCTAGAGCTACAAGATTTAAGTTACTATGTGATTTACTTACATTGTAATAAATAATTAAAAAATAAATAAAAATATAAGGTGTGAAATATCGAAGGTAACAACGAGAAAATTTGTTGCCACTTACAAGTTTGTGCTTTGATGAAATCAAAAACGCACGCCAAGTGGTTGAAACTGTGAATGGTCCCGATCCGGTCACAGCTAATTACCAGTAATTTTGGTTTGGCCACGTAAATGATCGAAATATACCTCCACTTTAGCAGCCTTTGCATTACCCAGACGCTAAAGGTCACCCACGAAAGAGTTTTTAAACCATCTGTAGAAAGATGGATTCGAAAGGACGATCGATGTTTGGGTGCCACAGGATTGATACAAAAAAATAGATGGATAAAATTTCCATCTGCGATAGCTTGACCAATCACAACGAAATCGTCCCACTTCTTAAATGGATGGGGACTTGTGGGTTGGTTCTCCATGTGGTATAGAGAACCCCCATCCTTTCTCTTCACCCATTGGCAAAATTAGAACTTCAGACTTAACGAATATTTATGCCACTTTAAATTTAAAAAAAAACGTTTATACACAACAACACCGTAGTGTTTCATTTGGTTTCTCTGGTTGGACATTCCGCGACCATTCGCAGTTTCCGTGACTTCCGTCGGTGGGTGACAATGAACCCGTGCCCCTGTAGGCGCAATAACTTAAACCCCCACAGACTAGCGATGAGAAATGGGTTACATGCGACAATATTGTGCAATAACAATCATTGTCAAAATGCAGTGAAGAGGCTTAAATTGTAGCCAAACGCGGACTATCGGCCAGAGAGGTTTCTGTGGGACTGTGGAGGAATGATCTACTAAAGGTCTTGTTGTCTTAAAACCTAAAAAAGTTGAACAAGCGAGTTTTTTCCGATTTCAATAATTCTTATCTTATCTTATTCAATTATTTACTCAATTTGAATTACTAGGTTGTTCAATAAGTCGTTTTTGTCAGTTTTTTATTCGATAAGCGCTATTATGTTCTAGAAGATTGAATAGACTACCAGTGCGGATTCCGTAGGAACGGGTCAACGAGCGACCAAATGTTCACAGTAAGGCAATTGTTGGAAAAGAAGTGGGAATAGGAAGAGACGGATCACCAACTGTTCGTTGACTTCAAAAAAGCCTACGACTCAGTCGTAAGGCAAAGACTTTACCATACTATAGTTGAGCTGGGTGTCCCAAACAAATATGCCGCCCTCATTCAAATTTGCATGAACGAAAACAAAGGGCGAGTTAGAATAGAAAACCACCTCTCAGAACAATTTGAAATCCGGGACGGACTAAAACAGGGACATGATCTATCACCGTGTCTTTTTAACCTTGTGCTTGAGTATGTCATCAGAAAGGTACAAGACGACAACATGGCCGGATCAGCCCTGAACGGGGTCATACAAGTGCGCGCATATGCGGATGACATCGCCGTTTTAAGCGATAATCTAGAAACTGTTAGTAAAAACTGTGAAATCATCATGCAAGCGGCAGAAGAGTTGGGCCTAGAAATAAATAAAGACAAAACAAAATACATGATTACTGCGAGAACAGGTGGACTTCAGGGAATACATAAACGTCCGGGGCAAGATATTTGAAAAAGTTAAAGAATTTAAATATCTGGAAAGGATACTGACGGCCAGTAACGAAATGTCGAAGGAAATTAACAAAAGACTGCACTCCGGCAACACTAGTTGGCGCGCAGTCAGTAAACTGCTGAAATCCAGACTGCTATCACGTAACATAAAGCTCCGTGTCTATAGAACCATAATCATGCCAACAAAACGGGAAGAAAACAAATTCCGCGTATTCGAGAATAAAGTTTTGAGGGGTATCTTTGGAGGTAAATATGACGAGGAGGCAGGACAATGGAGGAAACTCCACAACCACGAATTGGAAGAGCTATATCGCAAACCTACAATAGTGAGAATAATCAAGTCGCGAAGATGAAGATGGGCCGGACACGTGGCGCGAATGAGCAACGATAGGACCGTGCGTAGAATTCTTGACGATAGACCAACGGGAAAGAGACCGGCCGGACGCCCGCGAAGGAGATGGGAGGACAATATTAGGTTTGACCTTGAGGAGGTCGGAACGAATGGTCAAGCGTGGAAGGAGAGTGCACAGGACAGGGAACGATGGCGGAGTTGAGTCGGTGAGGTCATGAACTTCCGGGTTCCTACAGGCCAATAAATAATAATAATACAAACCCCCGTAACGTACGTAACCCTCGACTGTTTTACGTGACCGCTCATCACGCTTCTTACGGCGCTAACGAACCCATCTCCCATGTGCTACGACAGGCCAACTCTTTCCCCACTTCCTTCGATTTCAACATCTCCACTCCCGCTTTTAAACGACGTCTCAGAACAAACCCGTTCCAAATCCACCACTTACCTTCAATAACCCCTCTACCCTGCAATCCTCTCCTCTCCCTACCTCAAACTAGTTCTCCCCTACAGATTTCCAACCCCACCCACAACCCCCTCCCCCTCCTGCTCCTACTCACTAATCCCCGCCCCTGTATCAGTCCGTATACATGCCGCCCACTGTCGCACAAAGGCCGCGTTTACCACTCCCACATACTCTCGCTCTTCCCTGGCCTCCTACCTCGCCTATCGCCCACTAATCTTCAACTTCCTGGTTTTCTTCTCCTTTTTTTCGATTGAATAATTGATTAAGGTCTTAACCACTAGATTTTAAGATAGTCTGTAAGGTTTTATGTTAAGTTAATTTTAAGCTTGCATTACGCTAAATAAAAATGGGGGTTCCGCCTTCAATCAATCAATCAAACTTGAATTCATCTGTACTCGTAATTATTCGTTAACTGATATTTTATATATTTGTTATAATTTATTTATTTACTTACATAGTTACTGGTAATTATTATCGTATTGTTTCTTCATTTGAGAAACATAGAATGCAATTTCACGTACATATGTGAAAATTAAATTATTTATTTATTTAAGTATTTGTTTTTGTTTCCTTTTTATTATTTTTCTTATAGAAGGAGGCTTTGGCTGGTAAATTTTCCTGCAGACATATACCATTACAATTTGTACTTTTGATTTAATTGTTTAAAATAACAATGTTTCTTTTAGCCGAAAGCCTATTAGATTTAATTTACCATGTAATTTACTTACATTGTAATAAATATATAAATAAAAAAAAACAATGTATCTGTAAAAACATTAATATAAATATCAAATCTCTACACTGTAAAATATGTGGAAAGGAACCCAATTGCAAACTTTTATAATACCTAACAAGTATATCATCATCATCATCGGCACTACAACCGGGAACCGGTCTTGGCCTTATTTGGCAAGTCCTGAGGCTTGTTAAATTTTCCATAATGATTTGTTTTTTTTTCTGGGCAAGGTCATTAGTCTTGCGCCAGGGGCTCCCCGACGGGGAATCGAACCCCGGTCTCCCGGGTGACAGGCGGGTATACTAACCACTATACTATCGAGGAGCCCATAACAAGTATATCCTTCTATCTAATAAATTAAACCGCAGAACATGAAATGAATTCAAACTCAAAACTGATGCACGTAAAATAACCGATATGAGACATCCTTCCGGCTTACAAATTCTGCATTAGATTATCCTTATCAACCACCGATTTCAACAGTATATAAAACCAATGACATTTCTTCTAGCTCGCAAAGAATGATGGTAGCTTTGCGCCCTGTATGCAATATTCCGCCGACTAAGATGTAAGCCCAACGTAAGGATCGTTAATTCAAAACCAAGGATCTTAATATCCGTATGTTATTAAGAACCCAACGTCTCTGCCCGATCCATGAGAATTATTTCGCATCAACCCAGAATTCTTATGAATGTCAGAAATCATCGTTTAATTTGTCGTAAATTTTGACGGGACGTCGTTTTAACCAAGACGACTGGGAGGATTCCACAAGCAGTGCTTAAGATTTCAAAAACCATAATTGGGATCGTGTAACCAAATGAAATAGATCGCCATCATCATCTCCAGCACCATCGCCACCGGCATCGGCATCAGCGCAATGGCAACAGCATCGGCAACGGCACTGGCACCGACTCCAACACCGGCTCCGACATCGGCACCAGCTCCGACGACGCCGTTACCGTCTTTGTCGTCGCCGTCGACATCGACATCGACTTCGCCATCCTCATCACAGTCGTTTTGTTAGTCATAACGCCAACTATAATACAATCAAGTTATCCACATAAAAAATCAAAGGACAGGCGGAGACCGGGCGAACGAACTGACGGACAGAAAGCCTGAAAAGGGCCCAGGCTCAGCAACGACGAACACGAAAACACGAAATTCGACACAAAAAATCCTTTGTGCCTCCTCACTACATTAAGACTGAGCCTGGCCTTTCACATGAGAACCTGCGAGATCGTTTCGAAAATAAAGTGTCAAAATAGAAGAAAAATGTTTTTTATCCAAAAATCTTCGCGCCTCTCGGCCACATTTTTCATATCTCCTCGTTTTTTATTATTACTTTTTTTAATTTTTTTTATTCTTTGTGTTTCGTACGACAGGTAGATATTTATATAGACGTGTATCTGCTCATTCCCCGTCCAATTTTAAGAGCGACCATCTTTCATAAATATTCATAGCGCTAGCCGGGGAATGGACATAGCTGGACCGTGGATCAGCTCGAAAGATCTACCAGCTCATCCAAACAATATGGGATAAGGAAGTCACTCCGGAAGAATGGAAAACCTCAATAGTCGTTGCCATTTTCAAAAAAGGCGACAGATCTTACTGCGAAAACTACAGCGGAATATCATTGCTCCCAACCGCATACAAAATATTAACAAATGTCATTCTGGCGAGAATCACACCGTACGCAGAAGAAATACTGGGAGACTACCAATGTGGATTCCGTAGGAACCGGTCAACGAGCGGCCAAATGTTCACAATAAGACAACTGCTGGAAAAGAAGTGGGAATACGAAGAGACGGATCACCAACTGTTCGTTGACTTCAAAAAAGCCTACGACTCAGTCGCAAGGCAAAGACTCCACCATATTCTTGTTGAGCTGAGAGTCCCGAAAAAATATGCCGCCCTCATTCAAATCTGCATGAAAGAAAATAAAGGGCGAGTTAGAATAGAAGACCACCTCTCAGAACCATTTGAAATTCGCGACAACACTACAACAGAGGAGTGGCCTCTCATCATGTGGGGGTGGGTGCGAACATACAGGGCAAAGTTACTGATTGCTTTCAACCCGGCGAAGGCCAGGACGATCCCTGTCCCTGTTCAATCCAAGTTGACATGCAGTCTCCACGTGACACCCCTGGATAGCTACTTTGGCACCCGCCAAGTAGTGAACCAATGCATGCAGCGACATCCTAAGAAATGTTGGCACAAGACTAATAACCCTGCCGGGAAAAACGAATTATTATGAACTATTTAACAAGTCTCGGATATGGACCGGATACCGCTGGAGAGACTTGCTAAATAAGGCCAAGACTGGATCCCGGTTGAAGTGAACCAATGCATGCAGCGACATCCTGAGAAAGGTTGGCGCAAGGCTAATAACCATGCCCGTAAAAATGAATTATTATGGCAAATTTAACAAGCCTCGGATATGGACCGGATCCCGACGACGACCACGGAAACGAAAATGACTAAATGATTTGAACATTTTTTCATGGAACGTACGCTCACTATACAGAGCTCGAGCTGCACAGCAGCTATCCGATGCCCTGTCCGAATATAAGGCTGAGATAATAGCATTACAAGAAATAAGATGGACGGGGAGTGGTGGCATTCAAAGAAACGAGGAGGACATTTATTACAGCTGTCAGGCAAAACACCATGTGCTCGGTGTAGGCTTTCTAGTCAGCCAAAAACTGAAGCCTGCCATCATCGGCTTTAATGCAATAAATGAAAGGCTATGCACTCTTCCCGTGCGAGGCAAATTTAAGAACATAAGCCTCATAAACGTTCACGAACCTACAGAGGAGTCCCCTGACGACGAAAAAGAAGAATACTATGAGAACGTCGAACGGGCCCTCAATGCCTGTCCAAGATACGATGTGAAAATCGTTCTTGGGGATTTGAATGCAAAAATAGGTCGGGAGCCGGTTTTCAGGCACTACACAGGTTCCCGTAGTTTGCATGAGAACACTAATGACAATGGCTTACGAGTCATCGAAAAACTTGGTCATTGCAAGTACTAGGTTTCCGTGTAAAGATATCCACAAAGCCGCCTGGGTATCACCTGATGGAGCCACTCGCAACCAAATTGACCACGTGTTGATAGATCGCCGCCACTCCTCGTGCCTGATGACGGTACGAACGTACCGAGGTGCCAACGTCGACTCAGATCACTATCTTATTGGTACAGTTTTCCGAGCGCGGATTGCCTTACGGAGACGTATTGCATCCGCGGATCAGGTTCGAATCAACACGGCTGCCTTACGCAATGAGAATACCAGTAACAATTTTGGTCATGCATTAAGACTCGCCCTCGAAGAGGTCGACAGAGGGAGAGTAAGTCCTGGGGCCAGAATGCCGGGCGTAGAAAAGAAATGGACACGCCTTATTACTACTGTCATTAGTACTGCCAACTCCATCTTAGGCAGTAGTCGTAGATATCGGAACGACTGGTTTGATGATGAGTGCAAACTAGCGACTGAACGTAAGAATCCTGCATACCGGGCAATGCAGCAGTCTCATAGGACGCGGGTGCGCGAGGAGAAATACAAAGAGCTCAGAAGATCTGAAAAAAGACTTCACAGACAAAAGAAAGGTGCCTGGGAAAAAACCTTGCCTGTGAAATATAGAAAAGTAGAGAGCGAGGTCGGCACCAGGCGCGAAAGTTCTACCAAATAATCCGCAGTATGACGCGGTACACACCACCCTGCACTTACTGCAAGGATAAAGAGGGTAATCTGATCACCGATTCTGAAGGCATTCTGGGGCGATGGGAAGTGCACTTCAATGAACTGCTAAATGGCCAGCTCACAGAAGAATTGGAGGCTCCACCAATGCAAGATCAAGACCAAATGCTGTCGCCACCAAGCATTGAGGAAACATTAAAAGCCATTAGACAGCTAAAATCAAATAAAGCCCCTGGAGCTGACGGCATACCAGCTAAGCTGATCAAACAAGGGGGGACAGCGTTACATCACGTAATTCATGAGATCGTGTTGCACGCAAGAGGAGATGCCGGAAGATTGGCGTCGTGGAATAATTTGCCCCATACATAAGAAAGGAGATATCACACTGTGCAGCAACTATAGGGGTATAACATTGCTGAGTACCGCCTATAAGATACTCTCCACTATCCTACAAGATCGGTTAGCCCCATACACTAAACTCATCATTGGTCAATATCAGTGTGGCTTCATCCCAGGCAAATCAGCAATCGATCAGATATTCACCCTTAGGCAGGTGATTGAAAAATGGCAAGAATTTAAGATTCCATTATATCATCTGTTTATAGACTTTAAGGCCGCCTACGACAGCATAGCCAGGGTAAAGCTATATAATGCCATGAAAGAATTCGGCATTCCAAACAAATTGATATGACTTTGTAGGTTGACCATGACCAACGTAACTAGTCAAGTAAAAATAGCGGGATTGCTGTCCAAACCAATACACAACTATAATGGACTCCGACAATGGGACGGTCTGGCCTGCCTTCTCTTCAACCTGGCGTTGGAGAAAGCAATCCGTGACTCTGGCGTTACAACACGAGGGACTATTGTCACCAAGTCCAGCCGATTCGACTTCTTCACCCAGATCGAGTAGGCGGCACAAAAACTGGGACTGCACATTAATGAGGGAAAAACTAAATACATGGTGGCAACTTCTGCGAAGAGAAGACCTAACGTTGGTCAAACTATCGGGGTAGTGGAGCACGAATTTGAAGTAGTGCAATCCTTTAACTACCTTGGGTCAATAGTATCAGCCGATAACAATATGGAAGAACAAATACGCGAACGACGGATCAAATCCAACAAAGCCTACTATGGTCTATCAAGGCTCTTTAAATCCCGAAAATTATCCAGAACATCAAAGCTACTATTGTACAAGACCATGGTGTTACCAGTACTCATGTATGGATCCGAGACCTGGGTGCTCCATAAAAGGCACTCTAAACTCTTAGCCGCGTTCGAGAGGGAGGTCTTAAGGAGAATTGTTGGCCCCGTATGTGAGGGAGGACAATTCCGGAGACGCTACAACCGTGAGTTGCACGCAATCTACCTTGAAGCTGATGTTGTAAGAAAAATCAAGCTCGGTAGACTCCGGTGGGCGGGACACCTAGCTCGAATGAGCGAAGAGGAGCCTGCCCGGAAAGTCATTTGTGGCAGGATGTATGGAAGGAGACAGCGCGGCAGACCTTGTCTGCGATGGAGGGATGGCGTAGACCAGGACGCCCAGAGCCTGAGAGTGCCAAACTGCATGACATCGGCTCGAAATCGGGACCGGTGGAGAGATTTGTTAAATAAAGCCAAGACCGGATCCCGGTTGTAGTGCCGATGATGATGATGATAGCCTCTCATCATATCTTTTTAACCTTGTGCTCGAGTATGTCATCAGAAAGGTAAAAGACGACAGCATGGCCGGATCATCCCTAAGCTGGGTCACACAAGTGCTCGCATATGCGGATGACATCGCCGTTTTGGGCGATATCCTAGAAACTGTAAGTAAAAGCAGTGAAGTAATCATGCAAGCGGCAGAAGAGGGGGGCCAAGAAATAATTGGAGACAAAACAAAATATATGATTACGGCGAGAGCAGGTGGACCTCAGGGAACACACATAAACGTTAGAGGTAAGACATTTGCAAAGTTAAAGAATTTAAACACCTCGGAACAATACTGACTGCCAGTGACGAAATGTCACAGTCATCATCGAGGAGAAGATACGTATACTTGGCAACAGGAGAAAGAAAAAGAAAAAAAATTCATGGCTCGAGTGTGGATTACACAGTGTGGCCGCCACCGAGAGCGGTTGTTGTAAAAAAATTGTGGAAACAAAAATAAAGTGCTAAAGGGTTCGTCACCTTTCATGAAAAGAGGTCAGGCAGACTTTAAAACGATGACACGGAGTCGACTCGAGCGACAGTCGAGTGTTATAACAAAGCGGCGCAAGCCAAATACAGATGGCGAAAAAAATTTAAAAGGAAAGAAAAGTGAATACACAGGAGCACGCAACCAATTCAACGAATTGGTTGACCTTGACCCAAGTGAAATTGAATTACCTGTTGATGAAGAAAGCATCACGGGTACTGAACAGATCCGGCGGAACTAGACAAACTTCTTGCGGATATCGACATCAAAAAAGAGGAACTGAATAAACAAAAAGAATCAATCCTCAAATTAAAAGACATCGTGTAGCAACAACAAAGGCAAGAAAATACAACAACACAACGGAAAAATAATGAACAACAACATCAGGAATCAAACAAAAGGCAGCAAACAAAGGTGATGCAGCAGCAACAAAAGAACCAGCAACATGTAACCAACAGAAAGGAAAAGGCGCCGCCTGTAATAATTACGCCCATGGAAACAAAGGACGTTATAAAATTAGGTGACTCAACATGCCAAATTTTAAAAAGAAAAAAATTAATAACTAAAATTAAATTAAATAGAAAAAATAAATAAATAATTAAATAAAAAATATTGAAGGTTATCGCAAAGTAATGACTGCTTTGGGTAGGACAAAAAGCGAGTACTACACGTACACCCCGAAATCAGAGAAAATAATCTCCATGCTCCTAAAAGGAGTTGACCCATGTTTTTCCCCTGAAGAGGTATTCGAGGAATTAAAAAATGTCGAAACTGACAATTTAAAATTTACAGGCGTGAAACCCTTCTCTACCGCCAACTCCAGAAAACGCAATTGCAAATTGCCTTTTTTATTGTATCACTGAGTCCCAACAGTAAAGTTGATGCTCTCCGATACACCAAACACCTCAATCACCAAACAATAATTTGGGAAAAAATAAGAAAAACCGACCGCGTATTGCAGTGCATGCGTTGTCAACGCTTCCGGCACGCGGCATCGAACTGCCACGTGCAATTCAGGTGCGTAAAGTGCCTCTCCGACCATATCATTGGTGAATGCCCCTTGGGCAAGGAACAGGTTCCAGATAGGAAAACACTGTCCTGTGTCCTCTGTAAAAATACAGGTCACACTGCAAATTTTAGAGGATGTCCTAAATTTCAACAAATGAAATTAAAATTGGAATCCAAAAAGAAACAAGAAGAAGAGAAAAAAATGAAAACTCGTTCTTACAACAATTTCGTGGCTCCTTGTGTGTCATATGCGCAAATGGCCGGTGCTCCTAAGCAACATAGTAATGGAAGAATGCCTGCGCCAGAGGCACATTCAGAAATAATAACAAAGTTATTAACCATGCAAGGATAATTTGCCGAATTTCAAAATACACTGACTGAGCAAAGGGCACGAATAGATACTCTCTATTCAACCCTGTTCTCAAATCACTCTTCACAACAAAATCTTCAACACTCCATCTGAACTAAACCTAAAAATTATTGCTGTGAATGTAAATTCACTAATCCACATTGAAAGAAGGCATAATTTAGGCAATCTGCTCCAAACCGAATGCCCACATGTGCTCTTGGCTAGCGAAACTAAGTTGAACCAAGAGCACAAAATGGGCTACAAAAATTATAACATAATTAGACGAGATCGACCACATTCTACTCGAGGGGGCGGGGTCGTTGCCTTAGTTAAGAAAGGTCTTCACCACAAGGTCGTTTAGAGCACGGAAGTACACAAATTCCAGGTGCTAGAGGCATGCATTATAGATATTCCTCTAAAAAGTCAAAGGCATCTATATATAGTCGCTGCTAACGCTCCTGAATCTGTTCAGTGTACGCAATTTATCAGTGAAATCAATACGCTTTTCCGAACTCTCAAGTTAGATTCGGAAAACAATAACTTTTTAATGGCGGGTAATTTAATGCCAAGCATAGTGCCTGGGGCAATCTAACCTCGAACTCAAGAGGCAATGCCTTGTTTGACCGGTGGCAAACAAATGCAATAGAGCATAAGCTAGTATTGTACACCGTCTTATCCAAGAGGTAACTCAGTGGCGGTTCCGCCAAACGCCACCGCCTACTTGCCCAATTAACCCCAAGCTTCCTGTGCTGAAGCCCCTCATATTCCATTGTTTCCCGCTAATGCAATTGCATTAGCACCTGTAAAAGCTGCACGCATTAAGGTTATCTAATGCATAACTTTAAAGCTCTTGTAAAAAGAATTTCTCCCACAAGGGCATTTTTCATGCATCAATCATCATCATCGGCACTACAACCGGGAATCGGTCTTGGCCTTATTTAGCAAGTCCTGAGGCTTGTTAAACCCTCCATAATGATTTACCCCTTCTGGGCAAGGTCACCAGTCCTGCGCCAGAGGCTCCCCGACGGGGAGCATTTCATGCATCAACGCATCGGCAAAATTTTCCTAAAAGAATTCTTTATCGACCAAACGTCATATTCCTTAAAGGTCAAACATTACTCCTGAAAAGAAACATTTCGGTTCACATATAATGTAACCACATAATCCGGGAATATTATCCTTGAGTCGGCTATTCCCAGCCTCACATGTGTACAACAATGTTCTTACATACACATTGGCTGGGGATTCCCTTGTCCAACGACCAAAGCAGCGTCCGGCAGCTTGTTTGTCCAGCTGGAATATACCCGACCACGATTCCTGGTCTAACGAACAAACAACTACCAATTTCGCGCTTTGGGGCCATAAAATGATAGAATTAATTCTCTGAACGGTGCCACTCGTGTTTTTTCGTCGCTTTCCAAACGTTCACGGCCAAACCGCGAGAAAGAGAGATAACAATAACAAATCCAAGTGAACCATTTAGAGTTTTCTAGAAATTTCGATGGCGTCGGTTTTTGTTGTGATCGATTGTATGGGTCGATTGACTTCGTTTACAGGAAACTACTCCCTCTTTCAGGTACATATAACTAGATGGCGCGAATTGTATGTATGCGCTCACGGCGACAATAGTATCAGTGTTTATTGAACAGCTCTTGTACAAAATGCCATTGACGTCAGTGACAGTGTTTCACGAACAAAACCGATTCCACGGAGACGAGCTGTTTACCATTTTGTTTCTAACCACAGTATTTACATTGTTGTTCTCCCTGAGATCCGAATGGGGGTCTAATTTACGTCTGGACAATGGGTACCACCTTATCATTTTCTCAACTTCCATCCTGATGGCCCAGTCAACGTTGGAAACATAGTCTAAGAATCCTTCCGACTAAAGCGAGGAACGTACAACGTGACGAGGTAGTATCTCACTTTGGCACCGACCTACCAGCTGTTCTAATTTTTTTTTCGATCAGGTCCAGTAGCCAAAAAGGGTCTAGAATTGCTTGTGATCATTACACGGTGTCTATAGCTGAATGGGGTCGTATTTCACCGAACGACTAGGCATTAAGTTCCTAGCTGCCACCTAGTCTTTAGTCCCCTTTTACGACTAGCTGGTCTAGCTGTGAATATATTGTAAGACCCCCTTCAGATAGTATTACTCCATATTCTATGTGTACGACTTGTACGGTGCACGCTACCGCAGGATGGGTAGCTGAGACTTCACCCAGAGAGTGGCAAAGTCCTCATCGAGTTTATCGACCTAGTGTTAGACATTCTTCTTTCCAAATCTCCAACTACCATGACATATGTTGGCTCACCTATTCCAAAGTGCACGGTGACAAGTATTGAGTGATCTCCGAAAAGATGGATGGATGCTACTCCCTTTGACTAGGCGGCTGGTGTGGACCGATTTACCCAAGGTGGATAGTTGGTGCCTAGTGGTTTAGTAACGTCTGTTTCTATTTATCGGAGCTGGTGCTAAATATCCTCGATGTTACCAAGATCCGACTCCAACAAATACTTGTTGAGAGGGCGAAAGGCGTGTTATAGTACGGGTTATACGTTACGTCCGATTATCTTTCTATATTGTGGACTGTAAACTACTATAAATGATTCTGATCAAAGTAAAGACTTCGCAGATTGAAAAAGATCATTTAAAGATACAAAATAGATAATATTTTATTACCTATTTAGACCTTTTGATTGGTTGAGTTCCCATGCGGAATTCATTTGACATAAAAAAGGGATGGTAGAAAAGCCGACTTCCGAGGCAAGGACAAGTGTGTGGTTGATCATAGTCCATCTTCTAATCTACTTACAGGTCAAAGTTAAAACCAACGTTTTAATAAGTATCACGAACAAAAATACCGCACCCCTAATTGTGAAAGCACATAACTCATTGTTGAATTCCGACTGGCATTATTTCCTAGACAATCTCAAATTTTAACTGGAGGACGACGTATTCTCGCATGCAAGAACTGTATGATACATACTTAGGCCACAGATGGCGCTGCTAGTATTTAAAAAGTTACATTTTTCATTATTTTATAACTAAAGTGACCACAAACTTCAGTAAACTCCGTTAGTGGCTGTTCAAGGACTTTTGATAAAGATCGTCCATTTTCCATATTTAGCAAATCACGAAAGACGGTCTATTTAAATGGTTGTCAATCACCAACTAAACCACGCAGTAATCTAACAGTCTGACAGTATTGTTATGAAAGTTTACGTTTAAGAAAAATGTCACTTTCATGATGATAGCAGCGCCATCTATGGCCTGGGTCAGGTAGTTTTGACCATGTTACATTTACGAGTATGACTACTTTATGTAGATCAGTAGTATTATATGATCAGTAGAAGACAAAACAAAAATTCGCGGCAAGTACTGATGTCGATTCCAGAAACTGCGCACGGTAAACAAACCAAATCACAGATCGCCCTCAAACTTCACGTCAGGAAAGAGGACAGTTGTGCCAATTTAACGACAAAGAGGCCTTTGACAACGGGCTTTTTAAATGATCGGTATTTTTGTGACAGAATATACAAAATACTTGGAACCTTGGCTAATCACAAAATTCCTGCTACCATAGGTTTGGATAACTCTAACTAAATCATCATCATCATCGGCACTACAACCAGGATCCGGTCTTGGCCTTATTTAGCAAGTCCCGAGGCCTGCTAAATATTCCATAATAATTGGTTTTTCCGGGCAAGGTTATTAGCCTTGCGCCAAAACTAACTAACTAAATCACAGACTAGAAATTCACTTTTATCACCCCTATACATAAAAATACACCGAAATCCGATGTCTCAAACTATCGTCATATTGCGACAATTTCTCACATTCCAAAACTGTTCTCGATCATTCTATGTGAAGTGTTATGTATCCACTGAAAAACCCTTATTTTATTCAATCAACACAACTTCCTTACTGGTAGATCCTCCACTACTAATCTAGTAGAATTCTCGCATCATACATTCCGTGCCTTAAGAACCAGCAAACAAGTGGATGTTATCACAACCGATTTCAGTAAGGCCTTCGATAAAATTTCCCTCAAACTAATACCGTTTATATTATATTCCATTGGCTCCAAACCTCTATTAACTAAGAGAATGTTTTCCTACCTAAATATTCGGCTCTAAAGAATAGGATTCAGATCTGTCCTATTTAATCCATTTCTCCAAGCCTCAGATGGCCCTCAGATCAGTCATCTACTCCTCTTTACACTAACAATAAATGATATAAACACTGGAATACTACCAAGCTGACAGTATTAAATTTCTCAAAACTATCGGTTTTCCACTTGATTCTTAACTTCTTCCAATAGATCTCAACAGGTTTTTAGATTGGTATGAAAAAATTGCGCTGAACATCGGCAAATGCCAACCTTCTCATGGAAGCGCAATTTCTGTTCCCCCCTCTCCAAATTTTTTAATAAATCAGCAACAAACTTGTGTTCATTGGACTCGCGCCCAGCCATCTTATGTGAGAAGGAACTAAATTTTGTCTTGTTTTGACATAATCCTTCTCTCGGATTTGTGGAACGCTGGCCTAAGAATTGTTTAACTGTTACATGACCCGATCGCTCTACGTTGCCTTGTCCATCCTGTGCTAGAATATACTAGTCACGTCTGGTCTCTTCACGATATGTCCCAAATACACAGAATCGAGAATGCATATCATTGATCTACTCGATAGCATTAACAACGCAACACTAATATTAACTCTACAATATATTGTCACATAGAAGGCGAGTGTCGGAACTTTTCCTTTTTCACAAATTTTACTACGAAGGCTGTTTCTTTTCTTATTCTTAAAAATAGCCCCACTCGCAAACGTCCCCACCCCGCTCACTGTAATCCAACAACATCCCCACCCAAAAATACTCACCAACATAGCTTCTTACCAGGCCGCGGCCGATCCTCCAAACCAGCTATCACCCCCTCCCCCTCCCCCACCTAAATATATCAACCGGCCAATGCTTACCCCCCATCTCGACTGCGCTTTTCGTACTGCTCGTCCCACACTACCCCCTCCCCGACTTAATCAAGACAACTCCTATCTCTTACTGAACCAACCGATAACATCGGTTGAATTGATTCGCGATCTGGGCGTCCTATGCGACAAGGAGCTCAAATTTACCGCACATATTGATCACATAATCCTCAAGGCCAACGCCGCCCTTGGGTTTGTCAAACGCTGGTCGAAGGAATTCCTTAACCCCTATGTCACCCGATCACTCTACACAACCTTTGCCCTGCCACTACTCGAATACGCCAGTCAGGTCTGGTCCCCGTATCAAGTGTCTCACATTCGCAGGATTGAGGGTGTTCAACGTCGTTTCTTGCGCTTTTCCCTCCGCGGACTAAACTGGGAATATCCGCTGACTCTACCACCATACACAAGCCGGCTCCCTCTAATCAATCTAAACACACTTGAAGAGCGCAGAATCCATGCCGACATCATCTTTGTCCATCGCCTTCTGTCTGGCTCAATCTATTGCCGAAGCTTGCTCTCCAATTTAACATCTCATACAAACCCCCGTAACGTACGTAACCCTCGACTGTTTTACGTGCCCGCTCATCACACTTCTTACGGAGCTAACGAACCCATCTCGCGTATGCTACGACAGGCCAACTCTTTCCCCACCCCCTTCGATTTCAACATTTCCACTCCCACTCTTAAACGACGTTTCAGAAGAAACCCGTCCTAAATCCGGCCCCTCCCTTCAATAACGGCTCTACCCTGCAATCCTCTTCTCCCCCCCCCCCCCCTCTCTCCTACACCTTTCCAACCCCACCCACAACCCCACCCCCCCCCCTCTCCCACTGACTAATCCCCGCCCCTGTATCAGTCCGTACACATGCCCTCCACTGTCGCATCAAGGCCGCGTTTACCACTCCCACATACACTCGCTCTTCCCTGGCCGCCTACCTCCCCTATCGCCCAGTAATCTTCAACTTCCCGGTTTTCTTCTCCTTTTTTTCCGATTGAATAATTGAATAATGTCTTAGCCACTACTCTAGATTTTAAGATAGTCTGTAAGGTTTTATGTTAAGTTAATTTAAGCTTGCATTAAGCTAAATAAAAATGGAGGTTCCGCCTTCGATCAATCAATCAAACTCTGATTCCATCAATAAACAGAAAACCGATTACCATAACCTCTCTCGTAACAAGTTGGTTTTCTTCAAACTTCCTTCTAATAGAGTCTTTTTGAACCCTAACCCCGCCCTTCTCAACGCCTCAGAACCCCTAAGCCACGTTCTCCCTGCTCATTTTGTTACCGTACGCTAAAGGTCTCAAATTTATCAACCTCAGAACCCGTGAGGAGCGCAGGGTCTTGGCTGACATAGTGTTCATTCATCGGGTCCTCTCCGGCCCGGTCGACTGCGCTTACCTCCTTAACTCAATTCCTCTCTACATAAACCCTCAAAATACGCGTAATCCCCGCCTTCTCTTCATCCCAACTCACCGTACCTCTTATAGTCTTAACGATCCCCTTTCCGGGATGCTGAGAAATGTCAACTCCAATTCCACCTTGTTGGACTTCGACCGCTCTACCCATACTCTCAAGCACAGCCTCCGAAACCATTCTCGCCACCAATCTTAAGCGGCGCTTCTAAACTTGACTATAACCTGGCCCACCTCTCAACCCTTGATAGTATAGTGGTTAGTATACCCGCCTGTCACCCGGGAGACCGGGGTTCGATTCCCCGTCGGGGAGCCCCTGGCGCAAGACTAATGACCTTGCCCAGACAAAATAAATCATTATGGAAAATTTAACAAGCCTCAGGACTTGCTAAATAAGGCCAAGACCGGTTCCCGGTTGTAGTGCCGATGATGATGATGATACCCGCCTGTCACGCGAGAGACCGGGGTTCAATTCCCCGTCGGGGAGCCTCTGGCGCAAGACTAATGGCCTTGCCCGGAAAAAACAAATCATTATGGAAAATTTAACAAGCCTCGCGACTTGCTAAATAAGGCCAAGACCGGTTCGCGGTTGTAGTGCCGATGATGATGGTGATATACTTTAACTGTAGGTACTTATTTTCCTAAATTAAGCCAATAAATGGGGCGGTAGCCCCACTAAACTTTTTGGAAAGCTGTGATATTATTCCAAGGAATTTGGTTAATTTGCTCCCGAAACAGAAATCTTACAGATCCCAACAATTGGAAAATAATCTCTCAACGACCGATGTACCAAAAATTGTTTTCCTGTATATCGGGAAAATCCGGAACTCCCGGTGCGAGTGTTTTCATAGCACTAAAATTTGCAGCTGTACAAAAACAGCTCCCACCTAAGAGAAATATTTTAAAAACTTGTAGTTTTCAAAAATCATATTTTCTATAAATTGATTTCAAATATAAAATTTCCCACAACCCCACGAAAACCCAAGTGGATATTCATGTCAGTAGGCATTTCGATTTAGCCCCCCTAGCCATCTTAGGAACGATCGTCTCGACTCTATATAAGGAAAGAGAATATATTCCTGTGCCCTGACCGAATGCCGCGCCATTTCACAGAATCATGTGACCTAATTACATCCAGCACAATTGTATCTACACACTACAGGAACCACAATTATTTCAACAATACAATGTGAGTGATTAAAAGCACAAAAACGAAAACACAGATGTGATTCCAAATCCAAATCTGAAAACATACACAACTACGAATGCGAGTGGGAGTGGGAATTGGAATGGAAATGGGCATTGGCGTGGCAATTCGAATACGATAACGGTACGAATACGAATGCAAATGTGAATGCGAATACAAACACGAACACGAATGCCTGTCAGATGCATAGTCGAAAAATATGAGATACAATATCGTGGTCATGACAGCGCCCCACATCCCAATTCGCTCGTACAAAAGAACACATTTGCACCAAGAGTGGCACAAAAGGAATTTGCTGTCCGTCGCCCCAGATATATTGCCGGGTACCTACCCCACCAGCTTAACGGAAATGTACACGAATCTGCAAGAATCTGTTCACATGCCTGTAGTTGGTGTTCGCCTTGCACAATGCCTTCCTCCCGAATCTGGCTGTGCTGCAGCATCCGAGAGACTTCGAAGGGTTAATATCTGAAGCCTATACAGGGCTCCCTATAAGTTGTTCCTACAGTAAGGACAAACGCCAACAAAGGATATGTGTTCACCAGTCTACCAGCTATCTGTGCACACTCTGGTGCCTCATAACACGTACGGTACACCTGGTAAACGTCCTCGTATACCTCGTATACCTCGTACCTTCGTCCACTATACACACTGCGTACAGGGCTCGCATTATGTATCTATCATCCTCAAGAAGTTAAGCGAACACAATTCGTCCGTCGACAGGGAGTTCATTATTCTTATTATTTCTATGTTACCACTTTGTACGAGGATTGGACCTTAAACAAAAGGATGACGAGGAGCCCAAACTTTCATTGATTCCACGTGAACTGTTGTTACGTTTTATTTTATTATTAAGTTTTATATGGCGGAGGACTTGTAGCTCACTTATCTCCTTCCACTTGTGTCTGTTGAGAGTAATAACCCGCTGTGACAGTTTATGAGAGAATAAACCCGTGTGTTCCGTCCGGCGATTTGGCCAACTTGGCTTCGTTCGAAAGACGGTCGAACTGAGGCAACCTGCCATGGAGACTGGGAGACCGAATGGCAGTGCCTGCTTGACGGAGGTTTACGAATGTGAGCACTAGATACTAGATACCAAACTGCCCCTTGCCCAAAGTAGAGCTACATGCCGCGTGTTGGCACAGCCTCATGTGAGGACTGGTAACCAATTGCAAACACGAGGTACTACTAATTGTTCAGAGTTTTTAAAACGTTCTTGCATCACTATTCCGCTGAGGTACGTTGTATGTCGGTGTAGATACGATGTAACTTGTTTGCAGATGCTGAAGGAGTTAAAGGTACCTACGATACGGCGTGGACTAGAAATCGATTGCGGACCCATGGCACGAACTTTGGAGCTCAGGTAAGCTGAGGAAGTAATTGGTATTAAACTCACACAAATCATTGAGCATAATCGACGGAAGACAGTGGAGGATGGACATGACCTTTAAAACACTACTATGTATAGTGACGCACCATAGTGTGAGTCCGCGTTGAGAAATGTCGCTCCAAATTATACGAACCGATTTCAAAGAATATAGAGGCTGTTCTTTGCTCCGTTCTAAACCTCACGTATATCTAAATAATACCCAAACTTGATGAAAGCTACTTAACAATATTGTGCATTGTTTTATACATTTGGGGATCTGATTCTTCGCCACCATCTCTACATGTATTCACTTTATAGGTAATTTTGAAACAGTATTCTATCAACCAGATTGTGCTCCTGACGACCGCCTTTGGCTTAGGCAATGAATGAAGTATAAAGCGGCCATTAAATTAATGACTCCATCCCTTGTTCTTATTCCCTCAAAAACACAAACAGCTAAAACTGAAATTGAAAAAATATCTATTTCCTTCTTCAATTTAAAAACACGTGCACAGAAGAAGATTTTTAATACAATGAAATGCCAAAGCACAGTGCAAGCGGAAGATGAGGAAGGGGATAATTAAATAAGATTTTGATGTGCATTGGCTTTGAATGCCTTTACAATGGCAAGAACACACATAATCAGGCAAAACATCCCACATTCGTGCAGTTCGGCTAAAGAATGATTCTCTGTGTTTATTTGTAGGTCGAAAATTGTGAACGCGAACTGATGCGCACTTTTTGATTGCCAAGCATCCGGGAGAATGTTTGTAGAGGTAGAATACACCCCCATGTTCAGTTAAACAATGACCAGCAATAGTAGCTGTAAAAAAGGGATAGACAGGATACGTTGTGCCAAAATTGAAAAACTTAGGCCCGAATCACCAATGAGTTTCACTGTTCGTTTCTGCATTCTATCGCACATGTGTAGCTCAGTTTTGGAAAATGGAAATTAAATTCCATTTTAAGACGAACGTACGCCTTGTAAATTGCAGCCAGGCTGGATGTGCTGATGTATTTCTTGCATCTCATAACAAACCCTGCATATTTGGCCGCATTTTTTGCAACTTCAAATCTCTGGTCGATCCAATTAAAGGTCGAATTAATTCGAGTGTAACGAATTGTTTATTCCTTGGCTTCGAAGATACAAGTGCCCGTCATCGACACTGTACTTACATTAGAGTTTGTCTTTGACAATAATAAACAGCAGTAGGTTTTCAGACATAGAACTCGACGCGGTTAAATAATCCTCATTGGAATATCTTGTTAAGGTGGAAATTCAATCAATTGAACATATGCTGCTGATTCATAATGATGTTCGAAGAGGTTGTTGGGGCTGAGTCACAATTCGCTCGTCATCCTGAACGATCATTATGATCAATGCCGCCTCAATTTTTTTTTTTTTCATTAGACTTCTCTCGGGAGAGGCGAAGCTATAGCGCCGAGTGGGCGCCCCGAGATGCCAACAAATAACTGTTGCAGTTCTTTTCGAACAGTTGCAGGTTGTACCGCTCCGGGAACACTCGCGTGGGAAGGGAGTTCCACATCTTACCTGCTCTGTAAGAGAACGAGTTCTGATGCAGGGATGTTCGCGCCGTCGAGAGATGAACCAAAAACGGGTGCGATTCGTTCGGATTGTCTTGTGGAGCGCATATAAACCGAATTGCGTGGAACAATAACAAGAATCTCTGAAGGACAGCACCCGTGATAATATCTGTAAAACAGACAGAGGTCGGCTACGCGCCTTCCATGTGATAGCGACTGTAGTCCCGACGTCAGCGCCGAGTCCCCGATCAGGCGGATCGCTCGTCTCTGTATGCTCTCAAGTAGGTCGAGGGTATGTTTAGGAGCCGAGCTCCAAACATGAGAGCAATATTCGAGCGCGGGACTAATTTGGGATTTATATAGGAGAAGAAGTTGGACCGGAGTAAAATATTTCTTGGCTCTAAAAAGATAGCTCAGTTTTCCTGCGGCTGACCTGGCGATACTCGACACGTGTTTATGCCATGATATATTCCCACAGACCGTGACGCCGAGCAATTTCAAACTTTCCCCAGCCTCGAGGGCCCGGCCATTCATCATCAGCTGTGGAACCGATGATCCACTTTTCTTTGTGAATGTTGTATATTGTGTCTTCGCTGCATTGAAGTCTACAAGATTGGCCCTCCCCCTATCTAGATCCTGATTCAGAGAGTCAATCTGTATACATCTCAGCTGATGCGACGCAGATTCACCAATCGGCCGAACACTCAAAAAGGAGGAAACAAGCGTACTATCATCCGCAAAACTGAACACTTTGTTATCCGTTGTCTCCAACAAATCATTTATGTGAAGCAAGAACAAAGTTGGAGCCAAAATAGAACCTTGGGGCACCTCCGAATTAACAGGATACAGATCCGAACACTCGTCGTCCACAACAACCCGGATCGAACGATTTTCGAGGAAGCTCCTCGTCCAGTCGCAAAGCTGTTGGGAAAGTCCATATGAACGAAGTTTGCTCAGCAACGCCCCGTGCCAGACGCGGTCAAAAGCCTTGGAGATATCCAATGCGACCGCCCTTGACTCACCATGCCCCTCAATCGCAGATGTCCATATATCTATTATAAGTGTCAAAAGGTCTCCTGTGGACCGCCTGCCACGGAACTCGTATTGACAATCATTCAGAAGTCCGTTGCACTCCACATATTAAATAACTCGGCGTTGATGAGCTTTTCCATCACCTTAGACAGCATAGACAACAATGCTATCGGTCGGTAATTTTGTGGGAGACACTTTTTTCCCATCTTTGGGATTGGCTGAACTCGAGCGATTTTCCAGCAGGCAGGAAAGATCCCCCGTGCATAAGATAAGTGAAAGAGCCTGCCAAGAACCGGCGATAGTTCTGGAGCACAGTTCTTAAGGACTATTGCTGGTATTCCGTTCAGGCCGATTGCCTTCCTACAATCCAATTCACGTAGAATGCGTTGAATAGTGCGCGGACGAAATCTCACATCCCGCATCGAAGACCGTACCGGCGAGATCACAGATGGCTCCAAAAGGCCGAGATCGAGGTTTGAATTCGCGGAAAATAAATTCGCGAACACATTCGCTTTATCCTTTGAATTCGTGACTAACGTCCCGCTGTCTGTCACCAACGGAGTGAAAGAGGGGGATGCGAAGTTACCGCCGACAGCTTTTGCCATTGACCAGAAGGAGCGCGAACCAGTTGGGCACCGAAGGAGCTTATTGATCACCCTGTCGTTGAGAGCTTTCTTCGCAGTATCAATCGCCTGGTTTCACGCGTTTCTGATTCTAACAAAATTCGTTCTGCTTAAAAGCTCTATTTTTTGCCGCTGTAATCAGCTCGCATTTTTTGTCGAACCAAGGTTTATCAGACGAACTTCGTTTGATGGAATGTGGAATATACATCTCCATCCCCAGAAGAATAATCTCTGATACCGACTCCGCGCAAGCGTTAACATCGGAGTCTCCGAAGCACACCGCCGACCATGGAAAGGATGCGAAGAAATCTCGCAAATCGTCCCAGTTGGCAGCACCATACTTCCATACATGGCGAAGCTGCCTAGGCCGGTTATTCGCTTGATATGCAAGTGCTTGCGCGACAGATACCAACCAGGGATCTGAATTTCGCAGTGGCGCAGAAACCTTTACGGTTTAAATACTCGGTTCGGATGTCAAAAACAGATCCGGGGTGTTCGCATAATCGCCTCGAGCATCCGGCACTCGCGTTGGCTCCCCCACGAGTTGAGTCAAGTTGTGGCTTACAGCAAACATCTCCGCGAGCCTCCCAGCCTCGTCGGTTCTGTTAGAATGTAACGACCAGCCGGAATTGTGTACATTAAAATCGCCAAGGACAACAATTTCAGAAGCCGGGTGGTTGATCTGTATCCAGTCGACGGTATGTGAAAAATGTCGCCGGTCGATCGTCATTCGGGGAGCGGTAAAGACAACAAAGAAATTTAACGGAATTCCTCAGCACGACCCTCAACCATATGATGTCCATATTATTGGGTTCCAACGCCTCCATCCCCTGGCAAGCCAGATCGGACCGCGCGAAGACGCAGACTCCGCCCTTAAAACGGAATCTCGAATGTAAGTCGTATCCTGAGCAACGAAGATATGTCGAATCAGTTGACGAATCGAACTGGGTCTCAGTTAGGGAAAGGATATCAGGTTTCGTTGTTTGCAAATATTGGTTGACGGCGTTTACATTCGTATTGATGAAACCGATGCCCCTGATGTTACAAAATGCCGTCACCAGTCGAGCGTGGACAGAGCCTCGAGAACGAGCCCGGTTATGCGATGACGAATCTCCTAAAGTTCCATTATTTATCATGATATCTGCATGATGTTCCCCCTGACTTAGTCCCACCGGAGATCCGAATGGGAGACTAGTTTACCTCCAGAATTCTTTATATCAGAAGGTACCATCATGACTTATCTCCGTGTCAGTCCGGGCCATCAGCCACAAATTCGAAACACCGTCGAAGATTTCTCTCGGCGATATCGCGGAATGTACAGCGTGACGAGGTGGTATCTCACCTTGGGACCGACTACCACCTAACCAACCTTTTCTCGAACCGGTTCATCAGCTAAGCTCCGAAAGATGGCCAGGGATTTTTCCCGACCATTTCACGGAGCCTAAAGCTTGATGGGGTGGTATTTCACCAGGCGCACAGGGCGTTGGGACCCCGGCTACCACTCGGCCTTTAGTCGCCTCTTACGACCAGCCGGCCTAGATGTGAGTATATACTAACGCCTTACTCACAGGGCACGTTGATTAATTATTATAAGCTAGACGTTCTAGAAACATCACTCTCCTTCCATACCGAATAAATTATTGTTTAGGGTCTGCCGACTCCGGATTGTTTCTTGGAATCGTGAATCTATTTCCTCATTACTTGCCGTCTGGACGTTTGCTAGTAGTCCTGTTGCAAGAACGTCAGAGAGTAAGTCATATTTTGGATTGTCAAGAATACCAAGAAATCAGAAAAAGTAGCAAGCTGTCGGTTGATGAAGTTTTTCATTAGGCTACGATTGGAGTCAGCAAGAGCAACCACATTTAAAAGCATTCTATTGTTGGAAAGCCACATCGCTCCCGCACAAAATTAGAGCATCGGAATGTCTTTTAACAATTGAGTCTCCGTTAAAAATGAAACGATGCATATTATTCTCTCAAGTTAAGTTGAAGTTTTTCCAAACTCAGAAGGAGCGCAAGAGACTGTTCGATTCTGTACTCTAGTGGGAAGCTCGGAGGATTATGAACTAGTTCATTCAAAAGAGATTTTGACCATGTAATAGGAATCACGTCAATGGGACATTTTGTGTGCATCTAATGAAACATTCATCTAAATAACAGCAAGAGTATTCGACTGTGCAGCATTGGACACAACAATGCTTCGGCCATCATAAAAGAGAAATAACTTCTACTCTATCATACGATGAACATCCACTCTTGGAGATCAGGACTCAGTCCTGAAGCAATCTTTTGAAAACCACGTTTTGGATGACTATTAGCTCCATCTCGGCGCTTACCTTTGGTTTCTCTGTAAAAGCAAGGCAAGCACACAACACAATTTGAAAGGATTCATTCGATTGTGTCCCTGTTTGCTCAGCTCTAACGATAGAAGGGTTAATATCCCTTCCGTGAACGTGGTAAGCTCATGCGATGGGCTAGGATGGCATCGATAGCATCGATGTGCATCTATTACCCCCGACCAACTGGAATGAGTCAGTAGTGCTTGGCACCACATAGAGGTCCTTTATTAAATTTCGCACCCCAGGCTGCATCTGAAATGAGTGAGGCGTCGGTATTAATCTAAAATGTGTCTCGCCGAAATCTATGGAGCTACTTAGTGCCTGTTAATCAGACGAAAGCGGATTAAAGTAACCCAGTGTGAAGTAATGGGAATTGCTCATAAGACGGTCGTTAATCAAATGTCTAGTAGAGTAATGAATTCCTAATCATCAAGGATAGTTAATATCCCTGCCGGAGAGCGAACATTATCGAGTAACAAATTGCTAAGCTCCGATGTGAGGGGTGACGTGATTGTTTCGGATCGCTCCTTTCAAATTTAAATTTTAAATAAAGAAGTCAGCTTATTGATTTAGTTTTTTTTTTTTATTAACATGAGTCTTAACCATTATTCGGTTTTTGGCTCTATTTGGGGAGTGAGTCTTGTCCCAAGCAGAGCAATCCGGAATTTCTCCAAGCAAGCGCGAGTATACCAAGACGCACTAAGTCTTGTCATATGTAAAGAAGTCAGTGTGTGCTATGGTAACACCGGAGATGGGTTTTTAAGTTGAAAGAAATCCATGTGTTTTATTTATAGTATAATAACCTGAAAGAAGCGAATTGATATCCTTAAATATCGAAGATACACGAAGTCTTTAAGCACATGTGGTTCCGGATCAAGAATTGTTCTTGTAATACTCCGGCTTTGCTTCAATTTTCTTGGATCATTTTTGAATATAGTTTCTAGATACACAAAAGGGGATTTTTAAGTTATCCCTTCGACATGTTAAGGTAGAGTAGCTTAAGAATACAATACTCACGTGAGTTACGAGAAATCAGCCGCCATAATACGCATTGGATTATGGAATATATCTGTGTCGCGTGGCTGAAGAATGAAACTTTCATGAGAATGAAAGAAACGTTCATGAGAGTTTTTCCGGTAAAACTGGTTTCATTCAATTTGAGTTGACGGTAACAATAACAGCCAACGAGAACGTTCTCGCCCCTGTGTGTCCCATAATGAGCAATGTCGTCCATGGTTGGTAAGAACAAATAGAAACGAAAATAATGTTCGCAATTTAACCTATTCCGGCTCTTGCTGTAACTGCTATGAGCGCTTTTAATATAATCTTTGGCCGTTGAGTGATATTTTTATGAATAATTAGTTCTTGATATATTCGCTTAAAGTGAGTTAACAAAAGAAAGTTTGGTATAAATTCTGACATTCCTTGGGGTTTGGCATCTGCCCGGAAACTAAACAAACAATGTGATGTGGAATTGATTCAAATATCTTTTCTCGTAGTCTGATAGGGGAGCTGGTCATGTTGAACTTCTCTTCTTACACGTTTGTTAAGATTCCAACAGATTACACAAACGCAATTTTATTGAAGAAGGATCAAAAGAGTATCGAAAAAATTCATCAGTGCCATATACACTTAATGTGCACAATTCCGGCTGGTTGTTACATTCTAACAGAACCGACGAGCCTGGGAGGCTGGCGGAGATGTTTGCTGTAAGCCACAACTTGACTCAACTCGTGGTGGAGCCAACGCGAGTGCCGGATGCCCGAGGCGATTATGCGAACACCCTGGATCTTTTATAATAATTAATAATAATTTTGGTAGAATCAGAAACGCGTGCAACCAGGCGATTGATACCGCGAAGAAGGCTCACAACGACAGGGTGATCAATAAGCTCCTTCGGGGCCCAACTGGTTCGCGCTCCTTCTGGTCAATGGCAAAAGCTGTCAGCGGTAACTTCGCATCCCCCTCTTTCCCTCCGTTGGTGACAGACAGCGGGACGTTAGTCACGAATTCAAAGCATAAAGCGAATGTGTTCGCGAATTTATTTTCCGCGAATTCAAACCTCGATCTCGGCCTTTTGGAGCCATCTGTGATCTCGCCGGTACGGTCTTCGATGCGAGATGTGAGATTTCGTCCGCGCACTATTCAACGCATTCTACGTGAATTGGATTGTAGGAAGGCAATCGGCCTGGAAGGAATACCAGCAATAGTCCTTAAGAACTGTGCTCCAGAACTATCGCCGGTTCTTGGCAGACTCTTTCACTTATCTTATGCACGGGGGACCTTTCCTGCCTGCTGGAAAATCGCTCGAGTTCAGCCAATCCCAAAGATGGGAAAAAAGTGTCTCCCACAAAATTACCGACCGATAGCATTGTTGTCTATGCTGTCTAAGGTGATGGAAAAGCTCATCAACGCCGAGTTATTTAATATGTGGAGTGCAACGGACTTCTGAATGATTGTCAATACGAGTTCCGTGGCAGGCGGTCCACGGGAGACCTTTTGACGCTTTTAACAGATATATGGACATCTGCGATTGAGGGGCATGGTGAGTCAAGGGCGGTCGCATTGGATATCTGCAAGGCTTTTGACCGCGTCTGGCACGGGGCATTGCTGAGCAAACTTCGTTCATATGGACTTTCCCAACAGAATTGCGACTAGACGAGGAGCTTCCTCGAGAATCGTTCGATCCGGGTTGTTGTGGACGGCGAGTGTTCGGATCTGTATCCTGTTAATTCGGGGGTGCTCCAAGGTTCTATTTTGGCTCCAACCTTGTTCTTGCTTCACATAAATGATTTGTTGGAGACAACGGATAACAAAGTGTTCAGTTTTGCGGATGATAGTACGCTTGTTTCCTCCTTTTTGAGTGTTCGGCCGATTGGTGCATCTGCGTCGCATCAGCTGAGATGTAGACAGATTGACTCTCTGAATCAGGATCTAGATAGGGGAAGGGCCAATCTTGTAGACTTCAATGCAGCGAAGACACAATATACAACATTCACAAAGAAAAGTGGATCATCGGTTCCACAGCTGATGATGAATGGCTGGGCCCTCGAGGCTGGGGAAAGTTTAAAATTGCTCGGCGTCACGGTCTGTGGGAATATATCATGGCATAAACACGTGTCAAGTATCGCCAGGTCAGCCTCAGGAAAACTGAGCTATCTTTTTAGAGCCAAGAAATATTTTACTCCGGTCCAACTTCTTCTCCTATATAAATCCCAAATTAGACCCGCGCTCGAATATTGCTCTCATGTTTGGAGCTCGGCTCCTAAACATACCCTCGACCTACTTGAGAGCATACAGAGACGAGCGATCCGCCTAATCGGTGACTCGGCGTTGACGTCGGGACTACAGTCGCTATCACATGGAAGGCGCGTAGCCGAGCTCTGTCTGTTTTACAGATATTATCACGGGCGCTGTCCGGAGATTCTTGGTATTGTTCTACGCAATTCGGCTTATATGCGCTCCACAAGCCAATCCGACGGATCGCACCCGTTTGTGGTTCGTCTCCCGACGGCGCGAACATCCCTGCATCAGAACTCGTTCTGTTACAGAGCGGGTAAGCTGTGGAATTCCCTTCCCACGCGAGTGTTCCCGGAGCGTTACAACCTGCAACTGTTGAAAAAGAACTGCAACAGTTACTTGATGGCATCTCGGGGCGCCCGCTCGGCGCTATAGTTTCGCCTCTCCCGAGAGAAGTCTAATAAAAAAAAACATAACTATCATGTATTGTTTATACATATATACCTTGATGAAGTATTATACTAATACATTAATATTATTGTCTAAATGAGAAAACAAATTTACAAGCTCCAGACAATCTTACCGTAACCATCTAATAAAGTAGTCATAAACCTTGAAGTCTTTAACTAAAATACAATATTTCGGTGGACTGTTTCTCCCCCTCCAATCAGTCTCACCAAATGTTCACATCTCAGTCCTTTAGCTTAATTCCTTATCTACTGGACCGTGGCCTATACAAGGTGGCGCAAAATTAATCACCCTATCGGAAGATGTTATAATTTTTACAAATGGCGTCGTACGTCAATCATATTTGACATTTGGGAACTAGACAGGTGCAGAATACAAACAGACAAACAATGGAGGGCATGCGAATTACTACCAAGCTATCCTTAATTTCAACAACGAAGAGGACGCTTTTGTGTCGAAAATCATCATGAGCGACGAGGCGCATTTCCACTTAAGCGGTTACATCAATAAGGGGTACTGTAAATCTGGGCCACCGAAAATCCGCATGTGGTGTACGAAGAGCCATTACATCCACTCAAAGCCACTGTGTGGTGCGGCGCTCACGCGGGAGGAGTGATTTTTTAAGGACGCCATCGTCAATACGATCACTGTTACTAGCGAACGCTAGAGGGCCATGATAAACGACTTCTTACTACCGGAATTGGATAAGCGGGGCTTGGTGAACATGTGGATTTCAAAAAGACAGTACAACCGCACACACAGCACGAGCCACAATGGATACTGTGAAGGAAGCGTTTCCTGGTCGCGTAATCTCCCGTTTTGACGATTTGGCATGACAAGCAAGATCGCCCGATTTAACCATCCCAGACTTCTTTCTTTGGGGCTACTTGAAGTCGCGGGTTTATGCCAACAAGCTTCAGACAATCGCAGCCCTTAAGGAGAATATTTGACAGGAATGCGAACAGTTATCACCGGAAATCTTGCGGAAAGTCATGGACCATGCGATAAAACCGGAACAAATTTGTACCAACACTGGCAGCAGCCACTTGACGGATATCATCTTTTCCACTTAACAGAAAATATTATAAAGGTCCGAATTAAGATTTCCATCACTCAAAATTATTATTTTTTTGTTATTTAGTAAAAATGTAATTCGAAAACAAAATTGGATGATTAATTTCGCGCCACCCTATACATAAGGTTTTAAAAAAAAAATTGCATATCCTCTCTGTTGTGTTACCGCTGTCGAAAAAATATTGCCTGCTGTTCTTCTTTTGATTCTTACTTCCCTCTGATGGGCTTTTTCTTTGAATAGTACACAGGTGTACAGAATTTTTCTTTTTGCCTATTATAATCCATGGCTGAACTGTTTACATAAAATTTCTCTTGTTTGGTTTGAACATTTTTTGGAGCAATCAAAGAAGTCTACTGGTTTAGGGTGTTTAGGGTGTTATGTTAGGGTTTAGCCCTGTGAGTAGAGCGTTACTCACAGCTAGCCCGGCTTGTCGTAAGAGGCGACTAAGACCGAGTGGTAGGTGGGGTCCCAACGCCCTGCCGCCTAGTGAAATACCGCCCCATCAAGCTATGGCTCCGTGAACTGGTGGGGAGAAATCCCTGGCCATCTTTCGGAGGTTGGCTGATGAACCGGTTCGAGAAAAGGTTGGTTTAGGTGGTAGTCGGTCCCAAGATGAGATACCACCCCGTCCGCGATATCGTCGGGAGAAATTTTCGACTATGTTTTGGATGTATGGCTGACGGCCCGGACTGACACGGAGACAAGTCATGATGGTACCTGCTGATATAATTCCGGAGATAAACTAGTTTCCCATCCGGATCTCCAGGGGGAATATGTTAGGTGGAACATCATGCAGATATTATGATAAAAAACGGAACTTTAAGAAATTCGTCATCGCCTAATCGGGCTCGTTCTCGAGCCTATGTCGACGTTCGACTGATAACGGCATTTTGTAACATCAGAGGCATCAGTTTCACCAATATGAATGTAAGCGCCGTCCGCCAAGATTTGCAAACCGCGAAACCTGATATCCTTGTCCTACCCGAGACACAGAGGTCGATTCGTCAACTGATTCGACATATCTTCGTTGCTCAGAATACGACTGACATTCTAGATTCCGTTTCAAGGAGGGAGTCTACGTCTTCACGTCATCCGATCTGGCTTGCCAAAGGATAGAGGCGTTGGAGTCCAATTACTTGGACAACATGTGGTTGGGGGTCGTGCTGGAGAGTTCTGTTAAATTCCTTTGTTGTCTTTATCGCTCCCCGAATGACCATCGACCGGCGACATTTTTCGAACATCTTTCACGTATAGTCGACTGGATACGGATCAACCACCCGGCTTCTGAAATTGTCATCATAGGCGATTTTAATGTATATAATTCCGGCTGGTTGGTGCATTCTAACAGAACCGAGGCTGGAAGGCTGGCGGAGATGTTCGCTGTTAGCCGCAATTTGACTCAACTCGTGGAAGAACCTACGCGGGTGCAGGATAACCGAGGTGATTATGCGAACACTCTGGATCTGTTTTTGACATCCGAGACGAGCATTTATACCGTGGAATTGCTGTGCAACTGGGAAACTAAGATCACTGTTTGGTATCTGTCGCACAACCACTTTCATTTCAAGCGAATAACCATCAAGTATGGGGCTGCCAACTGGAACGATTTGCGAGATTTCTTCGCATCCTTTCCGTGGTCGGAGGTGGGCTTTGAAGACTCCAATGTTAACTCTTGCGCGGAGCCAATCACAGATATTATTCTTCTCGGGATTGAGAGCTACATTCCGCATTCCATCAACGAAATTCATCTGATAAGCCTTGGTTAGATAAAAAATGCGAGCAGATTACAGCGGCAGAATATATAGAGCTTTTAAACAATGGCGCTCCAATGCCACCGAGGTGAACAGAACGAATTTTGTTAGAATCAGAGACGCGTGCAACCAGGCGATTGTTACCGCGAGGAAGGCTTAGAGTGACCAATAAGCTCCTTGAGTGCCCAACCGGTTCGCGTCCCTTCTGGTCAATGGCAAGGGCTGTTAGCGGTAACTTCACTTCCTCCTCTTTCCCTCCGTTAGTGACGGGCAGCGGGACGTTAGTCACAAATCAATGTGTTCACGAATCCAAACCTCGATGCCAGTCTTTCGGAGCCACCTGTGATCGCGTCGGTACAGTCTCCGATGCGGGATGTGAGGGTCCACCCGTGTACTATTCAACGCATTCTACGTGGACTGGACTGTAGGAAAACAACCAGCCCGGACAGAATACCGGCAATAGTCCTTAAGAACTGTGCTCCAGAACTATCGCCGGTTCTTGGCAGACTCTTCCGCTTATCTTATGCACAGAGGACCTTTCCTGCATGCTGGAAAATCGCTCGAGTTCAACCAATCACAAAGAGGGGGTAAAAGTGTCTCCCACAAAATTACCGGGCGATATCATTACTGTCTATGTTATCTAAGGTGATGGAAATGGTCATCAATGCCAAGTTAATTAAGTATTTGGAGTGCAACGGACTTCTGAATGATCGTCAATAAGACGAAGACCAAGGGGGCGACTAATAATAAACAGAAAACTACTGGATAAAAAAAATAATAATAAACAAGGAGGCGTCGAAAACATAAGGAGAAATAAATCGTCAAATAAAAAAACAGTCGTAGCTAAAAGCTAAACGAGAACAAACGTATAATAACAAAACAGATAGTGTCTTCTTCTACTTCAACTACCTTATAGCGTTTGGAATGATAGTGAAAAGAGCGTGTGATTCGAACTGGCGCTATGACAGTTAGAATCAACAAAAATTGAACCTAAGCGTAACAAATCAGGCTCCTGGCCGTGTTTTTAATTCGATTTTTAAACTCAAGTATATTCCACTGATGTGAATTGTTTTGTTATCGCTATGGTATACGGCTCTGATGTATTTTTCTTATTCGATTTTCGTTCGGTATTCTTCACTATTTGCTTTGTGTATTGTGTGTGTATCTGTTAGAGACGCCACAACCTACCTAACTTTTCCCGCGTGCCCCTTCTCCACAACTCGTTTGATCTGACCTTAATTAAATCCAAGCTACTGCAACTCAAAGACGAGTTTACAGCGGGCCCTGATGGTATCCCCGCAATCCTCCTCAAGAATTGTTTGTCCATTCTCACTGCTCCCTTCTCACTGATCTTTAATCTCTCACTCTCTGAAGGCATATTCCTCCACATTTGAAAAACCTCCTTCATCATACCCATCCACAAGAAGGGTCCCAAAAACGATGTCGCGAACTATCGCCCCATCGCTAAACTATCCCACTTACCCAAGATTCTCGAAAGCATTCTGTACGAATCTCTTAGTTTTCGTTGCAAATCCTTTATTTCATCAAAGCAACATGGTTTTCTCAACGGCCGATTAACTACAATCAACCTCGTTGAGTTCACTTCCTTTACAATCTCAGCACTAGAGCACGGTAACGAGGTCACTATGGTCTCGACCAACCTCAGTAAAGCATTCGACAAAATCTCCCACTATCTAATCCTCTTCAAATTATCCACCCTCGGCTTCGAACCTGGATTTCTGAAATTGATTTCTTCCTATCTAAAGGATAGACTTTATACCATTCGGTTCAGGTCCACGATATCCAACCCCTTCCTTGTCGCCTCTGGGGTGCCTCATGGGTCCTCTCCTATTTACACTTGCCACTAATGACATCGATAAGGTCATTAAGAATCCCAGCTTGTCCCTATACGCTGATGATACCAAGTTATTCCGTTTGCTACGATAATGAAGAACGTGTGATTCGAACTGACGCTATGACGGTTAGAATCACTAAAAAATGGAACTAATGTTCAACACATCAGGCCACTGCCATGTGTACGAATTCCCCTGTACCCAGAACAGCGGACTGGTCGACCAAGAAGAGGCCCGACCATAAATAACAAGTAAGTCTCCACTATATTATCTAATTTGTAAAAATATATAACACTTCCTTTACACTCTCAGCACTAGAGTACGGTAACGAGGTCGTTATGGTCTCGACCGACCTCAGTAAAGCATTCGAAAAAATCTCTCACAATCTAATCTCTTCAAATTATCCGCCCTCGGCTTCGAATCTGGATTGCTGAAATGGATTTCTTCCTATCTAAAGTATAGACTTTATTCCGTTCGGTTCAGGCCCATGATATCCAACCCCTTCCTTCCCGCCTCTGGGGTCACTCAATGTAGCCACCTGGGTCCTCTCCTATTTATATTTGCCACTAATGACATCGATAAGGTCGATATGAATTCCAGCTTGTCCGTATACGCAGATGATACCAAGTTATACAAGATCATCGAGTCACCACTTGATTCTGCACTGATACAATCTGACCTTGGCAGCTTCTCGGCTTGTTGTGACAAAAATTGCTTTGTACTTAACATCGCAAAATGGCAATCTATAACCTTTTCCCGTATGCGTATTCACTCATCCTCACGTCCTTATACCCTTCCTAACCAACCCCTGACCATTGTCCAATGTATTCGAGATCTTGGGATCCTTTGCGACAGGGAGCTTAACTTCCTCTCTCACATTGATGAGACGATCCGGAAAGCCAATTCTGCCCTCGGATTTGTGAAACGATGGTCTAAGGAAGTCCCCGACCCTTACGTTACTCGATCCCTTTACATTACCCTCGTCCGTCCACTGCCTGAATATGCTAGCCAGGTATGGTCTCCTTATCACAAGATCCATATCTGTAGAATCGAAAGTATTCAACGTCGCTTCCTTTGGTTCGCTCTCCGAGGGCTAGGATGGGTAAGCTCATTAATCCTTCCCCCGTACAGTAACCAACTCAAATTAATCAACCGCAAAGCCCTTGAGGAGCTCAGGGTTGTAGCAGGCATAATGTTGATTCATCGGGTCCTCTCCGGCTCGGACGAAGGCGCCTACCTTCTTAACTCAATTTCTCTGAACACAAACCCTCGAAATACGCGTAACCTTCGTAATCGAAACAAGCTCAACACCTGGCATTCACATGGTTTCATGTTTCGAATGCATTTTTTTGCTTCATGCCCGAAAACAAGTGTCATACAAGACATTTGACACGGTCGGCATCTTCAAAAGCGGTTGGCGTCGATTTAATTGAGCGTCGATCAAATGCTGAGATCTTCGAAAGAACAGACACAGCAACGCAAGCCGATCGGACAACGTTCTTCCCTTGGTTCGGTAAATGCAGCAATGGCATCTCGGGGCGCCTACTCGGCGCTATAGGTTCGCCTCTCCCGAGAGAAGTCTAATAAAAAAAAAAAAAATCAATTGAGTAATTGCTTAAGCCAATGCCGCTGCACCTTAAGCAGGACAATTAAGCGATAATGATAATTTAGAAATATGGTACGAACGACTCCTGCCAGGCAATTGGCCTCAATATGGGTCATGCGTTCGGGGTCAAAGTCCAGGCTGAGGTAAATGCATCATTTCCACTTTCTCGCCCATAATAAAAATAAAATTAAGAGGTGTGAAAGAGTGGTTGCAAATGGACAGAAGGAAGAACTAATCAATCAAGCAAAGGGTTGCGGACTTGCATTGAAACAGCGTGCCCTTTGCTTCGATTGAATTAGAGTAGAATTGAATGAACACGATTATGTCGTACGCTAGTACCAAAATTATTTGGTGTTACATTGGCGACCGTGACAGGACGAGGGAAGCCCGAGTTAACCAACTCAGAAACGCTTGAAAAGCCCTGATTCCTGATAACAACATACCTCATTTTGTACTGGGCAATGCACGCCTGCCGGCGTAAGGCTAATAACCTTGCCGGTAAAAATAAATTATTATGGAAAATTAACAAGCCTCGAGACTTGCTAAATAAGGCCACGATCGAATCCCGGTTGTAGTGGCGATGATGATGATGATGATGAAGACACCCTACCCTTCGCCCAGAGCTGAGTCTGGCTTCGAGAGTACAACTTGATAAATCACTTAAACCACCTGACTAGTAGAGTTGCCACACTAACAGATACACACAATTCACAAGCAAAAATAGTGAAGAACACCGAACGAAAAATCAAATAAGAAAAATACATCAGAACCGTATACCAAGCGATAAATAAAAATAAATCACATCAGTGGAGTATAGTCGAGTTTGCAAATCAAATTCTAAACACGGTCAGTAGTCTGATGCTTCACTGCTTCGCTTTTCAACCGTTTCATCGTGTGTTCAATTCACCTTCTTCACTATCCTTGCTTAACGCTAAACTCCTATCTGACGGACCGAGGTAGTTGTGTGGGGGTTCTTTAGGGCTCGCCCGAAGAACCACGCATTTTCCTAACCCAACTCCCCATTCCCAACCTTCAATACTTTACTAAGCATTACTTCTTACCTGAAAAATAAGTCCACGGCAAGATCATCATCTTGCCATGGCATCATACGAAAGCATATCTGTGGTGGGTTTTTGGTCGTGGCGCCATCAAGGGCGCGGGGTTCACCAAACTCCCACCGTCTAATTCGCTGAAGGTCGTTCACAGGGATTTCACAGCAGAATAGTCGCCCGTTCCGTCGATAACCGTCCAGCAAGAAAGAGCAAACATAAAGCACTTGCGGCTTGTTTGGTTGTAACTCTGCCTTTTATTGTTATGTTCCTAAACGAAATCTGTCGCTTTGTATACATCGTTCGAAAATATTTGACAGTTTTTATTTGATAAATCTTCGGAGGATTTGAAGACTAGGCACCCGGGCACCTCGTGTGGTGAGGACGATCGTCCATGTTCGTTTTTAATTCGGCGAATCACTATTCCGGCCCACGCCTTGTTTATTTGCAAATACTATTACTTATTACGTTACAACCTCCCGCGAGCACTCACTCCGTTTTACCTCGCGTGGATCAAAACTTTCATCCGAAATATTATAGTAGCACTGAGCGGTTGGGACCCGACTGACCCGGTGTGTGTGGCTTGGCGGTTGAAGCTCGACTGACTAATGAATGGAAAGAATCCATTCATCGCGTCGTAGCGGTTGAGTCATAGCTGAAATAAACTCGCCGCCACTTACGAGGAATTTCGAGAAGAGTTGCTATGCTTGCATAGGAATTCAGTTCCAGCGAATCCTCGCCGTATAAGCTGAGTTGGATTCGTTGGTTGTGTATACCGGGAAATTGACGTAGCCAAGTATGATCAAGGGTCTTGATCGTTGTGGTTGATTCGTGGAAAATTAGCTGTCGCTTGGTTGCGGACGAGAAGTATGATTTAAGGAGGAAATGAACCGAGGTGGTTTTCGGGGGAAATTGGAATTGCTTGGGAGCAAGCAAGGAATATCGTTTAGATAAGATATTAACCGAAGTAATTTCGGGGAAATGTATGCGGCTTGGTATAGCTGGCGGCGATGGTTAATGTTCCGTTGTGGATTTGAATATGCGTTTTATTACAGCATATGAATTTCGGGGAAATTAAGATTGCTTGGTCGCCAGGAAGGAATATGGTTTAGATACAGAATTGACCAAAGCAATTTTGGGAAAATGTATGCGGGGATGATTTAGAACATATTCTGTTGAATTGTATTCTATTGCGGGTTTAGGAGTGTGTTTATTGCGAAGTTTGGGATGTATGCTATTGCGGATTTTGCGTGGGGAGTTGGGTTAAGAATTGGTTGGTTAGAATTGTGGGTTGGTTCTCTGTGTGATATAGAGAGCCCCCACATATCAACTAAACCATCTCGGTTCATCTGTCATGAACCGATCGGTTCCTATGGGCGGCCACATGCCCATCGAGCACACGCCAATCTTTCTGTGTGTTCTTGTTCCAACAATCCGTTGGTCCATAAAGACAAGTTGGGCAACTTACTTGCTTACACAGCTGCACCCCAAATTTACGACGATCTATCGCCCAAGCGCTAACCGATCATCGAATCGGACACGATCATGATTGTTATTCAAACAATCATACCAATGATCATGTCCCACCTACCGTTTTCCTAACCCAAACAATCTCCACCCAAGCCATTACCATGGTGAACGAATCTTCTGTTTACTTATCGTCACAGAAAAATCTACTGCCTGCAACGGCATGATTTTAACTGATCATGTAAACAACCGATGTTCCCATATGGCATTGGCTAAGGCAACCAAATGCACATCTCAGCGTTTCTGTTTGCATAATACACAGAAACCTATTTCTGCATCCGGCGATCGCAACTATCTTTTATGATGGCAGGGCAGCCAGCCTCCGTACATCGGTCATCATATTTGACCAGCTGCATGTTTGTTTTCGCTTCCTTCACCAAAGGCATGTTTCGTTTGTCTCTCTTTCCTAGGTAAAGACATTCAGCCTATCGGGACGATGTCTATGGGAACCTTCACCAGGGATGCGAATCGGTTTATGGAAAATTAACAAGCCTCGATACTTGCTAAATAAGGCCAAGACCGAATCCCAATTGAAGTGCAGATGATGATGATGATGATGAAGACACCCCAACCCTTCGCCCGGAGCTGAGTCTGTCTTCGGGAGTACAACTTGATAAATCACTTAAATCACCTGACCAGTACTCCTATCCGACGGACTGAGGTAGTTGCACCATTCACCAACTAAATCTTGCCATAGACGGAGTAACGCCGTATAAATTAATAACACCAACACTACTCCCGACTACCAACAACTGACACGCGCGTGTGGGGGTTCTCTATACCCCTTTTTTTTTCTTTTTTCTTTTTTTTCTCTTATTAGACTTCTCTCGGGAGAGGCGAACCTATAGCGCCGAGTGGACGCCCCGAGATGCCATCAAATTACTGTTGCAGTTCTTTTTGAACAGTTGCAGGTTGTAACGCTCCGGTAACACTCGCGTGGGAAGGGAGTTCCACAGCTTCCCCGCTCTGTAACGGAACGAGTTCTGATGCAGGGATGTTCGCGCCGTCGGGAAATGAACCACAAACGGGTGCGATCCGTCGAATTGTCTTGTGGAGCGCATATAAACCGAATTGCGTGGAACAACACCAAGAATCTCCGAAGAACAGAGCCCGTGATAATATCTGTAAAACAGACAGAGGTCGGCTACACGCCTTCGATGTGATAGCGACTGTAGTTCCGACGTCAGCGCCGAGTCCCCGATCAGGCGGATCGCTCGTCTTTGTATGCTCTCAAGTAGGACGAGGGTATGTTTAGGAGCCGACCTCCAAACATGAGATCAATATTCGAGCGCGGGCCTAATTTGGGATTTATATAGGAGAAGAAGTTGGGCCGGAGTAAAATATTTCTTGGCTCTAAAAAGATAACTCAGTTTTCCTGAGGCTGACTGGCGATACTCGACACGTGTTTATGCCATGATACATTCCCACAGACTGTGACGCCGGGCATGGAGAACCAACCCACAATTCCAACCATTTTGACCGCCAACAATGCGTCACCACAACCCAAATCGGCAATAGCACACACCTCCCAATATGCAACAGCATCCGCCCGCACTGGCGCAATTCATTTCCCCCAGCGGACCCAAGACCGCAGGCCCAGCGACCCCCCCCCCTCCCCGCCAGACCACTCCCCTGCACACGTCACCTTACCCGACCTCCTCGCCTTACAGGCCTCACTCCGCCGCGAATTAAACCAAATTCCCATCGAAACGCGCACACCCAACGGGTAGGCCGACCTTCGCCCCTTCCAAATACCACGCCAGCGAACCAATCCACGAAGGACCAAAGCGCTCGTCGGGTGTACTCGGTGACTGCACGCATCACGCGCAGCTTCCGCCATAAAAAAGGCCGCCTGTACGACGAGTGCCTAAAAAGGCGAAACACGCCTTTCTGCCGGGAGTGCTGGCAGTATGGCCTCGACATTGTAGAATGCCGTGCGCACCATACCCCACTCCCACAGAATAGGTCACCGCACCACCAGAGGCAGTCCCAGCGAAAAGCAAATCCGGGACCACACCAACCCTCTGCCTCCCAAAACCCAACCATATCGCCCATCCGAGTGTCTAGCGGCCAAATCGAATACGGGGCGTGTGGCCGTACGGACCGCACGTGGGACAAATGCAGAAAAGGGGTAAAGGGAATAAAAACCAGAAATCCCCCAGTAACACCCACCCCAACACAAACTCGCAAGGCTAAGACTACACGTCAACGTCAGCGCCCACCAAATAGCACTTCTACCAAGGCCGGCAAACAATTCTCCATACCGACGTATGGACGAAAAATGCCGACCCTCAAACCGAAGCTCGTCCATCCCGCACACGGCAGCCCGTCACTCCGGAGAAGAATAAATTCTGGAATCAAAGCTCCTCCATCCCACATACGTAACTTCGTCACGGCAAATGTGAGCGAGCTACCGACAGGCCACCACCTACTCGGTCGTCATACCTGTTGGTCAATGCAGACCACAACAGACCAGCGAACCATACCGCAACCCCCTTGCCCTTGCCGGCAACACACGCGGTACCAACAACCAGGTCCACTCCCAACAACGACCCAAGCCCAGCTACAATCCAGGAACGCGTCAACACGACAGTTCCAAGCCCTACCACCGCGCCTTTCCAGGCAAACCATACCCACCCTGGTGACCCCGAGAACGAACACGCGCCATTAAACACCAACTTTACCAGCTCCACATTAGTGATCGCGACGGTTTCTTTTTGTATTGTGTAAAAAAAAAATGTGAACCGGCGACCTTTTACATCTAGAAATAGCGACCAAGTGACAGCAAAGGTGATAGTGCAAAATTTTAAGACCGTACAGCGCATCTCGTTGACAATTTGACAGTGGCAGTACTCTCCCAATAGCCAAATACTTGGGAAAAACTGCAAATCAAAGACATTTAAAAGGGCAAGTAGAGCCCAAACACAGCTCTAACCCCACCACAACTCTACTTCACCAACATCGGTAACAAGCGACACGACACCACCGGAACAGGAACAACAGCCACCTCTACAATCCTCTACAGCAACAGACAGGTTGTTCTCTTTTATCTTTTATTTTTTTACTTGCCAAAGTGTCATTTCCTCCCTCGGTGAGCTCCTTCCGAGCCACAAAACACAAAATCCTAAAGATTATTTAAAGAATTGTTAAATTTCAACTACCCACACACGCAGTTAGCAGGCGCCTTTCCTCCAAGAACCAGATCAACGGATGGACGACCACGGCTACGTACCCATCTACTCACTGACACGAGTCAGTTAGATAGAGGACGCCTTCGACTCGGACAGGCTCCATAATACGATAATTGACCCCGTCACACTCCAAGAATACCAACGGAACCCACTGAAAGTGTGTTCAAACACGACGAGGAACAAATCGAAGGAATCGAACAAGCGGAAAGGGAGGATATTGAGAATCTGACGCGATCGCTAAACCTATCGTAAAAAAAGAGAACTAATCCATCAAGCAAAGGGTTGCAGCCTTGCAACGGAACAGCGGGCCCTTTGCTTTGATTAGATTAGAATAGTAGGTGAAAGCGATACCTAGCGATAACATATTGCAGAAAAGTTGTTCAAATAAAAGTAAACCAAGAAACACGTGCTTTTAGTTTTCTTCTCGAATGGAAACTCAACTTAGTTGCCAGAGTAAGTGCCGAAGCTAACAACTTACTTACCAGGAAACCTGCCAGAGCCAACGGCCAAAATAATTGCCGAAGCTAACAACTTATTCACCAGGAAACCTGCCAGAGCCAACAGGTAACTACTGATTGTTATTCCCCAAAAGACACCCTCAGGGGAACGAACTCCAAAAAGAAAGATACTCAAATAAAATTAGACTAGATAACGAGTACCTAGTTTTCCTTGACTGGAAACGTGCTAGAGCTAACGGGTAAAGATATTAAATTGATTACCCCGGAGGAGTATCCACCGAGAGATAACTAAATATTTTATGTTAACACCAAGATTCGCCTTTGGTATTACACGCGTCATGGTTCACATAAAAAGCAAAGCATTCCAAATTCAAATCTCAACTGCCCACAAATGAGAGATAAAAATTAAAAACAGTCGGTAAACTGACCTCGTCTCGATGTACTAGGCGCCCATGTGTTTAGTAAAAGCAAATTCACAGCTTTTTAGCTGACATTACATGGTTCACCACATTAAACTATTGTACGATAGAGGGCAGTGTTGTTGGCTGTATAAATAAATGTTTACCATCAATGAAAAGCTTGAACCTCAACTTTACAATCGAATACTTGAACCAAATAGCTCCATCTGCTATAGAATAGAAGCACTAAAATTCGTTGTTGCTGTATGAACTTAGAAAGTTTACGGTAAGTGGGGTACACAACCATTGGTTTCGAGAATTGTTACCGCAGTCGCACTTTCATTTGAACTCCGCAGATTACCTCCACTGAGGCATGCGCGCCTAGTACATTAATCGGATATTAGTTGACTTGTTGATTATAGCGTTCTATTTAATATAACTGGCGCAAGACTAATGACCTTGCCCGGAAAAAACAAATCATTATGGAAAATTAAAAACAAGCCCCGGGACTTGCTAAATAAGGCCAAGACCGGTTCCCGGCTGTAGTGCCGATGATGATGATGTACCTAATACAATAATGCCACAATTCAAAAACTTTGCTGACGATGTTGTAATTTCACGACTCTTCGAGTTGGTGGTGTTGTTCTTCACTATTAGTTGTGTGTGCATCAGGTGTTTGGAATGACTAAGCCTCCACAGATGTTCTAATTATGAGGGCGGCCGGTTGAGATTTGAATTTAATTCCCGTGGTGCTTGATTAATATCGGGTTTTCCAATAGGGAATTGACAACTTTTTTTTTAAATAAAACGCAAACAATTTGAGATATTTCAAAAACTTTATTATCGGCTGGAAGTACAATCATTGATGGAACTTGACTCGATCGTTCATATTGCCACCGCGGGCATGTTTGCAGCGGTCGATTCGTTGGACCCAATTTTCGATGACTCGGCCACACATTTCGGCCGAAACGGTGGCTATTTCGCGTTCAATGTTGGCTCTGAGCTCTCCCAACGTCGTCGGCTTGTTGGCATAGACCAATGACTTGACATAGCCCCAAAGAAAATAGTTTAGAGACGTTAAATCGCACGAACGAGGCGGCCAACCGACTGGCCCATTTCTTGAGCTAACACGCTCATCAAACTTACTCGTCAATAAATCGATTGTATCGTGTGCTTTGTGGCTTGTGGCGCCGTCCTTTTGAAACCACATGTCGCCCAAGTCGATATCTTCCAATTCGGGCCAAAAATAATCGGTAATCATGACGCGATAACGATGGCCATTCACAGTAACGTGACGATCGTTACCGTCGACGAAAAAATATGGCCCAATGACGCCGCCGCCATGCAAATCGCACCAAACAGTTATTTTTTGTGGATGAAGTGGTGATTCATGAAGCACATGTGGATTTTCACCCGACCAATAGCGCATGTTTTGCTTACTGACGAACCCATTGAGCCATCTTCACTATTTCAATTCAATTCAATTTTTATTTAGTAGATAATTACATTTATGGTATATTTTACAACTAGTACTTAAGAGATTTAGGATAGCAATTCCTTTACAACTATAATCTTAAATCTATATAACGACAATAGCACAATTTTAATGAATAACAAATAATAAATTAAGGGAAAACTACAAGAAAAAACCCTTATTTGAATCTTAAGACTAATATTGCACGAGCTTCCGGTTATTTTATATAGTAATGACCTCGATATAATTTTCATAGACAGAGTACATATGTAGTGACTTAGGATAACGCAAGACGGGAAACGAGAACATTGTCAGAAAAAGAACAATTGTCGAAGAAGTTTCGATTGATTTTGTCAATAAGGAACTCTACCGGTTTAACGTTGGCGTTTTCATGTAGTTCATGTGTCGAATAATGCCATGGCAAATTCAGCAACATTTTCAATATTTTATTTTGACACCATTGCAATTTTATTTTGTGTGTGCGAGCACAATTACACCATACAGGGGCCCCGTACAGGAGTATCGCTTGAAAAATGGTTTTAAATATTATAATTTTATTTTCGATGCTAAGCTTTGATTTTCTACACACTAATGGATACATAACTCTTACGACTTTGTTTATTTTGTCAATTGTGGTAGTGATGTGTTTTTGAAAGATGAGTTTTTTATCTAGAATAATACCTAGATATCTACAGTCTTCGGACCAATCAATATCAACTGCGCACATACTGAGTTTAGTGCCATTTGGTAGGTAACAGTGTTTCCTACATCTCGAAAACCAGACAGCTTGTATTTTATTACCATTTATTTTTATTTTCCATTTCCTGTAATATACTGCTAGCTTGTCAAGAGCTGCTTGCAAAGAGTTGTAGACATTAGTGAATAAGGCACCCGAAGAGAAAATGGCCGTATCATCGGCAAACATAGCTACCTGAATGTTTTCACCTAAACATGGTAAATCTGCGACAAACAATGTAAATAATATGGGACCAAGGACCGAGCCCTGGGGTACACCATGGTGGATTTGGTGAGTAGAGGATATGTCGGTTCCTAAACTCACAACATATTTTCTCGAACGAAGAAAGCTCTGGATAATTTTGATAAGCGGTATTGGCAGCTTAAGTTTTAGTAGATTATAAATCAAGGCATCGTGCCATACCGTATCAAAAGCTTTTTCGATGTCTAGAAGAACTAGTCCCGTTGACTCCTTGTTGATGAATTTACCAGCTATGTGGTTTTTAATGCGCAAGACTTGGTGGATTGTGCTGTGACCACTACGGAAACCGAACTGAAAGTTTGGTAAGATGTTATTGTCTTCCACAAAACGATCAATCCTTTCCTTAATGATTTTTTCTAAGAGCTTACTTAGACAGCTAAGTAGACTAATAGGCCTGTAGCTTTCGGGGCTGTTCTTCGGTTTGCCGGGTTTCGGGATAGGTATTACTTTTGCTGTTTTCCAACAGTCCGGAAAATAACAATTCTTAAGACAAGCGTTGAAAATGAACGTTAAATAGTTACTTGCAGCAGGTGGAAGTGCTTTGATTAATTTGTTGTTAATATTATCGAGACCCGCGGCCTTTTTTGATTTCGATTTTTTTATCAATTCTTTAACTTTGCTGATATTAGTTGCGTAAGTACTTTCGGCTGGTGTTTGAGAAAGTACATAGATAGTGTTAGCAACTTCAGCTTCAGTATACGCGTCGCTTAGATGCATAGATATGGAGTGGTTCTTACTAAACGTGTTAGCAAGTAGGTTTGATTTCTCCACTGAAGAAATAAACAACTTGTCGTGAACTTTAAGCGGAGGAATACTGCACCCTCTCTTTTTCATAATTTTTGATATTTTCCAGAACGGTTTGCTTGCTTTGTCAAGAGAGGAAAGGTGTTTATTCCAACACTTGTTCCTATATGTTGAGATTTCGTTTTTAATGATATTATTTAAGACTTTAACATTAACTAGAAAACAATCGATTCTATAACGCAGCCATTTTCTTCTTTCAGAGTTTCGTAGCCTAATCAGATGTAAGATATTTTCAGGAAGCGGTGCCTTATCAACTGGAGCAGTGGAACATTTAGGTATCGCAAGATCGGCCGCTCTATTGATAATAGAAACAAAATTGTTGCATAGGATATCAATGTGCTCGCTGCAGGTTATAGAATTTAGGCTGGTATCACCTAGAACCAAGTTCGTGTTTATATATGATTTATAACAATTCCAGTTGGCGGCGGAATAGTTGTGGTATAAACTGGTACGATTTACAACTACTGTATGATTCACTGTGAGGCTGATCGGAAGGTGGTCTGAACTTAACGCATTTAGAGTTAATGGTACTGTGCAGTAATTTGGAATATTAGTGATATATAGATCAAGAGTTGAGGGGTTCTTGTTAGCACTCGCTGGGATATAGGTGGGAAGAAGTGGATAAAGTATGGAAAAACTTGGGCTGGATTCAGCAACATCTAGTAAAATGTTACCCCAGCTGTTTGCCCTAAGACAATTCCACGACTGATGTCTGCAGTTTAGATCACCACCAATAATTACCTTGTTTCGAGTGTTGACTCTATGCAATTTTTGCAGATCCCGCTTAAAGTAAGTAGATTTCTCTAGGTTTCTATTTCCTCCAGGGAAATAGACCGAAAAAAGACTCACCTTGGAATTGTCACTTAATGTTACCTCTATACTAATTTCCTCAATTAACTTAAGGCGCAATGAAGGACGCAAGGAATGTTCTATACATTTTTTCACAACAATGGCGACACCTCCACCACTAGCATGTACCCTGTCTAGGCGATAACATATGTAATTTTGATGTGAGAAAGAAATGTCTTGTTTGAGCCAGGTTTCTGAAACAAGTGCAATGTCAATATTAAAATTTATCAAGAAACTAAAAAATTCATGCTTTTTGTTTTTGTTGCTTCTCGCATTCCAAGTTATGATGTTAAGAGAATTTCTTAACATGTTTTTTCCGAGTATATGTACTTAATAGCTAATGAAGTAATGACGTTAAATTGGTCAGCTTTAGTTTGACAAGCACTAAGCTTGGTTACAACTTCATTAAGAAGAGAGTTTATCTCGCTAAATGAGAACAGGTTATCATTAGTTAATGTTTCTGACGGATTTTTCTTCGTGTGTGTCGTATCACTATTGGAAGGTTGCTGGGTTTGATGGAGGCCAGAAGCCCAGGTGGATGAAGGAAGTGAAGGTTGACGCACAGTTCGGGGTAGTGGAGGAAAATTATCAATGGATAATCGGTCGGGCACTGTCTGCTGTTTGTCACTTGGAGGCTGTAGGAAGGTTGTATTTCCTGTACCACGTCCGCGTGGGGATAATTTGCGGCGAATGTCTATGTACTGCTTTCGGCTTATGCATTCTGGATCGGTGGATTTATGTGGCCCACTACAATTTGCACACTTGATGACCTCATTTGTTTTGCAGTCGGATGTTTTATGGTTTCCCGAACATATTGCACAGAAGCTATTTATATGACAATGCATCGAGCCGTGACCATAAAGCTGGCAATTGTGACATTGTGTGATCTTACCTGGATTATGTTTTTTAAAGTCCCAGCGAACGATGGTTTTGAACAAGGTGGAGTAGTTCCGTTTTAGTTCGTTTAATTTAACTGTACCGCGTTGAATGTAGACGATGTACAAGTAGTGTTTGTACAGGGCTTTTGTTGACGGATTTAATGTGATGGTTTTAACATCTAGGCACTTTATCCCGAGTGCAATTAGTTCATTTTTCACTACATCGTTGCTAATTAAGTCTAGTCCGGATAACACTACCTTTAATGGACGATTTTCTTTACGCGAGTGGGTGAAAAACTCACATTTTAACCGTAAGAGTTCGGTTCTGATTTTATTATATATGTCCATTGTTGGGGCACATATTTTTTGCCCAAGCGAAATGTTTTTGATTAAGTATTTGTCTATCTTAATGTTGCTCAAAATATCACGCACTTGAGCACTAGTTGTTTTTAATACCACAATTGGCGGAACGGTTTCTTTAGGAAGTTCTGCGCACTGTTCGTCATTGGTCGGATCCATTTCAGAAGAGTCTTCCATCAGACTTTGAAGTGGTTGAAAAAAGTTAGTGTTTGAACACATTTTAGATTTTTCGAGAACTTTATTGTTCACTTTTGAAAGTTTATCGGGAGGTGTTTGGCCTCCAATAACGGGGTCGTAACGCAACCGTTTGCGCTTGATTTTATTTAATACACGTGGCCCAGGGGCCATAACTTAACGGTTATAACACTTGTTCAAATTTTTGTATGCGGAAAACGAGGCAAAGAAAACAAGATAATGATAATTAAATTGTGAAAATTATTGTGAAAATAACGGTTGATTAAGATAACTAGCACGAGCAAAACTGTGAGACAAGTTGTCTGTTTGAAAGTCAGCCAGGTACTGATCTTCACTATCGTGTGTGTATTTGCTAGAAACGCCACACGGGCATACGTGCCCTCTGTAAACTAAAAGAATTCCAACTTAATTTACAACGCCTAAAAGTCGATTTATAGCGTTAGCGGCGATAGTGAAGAGCGCGTGATTCGAACCGACGCTATCACGATTAGAATCACTAAAATATAGAACCAAAGCTCAACGCATCAGCCCACTGCCACGTGCACGATTTTGATTTCCAAACTGAAGTATATTCGACTGATGTGGAGATGCTATATTATTGGTATGGTACGAGGGTTGCCTTTTATATTTCGGGATTAGAGAACAAAAACAAATATTGATCATCGAAAATCACTTTATTGTTTTTCAAAATATTCCGCATGAAGATCTATACACTTTTGCATGCGTTTGAACCAATTGTCGAAGCACTTTTGCCACTCTGATTGAGGTATCTCCAACACATGCATTCTGAATGCAGCAACCGCTTCTTCAGGTGTCGAAAAACGTTGACCTCTCAGTTTGTTTTTTACGTACGGGAATAAAAAGAAGTCATTCGGTGCCAAGTCAGGACTATACGGCGGATGACCCATCAAATCGATGTTTTGGGTGCTCAAAAATGCAGTTGTCGCAGCCGATGTGTGAGAGCTCGCATTGTCGTGGTGAAGAGTGATCCGTCTTCGGCGGTTGGTTTTCCTGATTTCTTGGAAGACAACTGGCAAACAAATGGTTGTGTACCACTCAGAATTGACTGTTCTGCGTTGTTCTAGTGGTACGGTTGCGACATGTCCAGTTTTTCCGAAAAAGCAGGCGACCATTTGCTTGGAAGTGCTTCGTGCGTGAACAACTTTTGTTGGATTTGGCTCATCTTGAAACACCCAGACAGTCGACTGCTGTTTACTTTCGGGCTCATACGCGTAAATCCACAATTCATCACCTGTCACGATGTCATAGACGTGTTTCGAAGCACCGCGACCGTATTTTTGAGCATTTCTTTCGACCAATTGACACGAGCCTTTTTTTGGGCGATTGACAAATTGTGTGGGATCCAACGCGAACACATTTTTTTGACAGTCAAATGTTTATGCAATATTGAATGTATGCTGGTCCCACTAACGCCTAAGGTTGTCTCAATCTCACGATAGGTCACATGACGATCTTCCAATATCAGTTCGCGCACAGCATCAATGGTTTTCAGAACAACAACTGATTTTGAACTACCTTCACGAAATTCATCTTGGACTGAACTACGACCACGATTGAATTCGCCATACCATCGATAAACACTGGTCCTTGATGGAGCTTCATCGCCAAAAATTGAATTAAGTTCATCCATGCACTGTTGCTGAGTTAATCCACGCCGAAAGTTGTAAAAAATAATCGCACGAAAATGTTGACGATTTAATTCCATTTTTGGGCCGAGATGAATCCTTTAAGTTACTGTAAACAACACAAATAGCGCTCGTATGTCAAAACGTTCTGAGTGCGTATAACCTCAAAAATGTCCAACTTTACGACAGAGCTGCCAATTGGCGGATTGCAACACTAGGGTTGCCAAATCCCGAAACATAAGAGGCAACCCTCGTATACGGCTTTAATGGCTCCTCGATAGTATAGTGGTTAGTATACCCGCCTGTCACGCGGGAGACCGGGGTTCAATTCCCCGTCGGGGAGCCTCTGGCGCAAGACTAATGACCTTGCCCGGAAAAAACAAATCATTATGGAAAATTTAACAAGCCTCAGGACTTGCTAAATAAAGCCAAGACCGGTCCCCGGTTGTAGTGCCGATGATGATGATGATTGAGCCAAAAATGAGCTTCGTCACTGAAGATGATTTTGCGATGAAATTCATCATCTTGGCGCAACTTTTCTAAAGCCCAATCGGAGAACGTACGTCGCTTCAAACGGTCCATCGGCTTCAATTCTTGAGTCAGCTTGATCTTGTATGGGTGTAAACCAAGATCGGTACGCAAAATTCGCCATAAAATGGTCTGGACGATGCCCAATTCTTGAGAACGCCGTGGAATTGACTGATTTGGATCGTTTGCTACGGACGCCCGAATGGCAGCGATATTTTCGACACTTCGACCAACTTTGTCTCACTGGCACGGCAACATCACACAACGAGTATGTAGACTCAAATTTTTGTACTAAACTTGTTATTGCCTGTCTACTAGAGCGAGAATTACGACCGAAAATTGGAATTAACGCTCTTAAAGTTGCGGTCACCGACTCCAAATTTCGGTGAAAAATTTTTATAATTTGCAGACGTTGTTCGTTCGTGTACTTAACCATGGTGGAAATGTTGAGTTTACTGAATAAATTGACAGTGACAATTCGATGTTTAGTGAAAGGGTCCGTTCACAAATTAAATTCAAATAGCTAGAAACGCCTCAGATTGATATATCTATCAATCTGTGGCGTTTCTAGCGTTTCTAGTGAAGAACAACACCACCAAAAGCACATCCATTAAAGCCGTATCATCATCATTGGCACTACAACCGGGGACCGGTCTTGGCCTTATTTAGCAAGTCCTGGGGCTTGTTAAATTTTCCATAATGATTTGTTTTTTCCGGGCAAGGTCATTAGTCTTGCGCCAGGGGCTCCCCGACGGGGAATCGAACCCCGGTCTCCCGCCTGACAAGCGGGTATACTAACCACTATACTATCGAGGAGCCATTAAAGCCGTATACCATAGCAATAATATAGCATCTCCACATCAGTCGAATATACTTTAGTTTAGAAATCAAATTCGTACACGTGGCAGTGGGCTGATGCTTTGAGCTTTGGTTCTATATTTTAGTGATTCTAATCGTGATAGCGTCGATTCGAATCACGCGCTCTTCACTCTCGTCGCTAACGCTATAAATCGACTTTTAGGCGTTGTAAATTAAGTTGGAATTTTTTTAGTTTACAGAGGGCACGTATGCACGTGTGGCGTTTCTAACAAATACACACACGACTAACAGTGAAGAACAACACCACCGAAAGACAAGTCGATAAATCAAAGCACATCCGTTAAGTCGTATCATCATCATCATCATCGTTACTACTGTGGGGTTTCTCTATTCTACATGGAGAACCAACCCACAATTCCAACCCCAATGTGCGCTTTATTTCGACCGCTAACAACGCGTCAACCTAATCCCAATTCCTACCGTCGGCTATTTCGCCTGCAATAGATAAAACCCTAAAAAAAAGACGGGCCGGAAGTCATTAATCTATTCGGTTAATGCACAATTGCATTCAGTGTTTTCTTGCCATATGGCAACACTATTGCATTAACCCATGAGATTTCCACCGGAAATTTCAAAGTCATTTCGGTTAGCAACAACCAAGACCAGACCAAACGACGCGGTTACATAATCATGCATCGGCTGGGGAAATTCCAAATTCTTCGAATTTGGTTCACACGTTAATATATCCCTAGCCGATTAAGCGTCATTTATGACTTCCCCCAGCCACTCTATTCACTTGGGATCAATGATCTCTTTTAACAGGTGAATAGCTACAAACCAACTTCCATACTCATCTCATTTCCCCTTACCAGAGTCCAACGTACGCTGGCATCACCATAATAACCTAATTGTGTCACTAGGTCAGCTTCAGGATAGCATTGCGACATGCATGCTAAAGCTAATTTCACCTCGAGATCATTGCACTTCGTGTTCTGGTTCTCTCATTCTCTCTTGTCCGTCAGCTATCGAATTAACTGAAGCGATAGGCAGAGAGAATGAGAGACAGATGTAAGGATGATCTCGATTGGTTGTTTGGCATGCAAATCCAATTGCTCAAGTTTCAACCCCTAAGTAGAGTCAGTCACTATCCAACCACTACCGTGTAAAGTCATGCTACCCGGTTCGAGAAAATAATTTATTAAACGAGTTAAAATTTCCACCGTCGTGTGTACACAGTGAAAGTGTTAATTTTGTATCGTCTCTCGATCGTTTGTGTTTGAGCGCCAAGTACCAAATAAAAAATATCAACTTACGTGTACCATTTCAAAAGTAGAAATTCAAAATCAATTGAGGACAATTAAGAATAAAAAAATTAATCTACAACTAAACCTCGGTGCAGTTTCATTTATTTAATCTCTTCTCGTGGACTTCCTGAGGATCATTTTCGCGCAGCAACATCGTTGGGGACACAAGTGAATCCTGTGCCATACGTTGGTACCAACTTTTACGCCCACACTACAACCGGGATCCGGGCTTGGCCATATTTACCAACTCTCGTACGGTGTCCGGTCCTTATCCGAGACTTGATAAAATTGTCCATAATAATTTGTTTTTCCGGGCAAGGTTATTAGCCTTGCGCCAATGTTAAATCGTATACTGTAGCAATAACAACATTTCCACATCAGTTGTGTGTACTTGAGTTTAGAAATTCAAATCGCACATGCGGCAGTGTCCTGGTGCGTTGAGCTTTGGTTCTATCTTTTACTGATTCTATCCGTTATAGCGTCGGTTCGAGTCACACGCTCTTCACTATCGTCGCAAACGCTGTACACATCCAAGGAAACCAACGTGGGTTGACTGGAATTTTAAATCCCAGATATGATTCTCGGCCCCTCATTTTTAGTTGGGCATCAGTGCTGGACTTTTGCATAGAGAAAAAAAACGCAGACCTAAAAAAAGGGCACGGGTGTGGCGTTTCTTGCCACCGAGTCCGGACGCCTTGGGGAACCGCCCTGTGAGTAGGGCGTTAGAATATGCTCACAGCTAGGCCAACTTGTCGTAAGAGGCGACTAAAGGCCGAGTGGTAGCCGGGGTCCCAACGCCCTGTGCGCCCGGTGAAGTACCACCCCATCAAGCTATAGGCCCCGTGAAATGGTCGGGAGAAATCCCTGGCCGTCTTTCGGAGCTTGGCTGATGGACCGGTTCGAAAAAAGGTTGGTTAGGTGGTAGTCGGTCCCAAGGTGAGATACCACCCCGTAACGCTGTACATTCCGCGATATCGCCGAGAGAAATCTTCGACGGTGTTTCGGATGTGTGGCTTATGGCCCGGACTGACACGGGGATAAATCATGATGGTGCCTTCTGATATAAAGAATTCCGGAGGTAAACTAGTCTCCCATTCGGATCTACGGGGGGGACTATGTCAGGGGGAACATCATGCAGATATCATGATAAATAATGGAACTTTAAGAGGTTCGTTATCGCATAACCGGGCTCGCTCTCGAGGCTCGGCCCACGCTCGACTGGTGACGGCATTTTGTAACATCAGGGGCATCGGTTTCATCAATACTAGTGTAAACGCCGTCCACCAATATTTGCAAACAACGAAACCTGATATCCTTTCCCTAACTGAGACCCAGGTCGATTCGTCAAATAATTCGGCATATCTTCGTTGCTCAGGATACGACTTACATTCGAGATTCCGTTTTAAGGGCGGAGTCTGCGTCTTCGCGCGGTCCGATCTGGCTTGCCAGGGTATGGAGGCGTTGGAACCCAATAATATGGACATCATATAGTTGAGGGTCGTGCTGAGAAATTCCGTTAAATTTCTTTGTTGTCTTTACCGCTCCCCGAATGACGATCGACCGGCGACATTTTTCGAACATCTTTCACATACCGTCGACTGGATACAGATCAACCACCCAGCTTCTGAAATTATTGTCCTTGGCGATTTTAATGTACACAATTCCGACTGGTTGTTACATTCTAACAGAACCGACGAGGCTGGGAGGCTGGCGGAGATGTTTGCTGTAAGCCACAACTTGACTCAACTCGTGGTGGAGCCAACGCGAGTACCGGATGCCCGAGGCGATTATGCGAACACCCTGGATCTGTTTTTGACATCCGAACCGAGTATTTATACCGTAGAGGTTTCTGCGCCACTGGGAAACTCAGATCACTGCTTGGTATCTGCCGCGCAAGCACTTGCATACCAAGCGAATAACCGGCCTAGGCAGCTTCGCCATGTATGGAAGTATGGGGCTGCTAACTGGGACGATATGCGAGATTTCTTTGCATCCTTTCCATGGTCGGAGGTGTGCTTCGGAAACTCCGATGTTAACGCTTGCCCGGAGTCGGTATCAGAGATTATTCTCCTGGGGATGGAGACGTATATTCCACATTCCATCAAACGAAGTTCGTCTGATAAACCTTGGTTTAACAAAAAGTGCAAGCTCATTACAGCGGCAAAAAATAGAGCTTTTAAGCAATGGCGCTCCAATCCCACCGATGTTAACAGAACGAATTTTGTTAGAATCAGAAACGCGTGCAACCAGGCGATTGATACCGCGAAGAAGGCTCGCAACGACAGGGTGATCAATAAGCTCCTTCGGTGCCCAACTGGTTCGCGCTCCTTCTGGTCAATGGCAAAAGCTGTCAGCGGTAACTTTGCATCCTCTTCTTTCCCTCCGTTGGTGACAGACAGCGGGACGTTAGTCACGAATTCAAGGGATAAAGCTAATGTATTCGCAAATTTATTTTCGGCAAATTCAAACCTCGATCCTGGCCTTTTGGACCCACCTGTGATCTCGCCGGAACAGTCTTCGATGCGGGATGTGAGATTTCGTCCGCGCACTATTCAACGCATTCTACGTGAACTGGATTGTAGGAAGGCAACCGGCCCGGACGGAATACTAGCAGTAGTCCTTAAGAATTGTGCTCCAGAACTATCGCCGGTTCTTGGCAGACTCTTCCGCTTATCTTATGCACGGAGGACCTTTCCTGCCTGCTGGAAAATCGCTCGAGTTCAGCCAATCCCAAAGACGGGAAAAAAGTGTCTTCCACAAAATTACCGTCCGATAGCATTGCTGTCTATTTTATCTAAGGTAATGGAAAAAGTCATCAATACAGAGTTAGTTAAGTATTTGGAGTGCAGTGGACTTCTGAATGACCGTCAATACGGATTCCGTGGCAGGCGGTCCACGGGAGACCTTTTGGCACTTATAACCGATATATGGACATCTGCGCTTGAACGGCATGGTGGGTCAAGGGCGGTCGCATTAGATATCTGCAAGGCTTTTGACCGCGTCTGACACGGGACATTGGTGAGCAAACTACGTTCATATGGACCTTCCCAAAGTCCTGCAGTGGGGAAGGGCCAATCTTGTTGACTTCAACGCAACGAAGACCCAGTATACAACATTCACAAAGAAAACTGGATCATCGGTTCCACAGCTGATGATGAGTGGCCGGGCCCTCGAGGCTGGGGAAAGTTTGAAATTGCTCGGCGTCACGGTCTGTGGGAATGTATCATGGCATAAACACGTGTCGAGCATCGCCAGGTCAGCCTCAGGAAAACTGAGTTATCTTTTTAGAGCCAAGAAATATTTTACTCCGGCCCAACTTCTTCTCCTATATAAATCCCAAATTAGGCCCGCGCTCGAATATTGCTCTCATGTTTGGAGCTCGGCTCCTAAACATACCCTCGTCCTACTTGAGAGCATACAAAGACGAGCGATCCGCCTGATCGGGGACTCGGCGCTGACGTCGGAACTACAGTCGCTATCACATCGAAGGCGTGTAGCCGACCTCTGTCTGTTTTACAGATATTATCACGGGCGCTGTTCTTCGGAGATTCTTGGTGTTGTTCCACGCAATTCGGTTTATATGCGCTCCACAAGACAATCCGACGGATCGCACCCGTTTGTGGTTCATCTCCCGACGGCGCGAACATCCCTGTATCAGAACTCGTTCCGTTACAGAGCGGGAAAGCTGTGGAACTGCCTTCCCACGCGAGTGTTCCCGGAGCGTTACAACCTGCAACTGTTCAAAAAGAACTGCAACAGTTATTTGATGGCATCTCGGGGCGCCCATTCGACGCTATAGGTTCGCCTCTCCCGAGAGAAGTCTAATAAAAAAAAAAAAATTACTATCACTATTACTATCACTATCACAATTACTATCACTATTACTATTATATACTATTACTAGACTAATAATGCGGATTCCGTTTGGAACCGGTCAACAAGCAACCAGATGTCCACAATAAGGCAACTGCTGGAAAAGAAGTGGGAATACGGAGAGACGGGTTACCACCTGTTCGTTGACTTCAAACAAGCCTACGACTCAGTCGCAAGGCAAAGACTCTACCATATTGTGGTTAAGCTCGGGATCCCGAAAAAATATGTCGCCCTCATTCAAATCTACATGAACGAAAACAAAGGGCGAGTTAGAATAGAAAACCACCTCTCAGAACCATTCGAAATCCGGGACGGACTAAAACAAGGGGATGGCCTCTCATCATGCCTTTTTCACCTTGTCCTCGAGTATGTTATCAGAAAGGTACAAGACGACAACACGGCCGGATCATCCCTGAACGGGGCCACACAAGTGCTCGCGTATGCGGATGACATCGCCGTTCTAGGCGATAATCTCGAAACTATAAGTAAAAACTGTGAAATCATCATGCAAGCAGCAGAAGAGGTGGGCCTAGAAATAAACGAAGACAAAACGAAATACATGATTACGACGAGAGCAGGTGGACCTCAGAGATCACATATAAACGTCAGAGGCAAGATATTTTTATTTAAGTCAAAGAATTTAAATATCTGGGATCGATACTGACGACCTGAAACGAAACGTCAAAGGAAATTAACAAAAGACTACATTCCGGCAACGGTAGTTGGCATGCAGCCAGTAAACTATTAAAATCCAAACTGCTATCACGTAATTTAAAGCTCCGTGTCTATAGAACCATAATCATGCCGATTGCTCTATACGGATGCGAAACATGGGCTCTCACAAAACGGGAAGAGAACAAATTCCGCGTATTCGAGAATAAAGTTTTAAAGGGTATATTTGGCGGTAAATATGACGAGGAGTCAGGACAATGGAGGGATCTGGATAAGGTCCTGCAGTGGGGAAAGACCAATCTCATCGACTTCAATGCAACGAAGACACAACATACATTTACAAAGAAAACTGGATCATCGGTTCCACAGCTGATGATGAGTGGCCAGGCCCTCGAACCTGGGGAAAGCATGAAATTGCTCGGCGTCACGGTCTGTGGGAATGTATCGTGGCATAAACACGTGCCGAACATCGCCAGATCCGCCTCAAGAAAACTGAGCTATCTTTTTAGAGCCAAGAAATATTTTACCCCGGCCCAACTTCATCTTCTGTATAAATCCCAAATTAGACGCGCGCTCGAATATTTCTTTCACGTTGGGAGCTCTGCTCCTAAACACACCCTCGACCAACCTTGTTTTCGCTTCACATAAATGATTTGTTGGAGTCGACAGATAACATTAATGAGAGTAATCAGGTCGCGAAGATTAAGATGGGCCGGACATGTGGCGCGAATGGGCAACGATAGGACCGTGCGTAGAACTCTTGACGGTAAAGCAACGGGAATGAGACCGGTAGGATGGCCGCGACGGAGATGGGAGGACAATGTAAGGTTTGTCCTTGAGGAGATCGAATCAGAGGGTCAAACGTGGAAGGAAGGTGTACAGGACAGGGAACGATGGCGGAGTCGAGTCGGTGAGGTCATGAACTTCCGGCTCCCTACAGACCAATAAATAGTAAAATAGTATAAATGATTTTTTGGAGTAGACGGATAACAGGGTGTTCAGTTTCGTAGATTATAGTAGCTTCTTTCCTCTTTTTCGAGTGATCGACCGATTAATGCATCCACGTCGTACCAGCTGAGATGTAGCCAGATAGACTCTCTGAATCGGGGTCTGGATAATTTCCCGCGACATTTTTTGAGCATCTTTCACGTACCGCCGACTGGATACAGATCAACCACCCAGCTTCTGAAATTGAATGTGCACAATTCCGGCTGGTTAGTACATTCTCATAGAACTGGCAAGGTTGGGAAGCTGGCGGAGATGTTAGATTTAGCCGCAATTTGATTCAACTCGTGGAGGGACCCACGCGAGTTTCGGAGGCCCGAAATGATTATGCGAACACATTGGATCTGTTTATGACATCCGAGCCGAACATTTACACCATGGAGATTGCTGCGCCACTGGGAAACTCGGACCACTGCTTGGTATCTATCGCGCAACCATTTGCATTTCCTTGAAAACCGATCGATCCGAGTTGTTGTAGACGGCGAGTGTTCGGATCTGTATCCTGTTAATTTCGGGGTGCCTCAAGGTTCTATTTTGGCTCCAACTTTGTGTTTGCTTCACATAAATGATTTGTTCGAGTCGACGGATAACAAGGTGTTCAGTTTCGCGGATGATAGTTCGCTTGTTTCCTCTTTTTCGAGTGATCGGCCGATTGGTGCAACAACGTCGCATCAGCTGAGATGTAGACAGATTGACTCTCTGAATCGGGATCTGGATAAGATCCCGCGGTGGGGACAGGTCAATGTCGTCAAGTTCAATGTAACGAAGACACAGTATACAACATTCACAAGGAAAAGTGGGCCATCGGTTCCACAGCTGATGATGAATGGCCAGGCCCTCGAATCTGGAGAAAGCATGAAATTGCTCGGCGTCACGGTCTGTGGGAATGTATCGTGGCATAAACACGTGCCGAACATCGCCAGATCCGCCTCAAGAAAACTGAGCTATCTTTTTAGAGCCAAGAAATGTTTTACTTCGGCTCAACTTCTTCTCCTGTATAAATCCCAAATTAGACCCGCTCTCGTATATTGCTCTCATGTTTAGAGCTCTGCTCCTAACCATACCCTCGACCTACACGAGAGCATACAGAGACGAGCGATCCGCCTTATCGGGGACACGGCGCTGACGTCGGGACTACAATCGCTATCACATCGAAGGTGCCTAGCTGACCTCTGTCGGTTTTACAGATATTATCACGGGTACTGTTCTTCGGAGATTCGTGATATTGTTCCACGTAATTCGGTTTTTATGCGCTTTACGAGGCAATCCGACGGATCACACCAATTTGCGGTTCATCTCCCGACGGCCCGAACATCCCTGAATCAGAACTCGTTCCGTTACAGAGCGAGGAAGCTGTAGAATTCCCTCCCCGCACAAGCATTCCCGGAGCGTTACAGCCTGCAACTGTTCAAAACGAACTGGCCACACCTGACACCATGTAGCAAGATGTGTGGTCTTTTATTTTAGTTAGTGAATTTATTATATTAGATGCTTTCACACTCGCGTCTCTATAGCCACCGCCCCTTCATCGTTGATGGCACTCCAATCAATAGCCGGTGTAAATGAATAAGTGTCAGTGCCCGATGAATAGACAAAGCTGTACAGTGTTCTCTTTTAAGCTCCTAAATTGCTCTTACATGTCCAGCTCAGTCTCAAGTTCAACCAAACTATTCGCAGATGGATTGCATCAAGACAGTGAATTGTTACACAGTCATTCACATCACGGGTCACAAAATGGCCTGTCAACGTTAATATAAAAGAGCTGGTCGAGTGGCGGCATTGCTAGTGATGAACAAGGTAACCACCATCTCCTTCTTCATCCTCATCATCTCAGTTCGACTAACAGTAATAATAAAACTTCAAAGACAGGAAGTGAATTTTCCCTAACTGAAACTATGATTTGTTATTGCTGTGCTATTCAACTTCACTACTGTAAGTATTCGTTCGGGATTTGGCATATAAGGCTATCGTTTCAAAGCGATAGTTTAGTTCCGTTTTTCGTTCTTCTCTCCCTTCCGGTGACACATATAATTATATTTCGAAGCCGATGTTATGTGTGCGATTTGTGTAAAAAAAAAGTGGAAGCACGTACTTTATTATATGTTTACCTTCGCTTTTGATGAAGTCAACCTTTAAGCTTCTTCTTCCCGGAAATCTTGCAGAAGATTCACTGCTGTCCAAGATATCTGACTGAAGAACCCGTCGGGGAAAATCTTGTCTTCGAAACTATTTCTGTTCACTAGTTCTTTGTAGCGTCACTGCACATTCCTCGGTTAGTTGGACAGCAAAAGCTTACTACCAATTTAATAAATATTTTGTGTTGTCGTATCAAACACACAAACAAAGAAGAACACATCTCTCCAATACTAGACCAATTAGACACCTTACACGCAAACACGGCGTTCGGATTTATTTTGTTAATAACCTATGCTTATATACACAATCATTTTATAACTAATATTTAATTGTTTGCTCTTTTCTCTCACGCTTGCAAGCATATTGTGATATGTTATGATTATAAATGTTAAACAATATTAATTCGATTGCAGATACACGAAATGATCGTTAGAATATTCTAAATGCATTAAATAACAGACAAAATTAATTTCATTCACCAAACCATGCTACTCGATTGCTGATTATGTATAGTGAACTCAGCCGCTGTATATAGTGCACACATTTCCCCAGACTCATTTGCTGCCGTTCTTCAGAGCATAAAGTAAAAATGTAACAGAAAAAAAAACTCGAATACATCGGTTAATTACGGGTCTGGAAGCTTTTAAAGTTCTGAGTATGCGTGGTACTCTTGAGGACTTCCAGCCACCTAAAGAATAAAAGAGGAAAGAAATATAAAACCATAATTCAAATGTTAAAGGAAACTAACCTGTTATATGTATAAGCGCTTTCTGCTCTGAAGAAGTATACGTGATTTTTAAAGGACAGTTTAAAGACGAACTCCTTCTGAACAGCATCTTGATGTCCTGGAGGACCCACTGAATAACCCAGCAAGGGTAATGTGGCAAGTGAGACCTCATCCTGATAGCTTTTGTAGAAATATAAACAGAATGATGTGAAGACAACCCACAGCTTCTGCCATCCAGAACTATTTTTAAACTTGCGCAATAAATATCCTGATAACTGGTTCTCTGCGCTAAGCAGATGGTCAGAAAGGCCGACAGTCGCCCCGCGATGCCAGCAGACATGCAGAGCGGTGTTACATCTCGATGGCGGTGTCTTATTTTGTTGAATGTTCAGTTGGTTCGAATTGTTACCATTAGACAAACCACAGACGTCTAGACCTTCTTCGGAAGAACCTGTGAATTATCAAAATCACACACGACTAGAGTAAGACTACACAATAATTAAAATAAAGAAATTTAACTCGAAATATAGCCAATGTAGAAGCGAAACCCTCTGAAACTCCATCTTCTGTATGTTAACTTGCTACAATGTTTAGGAAATAAGAAGTACGATTTTTTTCTTCTTGACGGTGTGAGCAGGGCCTTAGAATATATTCTCAGCTGGACTAGCTTATCGTAAAAGGCGACTAAATGCCGAGTGCTAGATTGGGTCCTAATACGTTTATATAAAATAAAATTCAAAAGGACAGTAATTGGTTCAATGGGCACGGTTCTTCAATGAGCGAAGAGTATTAGATTCAAAATTAATGAGCGTTTGAGAAGAACACTGTTAAGAAAGGAAAAGTATTCATAAGGTCACATGGTTATCACCCGATGGACCCGACCAATTATTGATCCCCTCTTACCTCCTACTATGACAATCACACAGCAACCCTTAACTCAACTGAGTGTCGATACGCCCTGTCTAAACTCAGAAATAAACTAACTTACGAAAATGTCCGCATCTATCTTGCATAGCCCTGTGAGCTAGGCCGGCTTGTCGTAAGAGGCGTCTAAAGGCCGAGTGGTAGCCGGAGTCCCAACGCCCTGTGCGCCCGGTGAAATACCACCCCATCAAGCTTTAGACTCCGCGAAATGGTCGGCAGAAATCCAGGGCCATCTTTCGGAGCTTGGCTGATGGACCGGTTCGAGAAAAGGTTGGTTAGGTGGTAGTCGGTCCCAAGGTGAGATACCACCCCGTCACGCTGTACATTCCGCGATATCGTCGAGAGAAATCTTCGAGGGTGTTTCGGATGTGTGGCTGATGGCCCGGACTGACACGGAGATAAGTCATGATTGTACCTTCCGATATAAAGAATTCCGGAGGTAAATTAGTCTCCCATTCGGATCTCCGGAGGGGACTATGTCAGGGGGAACATCATGCAGATATAATGATAAATAATGGAACTTTGAGAGGTTCGTCATCGCATAACCGAGCTCGCCCTCGAGGCTCTGCCCACGCTCGACTGGTGACGGCATTTTGTAACATCAGGGGCATCGGTTTCACCAATACGAATGTAAACGCCATCCACCAATATTTGCAAACAACGAAACCTGATATCCTTGCCCTAACTGAGACCCGGGTCGATTCGTCAACTGATTCGACATATCTTCGCTGCTCAGGATACGACTTACATTCGAGATTCCGTTTTAAGGGCGGAGTCTACGCCTTCGGGCGGTCCGATCTGGCTTGCCAGAGGATGGAGGCGTTGGAACCTAATAATATGGACATCATGTGGTTGAGGGTAGTGCTGAGGAATTTCGTTAAATTTCTTTGTTGTCTTGACCGCTCCCCGAATGACGATCAACCGGCGACATTTTTCGGACATCTTTCACATACCGTCGACTGGATACAGATCAACCACCCAGCTTCCGAAATTGTTGTCCTTGGCCATTTTAATGTGCACAATTCCGGCTGGTTGTTACATTCTAACAGAACCGACGAGGCTGGGAGGCTGGCGAAGATGTTTGCTGTAAGCCACAACTTGACTCAACTCGTGGGGGAGCCAACGCGACTGCCGGATGCCCGAGGCGATTATGCGAACACCCTGGACCTATTGTTGACATCCGAACCGAGTATTTATACCGTAGAGGTTTCTGCGCCACTGGGAAACTCAGACCACTGCTTGGTATCTGTCGCGCAAGCACTTGCATATCAAGCGAATAACTAGGCAGCTACGCCATGTATGGAAGTATGGGGCTGCTAACTGGGACGATTTGCGTGATTTCTTCGCATCCTTTCCATGGTCCGAGGTGTGCTTCGGAAACTCCGATGTTAACGCTTGCGCGGAGTCGGTATCAGAGATTATTCTTCTGGGGATGGAGATGTATATTCCACATTCCATCAAACGAAGTTCGTCTGATAAACCTTGGTTTGACAAAAAATACGAGCAGATTACAGCGGCAAAAAATAGAGCTTTTAAGCAATGGCGCTCCAATCCCACCGATCTTAACAGAACGCATTTTGTTAGAATCAGAAACGCGTGCAAGCAGGCGATTGATACCGCGATGAAGACTTACAATGACAGAGTGACTCATAGACTCCTTGAGGGCGCGACTGGTTCACGTCCCTTCTGGTCAATGGCAAGGGCTGTGAGCAGTAACTTCGCATCCTCCTCCTTCCCTCCGTTGGTGACAGACAGCGGGACGTTACGAATTCAAAGGATAAAGCTAATGTGTTTGCGATTTATTTTCCGCGAATTCAAACCTCGATCCCGGTCTTTTGGAGCCACCTGTGATCGCGCCGGTACGGTCTTCCATGCGGGATGTGAGATTTCGTCCGCGCACTATTCAACGCATTCTACGTGAACCGGATTGTAGGAAGGCAACCGGCCCGGACGGAATACTAGCAATAGTCCTTAAGAACTATGCTCCAGAACTATCGCCGGTTCTTGGCAGACTCTTCCGCTTATCTTATGCCCGGAGGACCTTTCCTGCCTACTGGAAAATCGCTCGAGTTCAGCCAATCCCAAAGACGGGAAAAAAGTGTCTCCCACAAAATTACCATCCGATAGCATTACTCTCTATTTTATCTAAGGTAATGGAAAAAGTCATCAATACAGAGTTAGTTAAGTATTTGGAGTGCAACGGACTGCTGAATGATCGTCAAGACGGATTCCGTGGCAGGCGGTCCACGGGAGACCTTTTGGCACTCATATCCGATATATGGACATCTGCGATTGAACGGCATGGTGAGTCAAGGGCGGTCGCATTGGATATCTCCAAGGCTTTTGACCGCGTCTGGCACGGGGCATTGCTGAGCAAACTTCGTTCATATGGACTTTCCCAACAGCTTTGCGACTGGACGAGGAGCTTCCTTGAGAATCGATCGATACGGGTTGTTGTTAACGGCGAGTGTTCGGATCTATATTCTGTTAATTCGGGGGTGCTCCAAGGTTCTATTTTGGCTCCAACCTTGTTCTTGCTTCACATAAATGATTTGTTGGAGACAACGGATAACAAAGTGTTCAGTTTTGCGGATAATAGTACGCTTGTTTCCTCCTTTTTGAGTGTTCGGCCGATTGGTGCATCTGCGTCGCATCAGCTGAGATGTAGACAGATTGACTCTCTGAATCAGGATCTAGATAGGGGAAGGGTCAATATCGTCGACTTCAATGCAGCGAAGACACAATATACAACATTCACAAAGAAAAGTGGATCATCGGTTCCACAGCTCATGATGAATGGCCGGGTCCTCGAGGGTGGGGAAAGTTTGAAATTGCTCGGCGTCACGGTCTGTGGGAATGTATCATGGCATAAACACGTGTCGAGCATCGCCAGGTCAGCCTCAGGAAAACTGAGTTATCGTTTTTGAGCCAAGAAATATTTTACTCCGGCCCAACTTCTTCTCCTATATAAATCCCAAATTAGACCCGCGCTTGAATATTGCTCTCATGTTTGGAGCTCGGCTCCTAAACATACCCTCGACTTACTTGAGGACATACAGAGACGAGCGATTCGCCTAATCGGGGACTCGGCGCTGACGTCGGGACTACAGTCGCTATCACATCGAAGGCGCGTAGCCGACCTCTGTCTGTTTTACAGATATTATCACGGGTACTGTTCGTCGGAGATTCGTGGCATTGTTCCACGCAATTCGGCTTATATGCGATCCACAAGACAATCCGACGGATCGCACCCGTTTGTGGTTCATCTCCCGACGGCGCGAATATCCCTGCATCAGAACTCGTTCCGTTACAGAGCGATCAAGCTGTGGAACTCCCTTCCCACGCGAGTGTTCCCGAAGCGTTACAACCTCCAGCTGTTCAAAAAGAACTGCAACAGTTATTTGGTGGCATCTCGAGGCGCCCGCCCGGCGCCTTTCCCGAGAGAAGTCTAATAAAAAAAAAATAAAGAAAAAGTGGTCAGGTTGGATGGTGTGAAATATCTTTTGCACCACACATTTGGCTGCAGTTTTTGCATCTTCAAATATGTGGTCATTCCAATTACGAGTCGAATTAATTCGAGTGCCAAGGATTGATAGTTCTATATTTACTTTGGGGCTCACCTTTGACAACAAGAGGCAGCACTGAGTTTTTAGGGCATTGAATTCTACTCGGTTAGACAATCCCCACTGATATATCTTGATAAGGTCTGAATTCAATGTATCAAGCATAAGTTGCTGGTTGGTAGTGACGTTCGAAGAGTTTGGATGGGAGTGTTCGTATGAGTATGAGAAACTCAACGTGCTATGATCAGCAAACGAGGGAATTGGGTTGTGAGTAATTGACAAGAGATCATTTATAAAGATCAGGAAGAGGGTGGGTGAGAGTTCCGAACCCTGGGGAACACCTGCATTAATTTGATGGGAGACAGATTTGACACCATCAAGAACCACTTGGATTGAACGGCCAGAGAGATAGTCTTTTATCCATTGGATCAGGGAATTGTCCATTCCATATGAATGCAATTTTGACAAAAGGGCTGGATGCCAAACTCTGACGTAGGCTTTTGAAATATCCAATGCGACTACCTTGCTTTCTCCGTAGTAGTGGATGGAATGGCACCACTTTTCGGTAAGGTATGCCATCAAATCTCCTGTAGATCTGTTGCTACGAAAGCCATATTGGCGGTCATTGTGGAGGTCATTTGATTCGATATTTCGCAAGTTGACGGTGAAAGAGTGATTCCATTACCTTACATAATGCAAGGTCATTAGTCTTGCGCCAGAGGCTCCCCGACGGGGAAACGAACCCCGGTCTCCCGCGTGACAGGCGGGTATACTAACCACTATACTATCGAGGAACTAAGTTATAACCGGGTATAGTAAAATCAGTCTGGCGCAAGACTAATGACCTTGCCCGGAAAGAACAAATCATTATGGAAAATTTAACAAGCCTCAGGACTTGCTAAATAAGGCCAAGACCGGTTCCCGCTTGTAGTGCCCATGGTGATGATGATGATAGTAAAATCAGAAATATCTATCAGTTGTTACCTGAGTCTCGCTAAGTGCAAGGATTGCTGGTTTCTGGTTACAAACGTGGGTAGACACAGAGGATAAATTGCATCTTAGGCCACGGATGTTGCAAAGATCGACATGAAATTCCCGTTCCATTGAAATGGCGACACAGAAAACCAATACCGCCACCGAAAAGGATGCATGTTGGACCCGGCGATAGATAAGTGAAAGCAACCACTACAGAAGTTATGCCCTTATAGTAGGTTCCCCACTAGATCCGTGCCGAAATCCAGATTATATCCCTATCGTGACGAATATTACGCCACTCAAAACACCAAAAACCGTCCAAGGATTATAAAGCAATCGAGAGTATCGACGCCTTAGGGACGCAAACAGAGGTGCGAAAAAAAGGAAAAATAGACACAAGGAAAGGAAGGGGTATGAGTTTCCCGCACTGTACATTTCCACAAAATTTTCACACTACGGCGTGAATCCCATAAATATTATTGCACTACACTCGGACGCGTTTGTGCGACACAAGGAAAAGAAAGGTATGAGACTTTTCCGCACTGTACACTTCCACACAACTTTCACACTACGGCGTAAATCCCATATATATCACTGCACTACACGCGTTTGTGGTGGTCCGTTTGTTTAGTTCGGATCCCACAGAAGACTTGACGCGCGAACCGATAGTGCAATTAGGGTATCTTGTGTTTACTTAAGATACCTTAAACGGATTACACAATTGATTCGATGGCACAATGGATCACGAGGCAGAAGCGCACGTGCTGACTTGTCGGCGGTTAGTTAACAACTGTTAACTAGTGCTTGTGAAATCGTATATTCCTACCCTCATATGATACGAAGCAGCTTCTTTCTCACCCCCCATGGAACAACAGGACTCCAACTTTGTGTGTGGACACGCTTCTTATGGAGGAGCTTAGCGACTACTTTAGATGCAAGCCGACAATTGATCGGTGAAATACTCAACTATTTAAAAATACAGGATGTCAACCGGCACACCATTTTGCTATACAAATGAAGACCTCAGCAACATCTCTTCGTGGAAGTTTTAAGAAGATTCAAAAATCTGGTGGACCAGTTATCATGATTGCTCATCCCAACGTAGATTCCAAACGATATGTAACCAAAGTGCACAATCCATAGACTCGATTCGACACTGGACGTTTTTAGCCAGGTATTTTCATGCCAACTTTCGACAAAGTCGACACTTGCGTTTTTCTTACTTTGCCACCGTCCAATACGACACTAACGTCTGCTGTGGCTGTTTCATTGGCTATTCTGGCACATCGAGTGCAATATAGCTTGACTATCGATCGCCCTACTCAGCACCGGGCTAATCCCCATTCTCCAGGTAAGCTAAGAGTTTCTATCATTTAGTTTTCTATCAATTTGAGAATCCACAAACTAGAGGCTGTGATATGGCATTTTGAAACTCCTTCAATATCACCAACTTTTCTAAAAACGTATACTTACTGCAATTTTTCAAGAAAGTCGTTGTCAACTGTGTCGGTGGTTTGTTCTTGATGTCTGCGGCCGCTTTGGACAACTCCGCTAGCCACAGGGTCTTTTCTGCTGTAGTTCCGGCACTTACTGTTATTACACACTGCCCACCGAATATGGAGAAGGTGTTGTGTTCAGCGTTCTCTGTTAAAAGCGACCGCACTGGAACATGACCAAGAATACGGAAGTTTTGATCTATAGGTGATTTAGTACCATAAATCAGAATATCAGAGAAGAGGAAGAACATTCTTTGCTGCAGTCCTCTCTTGGAATGTTTCAATAGGCATCCTTGTCGTATGAGTTTTCTGCTCTGCTGTACAAGGGTGTCGAACCCACTGATGTCTCGTTGTAGTTCACATAATTGCACAAAATTCAGAGCATCCGGCAATTGCTCCCGAATCTTCTCTGTTGACCGGCCTAGTATACGTAAGATTGCTTGACAATCGGCATTATCAATATGCTCCTCGGAGTAGAAGTCGCATATGCCTATGAACAGAAAATGGTTAAGGAAATTGATGTCTTTTGGGAACCAGCAAAACTTACGATTTAACAGTATCTCGTAGTGCAGCAATCGATAAAGTGGCTTGAGCAGAAGTTCCCCCAGTGGTATGTAGCAGATTTTTTGCTGTTCGAAGTTTTTGTATATTTGGTGAAAATGGTGGTCAGAAACGATCATTTCGTTTAAACAATTCAAAATTTCAATGTGGGATTGCACATATTCGTCGTAGATGGGCAGAACAGCCATATTCTTCATCATGACATCGCCGATTCGATGCGCATCATGGGAACTGCCGGTCTCCCAAAGCATTACTCGATGTTCGATGTCTCTTAGGAAGATACTGTGATGCTGCACCAGGGAATCTAGCATCTCGAAGAGCGGCTGCAAATTTTGAATGTCATCCGTCGAGAGCTCTTGTCGGAAATTGTTGTTTAAGATGTCTAAGTCCTTTTTGTATGTTCTCTCTGTCATAAGAAGTTCCTTAGCCAGAAAATAGGATCGCTCGGATGGCCATTTCTGAAAATTGCAGATAACAAGTTTGTTTAGGGTTAGAACATATATTCAGATTTAAGGAGAACTTACTCGTTTCTTTGCATCCGAATCAGAAGCTACGTCAGGATTTGATGATGCATGTTTCGGATCTGATTGAAGACTATTGTTGTTACTTTCACTTTTATTGGCATGATCGGCTTCAGCCTGGGCAATATCATACGTCCCACCTTCAGATCTAGACAACGAGGAGGACTTATCGGAACCCACTAGTTGATCGTAGTTGTTTGGCGATGCAGCGCTGATACCAAGATGGCGATCCAGAGACATATTACCATTAATTCCATTATAAACATCTATAATTTGTAAAAGAAATGTGATTAAAGTCTGGGTCTAATTGAAACGTCAAAGAAGTTAATAATAGAAGTAGTCATAGGGTAGTAGTAAAAATAGATTCCTTTTAGTTAGTGTATTGGTAACATCGCAGCAACTGTGACTGGTTCCCTCAGATGTCCGCAGTCCCATGCGAACAGAATCTCTAAAAAAGGCGAAATACTTCATCACATTCATCGATGATTAATTTGTTTACTTCCTGAAACAAAAAAAAGAAGATCTTCAGGCCTTCAAAGCCTTTAAAGCATTTGCTGAAACGCACCCCGGCGAAAAAAATCAAGACACTAAGGACGGACATTAGGCTGGAGTACTGCAGCAAGGATTTCCAAAAACACGTGCAAGAAAACAGCATCCTGCACCAGAAGACTGTACCACATACACCCGAACAGAACGGTCTCGCGGAAAGGGTAAACCGAACTTTGACCGAGATGGCCAGGTGCCCAATGAACGAAAGTGAACTGCCTGAATTTATGTGGGGAGAACTGGTTAATACCGCGGAGTTCTTGCGAAACCGATGTCCACCTAAATGTAACGACAATGTCACACCGGAAGAGCTGCCGGGAGAAAGCAACCCAAATATGAGTTGTTGCTGATGCATCACGTCGACACCAATTCCCAGGGAAGGTAAGGCAAGCGCCGCACACAAGTTCATCAGAAACAACGATCAGCGGCGCACCAATTCCGGGATGCCACTGAGGAGAACAGCACCCAGGAAATGAGCGAACGAGAGGACGGCTGCGAGCCTATATAAGGCGTGCCCATCGGCAGAGCAGCACGAGTTACAGTCGATGGAAAATTTCGAGTAGTAAACACTCCCAACCTACCTTTCGATATTCACAGAATATTCGAATACAAATAGGAGGTACTACAATTAGACCACAGGACAGGATGAAATATCTTTGGGTCATCTATACCCCGAAAATGAATTTCATCGAACATGTGACCCGCATTCTTCAAAGGGGCCTCGGTCGGTCTAAGAAACTGCACAACATTTGGAAGTGGAGTAACAAAGTTGACACCAAAGTTAGGCTCCTCTGCTATAAGCAGCTAATCCGATCTGGAATATCGAACGCTATTTCCATATGGTCGGCCCAAATGGAAAGACTTCGAGTTTTCGAAAGAAAACTCCTCAGAAGATGCACCAACGACTCTAGAAACTTTACGGTCGCCACTACCTCAACTCTCACCTATACGAAGGTTCCTCCTGTACCCCTATCGCGGAGTACTTGGTACAATTAGCACACAAGTATCTCGAAAGCATTCAGAACAGCGAGAACTTACTTGTACGGGAGTCTTGCATTCTTGACCGTTCTCTTTCGATCTCTTCGAATCCGACCACCACAATTTCTTCTTCAGTACAAAACTGAAGAAAGCACGTTTCCCAATAACATTCCCCTCTATAATAGAGGATTCCTGGACCCATACCATGAGGTATACTGCTGACAATCTACAAACACGCGCGCACAGTACAAGACAGCACAAATACACACACACACACACACACACGCACACACACACACACACACACACACACACACACACACACACACACACACACACACACATTCCCAACGGTATCCGAAGAAGCTATAAATATTCTGGCCGGGAGGACGCCACCTGACATTGCAGCTAAAGAAAACGCTGCATTGCATAAGGTCTCTCAAGAGAATCGTCGGAGAATGCGGTCACAATTAGAGCTCTCAAGCCTAAGAGAATGGCAACGAATGTGGGATTCTTCCACCAAAGGAAGATGGACCCACACCATGATACCTGATATGGAAACATGGGGGAAAAGAAAACATGGCGAGCTGAATTACCACCTGACTCAGCTAATATCAGGACATGGATACTTTCGGCAATACTTGCACAAGTATAAGCATGTGGATCGCCCATACTGCTTGTATTGCGAAGGCCAAATAGAAAATTCGGAATACGTACTCACAGAGTGCGTGAGATTCGAGACCGCACGAACGATTTTGGAGAGACATATGAGACGGACAGTTACTCCGGGAGGAGTAATAGAATACATGCTTAGTTCAAAACAGGCGTGGTCCGTAACAAATGGTATTCTCTGTGAAATGATGCAGCAGGTGCATCGTGACGAGCGGAGTAACAGGTGAACTCCGTCCCGCCAGGCGATGGAATATCTAAAAGAAAGTTCCGCGGGGATCAACGGGAACATGAGCCTGGCGGGAGGCAGTTTTAGTCGGTAAAAACCCGGCATGCCTCCGGATCGGTCAAGAGGTATCTTTTGAAGATTTCCACCTCCGCACCGGAATACAGTCCACGCAGAGAGAAGGGAGCTGAGACGTCGCCAGCGAAGGCACCGTCCCCGGAGCAGTAACAGTTTTGGGTCCTTTTGAGCCGGATCTCGGCGATAAACGAGGATGCCGATAACGAGATCGGCAAAAGCCAGGAGGATGCTGCCATCCCCTACGGGAGGACTGTCTACTCAACCTGGAGTGGGCAGCGTCCGACCTGGTGTAAGCGCCACAGTAGAAGAATCTCGCACACGGCTTGGAGGAGATTGCGACGGACTTGTCGGAGCGCTGGCCAGAAGAAGGGAATCAACACACCTGACTGAAGCGAAGGAGAGCCACTCTGAGCCCCACACCCGGGGGATCGACCCAACGCACCAACGGGGTAACCAGGGGGCGTTGCCGGGGAGGACAGGGCCCGGGACCCCCTACCAAGATCGAAGCGCGGCACGGAGCATGAGGCATAGTCTCAAGAGGCAGCTCGGTAAGGTCATCAAAGAGAGCGTAGATCGAGGCAAGGTTGGAAGTCGCCAAGCAAGAGCTGGAAATCGCCGAGGCGAAGGCGTAAGTGGCACGAGCGACACTCGAATTGGTGGGAGCAAGTTCCGAGGACGAGACTAGCCAAAGCTAGACTACCGAAGATGAGTACCAGCAGAGCCCTTGCGATCCATGGGGCAATTTAATGAGGCTGTCCGGAGAAAGGCGAGGGGGCTAACTCACGGGGACAGGTCGCCGCATCACGAAGAGGAAAGGAGCGACAGCCATAACCAGGCTCTCGCGAGCACCCCCGGAGCAATTACTTCGAGGCAAATGATCGAACTACCCCATTTCTACAGTGCCAGCGAGGAGTGGCTGGCTTTCAGGAGATCGTTCGAAGGTACGGCCGTCGGATTCACACACGCACAGAACTTGACGCGTTTTCGGAGAGCTCTTCGGGGAACGGTGAGAGAAGCCGTTAGAAGTCTCCTATTTATTGCCCAAGACCCACAAGAGGTAATGGGGGACTGAAGACTCGCTTTGGAAAATCGGGAGCGTTGGCCCTGGCGGAGCTAACGAAGTTAAAGGGGCAGCCTCGAGTCACAGAGGACCCGAACGAGATTGGAGTCTTCGCCGCCCGGGTGACGAACTCCATGGCCACCATCAGGGCGTTGAGCAAGGAGCAATATTTAAGCTCACCCGAGACGGTAAAGGAACTGACTGCCAACACGCCGTCATCCATGAGGTACAGGTGGTTCATGTATCACCACATCTATCGAAGGAAGGACCAGCCGAAACTGAGGATCGTCAGCGACTTCGTAAGACTGGATGCAGACATGTGTGGCGATTTCGCCCCACCCGAAATATCTTGGGAGCCGAGGGGAGGCTACCATCAATATGCATCATCCCAAGTAGGGTGCGACTCGGGAAGGAGAGCAATCCATGTCGTTCGAGAAAGTGGCGCACCTAGGAACGGAAGCAAATTAGAATGCCCAGTTTGCCTCAAAGAACACGACGCCTCCAGATGCCCTATGACGGGGGGGGGGGGGGGGGGGGCAGTATTGGTGAGAAATGGTATCTGCCGAAGAAGGCAAGGCTTTGCTTTAAATATCTTCGCTCCAAACATCGAAAATCAGATTGCAAGGCACCGCCATGCGATAAGTGCGCAAGCACAATTCACAAGCAAAATAGTGAAGGGCACCGAACGAAAAATCGAATAAGAAAATACATCAGAGCCGTATACCAAGCGATAACATAACAATTCACATCAGTGGAGTATAGTCGAGTTTAGAAATGAAATTCTGAAATCGGCCAGTAGCCTGATGGGTAACGCTTAGGTTCAATTTTTGGTGATTCAAACTGTCATAGCGTCAGTTCCAATCACACGTTCTTCTTCACTATTATTTCAAACGCTATAAGGGCACTACGTCACCCTCCACCCAGGCGAATTTTCACCGAGGATGGCACCAGGAAAAGAAAGAAAGTCATGCCATGGCATCTCTCCATCGAACAACGATCCCGAGCTAACCAGAGGAGGGGTGGTTACTTCCCTGCGCACCGTCAGTAGCACCAAATTATACCTAAAGATGGTTCCAGTGAATCTCTACGGACCTAAGGGATCGGCCCGGGTATTGGCTCTGCTTGAGGAGGAATTCACCATTTCGTTGCTGGACTCATCAATCTCCGAAAAGATCAGTGCGAAAGGTAAACAGGAAGTGCTCGTTCTAGAGACAGTCGGTGGACTGGGCATCAGTAGGAACAACTCGCAAAGGGTCTAAGTGCGAATCAAGGGAGCCCATAGCCGAACTGGAAGTTGGATCGAGGTAAGAACCATCCCCAATTTTAAACATTCGAAGTAGGAGGTGAGGAAAGAGACGATTGAAGGATGCAAGCACCTACAAGACCTCGGAGACCAGTTGACATACACCCACCAAGAGCCTAAATTACTTATCGGTCAGTACAACTGGGGCCTGATAGTTAGAAGGAAGCTGAGGAAAGGGAGAAGCACCGAACCAGTTGCTTCAATTACCAGTTTGGGTTAGGTCTGCGAGGTGAGGAACAGCGCGCCAGTGAGATTTGTCAACTACGGTAGGATAAAGGAAGACGAGACGGAATTACTCGCCAGACGTCACTTCCAAATCGAAGCAATAAAAAGTGAACCTAAACCTAAACCACCAACAGAACGAACTCCAGGTAGACCCAGAAGGAGAAGAAAGAATTGACAACTCCGCGTTCAGTACATTCCACCGGAACATCAAATTGGAGAAACAAAGCCGAAAATGTATCCTACATCAGTGATGCAGCAGCTATTTACACCGATCCCACAACTCAGTACAAATACAAGTGGTATGATGTCGAAGAAAAGTGGCTGCCTTGGATAGTGGCTGCCTTGAAACGAACACTATCGCTGGTGTACGGAAATAAATCAATGGATTCCTAAAGCTCTTGAAACGAATGCTGAGCAATTCGAAACTGAATATTATCGTTGAGGTGTTAGCAAGAATCAGTCGATATCAAAGATACAGATATCCGCGCATGGGGTTATTTATGGTTTTGAAAATGGTGAACGGACATACACAGATAAGGACGGAGCTATATTCCTTTGGGACACCGACAAGAAAGCGTGGTTTCCGAAAATCGATGATGACTTTATGGCGGGACAGCAGACAGAGAAACAAACAAAACCGCCAGACAAGGTGGTAAAGGAAGTGGTCAAAACTAGTGCACCTGCAGAGAGTGGAGCTGGTAAAGAAAGGCTACTACAGAGTCACCACAATGGTTCGATTTCGATCTGCTGGGGCGTTCTTACGGTGGGATGGCAGCCGACCAATTCGACGACCACGACCTTGTTGATAGGGTGAGCTGGAGAATAGCACAGCGGCTGACGGACCATTTCTGGGGAAGATGGGTTAAAGAATATCTGCCAACCCTGATGCCAGGATGGATCTCCGGAGGAGATACCACCGACCCACAAGTTGGAGATGTAGTCCTGGTGGTGGATTCGTCACTGCCCCGCAGTACCTGGCCCCGCGGAGAAGTACAAGCTGTGTATCCGGGACCCGACGGAAGGATTAGAGTCCTGGAGGTGAGGACGACATGGGAAACACCTCGAAGACCAACACGCCGGGTGGTAATGTTGGTTCCAGCGATGACATCGCCGTCACATAAGGGAGTGCTTCGCACTGCGTGGGAGACTGTTGGCGATGCATCTCGTCGACACGAATTCTCAGGAAGGGCAAGGCAAGCGCCAGCACACAAGTTCCTGGGAAACAACGATCAGCGGCGCACCGATTCAAGGAAGCCACTAAGGAAAGCAGCACACAGGAAACGAGCGAAAGAGTAGACGGCTGCGGGCCAATATAAGGCGAGCACATCAGCAGAGCAGCGGGAGTTGCCACGAGAGCTCCGAGTTGTGAAGAGATAACTGACAGTTTCGGTGCACATGATTTATTGTAGTGCGCTCCATAAGGCCACAATAGAAATCAGTGAGCACCGAGTAATAAAGGTTAAGTAAGTATAGCAGCGTTGTTTTATTTGGAGAATACAAGAACCGTACTGGACAAGACAATAACGCAATTCGTCCAGAGCAGAGTCCGGCTCTGGGAGTACGGTACGCTAACCAGATAAATACTTTGGCCGGCCAGCGCCGGAATACAGTCCACGCAGAGAGAAGGGGGGTAAGACGTCGCCGGAAAAGGCGCCGTCCCCAGGGCAGTAACATGAGTTTTCTCAGGGAGATTAGAGGGAAAGCTAACATCTTGAAAAGGGGCTGAAATCTTCGAAAGTTTGACTGCAAATCTGAGGAGGGCATCCTTGTTGGCTATGGGGAAGAGACAAAATCTTACAGAGTCTGGACACCAAGTAGGCGATGTATGATTAGGAGCAGAGAAAACACATTTCTCCATAATGGTAGCAAGGTCCAGTTGGAAGGTAATAGATCCAAAATTAATATTTTTACACTTTCCCCTTCCTGTAAAGTGTCGAGACCTCTGGAACACTTCCTGAAGACTGCATTAAACGGAATGGTCCTGATCAACAAACGCCAACAATTGACTCAGATTCGAATGAGTCGTCGGATGAACTGAATGCAACAATCATCATCATCATCATCGGCACTACAACCGGGAACCGGTCTTGACCTTATTTAGCAAGTCCTGAGGCTTGTTAAATTTTCCATTATGATTTGTTATTTCCGGGCAAGGTCATTAGTCTTGCACCAGAGGCTCCCCGACGGGGAATCGAACCCTGGTCTCCCGCGTGACAGGCGGGTATACTAACCACTATACCATCGAGGAGCCAATGCAACAATCACTCCTGAAGAAAATTTGAACCACGTATGCACAGATCCGGAAACAATTAAAGAAATCGACTGCTTGGAAGACGCGGAGGAATGGCGAGAGGTGATGGGAATTGAAATCGACTCGCTACTTAAGAACAAATACATGTACTTATTGAGAGTTCACTGAATCGGAAAGTGATCAAATCCAGATGGGCCTTTAAGACCAACTATAGACTGGATGGAAGTATTGAAGAGGGGAAGGCGCGTCTCGTTACCAGGGGATTCGATCAAATTCAAGGTGTCGACTACCAAGATACCTACTCACCAGTGGCAAATATCAGCTCGATCCGATTAACTATGGCTATCGCGATTGAAAAGGATTTGGACCTGCATCACTTGGACGTTTCTTGGGGCCACGCTAATGGAGAACTTGACACCGACATTTTTATGGAACAACCGGAGGGTTTCGAAGATGGAGATCGAGTATGCAAGCTGAGCAAAGCGATTTATGGGTTGAAGCAGAGCGGACGCCAATGGAACCTAAAGTTAGACGCGATACTCAAGATGCTCGGTTTTACTCCTTCCAAATATGACAAATGTATGTACAAGGGTGGCAACAAAGTAATTGCCAATTTTTTCATATAAATAAAGCACGTTTTTTTAAATACAACGAATAAACTTTAATCAATGATATATTTTCCATTTTACAGGATGACCTTTTGCCATCTTTCTGGGAACTTCATTTCCACGTTTGTAGAACTTCTGGTCTATATCGGCAAAAAACTGATTCGAGTGCGATTTCCCAGCGTCATCATCATTGAAAGTTTTACCATCCGAAGAGTTTTGCAAAGATCGAAAAAAATGGTAATCTGATGAAGCAAGGTCACGGCTATATGGTGGATGTAACATCAATAATTTTTGGCGAATGGCCAAAGATGTATGTGGCCTAGCGTTGTCCTGGTGAAAAATTACACCTTTTCGATGGACCTACTCTGGTCGTTTTTCGTTGATCGCTGTATTTAATCTGTCCGGTTGTTGGCAGTACACATCCGAATTGATAGTTTGATTCCTTGGAATTAGCTCAAAATGCACCACACGATATTGCCTATGCAGTTAACGCATTATCTCAATTCTCCAGTGATCCTCGGCAGCATTGGAATGCAGCAATGCACGTCCTCCGGCACGGAGAGGGTTCCAAAAGTGCTGGGATTGTGTATACGAAGACATCACAGGATCTATACGCATTTGCAGATGCCAGTTGGGCAAGCGATTTGCTTTTGTTTACGGAGGAGTAACGGTCCTCTGGGGCTGGAAGAAACAGAGGATTGTGACCACACCAATCACACATGCGGAATACGTGACAATTTGGACCGACAACCACAACGCACAGGCGATTGCAAGTGAGAACGAACCAAACATCTTGATACCAGGTACCATTTCGTCAAGGATCATGTGCTCCACAATAAGACAATCCGACGGATGGCACCAATTTGCGGTCCATCTCCCGACGACGCGAACATCCTTGCATCCAAACTCGTTCCGTTACAGAGCGGGGAAGCTGTGGAATTCTCTCCCCACGCGAGTGCTTCCGAAGCATTACAATCTGCAACTGTTCAAGAAGGACTGCAACGGTTATTTGGTGGAATCTCGGGGCGGCGTGTCGGTGCTATAGCTTCGCCTCTCCTGAGAGGAAAAAAAAGGAAACGATCGAGGATGGGACGATGAACTTAATTTAATTTGATAATTTGAACTTGGAATTTACTTGCTTCAGAAGAGATACCAGCGGACGATTCAACAAAGTCAGTGGGATTACCAGCTCATATGAGATCTTTCAAACGTTTAGGAATGGATTTTTTGGGCTAAATCAAACCGGCAGATTGTGGAATTGAGAAAGTGTGTTGGGTGTGTAATGTGTGCACTCCGTTATCGTCTATGGATGGATTCATTTCCACCAATCTTTCTTTTGTCATCCACCCGACGTTAGATGGCACTGTCAGATCTACTTCAATTCCGTGATCTACTTTACTTCTTTTTTCTTTTCCTACTTGTAAGCATACATGTGTTCTTCTGCTGTTCAATAAAGAAATCCAAAATAATCCAAAGGCAATCTTTTAATCGAGAAACAGTACCCTCTGAGGTAAAGAATCCCAGAGGAAAACGAGTCCCCCTCTTGGATCACCGTGATGGAGGGTTCGATGGGTTCCGGTTGCTCGGTCGTTAGTGTAGACGTGTTTCATTTTGCTCCGCAAAAAACAAATATTAAGTATTGTAAACAGTGGCCAATAAGTGTCAAACTGTACAATGCTGCAAAGTGTACGGGTATATCCACATGTAAGTGAAAAATCAACCACCAACCCATTTATCTAATTGAGGCAAAATATATCATAAAAACTAGTTTTCAAAAGCAAAGTGAATAAAGGCAGTGATCTTGTAATACGAGTAAATATAATACGCTGATGCGGTGGCAAGCAGTGAGTCATCCATGCTCGGCTTATACTGCGCCATGCTACATTTGCTGCTGTTGTAGCTGTGGGGGTTCTCTATACCACATGGAGAACCAACCCACAATTCCATACCTTATTTCGACCGCTTTCAGGGCGTCATTTCTACCCATTCCCCTTATAAGCAATCCACCTGTAAATCATGTTAAACGGATGCATAGCTAAACTCATAATCCTATGCACATAATGCATAATTGAGTTTAGCTACCTTTTTGCCCCACGGCAACCCCATTTCGCTAACCCATGAGATTTCCACCGGAAATCGCATCATGTCGGTTAGCAACGGCATTGTCTGATCAAACGACGCGGTTGCTTAATCTTGCGACCACTGGGGAAATTAACAAAGCATTTAAGTTAGTTCCCATGATCAGATTTCCCTAGTCAAGTCGGCGTCCTTTTCACTTTCTCCAGACACTTCATTCGCTGGGGATCAATGCTCTCTTTTCGCAGGTGAATAGCACCAGCTTAATTTTCCTCTCCTTCACAGTTCTGTCTTCGTACAGATCAATGTACTCTGACATCACCATATTCACCGAATTAGGTCAATGTGTTACGCTCAGAGCTACATTGATTCATGCACACACAACCAAACCCACCCCGAGATCATAGACTTTGTGCGTCCGTTCTCTCATTCTCCCATGTTCGTCGATTATCGAATTAACCGATGTAATTCACCACACATCGACGGGCGTGGCAATGAGAGAGCAGAAGTATGTTCTCTGTTGGTTGTCAAGTGCGAAAATTAAATTACCAATCTTCATCCCTTTTCCAGACAGTCGATTTATCACCATCAACGGAGGAAGTCGTTACCCAACGACCGCAGCGTGTGCGGAATAAAAGAGAAGTGTTAGTTAATCGAAAAAGAGAAACGCGTTGCCTTTCATAATTGTCTTGTGATTTCTACTAATTTATTTGTGCATATTGAATCATAGAACGATAAATAAACAAAAAGTTACAAGTGTATAATTAGATATAAACAAAGTATAAACGTTAAGAACAAATAAAAACTAATTAAACACGGAACACCGGTGCATTCTTATTCATTGCCTTATTCTGGATATTTTTGTGAAGTGGATATTCATCGAAACATTGATGGGGATTCAAGTGAACCGCGTGCCCATACGTTGGCACATCAACTCGTACTCCACATATCTCACTACATAAACCCCATTTAGCATAATATTCACATTAATTCAATTACCTTAATACTCGTAATATTCATATCGCGCACCATCTGATATAAATATCATCGTTAATTGTCCACCTTTGATGCATAGTTATTGCTCTAGCTCCACGCTGTCTATAATAATTACGAGTACATTTTTCGGATCGTATCACATATCCAAAAACAAGCACTACCCTTGGCATGGGACACGGTCGGCGTCTACAAAATTGCTGAATAACGACAATTACCGTTTAATGGAATTCCCATCAAAATGCTTACGCCTACGAAAGGCGGGCAGATGCATAACAACGAAACGCCACTGGCAATATCAATTAAGCGATAAGAATTTGCTTGAACCAAGGCCGCTGCACTTTAAGTGGACCGATTAAGTTAAATATCGTTTAAGCGAATATCAATTAAGCGAAGATAATGACTCGTGCCCTGTAAGTAGGACGTTGGAATATATTCACAACTAGGCCGGCTTATCGTAAGAGGCGACTAAAGGCCGAGTGGTATGTGGGGTCCAACGCCCTTCCGCACGGTGGAATACCACCCCATTAAGCTATAGGCTCCGTGAAATGGTCGGGAGAAATGTCTGTCGATCTTTCGGGGCTTGGCTAATGGACCAGTTCGAGGAAAGGTTGGTTTAAGTGGTAGTCGGTCCTAAGGGGAGATACCACCCAGTCACGCTGTACATTCCGCGATATCGTCGGGAGAAATGTTCGACTATGTTTCGGATGTACGGCTGATGGCCCGGACTGAGACGGACATACGCCATGATGGTACCTTCTGAGATAAAGAATTCCAGCGGTAAACTAGTTTCCCATTCGGATCTCCGGGAGAAGGACTATGTCAGGGGGAACATCATGCAAATATTATGATAAATAACGGAACTTTAAGAAATTCGTCATCGCATTATCAGGCTTGTTCTCGAGGCTCGGTCGACGTTCGACTGATAACGGCATTTTGTAACATCAGGGGCATCGGTTTCACCAATACTAATGTAAACGCCGTCCACCAATATTTGCAAACAACGAAGCCTGATATCCTTGCCCTAACCGGGACCCAGGTCGATTCGTCAACTGATTCGACATATTTTCGTTGCTCAGGACACGAGTCACATTCGAGATTACGTTTTAGGGGTGGAGTCTGCGTCTTCACGTGATACGATCTGGCTTGCCGAAGAATGGAGGCATTAGAACCCAATAACCTGAACATATGTTGTTGAAGGTTGTGCTGGGGAACTCTGTTAAATTTAATTGTTGTATTTACCGCTCCCCGAAGGACGATCGATGAGCGATACTTTTCGAACATCTTTCACGTACCGTCGACTGGATACAGATCAACCACCCAGCTCCTGAAATTGTAGTCTTTGGCGATTTGAATGTGCACAATTCCGGCTGGTTGATGCATTTTAATAGAACCAAAGAGGCTGGGAGGCTGGCGGAGATGTTTGCTGTTAGCCGCAATTTGTCTCAACTCGTGGAGAAACCTACGGGAGTGCTGGATGCCCGAGCTCGTTAAGCAAACACCCTGGATTTATTTTTGACATCTAAGCCGAACATTTATACCGTGGAGATTGCTGCGCTACTAAGCTAATGTGTTCACGTATTTATTTTCCGCGAATTCAAACCTCGATGCCGGGCTATTTGAGTCACCTGTGATCGCACCGGTGCGGTCTTCGATGTGGGATGTGAACTTCCGCCTGCGTACTATTTAACGCATTCTACGTGGGCTGGACTGTAGGAAGGCAACCGGGCCTGATGGAATACCAGCAATAGTCCTTAAGAACTGTGCTCCAGAACTATCGCCGGTTCTTGGCAGACTCTCTTAGTTGTCTTATGCACGAGGGAGCTTTCCTACCTGCTGGAAAGTCGCTTAAGTTCAGCCAATCCCAAAGACGGGAAGATGTGTCTCCCACAAAATTACTGTCCGATAGCATTACTGTCTATGCTATCTAAGATAATGGAAAAAGTCATCAATGCCGAGTTAATTAAGTATTTGGAGTGCAACGGATTTCTGAATGGTCGTCAATACGGATTCCGTGGCAAGCGGTTCACGGGAGACCTATAGCGTTTGGAATGATAGTGAAGAACGTGTGATTCGAACTGACGCTATGACAGTTAGAATCACCAAAAATTGAACCAATGCGTAACACATCAGGCTACTGGCAGTGCTTAGAATTCGATTTTTAAACGCAAGTATATTCGACTGATGTGAATTGTTATGTTATCGCTATGGTATACGGCTCTGATGCATTTTCTTATTCGAATTTCGTTCGGTGTTCTTCACTATTTGCTTGTGTATTGTGTGTGTATCTGTTAGAGGCGCTACAGACCTTTTGACACTTATAACCGATATATAGGCATCTGCGATTGAGGGACATGCCGAGTCAAGAGCGGTCGCATTGGATATCTTCAAGGCTTTTGACCGCGTCTGGCACTGGGCATTGCTGAGCAAACTTCGTTCACATGGACTTTCCGAACAGCTTTGTGACTGGACGAAGAGCTCGCTTGAAAATCGATCGATCTGGGTTCTTGTGGACGGTGAGTTTTCGGATCTGTATCCTGTTAATTTCGGGGTGCCTCAAGATTCTATTTTGGCTCCAAGCTTATTTTTGCTTCTCATAAATGATTTCTTGCAATCAACGAATAACAAATCGTTCAGTTTTGCGGATGATAGTACGCTTGTTTCCTCTTTTTCGAGTGACCGGCCGATTAGTGCATCAACGTCGCACCAGCTGAGATGTAGTCAAATCGACTCTCTGAATCGGGATTTGGATAAAGTCCTGCAGTGGGGAAAGGCCAATCTCATCGACTTCAATGCAACGAACATGAAGGTGATGAATGGCCAGGCCCTCGAATCTGGGGAAAGCTTCAAATTGCTCGGCGTCACGGTCTGTGGGAATGTATCGTGGCATAAACGCGTGTCGAACATCGCCAGATCCGCCTCAGAAAACTGAGCAATCTTTTTAGAGCCAAGAAATATTTTACTCCAGCTCAACTTCTTCTCCTGTATAAATACCAAATTAGACCGGCGTTCGAATATTGGTTTTACTTTTGGAGCTCTGCTCCTACACATACCCTCGACCTACTTGAGAGCATACAGAGACGAGCGATCCGCCTGATCTGGGAAACCGCGCTGACATCGGGACTACATCCGCTATCACATCGAAGGCGCGTAGCCGCCGACCTCTGTCTGTTTTACAAATATTATCACGGGTACTGTTCTAAGGCCAGGACCGAATCCCGGTTGTAGTGCCGATGATGATGATGACTGTTCTTCGGAGATTCGTGGTATTGTTTCACGCAATTCGGTTCATATGCGCTCTGCAAGGCAATCCGACGGATCGCGTCAATTTGAGGTTCATCTCCCGACGGCGCGAACATCCCTGCATCAGAACTCGTTCCGTTACAGAGCGGGAAAGCTGTGGCAAACCTTCCCGCGCAAGTGTTCCCGGAGCGTTACAACCTGCAACTGTTCAAAAGGAACTCCAACAGTTATTTGGTGGCATCTCGGAGCGCCGTGCCGGCGCTGTAGGTTCGCCTCTCCCGAGAGAAGTATATTAACAAAAAAAAGTGCTGGGCAATTGCACTCAATATGGGTCAAACCCGAATGAATGAAACTGTGGTAGGGTAAATGACTTGCGCTTGAAGTCAGAAGAATTAGTTGCATCGTTTGCGATTTTGCCCCAATAATTTGCGTATAAAAAAGAGTGGTTGCAAAGGGAATTGGGTGGAATTAATTAAACAAAGAAAATGTTTCAGCCTCGCATTGGAACAGCGGGCCTTTTACTTTGAATAAATAGTAAAAAGTAAGTGTTAATAAATAAATAAGTCGTAAAATAAAGAAGTGAAGATAATCAAAAGAAGAATGCCTTTCTTTTTACGCACCGAAGACATTTTGTGATTAAATGCCGAACAGAGTGCGGGCGGTATAAGGTGGAGAGCATAGAGAAAGAATTGGTTCGATATGGGATTCTGAGAGGTACTCGATATATGCATTTTTTTTTAATACGCGATAAGTGTTCCCGTCTACAGTAAAAGGGTAAGTGAAATGCAGTTTTTTCTCAATTCTGTACTAAGTTGTATTCGTCAGAATAGCTATGGTGCTAAATACGCAAGTAAGATAACAAATAAGGTGTTAAAACATCCTTTCTTCGATTTATAAAAAAGACAGAGTTATTGGATTTCGGATAAATTTATTTTAATACAACATATTTATTCAATTTAAAATTATTTTGGAAAACGTCTGTTTCTGAGAAAATTTGATTAACTGTGTTGTTTAAATAGAATTAATAGGTTTTCTCTTCTAAAATCTACATTCTATTCTGATTTCAATAACCAACCTATTTTTACCAACATATATCCATACATTACGCCATTTTATTCTATATATATACGAGTATAGTTTTATTTATTTCTTCATTTTTTTTTATATATATTTTTTATAAATGTTTTATTTATTCATTTTTTGTTATGTTTGTTTTTTTATGCTTTTGTTTTTTAGTTTTTGTAATTGGAAGCCTGTAGGTGACTATTTAAGCTTCGACTTATCAAATATACAAAATTAAAAAGAGTTCAATAATTATTCAAGTACAAGAGTGTTTTTTGTCTCTTGATTAAAAAGAAAGACAGATTAAATTTTAATGAAGGTTAAGTGTTAATTAGTTCTTAAATAAATGGAAAACATTATTTAATTAAGATTATTACGTACAGAAACCGTACTCTAAATTGTACAATTAATTTAATTTGATTAATAATTGTATTTGGCACATAAAATACGTTGGCAATACATTCTTAGTATAAGTCGATTCTAACTAAATTTAATTGTTATATAAGTAATCGTTCAAGTAAAAATCAAAAATAACTTTTTTTTCATGGTTGTATATAATTATTAAACTGTTTGTGTGTATATATTTCAGCATATCTGGTTAATGTCGTTTGTAAATAGAATATAACTTATTATTATGCATAACTCATATATATTTTTTGCTGTTTGTGTATTTATATATAGAGTTACTTTTAAATATGTCTTCCTTTTCTTATCCTTAAATAAATGACTTGAATTAATTATTAGGAAATGCAATTAATTAATTATGCATTCTTTAAATGAATATATATATATATATATATATATATATATATATATATATATATATATATAAATGTATATGTATATATATATATATAATATATATATATGTATATGTATATATGTTTATATTTATATAGATATATATGCATATATATGTATATATATATATATGTATATATATATATGTATGTATTATTTATATTTATATATATATATATATATATATATATATATACATATATATATAATATATAATATATAAATTTGATATATCATTAAGTACTATAGAGCGTTTGATAAAATGTGCATAAATGTGTTTCGTGTAGTTTTATGAAGTCACTGAACAAAATTTTACATTGATGATATTTACTGCTTTCTATATTGTATTATTATATTGAGTTGTCTATTCTCTATTCTATGTATTCGTTTCAGTAGGAATTCGTTTTGGCTTTGCACATATTAAATATTCGATTCCAGATGACAATTTTAAATGCGGACATATACCAATGATTATGCACAATAAGGTATCCTGATTGGAACTCGTGAGAAGTTCGTGCAAGTGGCTTCGGCATACACAACTTTTGCTACGGTCTTTCACAAGTGTTTAATATACTGTATAGGTAACTTCATTCCCCTTTTGTGACATAGTAACACACTGATTGAGTTCATTTCATTAATAGGCTATTAAAACTTATCGCCATCTTTAATACTATACATCTTGGGCGAAGCAAGCATTACACAGACCGATGTTAACTTCAGATAGCAGGGATCTATATGTTTGATAGAAGAAGAGAAGTGTCTTATACCTGGGAATCCTAGGCTTTCCCTCAAGTTTGATTAACCCATCCACAACTATTTCAAATATCCAACTATTCTGTGTCGTCATCCGTTTGCGTAAAACTTTTGTAGATTCTGTCAAAAACTTATCGGGAATTGTTAATTTAAGTGCTCACGCTACTCGAAGGTATGAAAATATTTTCCTTGGATGGTACAAGATTCCTTACTTTGATGCCAAGTTGGAATGGAATCTGTCAACCAGTGTGTTCACAACAGTTGGTTGAGTCAATCAATGTCAGTAGTGATTGTAAGTGAGAATATTGGATAAAGAATTTGTCTCAAATTTTTGTCTGAATGTATACTACATTTAAGGCTGCCAGTGGCAGCTATTAGTCCAACAGAGAGAACAACTTGCATCATCATCATCATCATCATCATCGGCACTACAACCGGAATCCGGTATTGGCCTTATTTAGCAAGTCTCACCACCGGTATCCGGTCCATATCGAGATTTGTTAAATTGTCCATAATAATTCGTTTTTCCGGGCAAGGTTATTAGCCTTGCGCCAACCTTTATAAGGATGTCGCTACATGCATTAGTTCACTAGTTGCAAAGAATTCTTACCATTCATGCAACCAATGCATTTTCAAAATTCCCTGAAAAGAATTCTTTACAGGCACATGCATCATTAAAGCAAAAAACTTTATCGGCACCCCTGTCTGCTTACGTATTCTGTCACACACGTGCAGAGCAGATTTCCGTGGTTTATCTGCATTCACGGCGGCTTTTTGTCCAAACCGACTAAAAGCATACCGCAACTCGCGTCTAGCAGCCAAGAACCGAATTCTATAATCGTGTAAATATTCACACAAGAATTCGACCCTTCGCGCCGCCATAGATGCTATACACAATCGCCATTGTGTAAGCATCTAAATTGCTTTAGGCACCAAGTCTTCCTAATGACGTGCAACTATTTATTCAGCTGCATGCACTTCTCTCAAAAATGCCTTTTGTTTGAATTTTGTATCTACGGTTCGTCTACCCATGAGCTCGCGGCATGGCTAAACGAAGTGATCTCTGCGTAGGTAACCGCCTCCTCGTTAGGATCTATTTACCAGAGATCCTCTCCCACTGGTCACTGATCCAAAGGAAAATTTAATTTCCTTTTCATCCCGAACTGAGGGTTGAATCAGGAGTCGAAATATCACCATCGAACGAGCCGGTCGGGTCGTGCTTTTTTCCCCCATAGCGCACACCCCGTAATGTCGATTTTCAATGAAGTGAATTTTGTTGCAATATATTAGACGATTCTGAAAGAACTTGAAGGAGTACATCATCAAAGAATCATGTGTATTTAATAAGAATTTAACAAATATCACCGTCAAATGTGAGTGTGTATTGAAGAGCGGATAAAGTAAAAGATTCTTCTTATCAATTACATAATTAATTCTACATTAATTCTCTCATAAACGTGACTGACGTATGGGGTGTCGTATTTTCTATCACGGTTGGTCTGCTGTGGAAGTATGTAATAAGTACAAATGATATAGTAAAGAGGTCGGCGATTGTGAGCTTAGTTTATAAACATTATTAAGAAAGAAAGTGATCCGGTGAAATAATTGATATATTAACAACCACCAGCAGAGTATACTATGTGTATGTGCTGATACCAAAAATGTATAAAAATAAAAAAAGACCTTTTAAACCACTAAACAACATCAGTGCATTTTTATTTTCCTCTTTTCGATGATTCACGGATCGTTGTAAACAATTTTTGGCTTAGCACGGTGGGATAGGAGTGAACCAGTTCCCTTGCTGGCACAACGACTTTTACCCCCACAGTGGTCTAAGGAAAATTACAGTCTTGAATCATCAAATTGTCACACGGGACAAATTAAAAAAAGGCAGAGACATCCTGCAATGTGTCGGCTGCCAAAGGTTTGGTCACGCAGCGGCGAACTGTGAAATGTAGCGCCGTTGCGTAAAATGCGGAAAGGACCATAAGGCAGAAGAATGCCCTCTGGGAAAAGAAAGGGTAGAAGACAAAGCCCTTCTGAAGTGCGCAGTGTGTCGGAATGAGGGACCATCCCGCTAATTATCGAGGATGTCCTCAATTCCGAGAAATAATGTCAAGAAGTGTGACTCGGCAAAAAAAACACAAAGCCAGCTCATATTACAACTATGCTAGCTATGAGAATAACAAAACAGGCTACAACACTGGTAGCCACAAATACTCCCACACAGACTGAAACAACATCGCAGGCAGACGTGTTCACATTCCTGCTCAATCTGCAGAGACAGATGACACAGCTGCAAAGTCAAATAACCGAGATCTACTCGCACTTGCCCAGTCTAAATAAAAATTCTATATAAGCCCTCTAACCAAAACATCAATCAAAGCCCTTGTCATGAATGTAAATTCACCAATAAGAACTGAGAGAAAAATCTTTTATAGAAAAGGAATCAATCATAAAGTAATATATAGTGGAGAAGTGCGCAGGTTACGGGTGCTGGAATCCTGTATCGCACGCTTACCCCTTCAGCAAGGAAGGGGTTTGTATGCGACTGCGGTCTATGGACCTGAGGCGCATCAACATAACCTGTTTATAGCATAGCTCGAGACACTCTTTCGATGCTTACAAATGCACCTGGACAAAAACTACTTTATCCTAGGAGGAGATATAAACACCAAGCCTAGAAATTGGGGAAATTATATATCTAATGCCAGAGGAAATCAGTTGGCTGGCTGGTTAGATCAGTTTCATATTGAATATAGAACTGACCTGCTAGCTACGGAATAGCCATCGTTCCCTAGAGGTAGATCGTTCTTAGATATCTTGCTAATTGACTCACGACTGAGACTACTTAACACCAACAGACGAAACAGAAACTGTTTTCGGACAATTGAATACGACAGTGACCACTGTGCATTCACGGCAGTAATGGAGCTTCAGAGCGATCTTGCAGATCTGGGGGAATTCGTGATCCCGCAACCCTACAACTACGGGGCAATGCGATGGCCGCGGTTCACCAGATCATTAACAAGAAAACTTCGTTCGAACGACTTTAATCTGCCAGTAAACAGAAACCTGACAAATGACGAAATCGACAAATACATTCAACAAATGGACGAAACCGTAAAACGAACAATGGACAAAACAATTCCCAAAACAACAGTTACAGATCATATAAACATGTACAGAAACACAACAAAAAACGCACTCCACAAGAAAAAGAACAGACTGCTATCGAAACTAAAACAATTACACCGACAGTTTACTGACAGACAAGACCAGGAGATAATATCACGGAAATCCCGATTAAAAAACCTCCAACAATTACTTAAAGCTAATTATAGATTAGCAACAAATTTGTATTGGAACAACAGAATTCGAGCTATAAAAACTAATAAGCCAACTATGTTCCCACAAATAAATAAAATATTCAGGAGAAATAATCAAAACGAGATTCAGTGTCTCCAAATTCCACGTACTGATGTAAACAATCAGCTGCTAACCAACATTGGCATAGATACAGAGAACGCTATCCTCAATAGTGAGCTCTTCGTGATCGAAAATCCTTTGGAAAAGGTGAACGCTGTGGGAGCTGTCTTTCAGGAAATGTACAAGGTGAATGAAAGCATTCGCCGGAATCCCGACTTGGAGGACAGAATTCGACTGAATCACCTGCACCTCCGAAATGAAATTTCACTTTGGCAATCCAAGAATCCGGGTTTTACCGAATTCAGTGACGATAATCTGTCAATTGACATTAATACCAATGGTGAGGCTAATAGGGAAGGAATGCAGAGTATCTTCGACTCATTAAGAAGCAAAAAGTCAGTGGGAATAGATGGAGTACCTAACATCGTACTCAAGAACCTGCCCCCAAAGGCAATAGATATATACACGGTCCTGTTTAACAACGCGTTGAATAATGCATATTATCCCGCGCGTTGGAAAATGGCTATCATTCAGCCCATCGCAAAAAAGGGCAAAGACTGTACAAACCCAATGAACATGCGTTCGATAAGTTTACTCCCAAGCATCAGTAAAGTATTTGAAAAGACTATTAACAAAGCTCTGCTAAAGTGGGTAGACGACAACAACATTATTCCAAATAACCAGTTTGGCTTTAAGGCGGGTCATGAAACCACACATGTCGCATATAAACTGATCTCTGACATACAATGGAATAAATGTAGGAACCAATGCACAGGTGCCTGTCTTATCGATTTGGAAAAAGCCTTTGATACCGTCTGGATCGAAGGGTTATATTACAAACTGGTCAGACATGGCATACATAAGCCTTTCCTATATGTACTTTACGATATGTTAAAGGACAGGAGGTTCGTGGTCAAAAGTGGTAATGTGACCTCTAATAAGCATGGCTTGGAATAGGGAGTGGTACTTTCTCCGATTCTTTTTAACATTGACATTAGCGACTTATTAGATGCACTTCCGCAGGCTATTGCGTACGCACAGCTCCGAAAGTTGCGATCATAAATAGGTTAATACAGCGAGACTTCAACGTGCAGCGCTATTGCGATGACTGGAAACTTAACATCAACTTCCAGAAATGTGAAGCCATCCTATTTAGAGCCCCATTATATAAAGCCACGAACGACACAAGGAAAAACTGGCGAAAGCTAGTTATCGTGGGACCGCATGGAGATAAACTGGAAACCAAGAGTTTAGTTAAATACCTGGGCATCTGGCTAGACCAATATCTGTATTTCAACAGGCATGTAGAGGCTGCTTTGCTCAAAGCGAGGAAAACTTTTGCTATGACAAGGAGGCTATTTCACAGTAGCCAACTTGACAGCAGGGTAAAAGTCATATACTACATGACGCTAATCAGGCCAATGCTCATATATGGTTGCCCAGTATGGTTCAACATAGGTCCAAATTTGATGGAAAAGATTCGGGTGTTCGAAAGAAAGTGTCTCAGAAGTTGTCTCAGATTATATCGGACACCGGAATCGGACTTTAAAAAGTATTATTCAAATGAGACTTTATATAATGAAGCGTACATAAATAGGGTGGATAATTTTATGATTAAATTAATCAGAGGACATATTGCGAGAGCAATAAGCTCGTCCAATGACCTAATTTTCGGGGCCTATTATCCAAACACCTTGTACTATGAGAGCGTGCGTCGCAACGGCTTTGTTTCACCAGAGGCGTTCCTTGATTTGGACATGAAAGGGCTTATACAGGATAGATCCGCAATTCAGCTGATCTATCATGTAAGTATATCCTCCGTAGACGGGCGATTATGCTACGGCCGGGACGTAACGCGCACCGAAGAAGAGCTCTTGCGGTTCAGTGGGGCTATCTCCCACAGAGATCGGGACGATAGTATTGGACAGCGTCAACAGTTCTGGTGGTTGAATGGCATATAAAGACCTGGATACCAATGTCGTTATAGAACAACGGTATCATCACCCAGCTTACATAGACTTCGCTTTTCTAGAATTAGGGTAGCCGGAGCCGAGTCGGTGAGGTCAATAAGTAAAAAAAAAAAAAAAATAAGATTTAAGTTAAGTTAAGTGCTTTTAAATAATATCAAAAATTAAAAATTAAAAAAAAAATTAAGTAAGTTAAATTTTAAGAAAAAAGAAAAAAAAATTCGACACAAAGTTTTTCAAATTATTCTTTGTCTTTCAAATAATTATAAGTACTGCCACAAAGTTCTGTCGCCGAAAGGCAAATTATGCAATTGTTAAGTAATGTTTAGCTTAGAGCGTCTGCGAAGGACCAGCAAGTTATAAATAATATAAGATAATTAAGCTAGAATTTAAGCATTTTTTGTCTAGCATATAAACGCTAAAGTCATGATTGGTCAATATCAGTGTGGCTTCATCCCAGGCAAATCAGCAATTGATCAGATATTCACCCTTAGGCAGGCGATGGAAAAATGTCTGGAATATAAGATTCCATTATATCATCTATATATAGACTTTAAGGCCGCCTACGACAGCATAGCCAGGGTAGAATTATATAATGCCATGAGAGAGTTCGGCATTCCCAACAAATTGATACGACTTTGAAGGTTGACCATGACCAACGTAACTAGTCAAGTAAAAATAGCGGGATTGCTGTCCAAACCAATAAACATATTTAATGGACTCCGACAAGGGGACGGTCTGGCCTGCCTCCTCTTCAACCTGGCGTTGGAGAAAGCAATCCGTGACTCCGGCATCACAACTAGAGGGACTATTGTGACCAAGTCCAGCCAGATACTTGCCTACGCAGATGACATCGACATCATCGGTAGATCCGATTCGGCTGTACAGGAGTATTTCTCCCAGATCGAGCAGACGGCACAAAAACTGGGACTGCACATTAATGAGGGAAAAACTAAGTACATGGTGGCAACTTCTGCGAAGAGAAGACCTAACGTTGGTCAAACTATCAGGGTAGTGGAGCACGAATTTGAAGTAGTGCAATCCTTTAACTACCTTGGGTCAATAGTATCAGCCGATAACAATATGGAAGAAGAAATACGCGAACGGCTGATTAAATACAACAAAGCCTACTATGGTCTATCAAGGCTCTTTTAATCCCGAAATTTATCCAGAACATCCAAGCTACTACTGTACAAGACCATGGTCTTACCAGTACTCATGTATGGATCCGAGACATGGGTGCTCAATAAAAGGCATTCTGAACTCTTAGCCGCGTTCGAGAGAAAGGTCTTAAGGAGAATTGTTGGCCCGTATGTGAGGGAGGACGATTCCGGAGACGCTACAACCATGAGTTGTACACGATCTACCTTGAAGCTAATGTTGTAAGAAAAATCAAGCTCGGTAGACTCCGGTGGGTGGGACACCTAGCTCGAATGAGCGAAGAGGGGCCTGCCCGGAAAGTCTTTTGTGGCAGGATGTGTGGAAGGAGACAGCGCGACAGACCTTGTCTGCGATGGAGGGATGGCGTAGACCAGGACGCACAGAGCCTGAGAGTGCCAAACTGGATGACATCGCCCGAAATCGGGACCGGTGGAGAGATTTATTAAATAAGGCCAAGACCGGATCCCGGTTGTAGTACCGATGATGATGATGAATGTTCGCTGTCTTACGTCTATTTGGGAAACGGCCAGTAGAATAAGACCAATGGAAGAGTTTCCGCAGTGGTTTAGCGAGTGAAGAGGAACATCTCTCCAAGAGGATTGGGGGAATGCCATCCGGGCCAGCGGATTTGTGTAGGTTTGGCTCTTTGAGTGCGCGGGCAACAGTACGCGTTTGGAAGCGAATCTGGCCTCGAATGGGAAGGTCTTCTCAGGCGGCACGAAGAAATCGTACGTATGGCCACTCCGAAAATCAAAATTCATCAGTACTTCGCGGACGATTTCATCGGCGAGGCCGAGGAAGTGTACCTTGATGAGCAGGCGAGGCTCAATAGGCGCTTGAATCAGACTTCCCAGCACTGTCAACAACTTCCGCAACCATTTTTGACCACTATCGGTATTATTCTTCTTTTTTATGGACTTATAGCCAACTAAAGAGATATGTGTGTCTGCTAAATAAAATGGAAATAACCGAAACCTTTAAAGAACCGACCTTTGGTCGACATCTGTGATATTCCTCTACTCTATTGAATAAACACTAAAGCGAAAGGTTTTTCATCTACTAAATGTAATGGAAACCACCGAGACTTTTGGAGAAACGATTTTTATCAATATCGGTACTATCCGTTTTTCATATACTTATAGCCTTAAGAGGTAAAATGTTTCTACTAAATATAATGAAGAACACTGGAATCCTTATAAGAATGATATTTGACCAATATCGATACTATTCATCACTTCTCTGACCTTATAACAAAAGCGAGAGTTAAGTTTTTCTACTAAATGTGATGAAACCCAATCCCACCCGTGCTTTACAAATTTACTATGAAGTGACGGGGTCAACAGTACAGGTTAAGGTTAACAAACCAACCTACATTCTTATTGAATATTAACAAAATAGCTCGAAGCCACCTTCATTTGAAATATCAGTTATTCCAAGAGAACTTCTTTTATCGTACTTAAGCAATTATGAGTAGCTTGTCACAAGCGGTTATATTAATTTTGGTTTTTGGATTTCTTGTTGGTTTAGGTTTTTTTTTTAATCTTTTTTAAACATCCATATATTCTAATAATAAGGCTTCACAAAACACTAACTGAAAATAAACAAATAGGACATAGACTATAATGCAACAATAAAATCAGTCTTTCTCTTGAATGTGGTTGACGGTAAAAGTCTATCAATCAATCTACAATGTTTTTGCACAGTGTTTGGGCTGTGTATTAAACAGCCACTTGCTGTATCTTTTCGTGTATAATATCTTTTTTTTCTTAATTTTTTATTATTATTATTTACTTATTTATTCTTTGTTTTTTATAACTTTTTCTAGTTATAATTTTAATTTTATATTGGAAATGTTATTGTATTAATTTAAGCTACGGTAAAATGATGATTTGCCGACCATCTCGAATAAATTTATGAAATGTTTTTTTTTGTTTTTGTTTTTTGTTTATGGAGGCTTGTATGAGGTGTTATGAGATTTCGCTATCGACAGTTCAAAAATGTAGCTTTACATCTGTGGTGCATGTCTGCGGATTGTACTTAACTTAAATATCATGATTTTACGCATTCTTATTTACATGTTATTTCAAAATGTAATTAGTGTAGATATATCAAAAGAAATGACATAATTTACAATACCAGTGAGTTGGTGTTAGTAGTATATTCTGACTATGTTTCCTTTCCCTGAAAATTTGCGGATATATAATGTAGGATAGTGTTTCATTTATTATCCCCGCTTGGTAGAAACCTTGACGTGGTGTGGGGGCTTAAACTACAATGAATGACTGAGGCTATGCTGACGGAAGCATACCGTTCCAGCAATACTTGCAAAACTATAAACAGTCAATGCTTGTACTGCGAAGGCAAAATACAAACTGCGGAACACGTAGTCACAGACTGTGTGAGAGTCGAGACCGCACGAACGATTTTGGAGAGACATATGAGCCGGATAGTTACTCCGACAGGAGTAATAGAATACATGCTAAATTCTAAACAAGCATGGTCCGTAGTAAATTATATTCTATGTGACATGTTGAAGCAGTTGCGACGCGACGAGCGGAGTAACAGGTAAACTCCGTCCCGCCCCGCGATGGAATATCTAAAAGAAAGTTCCGCGGGAATCAACGGGAATATGTGCCTGGCGGGAGGTGTTTTTAGTCGGTAAAAATCCGACATGCCTCTGGATCGATCCAGAGGTATCTTTTGAAGATTTCCACCTTCCTACCGAAACCAAAAAAAAAAAAAAAAGACGTCGTTCTATAAGGCTCTGCAAATCATCATGTTTCATCTTCCCTTGGATGGCAGTTGCAGCAGGGGCTCTATAAATATGCTTTCTGGGACGAGGAGCACTCCCGCAGATATTTTAGGCCCGCCACCATTTGGCATTAGCATCTGCAGAGAACAGTTTTCTTCCCTGCCGGACGCATACGATGTTTAAAGCTCGTGAGATGGTCCAGTATTCTGGACCAATATTCCAATATTCTTTTAACTTCCGAAAAGCCAATTTCCGCCTCATAAATGAGTACCTCAGCAATATCACACTCCGCTTAAACGATATGTGTATAGGTCGCTACAGCCTCGCTCTACACAGTAATCTACAACGCCATATCCCTATATGTCCCATATACCCGACACAGGTTATCATTCTCATCGCCCCCTTGGTATAACTGCAGACTCCGCACACCTCGTAACAAGAGGAATAAGTTGTGGAATGCTTTCTTAAATACGCGTTCTCCCCTGGACTAGTCCAACTATCTCGGTTACTTTTACCAATTCACCGAACTTTATAGCTCCCTCTGCCACAATTACCTTGCCAAACCTCAACTCAACCTGATCAATGACCCCAAATCTTTCTGCCACTTCACCAACTACAAACGGAAATTTGATGCCTATCCCACCTCTCTTTCCTACGGCTCAACTACTACAACTGACCCCCACACCATAGCCAATCTTTTCGCGTCCTTCTTCAAACTATCCTTCACGGACGACTCGTTCGAGCCGAACCCCTCCTACTTTACTGGCATGTCTGAAGTCTCCCTCGACCCACTCATCCCTCTACACATTCAACAACACCAAGTAATTGAAAAACTTGAACAACTGAAAGACGATTTCAGTCCCGGCGTAGACGGACTCTCTGCTATCTTCTTTAAAAAATGCTCCTCTTCTCTCTCTCTCCCGCTCGCTTCAATCTTCAATCTATCCCTTGCACAATGTCTATTCCCCGACATTTGAAAATCCTCTTACATAACCCCCATACATAAAAAGGGGCCAAAAAACGATATATCCAATTATCCTCCCATTGCTAAGCTTTCGCACATTCCTAAACTGTTCGAAGGCCTTCTATATGATACGTTATGTTTTCGGTGCACACCCATCATCTCTCCTAACCAGCACGGCTTCCTCTTCGGCAGGTCCACTACTACCAACCTTGTCGAATTCACATCCCACACACTCCTTGCCCTAGAAAACGGCGATGAAGTCGATGTAGTCACTACCGACTTTAGCAAGGCCTTCTACAAAATCTCCCATAACCTCATTCTCTTTAAATTATCTTCCCTCGGTTTTGAACCCCTGTTGATTAAGTGGATCTCATCCATTCTTAATTCTCGAGCCTGCCGCGTGCGATTTAGATCCTCTCTCTCCGATTATTTTCTTCCAACCTCAGGTGTCCCCCAGGGCAGTCATCTCTGCCCCCTCCTATTTATCCTAACCATAAACGACATAGGCTCTTGCACCAATCGCTCCCTCATTTCGCTTTACGCGGATGATACCAACATTTTCAAGACAATCCGCTCTCCCCTAGACTCCCCACTTCTCCAATCGGATCTTGACAGCTTTTCGATTTGGTGGCAAAATAATTGCCTAGAATTGAATATCGCCAAATGTCACACAATCACCTTCTCTCGGAAGCGCTCCCCCACCCAGCCACGTTCCTATCTCTTGCTGGACCAACAGATAAGATCGGTTGAATCGATTTGCGACCTGGGCGTCCTATGCGACAAGGAGCTTAGATTTACCGCACATATCGATGACATAACCCTTAAGGCCAACGCCGCCCTTGGCTTTGTAAAACGCTGGTCGAAGGAATTCCTAAACCCCTACGTCACCCGATCACTTTACACAACTTTTGTCCGGCCACTACTCGAATATGCTAGTCAGGTCTGGTCCCCGTATCAATTGTCTCACATTCGTAGGATCGAGGGCGTTCAACGTCGTTTCTTGCGCTTTGCCCACCGTGGACTAAACTGGGAAAACCTGCTCACTCTACCACCATACATAGGCCGGCTCCTTCTAATCAATCTCAACACACTTGAGGAGAGCAGAATTCATGCCGACATCACCTTTGTCCATCGCCTTCTGTCTGCCTCAATCAATTACCCAAGCTTGCTCTCCACTTTAATTTAACATTTCATACAAACCCCCGTAATGTGCGGAACCCTCGACTGTTTTACGTGCCCGCTCATCACACTTCTTACGGCGCTAACGAACCCATCCCGTAGCGTATGCTACGACAGGCCAAATCTTTCCCCACCTCCTTCGATTTCAACCTCTCCACTCCTGCCCTCAAACGACGTCTCAGAAGAAACCCGTCCTAACCCTAACGTAAATTTCCCCTCTCTACCTGTAAAGGGAAGACAAATTGTCAAGTAGCTAATTTGCATAAACTCATCACCATTGACAGTACAACCGGGAACCGGTCTTGGTCTTATTTAGCAAGTCCTGAGGCTTCTTAAATTTTCCATAATGATTTGTTTTTTCCGGGCAAGGTCATTAGTCTTGGGCCAGAGGCTCCCCGACGGAGAATTACTTTGTGCAAATTCTACTTGGCAGGAAAATTATTAAAAAAAACGGCGTTGGCGTCGAATAAAAAAATAAACGTCAACGGCGAAAACAATTCGACATTCATTCGACGTAAAACGTCAGAACATAGTTTAAATACTTCCTTAAAATAAATAATAGCACGGCTCCGACACGGAAGCAGAAGCACCAAACAACAATTATCAACAGCAACTATCAACAACGGCCAACTAGCTGAACAGGGGAGCATATCGCTCAACGCCTCCTGCAACCTGCCTGCAGCCGAAACTACCAGCACCAGTAAGCGACCGCTCCACGGTCAGCCAAGTAAGTCTAATCACTTACAATCTACCAATAAAAGATTTAAATATATTTCCTTATTAACTCCTAATTAAATATATTACTTTACCTTAAATATATATTATTATATTTCAAATTGTTAAAATAACTATAACAGCAGGATTTTACTACTACGGTCCCGGCTTCTGTACAGACCACTGGCGCACTCGTCTGTTCCGATGTTCTCTTGTTTGCTCGCTTCTCGATCTGTCATTCGCCGCTCGCCTCTCGCTCCGTTGTTAGCACACGAAGTTGATCGTAACAAAGTTACTGAGGAGGGAATAGTGTGGCGTTTCTATCAGATACGCACATAGTACACAAGCAATTAGAGAATAACAACACAGAAAGAAAACCCAATACGCAAAAAGCACCAACCGTACGCTATAGCGATAACATAACAATTCCACATCAGTTGAGTATCATCATCATCATCGGCACTACAACCGGGAACCGGTCTTGGCCTTATTTAGCAAGTCCTGAGGGTTGTTAAATTTTCCATAATGATTGGTTTTTTCCGGGCAAGGTTATTAGTCTTGCGCCAGAGGCTCCCCGACGGGGAATCGAACCCCGGTCTCCCGCGTGACAGGTGGTATACTAACCACTATACTATCGAAGAGCCCTCAGTTGAGTATACTTGAGTTTAGAAATCGAATTCGTACATGCGGTAGTGGCCTGATGTGTTGAGCATTTGTACTATCTTTTAGTGATTCTAATCGTCATAGCGTCGACTCGAATCACACGTTCTTCACTATCGCCGGAAACACTATAAATTTGTTAGCATGTTCACACATCCGTTTTCGATTCGATCCCGGTTCTCAGGCAACACTGGTTACTAAAGAAGTAACACAATCGCTACAATTAAGAAAGAAGAGAGTGTTTGGGGAAGTAAGCGGACTAGGAGCAACATACGCCGGCATAGCACACAGCAGAGTGGAGTTTATTGAACTCCTACGATTTGAATCCAATCATCATCATCATCATCATCATCGGCACTACAACCGGGATCCGGTCTGGGCTTCATTTAGTAAGTCTTGAGGCTCGTTAAATTTTCCATAATGATTTGTTTTTTCCGGGCAAGGTCATTAGGCTTGCGCCACTATGGTCTATCAAGGCTCTTTAAATCCCGAAATTTATCCAGAACATCCAAGCTACTACTGTACAAGACCATGGTATTACCAGTACTCATGTATGGATCCGAGACCTGGGTGCTCAATAAAAGGCACTCTGAGCTCTTAGCCGCGTTCGAGAAAGGTCTTAAGAATAATTGTTGGCCCCGTTTGTGAGGGAGGACGATTCCGGAGACGCTAAAACCATGAGTTGTACACGATCTACCTTGAAGCTAATGTTGTAAGAAAAATCAAGCTCGGTAGACTCCGGTGGGTGGGACACCTAGCTCGAATGGGCGAAGAGAGGCCTGCCCGGAAAGTCCTTTGGGGCAGGATGTGTGGAAGGAGACAGCGCGACAGACCTTGTCTGCGATGGAGGGATGGCGTAGACCAGGACGCCCAGAACCTGGGAGTGCCAAACTGGATGACATCGCCTCGAAATCGGGACCGATGGATAGATTTGTTAAATAAAGCCAAGACCGGATTCCGGTTGTAGTGCCGATGATGATGATTAAGTTGTATATGCAAGCATTTAAAATAAAGGTTAAATTTTAAGTAAAGACAAAAAAAATGTTCTTGTTTGTCATACAAATAAACATAACTAAAGAAACAAACAAAGTTCTGTCGACGAAAGGCAAACTCCACAATAGTTAATAATGTTTAGCTTAGAACGTTCGCCTAGGACCAGTAAGTTATAATAAAAGATAATTAAACCAGAAGTTAATCATTTTGCGTCTAGTTTGTAATTTAGGATCGAAGAAAAAAAGGATATAAAAAAATGAGAATGAAGCTACAACAATGATAGCTACGAACGCAACCCGACAATGATGTGAAAAAATAAAATAAAACAAAACTCGGTACGCCACAATGGATGGAACACGAAGGAGAGGTTATTCGGCCGAACTTATGGTGAACTGCTGCAGGGGATCACAATGATATGACATCGGAGCCTGTGGAAGAGACCACCTGTTGAGTCCAGATTGGATTCTAATTTTTTTAAAGTGAGTCAGGAAATACATTGAACAAAATGTTCGTGCTTTTGCGAAAGATACCTGACCCGTACCCAATTTATTAAAAGAGACCATAACCAGATAATACCCTTAACACCAACGATTATTGTATCATTCTTTAAAAACAAATTTTATGTTTTGAATTTTACACCTCTGGATATATTTCAATTACCACATTTGATTATTTTTTATTTTTCTTATTATTTATATACTATTGCAATTATCTAGTTGTTGCTGTTACTGCAAAGAATTTAAGAGATTATCATTGATAATAAAATAAATTGTAGCTATTAAATGTGCTTTTTGATGACTTTGAAAAGCCAAAGTGAAAATCTTGTTTAAATTAATAACTCCCTTTCAATTTTTTCTTTCCTTTTCATTTTCGTTTATATATTTAAACCTACATTATCTATTTAACGAAATTACAAATTATAATAAATTTTATTTACCTAAGAAGCGAAATTTTACTATGCGTTATTAAATGGAAGATATTTATGTAATACATCATTTAAGTTTATACATATCTTCTTTTTCTGTTTTCTTTTATTTCATATTAATTTTTGTTTAGGGAAACTAATTTAAACAATGAATAGAAATTGTGTATAATAGAAATAATAATAATAAATCTTGTAGTATAACGTGAGTGAGATAATAAATCAGAGCAATGTGTGTTAGCATTAAATTTAAATTTAAAAAACCGAAGCATAAAATTTAGGAGAAGAACGTTTGTTACGTAATGCGATGTAAGGAGAAAAATAAAATGACAAATTCTCGCAACAAAAAAAAAAAACCAGGGCTACCCACAACTACACCAACCTTTCTCAGAACTAATCCACCTGAAATTAATTCCATATTTCGTGACTTCTTACATTTTTACAGAAATAAATAATAAACCTATTACTCCCAAATTCTCAGAATAACACTAATCCGTCCATTGAACCCGCGTGCTTAATGTATCTGTTAACCTCATTACGAACAAGATCGAAGATACAGATCACGAATGGTGAAGGAATACAACGCAGACGCGGTTTTTTTTTAAATTTTTTTATTTTACTTCTCCCAGGAAGGGCGAACCTATAGCACTGAGTCAGCGCCCTGGGATGCTATTTTTTCTCGACCGGGTCCGTCAGTTAAGCTCCGAAAGATGGTTAAGGATTTCTTCCAACCATTTCACGAAGCCTATAGCTTAATATATGAGCAGGTGGTCATAAATGACCAGTACAAGACGCCTAACAATTTCAGAAATATTTAGGAAGAGGACAGCAGCGGAATAGGCACCATCTGGAAAATGGGAATGATGAATCAACAGGAGAGAAGATTTACCTATGCCAAAATCAGGGAATTCCATTTCTACTGTTGCTATGTTCAAACATTGGAAAACCTTTTAGACCGGGTAATTGAAGATGCCAGCGGTAAAGGTCCTCAATAATTGGTGGACACCTTAACGCATGAGCAATAGAATGAAGAAGCTCTAGAAATAGAGCTACAGAATAGGTACACACTAGTCCACACTAGTCGGTTAACATCCGGCATGTCTTTGGATCAGTCCAGATATATCTTGTGAAGATTTCCACCTTCCTACCGAAAAAAAAAAACGATTCGAAGCCCTCTGTAGTACTCTTAAACAATGGTATGGACGATACTTTTATTACAGAAAGAGGGCGCTCTAAAACTAACTCTACCTTCGCAAACACAATGTTGGCAAGAAACATTATTTGGTGAGCTTTTAGACAACTTTACCTATACTGTCATGATCGTAAGTTCCGCAGCGATAATTCTAATAACAGTTGCAATGTGTATCCTTCATTTTTCATATCATATTTTATTTCTTCCTCTTATTCCGTTTTACTTACTCGATAGACAAAAATGATTAAACTCTACCTTATCATCATCATCATTATCGGCACTACAACCGGGAACCGTTCTTGGCCTTATTTAGCAAGTCCTGAGGCTTGTTATATTTTCCATAATGATTTGTTTTTTCCGGGCAAGGTCATTAGTCTTGCGCCAGAAAACTCTAGCTTATGGTTGTATCTTATTTCCTAACTTACTGATGTATCCAATGTGTATCCTTATCAGACAACAATGTATTAGAAGCCTACCACCACTAGAATCAGTAAGAACGCATCAACCCAGAAGAGTACCTGCGCCGGTGGAAATAAGTTTAGATGATGCTGATTTCTGTGTAACTTCTGTATACGGTGGCACCAGCATGTCATAATGACACTTTAAGCCCTGTGAGTAGAGGATTATAATATACTCACAGCTAGGCTGGCTTGTCGTAAGAGGCGACTAAACGCCGAGTGTTAGGTAGGGTACCAACGCCCTGTCTCCCGGTGAAATACCACCCCATCAAGCTATCATCATCATCATCATCGGCACTACAACCGGGAACCGGTCTTGGCCTTATTTAGCAAGTCCTGAGGCTTGTTAAATGTTCCATAATGATTTGTTTTTTTTTCGGACAAGGTCATTAGTCTTGCGCCAGAGGCTCCCCGACGGGAAGTCGAACCCCGGTCTCCCGCATGACAGGCGGGTATACTAACCACTATACTATCGAAGAGCGTATCAAGCTATAGGCTCCGTGAAGTGATCGGGAGAAATCCCTGGCCATCTTTCGGAGCTTGGCTGAAGAACCGGTTCGAGAAAAGGTTGGTTTAGGTGGTAGTCGGTCCCAAGCTGGGACACCACCCCGCCACGCTGTACATTCCGCGATATCGTCGGGTGAAATCTTCGACTATGTTTCGGATGTATGGCTGATGGCCCGGACTGGCATGGATATAAGTCATTATGGTACTGTGGCGTTTCTAACATATACGCACACACAATATACAAGCAAATAATGAAAACACCAATAGAAAATTCGAATAAGCAAAGCATCTGAGCCGTATACCATAGCGATAACATAACAATTCCACATCAGTTGAGTGCACTTGAGTTTAGAAATCGAATTCGTACACGCGGCCAATACCCTGATGCTTCATTGCTTCGCTTCTCATCCGTTTCATCGTATGTTGAAATCACCGTCTTCACTATCCTTGCTTAACGCAGCAATCCAACATGATCTGTATACACAACACACAATCTCCCATAGGTAAATAGGACTTTACTACTACAATCACGACTTCCGCATAGAGCACCGGCTCACTCGCCTGCTCCGACGATCTCTCGCTTGCTCGTTCCTCGCCCCGTCGTTCGCACACGAAGTTGGTCGTAACAATTTTCCTGTGGAGGCAGTAGTGTGGCGTTTCTAACAGATACACCCACAATATACAAGCAAATAGTGAAAAACACCAAAAGGAAATTCAAATAAGTAAAGCATCAGAGCCGTATACCATAGCGATAACATAAAAATTCCACATCAATTGCGAGTACTTGAGTTTAGAATTCGAATTCGTACACGCGGCAGTGGCCTGATGTGTTGAACATTAGCCCACTTTTTAGTGGTTCTCAGCGCCATAGCGTCGGTTCGAATCACACTTTCTTCACTATCATCGAAAACGCTATAGTACCTTCTGAGATAAAGAATTCCCGAGGTAAACTAGTTTCCCATTCGGATCTCCGGGGAGACTCTGTCAGGGGGAACATCAGGCAAATATTCCCCTGTTAGCCCCAATTTGACTGAACTCGTGGAGGAATCTACTCGAGTGCCGGATGTCAGAGGTGATTAGATTATGCAAACACCCTGGATCTGTTTTTGACATCCGAGCCGGGCATTTATACCGCAGAGGTTGTTGCCCCATCGGGAAGCTCAGATCACTGCTTGGTATAGGGCGCCTAACCACTTGCGTTTCAAGCTAATAAACGACCTAAGCAGCTTAGCCATGTATGGAGGTATGAGGCTGGTAACTGGGACGATTTGCGAGATTTCTTCGCATCGTTTCCGTGTCGGAGGTGTGCTTCGGAAAGTCCGAAGTTAACGCTTGCGCGGAGGCGGTATCAGAGATTATTCTTCTGGGGATGGAGATGTATATTCCACATTCCATCAAACGAAGTTAGTCTGATAATCCTTGGTTTGATAAAAATGCGAGCAGACTACAGCGGCAAAAATAGAGCTTTTAAGCAATGGCGCTCCAACCCCACCGATGTTAGCAGAACGAATTTTGTTATAATCAGAAACACATGCAACCAGGCGATTGATACTCTATTTGTGCGTGTCATAAAACAACTGGTTACAATGCGTATGCATTGTGATGTTTAGATTGCCGCAATTGTGTGTCGGTGGATCAAATGGACATGGATTTGTTTGGCCACGTGTTTGATTGTACATACAATGCATGTGAAAATATGCATTGCGATGTTTGGATTTTTGGAATTGAATTCAATGTTCGACATTGAGCATTTTGGTTCAATTTGCTTGACATTGAATTCAACGTAGATTTAATATGAATATATGATATTGGATGGGAATTCGATTTGTATCCATTATAGATGTGGGGGGAAAAGGAAATGTGGGAGGAAAATGATAGGGCTTCTTTGAGCACTAAACTATTGGCATCTATTCGAGTCATTGGTCTGATAGAATATTCAAAGTAACACAGGAAGGAGTTCAATCTAGCTTCTTTCCAATAGAAGCAGGCGTACCACAAGGAAGTGTCCCGGGACCATTCCTCTACTTACTATACACAGCAGACATCCCAACAACTAAAAACACATTCCAGATGATACAGTTATAATATCAGCTGACGATAATAAGAAAAAAGTAACAAAACAATTGCAACAGGCATTCAATGAAATTAGCCCATGGACCACTAATTGGAAGATTAAACTCAACGAGATGAAATCTATTCGCGTAATATTTACTTTGCGACGATCAGATAGCAATATTACTACATATCTCAACGGAATTCCAGTTCCGAGCCGATTACAGCGACAAAAAATAGAGCTTTTAAGCAGTGGCGGTCCAATCTCACCGATGTTAACAGAACGAATTTTGTTAGAATTAGAAACGCGTTCAAACAAGCGATTGATACCGCGAAGAAAGCTCACAACGACAGGGTGATCAATAAGCTCGTTCGGCGCCCAATTGGTTCGCGCTCCTTCTGGTCAATGGCAAAAGCTGTCAGCAGTAACTTCGCGTCCTCCTCCTTCCCTCCGTTGGTGACAGACAGCGGGACGCTAGCCACGAATTCAAAGGACAAAGCTAATGTGTTCGCGAATTTATTTTCCGTGAATTCAAACCTCGATCCCGGTCTTTTGGAGCCACCTGTGATCGCGCCGGTACGGTCTTCCATGCGGGATGTGAGATTTCGTCCGGGCACTATTCAACGCATTCTACGTGAACTGGACTGTAGGAAGGCATCCGGCCCGGACGGAATACCAGCAATAGTCCTTAAGAACTATGCTCCAGAACTATCACCGGTTCTTGGCACTCTTCCGCTTATCTTATGCACGGAGGACCTTTCCTGCCTGCTGGAAAATCACTCGAGTTCAGTCAATCCCAAAGACGGGAAAAAGGTGTCTTCCACAAAATTACCGTCCAATAGCATTACTGTCTATTTTATCTAAGGTGATGGAAAAAGTCATCAATACAGACTTAGTTAAGTATTTGGAGTGCAACGGACTCCTGAATGATCGTCAAGACGGATTCCGTGGCAGGCGGTCCACGGGAGACCTTTTGACACTTATAACCGATATATGGACATCTGCGATTGAATGGGATGGTGAGTCAAAGGCGGTCGCATTGGATATCTCCAAGGCTTTTGACCGCGTCTGGCACGGGGCATTGCTGAGCAAACTTCGTTCATATGGACTTTCTCAACACCTTTGCGACTGGACGAGGAGCTTCCTTGAGAATCGATCGATCCGGGTTGTTGCGGGCGGCGAGTGTTCGGATTTGTACCCTGTACATTCCGGGGTGTCTTAAGTTTCTATTTTGGCTCCAACCTTGTTTTTGCTTCACATAAATGATTGGTTGCAATCAACGGATAACAAATCGTTCAATTTTGCGTATGATAGTACGCTTGTTTCCTCCTTTTCGAGTGTTCGGCCGATTGTTGTATCTGCGTCGCATCAGCTGAGATGTAGACAGATTGACTCTCTGAATCAGGATCTAGATAGGGTCCTGCAGAGGGGGAAGGGCCAATCTCGTCGACTTCAATGCAACGATTCCGGATGATATGCTATATGATTTTTCCTCTTTTCGAGTGACCGGACGATTAGTGCATCAACGTCGCACCAACTGAGATGTGGCCAGATCGAATCGGGATCTGGATAAAGTACGGCAGCGGGCAAAGGCCAATCTAGTCGATTTCAATGCAGCGAAGACACAATATACAACATTCACAAAGAAAAGTGGATTATCGGTTCCACAGCTCATGATGAATGGCCGAGCCCTCGAGGCTGGGGAAAGCCTGAAATTGCTTGGCGTCACGGTCTGTGGGAATGTATCATGGCATAAACACGTATCAGGTATCGCCAGATCAGCCCCAGGAAAACTGAGCTATCTTTTTAGAGCCAGGAAATATTTTACTCCGGCCCAACTTCTTCTCCTGTATAAATCCCAAATTAGACCCGCGCTCAAATATTGCTCGCATGTTTGGAGCTCGGCTTCCAAACATACCCTCGACCTACTTGAGAGCATACAGAGACGAGCGATCCGCCTGATCGGGGACTCGGCGCTGACGTCGGGACTACAGTCGCTATCACATCGAAGGCGCGTAGCCGACGTCTGTCTGTTTTACAAATATTATCACGGGTACTGTTCTTCGGAGATTCGTGGTATTGTTCCACGCAATTCGACTTATATGCCCTCCACAAGACAATCCGACGGATCGCACCCGTTTGTGGTTCATCTCCCGACGGCGCGAACATCCCTGCATCAGAACTCGTTCCGTTACAGAGCGGGGAAACTGTGGAAGTCCCTTCCCACGCGAGTGTTCTCGGAGCGTTACAATCTGCAACTATTCAAAAAGAACTGCAACAGTTATTTGGTGGCATCTCGGGGCGCCCACTCGGCACTATAGGTTCGCCTCTCCCGAGGGGAGTGTTATAAAAAAAAAAAGAAGCGGACACCGAGAGAGAGACCCAAAATAATTCGAGTCGCGTGATAGTCTGGTCACAGGAACAAACAATATCGTGACAAGGTGGAAATAGTACTTTGAAAACCTGCTTAATGTGTACACCCAACAACCACAAATAAATGTACTAGACGTACATACAGCCATTCGGCGCTATAGGTTCGCCTCTCCCGAGAGGTCTAATAAAAAAAATAAAAAAAAAATCTTCCACGCCTACTGTGGATGGGCGTGTGATATAAAAACTATATACGACTTTGGTTTCCTTTTTTCAGTCTCTAGCCAAATGTTTGCTATCACGGAATATAAAGCTCCGTGTCTATAGAGCCATAATCATGCCGATTGTTCTATACGGATGCGAAACATGGGCTCTCACAAAACGGGAAGAAAACAAATTCGGCGTATTCGAGAATAAAGTCCTAAGGGGTATCTTTGGCGGCAAATATGACGAGGAGGCAGGACAATGGAGGAAACTCCACAGCCACGAATTGGAAGAGTTATACCGCAAACCCACAATAGTGCGAGTAATCAAGTCGCGAGGATTAAGATGGGCCGGACACGTGGCGCGAATGGGCAACGATAGGACCGTGCACAGAATTCTTGACGGTAGACCAATGGGATAGAGACCGATAGGACGGCCGCGGCGGAGATGGGAGGACAATGTTAGGTTGGACCTCGAAGAGACCGGATCGGATGGTGGAACGTGGAAGGAGAGCGCACGGGACAGGGAACAATGGCGGAGTCGAGTCGGTGAGGTCATGAACTTTCGGGTTCCTACAGGCCAATAAATAGTAATAGTAATAGCCAAATGTTTAAGTACTCTTCATACATCAACATTTAAGGACTATGGGCCTCTGTTAGGCGTGCGTCAAGAGAATGTTTGTTCTTGGTCCAAGACTTCCCGTTAATGTTGAGTGGGTTGATGTGAACGATACGGTGCTTCCGCTACTGATCCTTTCAAATGAGCTGATCTACGACAACGGTCAAACTACATTATCGACCTAAGACATTTGTAGTTTGAAGGTTCGTTTGAAGGTGTACCTAGATTCCCGTGGAGAATGCGTCGATGGGAGCGATACGATCGGGTAATTAGGAACAAATTGCATATACCAACAAAATTAAGGCAAAAAGTGATTTATGGTTATTAGAATCTTCCTAGAAATTGGCAATGATTACATAATAGCAATATTTGCAGTACACACGGAACAAAATTATCGAGAAACGCCAAAATCGGGCGAGTGTCTCATCCAGTTGTCAAGGGATGTGTGATGGTTAAAAACTTTGGTCGCAAATTGCATACGACCGATTGGGAAAAGATAACAAGGGATTCTTTGGGAGAACGAGTAACTGGAAGAGCAAATCACAGCTATCAATAATTATCTGAAGAAGGAGCTACGGCTCTCTTCAGACCAGAACACGGTTTTGTTAACTAATGTTTCATGTGATGCAACACGATGTAAATGAGAGGAACTCATATGCTATAAAACATTGTAAAACTACGTAAAATAAAAATATATAATAGGAAATAAAAGTAAGAAAATTATCAGTTATAAAACGTTACGGACTAAAATTCTGTTTTCTATGTAAAGTACATGTTTTGATAAATTTATCACACCTAAATTAATGTTAATTTTTGGCACACGCTTGTTGTAATTTGATTTAATATAAATACGAGAACGAGTTTGAGTCGACGTTTTTAATTTTGGAGCAAACTCAGAAACTATCGACTGAAGAGTTTTTGCTCTATAATTTTTTTTTTTTTACTTTTAGTTAGTTTCCTTTTCCTTTATTTTTTCAGGAAGAATAATAATACTTTTATACACAATCGTTCTAAGTAGCAAGGTGATGAAATGGAAATAATACGCAAACGCATACGTGTGTTTTCTCTCTCTCTTTCTCTCTCCATTTCTCATCTTAATGTACTGGCATTAAAAACAAAATGCTTTTGATTTCAAACAGGTAAAAGATTTTACAATTATTAGGTACCTAAGAACTAGATAACGGAATTTATAATTTTGTGGAAAAATGCAACGATCCACGAACAATAAATGTGTATAATGTAAAATGGAATAACAGCAAACTCATAACATCAATAGATCAATTAATCTTTAGCGATGTTCACGTTTAAATATAATTTTATGTAGTAATCATAAAAATGTACCTATGACGTAATTGAACACAAAAAAAAAGTTGTTTCTTTTTGTAAATGTTTTATAAATTAGTTTTAGTTTCTTGGGGAGATATTCACAAGGGCTGATGCGTATAACTCTCCGAGTTAAATTTTTATATTATAAGTTATTCACTCAAAGTTTTGCTTTTGATTTTAGTCATTATTTTTTATGGTGGTGACTGTGGGAAAATGTGTCAGACATATTGTGTTTCGTTATCTGTTTTAACTTTTATTTTGGTTTAAGTTTTATAAATAATACTGTCAGCTTGATTAGCTATCGGGGTAGTGGTTGTTTTGGGTTTTAAAATGGGACTAGGTGACTTGTTGCGATTGGATGGGTTTTGATGAAAGTATCAAAATGTTTGAATTTATTATCTAACTTAGTACGTTGTAGTTGAATGAGATTACTACTAAAACTACGAGGGAATGTAAATTAGTCAGAATCGTTGGAGAAATTCGCTGGTGGATCGACACGAATTTCAAGACCACATTCGTAGATGTCCGAGTCGCCGGGGTCGTTATCGTAGTCAGATAGGAAGTCGGGATAAGGTAGTTCCAAGTCGATGTGGTGGTGCTGTATGCCGATAGCGCTGTCTTCACTGGAATTGCAGAAGTCATCGGAGAGGCCGGCTTTGGATTCGGCTCCACTGCCTTCGTGTTCGAAATACTCGCCAGCGGGATTGACTGATCCCTCCCGTTTGAGTTGTCGTTTTTTCTGTCGAGCCGGCTTTACGGGCTGGGTCAGCTCTTTTGTCACTGTGTGGGTGCTGCTTGTGGGCATTTGGTTATACATGGGGTTGGTGATATGGCTGAGGCGGTCGTACCTCGGGAAACCCATTTCGTCGACGTTTTCCGACGACATATCGATTCTTTCGAAATTGCTAGAGGAATATGAGGGATATGCCGGACAGTCATTGTAGTTATCGGTTTCTTCTTCCTCATCGAATTCAGTATATATGTTGTTGTCTGGTCGGGAAGGATCTGAGCTACCGGATTCTATATCTGGCAGGTATTCCTCAGAGCACTCAGAACTTTCTTGTTCTGTGAAAACACGTTCGGAACGGGACCGTTTCGGGGGCATGGTACGTTTCTTACGGTAGCCACGGTTTCTTAGTTTTGAATCTTGTTTTCGGTGATCCATAGAGCTGTCGGTATCGTTGCCGCTTGGAGGACTTTTGATCACATTTGACCGGGTTAGGGATCCCTTTCGTGGGGGCTTTTGTATTATTTGGTTTGGTGGTGAGTCAGAGCTTAGGCTACTTGAATAGTAAGGGGAGCATTTGGATAATTTGTCAGCGCGGAATGGCATTGGAGAGGAGGTGTCGGCACTCGTTGTTGGTTCACTGCTTGCGTTGTTAGTCGTTGTTGTGGCGGATGTGGAACTGCCCCCTCCTACAGATTCCTCTTCGATACATGGAAAATTTTGTTTAGGTGTGAGGAGATGCTCGTGAAACGAATGTGATTGTCTTAGTTTGTTGGTTTTATATTCTCTAATTTGGGACTTGGATAGAGTCTTGTCGTCGTAGCTGTGATGCTTAATTAGTGGCTTTTCGGGTACTGGAGGCGGGAGTGGAACAGGTGGCGGTGGTCCTTGAAGTGGAACGAATTCTTGGCTTTGATAGCGTTCTGTTAGCTTCTCGTTTGGACCGTAGAGGCGTTCAACAAACATTTCCCCCTCAGAGGATATATCTTGACTCTGGTACAGTTTAGACATGAGCTCAAGTGATCGACGTTTACGTGTAGTTTCATCCACGCTATGTTCTTTTTCTTCCACGGCCACAATCCTCGGTGGTGGAACTCGCGTGGCAGGATCTTTAGATTGTGACTTTAGATTTTTATCGTTTGGTGTTGGTTGCACACTTTCTGGACTTTGACCGTTATTACTGCCGTTAGGAGTTCTCTTGTGGACTCCGGGGAAGACAGACTTACTTTCTTCGGGTGGTGATTTCTTAATGATTCGTGGATGTTTTAGAGGGACGTACTCGATGCAGCTACTGCGACGCGTGCGGTTTTCTACCGGCTGAAGGACTTCGGAGGGAGGACCAGCACCCACGAAGGTTCGACTGCTTGATGTTGACCATTCTGTTATAGTTTGAGCCATTTCGGTGAAAGTAAGAGTCGTATCATCACTCTTCGTTCCAGACTCTGAGAGCTTCTCTGTTTCGGAATTGGAGAGAATATCGTATCGCTGCCCATCGGGCGATCCGGTGTCCCCGGAAAATTTGTTTTTGCTACTCGAGAAGCTGCCACTCTTTTCGTTAAGGCTCTCTGTGGATTTGTTGATTGAACTCATGCTAGACTTAGTGTAATTAGACTTCTCGCTTTTTGCACCACAACTCTGATTAGATACCGCAGACAGACTATCTGATCCGGATAGATTGGCGTACTGACGGACAGTGTTCGTCCCGGTCGACCACTCGGAAATGCTAAGTCCAATAGAAGTGTCTTCGGAATGGGAACTATGTGTGCACTTCTTCTGCTGCAATCCCATTCTTACGGTCCCATCTAGGTCGGTCCCAATCGAGCTCGTTTCTTCTTCCGAGTGACTCGAATGGCTACACTTCTTATAAGATCCTGTGCTTAGCCGCAAGTCGAAGTTCCGGCGGACCGTTGTTGGATCTTCGACAAACGTTGTTCCCGAAGTTGACAATATGTCGTCAATAGATGTGTCGGAGTTGTTGGATCCACGAGAATACTTCCGTCCATAGTCGGTTGTACGACTCTCATCTGGTGATAGTTGTATTTTTACTGTACCGGGCATGAAGACGTCGTCGTTCGAGAGCACTTCGTCTTCGGAAATGGGACTTCTAGTTTGGGGCGATCGCGTAGGTTGGGAGCTGATGATAGGTTCGGGACTCTTAGTTTTTATTACACAGCTGTGTTTCGATTTGGCCGCTGTGCAACATGTAACCTTGAATGAAGACGACAAACAGGAAACCGAGTTCATTGTTGAGTCCAGGCAAGATGGGAGATTTGCCTGGACGGGCGGAGAAGCAGCATCGTCCAAATGTTTTGGAGTATCCAAAGAAGCAGGTTGGAGAGTATTAGGCGCCAGTTCATATGCAGTGGAATTAGTAATGTCGGGAGGAGATGTGATTTCTTCGGTTGATAGTTTGGCACTTTGTGAATCACTAGCTGGCTCCTCGATAGTACAGTCCGTAGCAGTAAACGATTCAACCATAACCTGATCTGCACTTTGCGCTTCAGAGGCGTAGTAAGTTTCGATATTCTCTACAAATGGCGGTTCCATTACACTGGGTGGAGGTGAGGGCCAATCTTGTGAATCTTGTGATTGAAAATTCATGCCGGCTTTCCAGTAGAAGTTCTTTGGCACGGGTTTGTCTAAGTCGGGCATAGAGTAGATAGCTTCTGCCGGTTTTACAGGAACATGATCGTATGGTATTTCTGGTAGGGGCCAGTCCTCGGAGTCTTGGCTGCCAGCGTTCGAGAGGCACAACAAGGTGTGTCGGTCAAATTCTTCTGGAGCAGGTTCATCGACTTGAGTAACGGAAAATCTGCCTGTTACAACAGTTGGAGATTTTGGCTCATTTAGACTGTTTGACAGCCGATCCCCCGCTGCTGAATCGCATGGAATTTCTGGCATTTCAGCGGAAGTTCTCCGATCCGCGTCAGAAATATAGGCCATATTGGTATTGCTTCGAGAATCTGAGCTCAAACTTGGTTGGTGATCGGTGGAGCCTACGGACTCATCTCGCATGCTTACGGAATGTGTTGAGGCTTTGCTGACATCGTCTTCCATGCTTGATTTTTCGGAGGCCGTGCTTCGTTCGGATATACGGGAAAGTGTTCTGCCCATTGTGAAGCCTGTACTATAGCCAATTATGTCGGTTGGATTGACACCGATCCCTCCCAAGCCGCTGGTCATCGCTGGATATCCAAATGTTGTCGGAAAGTCATTAAGCTCATCCTGAAAACTTGTATCACTTTCTTTTTGGTCTTCTGGTGAGATCTCTTTGAGATCACTGTCAGATGAGTCTTTGATGGCTCCTAAATTATCGAATCGTTCGAAGGATTCTTGATCAATATTTTGCCAGGGCTCGTCAACGCTTGAACTGCCAGAACTCTCTATCGGAAAGGGCTTCCAAGTAGGTTGTTGTTCTTTTTGTAGAAGTTCCCCGCGGCGTTGTGCTGCTCCCAAAGACCCAGAGCTGCTCTCTGTTTCAAAAGAACCTTTTGACTCAACACTTAAGGAAGTTTTCGATTCGAAACTAGACTTTGACTCTTGAGAACTGCGATCGCTTCCGGATTTTGTTAGTTTGCCATTGCCATCTTGGATGGTGAGGTTGGGTTTTTTCGCCGTTCCCGATCGCGCCGGCTTTATGATTTTTGGAAGTTTCACGGAACCATTTGAACTAGATTCACTGTCGTCGGGTGCATTTTGGGGGGGTTTCTCTTCTAGGGAATCGTGAAAAATCTCAGTACTTGTGCCTAGGTCGATAGGACTCTGCTTTTCCAAAGTGGGGGTGGAGGCCTTTTTCGTGGACGTTTTAGTCTCCTCGGAAGTTTGGACCTCTTTTCGTGTATTGGTATCCAAGTCTAGTTTCAGCATTTGTTCTTTAAGTTCCATGCACTTCTTTTCTTCGACATCTCCGAAGTCTTGTGATATACCCAGGGGTCGGGCGATTGAACAGCTTACACTGGATTCTTCGTCCAGAGAACTCTTCTCCCTGGCCATGTCGCGTTGTGGGCTTACTGAAGCCCCTTCTCCGCTAGTCCACGAATCGGAACTCTTCGACTTATCACTTTGCTTGGATAGGTTACCTTTTTGCTTCGTTTCTGTATCGGAGGTCTCAGCTATCTTGTCGAATGTCTCATTAATAGATTTTTCTATCAGAGGGCTTGTATTTGGAGGTGTAACAAAGACAGTTTTTTCACTTGACGATGTTAGATTTATGTCCAAGACATTGATGTCTCCGGCGTCATCTAGAGTGGCCTGGGTTTCGAAGATATTCCGATCTGGCTCCAATGTGCGCGGTTCATTTTCGGAGATGTCTGATCCAATGTATTCCTCGCAATCGACAGTCATCCAAGAGCCTGTCTCGTCGCTGCGACTGCGATCTAGACTGAGGCGATTTGCATCAAATCGTGATACCTTTAAGTGTCGACATTCACTCGAGTTATCTTCATCCTCTTCAATCGATGGTTCTTCACACTCGATTGTTGGCACACGGTGGTGATGTACTTCGTTAGCCACTATCGCCTTGCTGTCGGAATGGCTTTCATCAATTGACACGTAGGAGTCAATGCTGTCACCTGTAGAAGGCTTGCGGCTACCGTCGCTATCGCGCGTGGTGTCTTCAGAGGGCAACGATTGACGTTTTAGTAGGTCAAGTGACCTTCGCTCTGATATAACTGCTTGCATATCAATGTCCTCGGTAATGTTGCATTGATGGGCGAACATCCGACGATCGCCAATGGCGCTTCGCACGAAGGGAACAGGATCTTCTGTTGACTTCTTGGCACCTTGCTGAGCGGATCTCGACATTTTATCTTTGTGATCATCCAAGCTTCGGGCTTTAACGTCGATGTCAAGATAGTGAGGTTCGGGTTTCTTGTCTAGGCTACTTGATTTCTCGTCGATTTTTTTGTGTACTACACTTCCTTCGATTCGCTGCTTTATCTCTTGGGACTTGGCGATCTTCTTCGGAGACTTTAAGACAATATCACTGGGAACATCGGACTTTTCGGATTCCTCGAAGGATTTGTTACGGTCTTCGAAGCTGCGATTCGCCTTCTCTAGTTTCTCTTGAGAACGTCCTTCATCAAAACTCCGACTAAATTTTACTAATGAAGTGTCGAGTTTTCGGGGTGACTTCGCGATGAGCACATGATCCTCGGCTTTACTTTTGAACTCGGTCTCGATAATAATTTTGTCACCCTCGGTTTTAACAGAGATTTTGTCTTCAGGTACAGGAAAAGGAGGCAGCTGATCCTTCACGGGACTCAGCATTGTGATAGTTTGCTTCATAGCAGACTCATAGAGCTTTTGTTGTCTCTCTTTACGTTTGGCTATGTCGGCTTCGGTCTCTTCTTGAGATTTACTTTTGTCCTTGCTTAACTTGCGTTCACGCTCAATGGATTTGGGGCGTTCTTTCGGAGTAGGTTTCTTTTCCTTCTTCAATGAGTCAGTGGTTGGTTTGGGCGTTTTGGATTTTCCGGCATCGGGACTTTTTGAGCGGGCTTTTGATTTACCTTTGCCTGCACTTTCGACACTACTCGCACGGGAGACCCCGGGCGAAGTTTTACGCGAACTATTGCATGAACTGTACGGCGACCAGTCGAACTTGTATTTGGGAATGTCCAAGATTAGGTGGTCTCCACTTTTGAGCTTCATTTTCGACTTCTTCTTATCCTTTATTTTGACACCTTGCAGGGCGATTTTCTCGATGAATTGCAGTTGATTAAGTAGTTCAACTTCTTCGGAGTCTATTTGAATGGTATTCAGAATTTCATCGTGAGCGGGGATGACTTTTCGAACCTGTGCCGATGGGATTGATCCGGCGCATGAGTGGATGCTGTCCGGGGTTTCCTCTTCCGCAGTATTAGGAAGGTCTTGTTGAAGGGTTTTCTCTTCTAAGACCTCGGCTTCTTCTTCGAATCCAACGGTGTCGTCTTTGGAAGAAAATGCATTCATCGGAGGCAGTTTGTGCATCGATATTACAGGTGTATCTAAGCTTTTAGCCCTCCGATCGGCTGTTGGTGATTCCAGAGTTGCCTTCTGTCGTTGCAATGAAGCGAGCGCTGAGCCTTCGGAAAGATTTAAACGTGCATGAGCGAATAAGATGGGCGCATGGCCCTTAGAACGCTTCACGATAGATGAATCAATGAGTTCTTCCATGAGTTTAACCTTGGATTTGGGTAGTTCGGATCGTGGAGAGCTATCCCGATCGTACTTTTTCAAGGTGTAATCGATATCGGTATTAGGAAGCTTATCTTCATTGCAAGTAGCATAGCTTTCGTCTTCAGTTCGAAAGAATTCAGAGTGCTCTAAAATTGGCAACGGAATGTTTTCAGTCTGTTGGTACTCCCCCGTGCATAAATCTTTCTTTTGAATAACTTGGTTTTCTTCTTCTGAGCTTGGTATTGAAATAGACCGTTCAGAAATCCTTCGCAGTTCAGTTGCGTTTGTATATGTAGGATCGAGTTTTTGAGTATGATATCGACTTTCTAGTTCAGCTAAGCGACGACATTGTGGGGGAGAGCCTTCTATTTCGGTGGAGCTCATTGTTTGACCTCGTCCCCATGCAGCTGAGATCAATTTGCTTTGTTCGATTCGTAAGATTGGTTCGATTTCTTTACGAGATTGTGGAGGAGAGAACTCCAAACGGGATGGAATGGCCTCTGCGGAACCGAAAACGTCATCAGAATCTAGACTTTCGTCGTCGGATGAGAACGATGTTATTCTAGTTTTACCCTTCTTCGCTTTGTTAATCGGTTTAGTCTTTGGAATGACCCTTTGCTTGTTGGCACCGATCTTTCTCAGTGGTGCAGTGAGCTCCTTTTTTAAGCTTTGTATCAAATCAATTTGCTTTTGCTCCAAAATCATTTTCTGTTGTTCCCTTTGGATGCTTTCAGTCCTCGAGCTTGTCGCCGAGTCGCTTTCGATTTGGCTTAACTTTTTGTTCAACTTCTCCAGAAGATTGGTGTCCATTTGTTTTGTGATATCACGCTTTGGACTTGACAGCTCTATTGTGGGAATAGATTTGTCGACCTCGAGGGTGATCGGATCCACTTTAGAAAGATCTATATTTTGAGTGAAGAGGAACTCTTTGCCCTGATCGGAACAGAGACTGTCAAGAATATCTGGGAGGAGATCAGTGGTTGTGACGGGTTTGCCCTCGGACTTTGGTGATTTCGGAGACTTTGGTGATTTTGGAGATTTGGGAGACTTTGGGGACTTGGGACTTTTTGGTTTTTGATGCTTTTTCTCCCCCGGCGAGGGAGCTGTTCCATTCATTACATGCCGTTTGTGCAAGACGTATGGTATATCCTCTTTCAGAACTTTTGAGACACGACGGTCATATTCACGGAAGAAACTTTTCGGCATTTCAAAGCCCGGTTTTGGAATGTCAACAGCAACAATTGGCACGTCATAACTTTTCGGTAGATCAAAATTTCCGTGGGTCTTGCAAAGCGGCGGTGCACTGGGGATTTGCTTGTAGAAGTAGTCTTCATCACTCGAGTCAGCTGGAGTAAGATCGATCGACTTTTGATGCATCAGAACGTGGCGCCGGGAATTACTGCCCAAACGTGAACGATTAGCAAGGGAGTTAGGGTCACTCTTTGTTCGTTCTACAATGGCATGATTGTAAGTTAAAGGTGCCAAGACACTTGGCAGCGGCACTGTTGAGTCGATCATCATCTTGGGATTGTACTCTTCGAAGTGAGTCTTGGCGATAAGCTCTTCCTTGCGTGTTATTTTCCTGTTGTTTGGAGTGTGTATCTGCTTTTCGAATTCTGAAATTAGCTCGGGTGTCAAAGGATACTCAGGGCTGTTTTTCGTAGTCTCCTCTGGTTCTGATTTTTCCCATTGCACGCTAGAGCTCGTCAATGAATCAATCTTGTCCTGGTCGAAGCTGAATATGTTTTCACTGTCCGATCGACGTCGGAACGCTATAATTTTATGTGATTGCGATTCATTACTTTTTATTGGGGGTGTCTGCTCGATTGAGTCGTAGGTTTGGACATTTTTCTCTTCTCGAGTTTTCGCAGAGCTTAAGGCTTCCGGAGACTTGCTACCGAATGATTTGGCATTTCTTTCAATTTCGACATTCTGCAGACTTATGGAATGAACTTTGGAGGTTTTGTGTCCCTTATTTGTTGGAAATGTGGAATATGTGTCGCGGTTATCATAAAAGGAACTATTTAATGTTGAACTTTGTGTGTCGGATAATAAACAGTCGTGGCTTTTTACTTTTGGTCGACCGCTGAAGCCGTCACTATCCAAGGCCTCAACGGCATCATAATAATCACTTTTAGATTCTACACTGGAATGTTTTTCATACTGATCCTTTCTGGGAACCTTTTTAACTTGTTTCCCTGTTGTCATGGGCATCTCATAGTTGCGTGTGGTCAAGCAATCACCGATGAGAGATTCTTTGGAATCTTGACTGGTTGCTACGGAAGTTTTGCTCTTTGTAGTTTCCCTTGATTTCTTACTGTCCGTGTGGTATAAACTATCACGGGACTTTTTGCTTGAGTCCGAGCTGCGAGATGCCTTGGTTTCATATATGTCACTCCGACTCTCTTGACTAGATGTCCTTGAACCGAAGGCTTCCTTAACTTTCTTGTAGAAACTTCCATCGGATTTTACACAGAGTTTCTCCCGTGGGAAGTACCTTGGATCATCCGAATCCCATATCTCATTCATAATATCAGCCGCTGATTTGCACTTGACATCCATAGCTGATCGATATTTATGCATTTCCGAAACACTCTCATCATCACTGGGAATGTAATTTCCTGAATCCATCGAACACGACTGCATGTTGTCGTCCGAGCGAATGTGCTTGTCAAAAAAATCGTTATCGTATTTCTCGAGAAGTTCATAACTGTCATGAGACAGATCATCCTGTGAACCGGCTATATCGAGTTGGTGACCATACCCACGTTTATGATGCTCGGAAGTGGTATAGGTGCTACCTGGATAGCTGGAAGAGTAGACCTTGGAATCTGGTATCGCAGAAAAATCTTGGTAGGTATCGATGGAGTGATTCTTAGTTATGTACATTGAATGTCGCGAATCATCGTATCTCGTTACCGGTGAATCAATCCGGTTTAAAGTAAGAAAATTCTTTTCAAAGTCCATCGTCGGTTTATTCTTCTCATTTTCGTAGAATGTAAATCCACCGTAAAGATCCTTGCAAGAACTACTCCGCAACCAAGATTCTTTCTCCACTTGGTCGTAGATATTCTCTTCTTCGTATTGAGCTTTATATTGGGCAGCCGAGTAAAGATTGATGCTAGACAATTCATATTCCAGTTTCTCGGAAGAATTCTTGAAGCGATCCAAGGGCGACACTAAGTTGTTCCTTTCTTCATTGGTTTGAGTCATTTTCCTGTTATCCTGGTACATCATATAATTTGGATTTGTAACCGTACGTAGATTTGCCAGAGAATGATGCGTTACATAATGGCTATCATAAGAATCTATGGAGTCAACGCCAGAAAGTTCAGAATTCCTAGGTAGAGATAAAGTATTTCTTCCGGTTTGTGACTGTGAGCTCTGCGATTCCACAGAGCTCAGGAAACGATCTGATTGCGTAAGTTTCTTATCGTCAATAATCTTTCGATTTAATCCCAGCCCGAAGTAGTCCGAGGACGAATCCGATGGATGATTTAAATCATTGTGATAATGGTTAATATATTTGGATTCATTATACTTATTGTTTGTTAGATCATTGATCTGCATCTTGGCATTATTGTTACAGTACTGATTGCGCTTTGAAAGAGTATATTGTATAATAGATTCATCGATGAATTCATCACTTAGATGTTTTTCTCTTGATTTTGATTTAGTTTTTCGATTAACCGTCGCGTATATGTCGCGTTCATTGACTAAATTTAAATTATTCTCATTAGATATCTTAAGTTCTACTTTACTTGTATATTCTCCTGGATATTTGTAGTTGCATATATCATTGATATCTGTGTATATAATATTATCGGTTTCGGTTTCAGTTGAGTTATTGTTATTGAGTAAGCATTGTTTAGACATCAAATAATTCGTACTGCTATAATGGACTGGTGTGGAACGTGGTGACTGTTCCAGTAGATGGACAGTATTCTCCCGATTGGTGGTAGAGGTTGTCAAGTCCGAATCCACTGCCTCCTCTACTAAGGCTGCCCCCTCCTCCTCCTCCTCCTCCTCCTCCAGTTCGAACTCCATGCAATTGTTGTGATCCACCGAATGAACTACCGATTGATTGAATTTGTTTATGTTGTTGTTGATTAATTGCTGTTGCACCGGCACAGTGACACAAGCTTGAGAGCCCACTGACACTCGACGAGGGCTGCTGTTGCTGTATAAGAGGGACAAGTGGCTCTGACCTGTAAAATTGTTATCGTTTAATCCAATTCAATTATTTTCATATATAATAATTTCTACAATACAAACCAAATTAATGTCAGAAAATTAACGTCAAAATTATAGTCTTTAGATATCGGCATGCACAAAATTGCAAATCAAATTCACTATTTAAAACACAAATATCACTTTTCATAGAACAATAAATTGTGTACATGAAGAACAAACACAACGTTAACCAAAACTCAAAGCAAACTCAACACAAAACAAAACTCAGAACGAACCGATAAATTTAAATTAAACTTTCCATGAGTATCTCGCCGCTTTCAATCAACTTACTCGAGATTCATTTATTTATACGACTGATTTTATTTTTTATAATCATTTTTAATTACTCTTTCACTTTTGTTCGACTTGTTTTTTAGTTTGTAGACTCTTCACAGAATATGACCGATTAATCAGACCGTTTAGTAATCAGTTTGAGTAGAAACTTTTACATTTTGTAACGCGACAAAACATAACTCCCAATTTTCCCGCGGATATACATTCTGTCAAATTATCGTCCGGACTGCGTCATTAAATGGCTCGATTTCTTAAAAAAATATTTTTCCCATGTTGGTACAACTGTCATTTAATTTGACCCACTCCTTGGTGTCCACCCAAAAGAGGATCATGGTACTCCCGTAGTAGGAACTGAATTTCATTAGGGTTTGTTATCTCCATTCCTTTTCCGTGCAAGTCGGAATGGGCTGGAATGTGGAGAGAAGACTTGTCATCTTTTGGATTTCCCTGAATTCCCATATATGACTACGTCGTCCAGATAAACAAAGCATTCATGTGAGTTTGAGCGCCATCTGTCAATTATTTTGTTTTTCCGTAAGGCCGATTTTCACTATTAAAAAATTAACAAGGAACTGGTTTGAAAATTTGTTGCAAACGGATTTTCTTGTTCGGATGCGTTGAAGATGTTAAAAAAGCCTACAGGGACTTTGCAATATCTAAAACAAGAACAAAGCGTTCAAAGAGGGGCGTGAAGTAGTTGAAAACCTGCCTCACCACAGACGGCCTGCAACGACAACTGCGGCAGAAAAAATGGGCTTAGTAAAGAAACTGGATTGGCGCAAGGCTAATAACCTTGCCCGGAAAAACAAATTATTATAGAAATTTTAAAAAGTCTCAGACTTGTTAAATAAGGCCAAGACCGGATCCCGGTTGTAGTGCCGATGATGATGATGAAAGAAAGTGGTGCTCCAAAATCGTCACTCTACAGTGAGAGAGGTTTCACATCAACTATCTATCTCTCACTTCGCCGCACTTTACTTAATGTTTTGTACATTAAGAGTTAAGAAAACAATACTTGAGGATGAGTGCCGGGGGAAGATCGAACAACGTAAACATCTCAGGTTGATCTACTTAGAAATATATGATGAAGTCAACGCAGAAAGATACGCGACGATTCGGGAAGAGACAACTAGACTTTTCACACGAAAAAAAAGGATAATGCAGGCAGAATTGAAACGAATAAATTCTAGAACATGCCAGAGGAATGTATGCCTACACTCTCCCACAGGTAGTAGAAACTTCTGGGCATTCGTGAAATACATTCAAAGTTCAGTCTCTTCATCCATTCCATCGCTTATAGTCGATGACAAACCAGTCACCACTGCAATAGAGAAGGCGAATCTACTTGCTGCACATACTACATTCTCCCACGGGTAGTAGAAACTTCTGGGCATTCGTGAAAAACATTCAAAATTCAGTCTCTCGGAGAATGGAGGAAGAATTGAGCCGAATAAATTCTAGAACATGCCAGAGGAATGTATGCCTACACTCTCCCACAGGTAGTAGAAACTTCTGGGCATTCGTGAAAAACATTCAAAACTCAGTCTCTTCATCCATTCCATCGCTTATAGTCGATGACAAACCAGTCACCACTGCAATAGAGAAGGCGAATCTACTTGCTGCACATACTACATTCTCCCACGGGTAGTAGAAACTTCTGGGCATTCGTGAAAAACATTCAAAACTCAGTCTCTTCATCCATTCCATCGCTTATAGTCGATGACAAACCAGTCACCACTGCAATAACGATGGCGAATCTACTTGCTGCACATTTTGCAGTCAACTCACTGCTGCCTGATACCACATCAGTTCCGGCTTAACTCCAGCATTAGCAGCACACCATGAGCCAGATTCGCATCCGAACGCGTACTGTTGCCCGCGAACTCATAGAGCTAAACGCACACAAATCCGCTGGTCCGGATGGCATTCCTCCAATCCTCTTGAAGAGATGTTCCTTTTCACTCGTTAAACCACTGCAGAAACTCTTTCAGTTGTCTTATTATACTGGGCGTTTCCCAAATAGATGGTAGTCAGCGAACATTCAGCCAATTCCCAAAGGGCGACAAATCACCCCTCTCTTCTTATCGACCCATAGCACTAACTTCTATTCTCTCCAAGGTGATGGAATCACTTATCATCAACTTGCGAAATATCTGGAATCAAATGACCTCCACAATGACCGCCAATATGGCTTTCGTAGCAACAGGTCCACAGGAGATCTGATGGTGTACCTTACCGAAAAGTGGTGCCATTCCATCCACTACCTCGGTGAAAGTAAGGTAGCCGCATTGGATATTTCAAAGGCCTTCGACAGAGTTTGGCATCCAGCGCCTTTATCAAAATTGCATTCATATGGAGTGGACAATTCCCTGATCCAATAGATAAGAGACTATCTTTCTGGCCGTTCAATCCAAGTGGTTCTTGATGGTGTCAAATCTGCCCCCCCATCAAATTAATGCAAGTGTTCCCCAGGGTTCGGCACTCTCACCTACTCTCTTCCTGATCTTTATAAATGATCTCTTGTCAATTACTCACAATCCAATTCACTTGTTTGCTGATGATAGCACGTTGAGTTTCTCATACTCATACGAACACTGCCGCCCAAACTCTTCGAACATCACTACCAACCAACAACTTATGCTTGATACATTGAATTGAGACCTCAACAAGATATATCAGTGGGGATTATCTAGCCGAGTAGAATTCAATGCCAAAAAAACCCAGTACTGTTGTGGCGTCTCTAACAGATACACACACAATACCAATAGTGAAGAACACCGAACGAAAATCGAATAAGAAAATACATCAGAGCCGTAAACCATAGCGATAACAAAACAATTCACATCAGTGGTATATACTTGAGTTTAAAATTCTAAACACGGCAGTAGCCTGATGTGTTACGCTTAGGTTCAATTTTTGGTGATTCTAACTGTCATAGCGTCAGTTCGAATCACACGTTCTTCACTATCATTTCAAACGCTATACTGTCTCTTGTCGTTAAAGGCGAGCCCCAAAGTAAATATACTCTCTATGAACGGCACTTGCATTGACGAAGGCAAGGAACTATCAATCCTCGGCACTCGAATTAGTTCGACTCTTAATTGGAATGACCACATACTTGAAGCCGCGACTAGTGCAGCCAAATGTTTGGGTCCTTAAGAGATGCAAAAGATACTTCACTCCATCCAACCTGATAACTATTTACAAGGCGTATATTCGTCCCAAAAGGGAGTTCAACTCCCATATTTGGTCAGGCGCATCCAAAACTGCACTACACGTGCTCGACAGGATTCAAAAGCGAGCAGTGAAACTTATTGGGGACTCAGCCGTAAGTCGATCAGTTCCGTCGTTAGAACACAGGCGCAACGTATCATGCCTATATCTTTTCTATAGGTATTACCACGGTCGATGCTCAAGTGAACTTGCTGAATGTGTTCAGCCCCTTCAGACATTTCCCCACGATTCCCGTCAATCTGTGAATGCGCATCAGTTCACGTTCAAAGTGGACTTTAGGCGCACAAATAAACGTAGAGAGTCATTCTTTAGCTGAACCACACGAATGTGGAATGTTCTGCCTGATCATGTGTTGCCTGGCCGTTGTGATGTCCAGGCATTCAAGACCGATATACATCGACACCTTCTTTCCTTACCCACTTCCTCTCCATCCGCTGGCACTGTGCTCTAACATTTAAGGGTACTTTAAAATCCCCTTTTGTGTGCACGTTAGTGTAAAAAAAAAAAAAAATTCCGGCAAAAATTCGATTACTTACCGCTGTGAGTAGGGCGTTAGAATATACTGTATACTATATACGGATGATAGTACGCTTGTTTCCTCCTTTTCGAGTAATCGGCCGATTGGTGCATCTGCGTCGCCTCAGATGAGATGTAGACAGATTGACTCTCTGTGTCGAGCATGATCATTTCGAGCATGATCATTTTTAGAGCCAAGAAATATCTTACTCCGGCCCAACTTCTTCTCCTATATAAATCTCAAATTAGACCCGCGCTCGAATATTGCTCTCATGTTTGGAGCTCGGCTCCTGAACATACCCTCGATCTACTTGAGCGCATTCAGAGACGAGCGATCCGCCTGATCGGGGATTCGGTGCTGACGTCGAGACTACAGTCGCTATCACATCAAAGGCGCATAGCCGACCGATGTCTATTGTACAGATATTATCACGGGTACTCTTCTTCGGAGATTGGTGGTATTACTCCGCACAATTCGGTTTATATGCGCTCCACAAGACAATCCGACGGATCACACCAGTTTGCGGTTTATCTCCCGACGGCGCGATCATCCCTGCATTAGAACTCTTTTTATTACAGAGCGGGGAAGCTGTGGAACTCCTTCCCCGCGCGAGTGTTCCCGGAGCGTTACAACCTGCAACTGTTCAAAAAGAACTGCAACAGTTATTTGGTGGCATCTCGGGGCGCCCACTCGTCACTCTAGGTTCGCCTCTCCCGAGGTAAGTGTAATAAAAAAAAAAAAGAAGCGGACACCGAGAGAGAGAGAGCCAAAATAATTCGAGTCGCAAGTGATAGTCTGGTCACAGGAACAAACAATATCGTGACAAGGTGGAAGTAGTACTTTGAAAACCTGCTTAATGTGTACACTCATCAACCACAAATAAATGTACTAGACGTACATACAGCCGAGCCACAGATTCCAGAGACCTCCTTTAACGAAGTAGTAGATGCAATAAATCGACTGAAAAACAATAAGACTCCCGGAGTCGACTGCATACCGGCGGAACTTATGAAGTATGGAGAAAAACCAACCGCTCGAATGGTGCACCAGTTAATCAACAGTATTATTACAGGGGGTGGGAGCGAACATACAAGGGCAAAGTCACTGACTGCTTTCAGCCCGGCAAAGGCCAGGACGATTCTTGTTCCTGTTCAATCCAAGTTGACATGCAGTTTCCATGTGACACCCCTGCATAGCCACTTTGGCACTCGCCAAGTAGTGAACCAATGCCTTAGGCAGGCGATGGTAAAATGTCTGGAATTTAAGATTCCATTGTATCATCTATTTATGACGCGGCAGTGGCCTGAGCATTGGTTTCATTTTTTAGTGATTCTAACCGCCATAGGGTCAGTTCGAATCACACGTTCGTCACTATCGTCGCAAACGCAATACCATCATTGGTCAATATCAGTGTGGCTTCATCCCAGGCAAATCAGCGATTGATCAGATATTCACCCTTAGGCAGGGGATGAAAAATGTCTGGAATTTCAGATTCCATTATATCACCTATTCATAGACTTTAAGGCCGCCTACGACAGCATAGCCAGGGTAGAACTATATAATGCCATGAGAGAGTTCGGCGTTCCAAACAAACTGATAAGGCTTTGTGGGTTCACCATGACCAACGTAACTAGTCAAGTAAAAATAGTGGGATTGCCGTCCAAACCAAAAAAAAATCATTAATGGACTCCGACAAGGGGGCGGTGTGGCCTGCCTCCTCTTCAACCTGGCGGTGGAGAACGCAATCCGTGACTCTGGCGTTACAACAAGAGGGACTATTGTCACCAAGTCCAGCCAGATACTTGCCTACGCAGATGATATCGACATTATCGGTAGATCCGATTCGGCTGTATAGGACTCCTTCACCAAGATCGAACAGGCGGCACAAAAACTGGGACTGCACATTAATGAGGGAAAAACTAAGTACATGGAGGCAACTTCTGCTTAGAGAGTTGGTCAAACTATCAGGGTAGCGGAGCACCAATTTGAAGTAGTGCAATCCTTTAACTACGTTGCGTCAATAGTAGCAGCCGATAACAATATGGAAGAAGAAATACGCGAACGGCTGATCAAATCCAACAAAGCCGACTATGGTCTATCAAGGCTCTTTAAATCCCGAAATTTATCCAGAACATCCAAGCTACTGTAAAAGACCATGGTCTTACCAGTACTCATGTATGGATCCGAGACCTGTGTGCTCAATAAAAGGCACTCTGAACTCTTAGCCGCGTTCGAGAGGAAGGTCTTAAGGAGAACTGTTGGCCCAGTATGCGAGGGGGGACGATTCCGGAGACGCTACAGCCATGAGTTGTAAGCGATCTACCTTGAAGTTAATGTTGTAAGAAAAATCAAGCTTGGTAGACTCCGGTGGGCGGAACACCTAGCTCGAATGAGTGAAGAGGCTGCCAGTCTTACTTTGCTTTAGAAGCAAATTGCGCATATTTTTGTGAAAAGGTATTAGTTTGGCGTCAGTTTTAATATGGAGTGCAAAAACGGGCTTTTTCGTCATATTTTACTTTTTTAATTCCGTACAGGAAAGAACGCAGCGCAAGCTGCTAAAAAGTTACGTGAAAAAGCCTTAAAAACAAGTCAGTGCCGGAAGTGCTTTGAAAAATTTCGTTCGAAAAAACGCACCTCGCTTGGAAAGGCAAAAGAAGCTACGAATGCGGAAATCGTAAAGCAAATGTATCGGATCGGTTTTAGTGATCGTAAAGTGAAGTTGCGCGAGTTAGCTGAGGCCGTGGATCTCTCAAAAGTACGGGTGGGATACATTTTGCACGATCTTTTGGAGATGAAAAAGCTATCGGTGCGATGGGTTCCGCGTTTGCTGACCGTTGACCAAAAACAACAGCGTGTTGCATCCCGCTACATAAACCCCATAACTCATTAGCCAATTAACGCATACGACGCAATCATCCTCAGCTCATAGTTAATTTGATCCTTCTCACATACAATTAATACACATATTGCACACGTTAATCTAGTCGCGAAGATTACGATGGGCCGGACACGTGGTGCGAATGGGCAACGATAGGACCGTGCATAGAATTCTTGACGGTAAGCCAACGGAAAAGAGACCGGGAGGGCGGCCGCGACGGAGATGGGAGAACAATGTTAGGTTAGACATCGAGGAGATCGGATCAGATGGTCGAACGTGGAAGGAGAGCGCACGGAACAGGGAACACCGGCGGAGCCGAGTCGCTGAAGTTATGAGCTTTCGGGTTCCTACAGGCCAATAAATAGTAGTATAGTATAGTATAGTATTGCACACGTTGCGATACTCATAACATTCATTCGAATACCGTAATTAATTGCCGACCTATGACTCATACTCATTACTCAAGCTATACGATATCGCATGATTCAATTGACGCAATACAATGCTCACAATATTCATATTGCACCCGATGCAATTTTCCATTCACAGACAATTATCTAGCGCCTGATACCGCACACCCTACAGCGCATTGTCGCGCTATCAAATTGGACACCTTCGGCTTCACGATCAAAACCAGGAATCGTGCTTGACACAAGACGCCGCCGGCGCCTTCAAAGGCAATAGAAGTAACGTTGAACGGAGTGACCGCCGAGTGCCAGCAGACGTGGGGGCAAAGTGCTCGCCAGTCGAACGTAACGAGAAAGCGTCAGCCGGTTGTACGTTGCGAATGGTCCGAGCGAAGGTTATTGTATTTCAATGGGTTTGGGCAAGTGCAATTATCATTTGAACGGTGCGATGGCCCGAGCGAAGGTTATTGTATTTCAATTGGTTTGGTCAAGTGCAACTACCATTTGAACGGTGCGATGGCCCGAGCGAAGGTTATCGTATTTTCGTTGATTTAGTGCAATTATCATTTGTACAATGCAAGCCGCTACAAATGAAAATTAAGAAATGCGGATGACTCGTGACAGGCAACCGGACTCAATATCTCTCATGCGTTCGCGTCGATGTCCAAGTGAAGGTGCATGGTTTGCGTTTTTGGCAGAGACTTTGGGGTATATAAAGAGTGGTTGCAACGGAGTAAATACTGGAAACCAGCAGGGAAAGGTTGTTTTAAGATCAAAGTAGGGGTTGTTTTATGATCAAAATAATGGTAAATAAACTAAAAGTAAAGAAAAGTACGGCGAGCTACACCATACGGCGTTTTAGTAAAGCGGTCGAATTCAACAAGGTAAATAGCTTTCTTAACAAGTGCGTTGATGTTTCAACAGCCGGTTTGGCGCTGTTGCAGCGTAATCGAGCGGACTTTTTACGACGTTTTGTGACGATGGATGACCCGTGGGTACATTGCCATACGCTGAGTCCAATAAGCAGAGTGGCTGGAAACCCACGAAAGTCGATCAAAGCGGCCAAAAGACCAACGCTCATCCGGGAAGGTTATGGCCTCCGTTTTTCAAGATGCGCATGGCATAATCTTCATCGATTACCTGCAGAAGAGAAGAACAGTCACAGGAGAGTATTATCCAACGTTATTGGACAAACTAAACGACGAAATAAAGAAAAAACGGACCCATGTGGCGAAGAAAAAAGTTCTGTACCATCACGCACCGTCAATCACGTCATTGAAAGGGATGGCCAAATTGGACCAATTACGATTTGAATTAGTTTTTTTACACTAACGCGCACACAAAAGGGGATTTTGGAGTACCCTTAAATGTAAGAGCACAGTGCGAGCGGGTTTTGGCTGCTCACCCACCATGTTCTCCAGACTTGGCCCCCAGCGAATATTATATGTCCCTAAACCTCAAGCAATGGCTACAGCGAAAGAGTTTCAGATCGTATGAGGAAGTCGTCGCGGAAACCAAGACGTATTACGAAGGCTTGGACGTTTCGTACAACAGAAAGGGCATCGAAATGTTGGAAAATCAGTACACCAAGTGTATCGCCTTCGAAGGCAACTATGTTGAGGAATAAATACAACTTTGCCTAAAAAATCTCGGGATTTTTCAGCCTAGGTAGTATGTATACCACAACCTGACGTACTCATATATCTAATAAAGCGTGAATTACTGAATTGGGTAAAGACCTTTTGTTATAAAAACCGTATGGCATCTACTTGTGCCCAACACGAGTACAAATGAATACATTCATAAATACCAAAAAGAACTAAGTTCTAACAAGAGAAAATCTCCTTCATATCGATAACGTTCGTATGCAACTCCCATGATTATGAACTCGTGTGTCGCTATAAAAAATATGTTTAAAACGTAAAGGAAAACCAAGGTAAAATAAAGTGGAGTTTTCAATTCAATTCAATTAACAAGACTAAGGGAATAGAGAAGATAATAGACTTACCTAAATTGTGATCTCCGGGATGCACACGAACCCGATCTGGGACGCGAGTACTGGTGTTGCTGTGGATGGGGGAATTCCATGATTGTTGACCCTGAGGAGACACAGAGCGGTTCGAATTCAGTTGGTCCATACCCGCTGCCGATTGGTGTAGCAGTTCCCCCCCTGAGGCTGGCGATTCCGGCACATAATTCTTCGTCTGATAGATCTCCACCTGGGCTGCTGTGACCTGTAAGTAATTATTAAATATTCATTACTCATAGTCTCAGAACTGGCTTCATCATAAGTAATAAGACTATGCCCCAAGTAAATGACGTGAGATTTATTAATAACCTAATGTCGTCGCTAAAAATACAGCGCCCGTGGTACAATTATATACTTACAAACGACGCCTCAACAGAATCTACGAACGAAGAGACGAAGGACACGTACTATGAGACCCTACAGGAAATATTTGACGGAATTTCATAACTTGGTGTTAAAACCGTCCTCGGGGACCTAAATACTAAAATTGGGAAACAAGATATCTTCCAAATAACTATAGGCAAAGAAAGTCTGCATGACATTTCAAACGATAATGGAATTCGAGGTTTTTTTTCCACTAACGCGCGCACAAAAGGGGATTTTGAAGTAACCTTAAATGTCAGAGCATTGTGCGAGCAGATGGAGAGGAAGTGGATAAGGAAAGGAGGTGTCAATGTATATTGGCCTTGAATGTCTGGACATCACAACGGCCAGGAAACACATGATCAGGCAGAACTCTCCACATTCGTGTGGTTCGGCTAAAGAATGACTCTCTATGTTTATTTGTGCGCCTAAAGTCCACTTTCAACGTGAACTGATGCGCATTCACAGATTGACGGGTATCGCGGGAAAATGTCTGAAGGGGCGGAGCACATTCAGCAAGTTCAGTTGAGCAACGACCGTGGTAATACCTATAGAAAAGATATAGGCATGATACGTTGCGCCTGTGTTCTAAGGACGGAATTGATCGACTTACGGTGATGACGGTACAAACTTCCCGAGGTGCCAACGTCGACTCGGATCAGTATCTTGTTGGTATATATAGTTTTCCGAGCGCGGATTGCCTTATGGAGACGTATTGCATCCGCGGATCAGGTTCGAATCAACACAGCTGCCTTACGCAATGAAAACACAAGCATCACTTTTGGTCATGCGTTAAGACTCGCCCTCGAAGAGCTCGATGGAGGGAGAGTAAGTCCTGGGGCCAGACTGCCGGGCGTAGAAGAGAAATGGGCACGTCTTAAGAATACTGTCATTAGTACAGCCAACTGCATCTTAGGTAGTCGTCGTGAAGATCGGAGCGCCTGGTTTGAGGATGAGTGCAAACTAGCGACTGAACGTAAGAATGTTGCATACCGGGCAATGCAGCAGCCTCACAGGACGGGGGTACGCGAGGAGAAATACAAAGAGCTCAGTAGATCTGAAAAAAGGCTTCACAGACAAAAGAAACGTCCCTGGGAAAAAAATCGAATCTGTGAAATAGAGAAAAGTGGAGAGCAAGGTCCGCACCAGGCTCGGAAGTTCTACCAAATAAACCGCAGTATGACACGGTACACACCACGCTGCACTTATTGCAACGATAACCAGCTGAGCTGATTAAACAAGGGGGGACAGCGTTACATCACGCAATTCATGAGGTCGTGGTGCACGTATGGGAGCAAGAAGAGATGCCGGAAGAATGGTGTCGTGGAATAACTTGCTACATGAAAAGGGAAATATCACACTGTGCAGCAACTATAGGGGTATAACATTGCTGAGTACTGCCTATAATATACTCTCCACTATCCTACAAGTTCGGATAGCCCCATACGCTAAAGTCATCATTGGTCAATATCAGTGTGGCTTCATCCCAGGCAAATCAGCGATTGATCAGATATTTATCCATAGGCAGGTGAAGGAAAAATGTCTGGAATTTAAGATCCCGTTGTATCTATTTATAGACTTTAAGGCCGCCTACGACGGCATAGACAGGGTAACACTATATAATGTCATGAGAGAGTTCGGCATTCCAAACAAATTGATAAGATTGTAGGTTGACCATGACCAACGTAACTAGTCAAGTAAAAATAGTGGGATTGCTGTCCAAACCAATAAACATATTTTATGGACTCCGACAAGAGGGCGGTCTGGCCTGCGTCCTCTTCAACCTGGCGTTGGAGAACGCGATCCGTGACTCTGGCGTTACAACTAGAGGGACTATTGTCACAATCCGACGGATCGCACCCGTTTGTGGTTCATCTCCCGACGGCGCGAACATCCCTGTATCAGAACTCGTTCCGTTACAGAGCGGGGAAGCTGTGGAACTCCCTTCCCACGCGAGTGTTCCGGAGCGTTACAACCTGCAACTGTTCAAAAAGAACTGCAACAGTTATTTTATGGCATCTCGGGGCGCCCGTATGTGAGGGACGACGATTTCGGAGACGCTACAACCATGAGTTGGACGCAATTTACCTTGAAGCTAATGTAAAAAAAATCAAGCTTGGTAGACTCTGGTGGGCGGGACACCTAGCTCGAATGAGCGAAGAGGAGCCTGCCTGGAAATACCTTTGTGGCAGGATGTATGGAAGGAGACAGCGCGGCAGACCTTGTCTGCGATGGAGGGATGGTGTAGACCAGGACGCCCAGAGCCTGGGAGTGCCAAACTGGATGACATCGGCTTGAAATCTGGACCGGCGGAGAGACTTGCTAAATAAGGGCAAGACCGGATCCCGGTTGTAGTGCCGATGATGATGATGATTTTTTTTATTTTACTTCGCCCAGGAAAGGCGAACCTGTAGTGCTGAGTCAGCACCCTGGCATGCTACTTTTTCTCGACCTGGTCCATGAAAGATGTTTCAACCATTTCACGAAGCTTATAGCTTAATTGGGTGGTATTTCACCAGGCGGCTGGGCTTTGTGTTAATAAAGCATGGCTTTGATCGACAATATACAGAGAATTCAAGTGTTGTTTAATGTAAACACACACTCGACCCATCGACCGATGAGATGTTACATGCGATGGCAAAGTAGTAAACAAACATTGCCCCCATGTGCCTTAGGTTTTCAACAGCTGCAACCAATTTCCCTTTTAACGGCCACCAACGGATTATAGGATTTGACATGAACATGATTGTTGTTGGGACAATCATACCCACGATCATGTCCTATGATGCTCCTTTCTGAAAACTAAAACAAACACACAGTAACCTCACTGTGTTTATTTTACCTACCAACCGTTTGTCCATGGCCATCCTGGGTGAGTCGTATGCTTGCACATCTGCAGGGCAAATTCCTCGTGATCGGTCATCCACGCGACGAACGACCATCGAGTTTCACAGGACTCATGATTGTTATTTAAACAATCATATTAATAGCCATGCCCTATGATGCTTACCCAAACCAAACATACAGCCATCCAGCCTGGTCCCTAACCGTCGTTGGCGAAGTTTCTGTTGACTTAATGTCAACTAAAATATATATCCTCCGTCATTCACCAGAACAATTCAGCCAGCCTCCGTTCGCGATCATTTATTTGATCAGCCGGATATTTGAATTTCCATTTGGCGCACCCTTCGCATCTTCTATGTGTTGGTTTCCAACGAATGGATTTTTATACAGACCTGTACAGTCACCACAGGGGAGTTCTTCCAAAAAAACCACAATCGATCGGTCATTGGTCATCACCAAAGAAATGATCCGATTCGGCTCCTCCCATTAAGATGGAAATTCACCACCACTGCAGCTAGTGGATGTTGACGGCAACATCAAGACGAGTCAAAATGCATCCTCCGTGCAGTTCGCTTTCCGTTCCGTAAATTTTCGGCTAAAGTACGCTATGTATCATAAGTACTAGAAAAATCCCTTTTTTTTGTCATTACTTGTTTCTGACGATCGCAAGGCGAATCGAAGTTTTATGAATAAATGAACAGTGTCGCGATTAGAATAATTCAACTGTACTAAGTGCTTTGACTTTCTTTGAATATTAAGATGTGCTTTTAATCGCAACTAACATTTATAACTTCAAACAGAAAAGGAATTTGTGACAATAAAAAAACAGTGCTCAACACCAACACAAAGCGTTTTATTATTTACTTCTTCTGGAAGAAAAGCTGCTGCTAGCAGTAGACGACTGGGAGCACCACGAAGGAATATCGGACGTGTCGATACTGGAGTATCGTCAACAAAGGAACTCGAGCCGTGTTTTCTTCTACCATCTTCTCTCGTGCAATTAGTGTTCTTGTTTTTTTCAACAGTGGAGTTTTAATTGAACCCGTATCCTTGCCGATACCAAATAAAAGCCCCCACAGGCCTACGAACTTTTCAGCCGACCTGTTATTGAGTGCTTTAAATTGTTTATATGCATTACATTCTATATATGTAACAATGAAATAAACTAAGTTAGTCCCGTTTTGCCTGTCGTGAATTGAATTCTTTTTCTTTACTTGGTATTTTTCATAGAATTGTTTCTATTGAAACTCAGATTTCTGTTGGTTGTTTTAGAAACGGGCATAGTAGTCTCGGTAAGTTCCCTACGGAGAGTAAAGATTAGTTCCACCCAGTAGACCTAAGGGAATGCTTAAAACGCATTTCAAGGGAAAGTGTACGTGTATGTTACATAAACTTATATTGTACTTGGCGTACTTGGCTTCTGAGTTTAGCAGCGTAAATACTTAATTCACATATTTTAATATGTGTTGCACATTACTAAACATGCTTGTAGTATTCCAGACCCACTCACATAAAATGTGATGTTCGTAGATAAATATTAAATACTTTTATAACTCACTTGAGAATGCGTGTGGTCTGTAAGATTGTCTCGTCGGCGATCCAAGGTATCCGCTCCCTTCTTCGTCAGAGAAGGCGTCGTCGAGGCGGTGCATTGATGGCGATAGTCCCAATCCGCTAAATATTAAATATAATTTAAAACAAACAATTAATTCAAATTAATCGATTGTATATAATTGAAATTCTAATAAATCAATAATATAATCTACAACAAAGTAAAAATTGATAATAACAACTGAACTACAACAAAATAAAATAATAAAATAAATACAAACCAGTGTCAATTGGGAGAAGGGGATTAGCTGAAATGCTGGAATTCACATACGAATGCGATTGACTTCGACTACTAGCATTCAGTGGCCCTTGGCGGAATGACTGAGACCTGCACCAAAAGAAAAGACAAGAGGATATCTCGTTTTATTAATCCAAATCAAGTGTTGTGCTTTTTTTTCTTATATAATAAAATGAAAAAAATAACAAATTAAAATTAAAAATAAAATTCGCAACACAAAAATTAAACACTACGAGAACAATGTATTCGAAGCTAAACAATCAAATATTGTAACGTAAATGAAATTATAAAATAAAAAAATATATTAAAAATAATTCCTTCTATTTGACTAAGGACAAAAAGAATTTATAATAAAAATACTTCACAGCCTCTAAAGATATTTAAATTATATTTGCATTTGGTGTCAGTAGAGCAAAGTCATATCTACAAAAATCTACCTGACTACAATATTACATCCCATCCTGCTCTGAACCTAACAGCTACATAAAAAAAATTGGGAAGACTTTTTCAAAGAATGCACTATCATAAGTTAAGATACATCTATAACTGTAGTTATGTAAGAAAAAACGATATCGTTTCAGAATTCCTTAAAAATGGAAGGCTGCAGAACACATCAGTTCTATTCACATTAAAGTTTTTTATCTCAGGCAATTAAATGCGTATGATTTATAGAAAAAAAAAACAGAAAAAAAGATAACATTGAACCATCGAACAGAAATTGTGTTTATTGTTTAACAGGGAGTTGTAGCCTTTTCCTTGGTGAGACTCCACTCGATGGCAAGTGTTACAATCAAACATTGTAATATAATAATTTGATATTTCGAAGAAGGATCAAGGATATCTAAAATGGAAAGCTGTTTTCAATGTATGTACATTGACCAGCAACCCAAAATCTTTCACTGCCAATACGAGGGTGGACTGGAAAGTTTCCGAGCTCAACGTGAAGATAGCAGCACTCGTCAATAAAAGCTAGTGCATGTAGTTGTGCATCTTTTGACAGTTACTCACCAAAATTTCAGCCATTTTGGACGCGTAATTTTTATTTGACAGTCGTTTGAGTCGATGTGAGTGTTCTTATGAAAATGGACAAAAATGAGTATCGAGCTGTCATTAAATTTTTGTTTTTGAAAGGCAATCATCATCATCGGTACTACAACCGGGATCCGGTCTTGGTCTTATTTAACAAATCACTCCACCGGTCCTGATTTCGAGCCCATGTCATCCAGTTTGGCATTCCCAGGCTTTGGGCGTCCTGGTCTACGCCATCCCTCCATCGCAGACAACGTCGCCGCGCTGTTTCCTTCCATACATCCTGCCACGAAGGACTTTCCGGGCTGGCTCCTCTTCGCTCATTCGAGCTAGGTGACCCGCCCACCGGAGTCTACCGAGCTTGAGTTTCCTTACAACATTAGCTTCAAGGTAGATTGCGTACAACTCATGGTTGTAGAGTCTCCGGAATTGTCCTCCCTCACATAAGGGGCCAACAATTCTCCTTAAGACTATCCTCTCGAACGCGGCTAAGAGTTCAAAGTGCCTTTTATTGAGCACCCAGGTCTCGGATCCATACATGAGTACTGGTAAGACCATGGTCTTGTACAGTAGTAGCTTGGATGTTCAGGATAAATTTCGGGATTTAAAGAGCCTTGATAGACCATAGTGACGCAAGGCTAATAACCTTACCCGTAAAAATAAATTATTATGGAAAATTTAACAAGCGTCGAGACTTGCCGAATAGGGCCAAGACCGGATCCCGGTTGTGGTGCCGATGATGATGATGATGATAGACCATAGTAGGCTTTGTTGGAATAGATCAGCGGTTCGGGTATTTCTTCTTCCATATTGTTATCGGCTGATACTATTGACACAAGGTAGTTAAAGGATTGCACTACTTCAAATTCGTGCTCCACTACCCTGATAGTTTGACCAACGTTAGGTCTTCTCTTCGCAGAAGTTGCCACCATTTACTTAGTTTTCCCCTCATTAATGTGCAGTCCTAGTTTTTTTGCCGCCTGCTCGATCTGAGTGAAGGAGTCCTGTACAGCCAATTCGGTTCTACCGATGATGTCGATGTCATCTGCGTATGCAAGTATCTGGCTGGACTTGGTGATAATAGTCCCTCTAGTTGTGACGCCAGAGTCACGGATTGCTTTCTCCAACGCCAGGTTAAAGAGGAGGCAGGCCAGACCGTCCCCTTGTCGGAGTCCATTAAAGATGTTTGTTGATTTGGACAGCAATCCCGCTATTTTTACTTGACTAGTTACGTTGGTCATGGTCAACCTACAAAGTCGTATCAATTTGTTTGGAACGCCTAACTCTCTCATGGGATTATATAGTTCTACCCTGGCTATGCTGTCGTAGGCGGCCTTAAATTCTATGAATAGGTGATATAATGGAATCTGAAATTCCAGACATTTTTCATCCCCTGCCTAAGGGTGAATATCTGATCAATCGCTGATTTGCCTGGGATGAAGCCACACTGATATTGACCAATGATGGTATTGCGTTTGCGACGATAGTGACGAACGTGTGATTCGAACTGACCCTATGGCGGTTAGAATCACTAAAAAATGAAACCAATGCTCAGGCCACTGCCGCGTGTACGAACTCGATTACCAAACTCAAGTACACTCAACTGATGTGGAATTGTTATGTTATCTCTATGGTATACGGCTCTGATGCTTTACTTATTCGAATTTCCTTTCGGTGTTCTTCATTATTTGCTTGCATATTGTGTGTGCGTATCTGTTAGAAACGCCACACTACTCCCTCCTCAATAACTTTGTTACGATCAACTTCGTGCGCAAACGACGGAGCAAGGCACGAGCGAGCGAAATAATGTCGGAGCAGGCGAGTGTGCCGGTGCTCTATGCGGAAGTCGTGATCGAGTAGTAAAGTTCTGTTTACCTATGGGAGATTGTGTGTTGTGTGTATACGGATCACGTCCGATTATTGCGTTAAGCAAGGATAGTTGATTTGAACATACGATGAAACGGGTGAAAAGTGAAGCATTGAAGCATCAGGCTACTGCCGCGTGTACGAATTCGATTTCTGAACTCAAGTACACTCAATTGATGTGGAATTGTTATGTTATCGCTATGGTATACGGTTTTGATGCTTTGCTTATTCGAATTTCCTTTCGGTGTTCTTCACTATTTGCTTGCATATTGTGTGTGTGTGTATCTGTTAGAAACGCCACAATGGCTTTAGCGTATGGGGCTATCCGATCTTGTAGGATAGTGAAGAGTATCTTATAGGCGGTACTCAGCCATGTTATATCCCTATAGTTGCTGCACAGTGTGATATCTCCGTTCTTATGTATGGGGCAAATTATACCACGACGCCAATCTTCCGGCATATCCTCTTGCTCCCATACGTGCACCCCGATCTCATGAATTGTGTGATGTAACGCAGTCCCTCCTTGTTTGATCAGCTCAGCTAGTATGACATCAGCTCCAGGGGCTTTATTTGATTTGAGCTGTCTTATGGCTTTTAATGTTTCCTCAATGCTTGGTGGCGGCAGCATTTGATCTTGATCTTGCATTGGTAGAGCCTCCAATTCTTCTGCGAGCTGACCATTTAGCAATTCATTGAAATGCACTTCCCATCGCTCCAGAATGCCTTTCGAATCGGTGATCAGATTATCCTCTTTCTCCTTGCAGTAAGTGCAGCGTGGTGTGTACAGCGTCATACTGTGGATTATTTGGTAGAACTTCCGCACCTGGTGCGGAGGTCGCCCTCCACTTTTCTTTATTTCACAGACAAGGTTTTTTTCCCAGGTTTTTTTCTTTTGTCTGTGAAGCCTTTTTTCAGATCTACTGAGCTCTTTGTATTTCTCCTCGCGTACCCGCGTCCTATGAGACTGCTGCATTGCCCGGTATGCAACATTCTTACGTTCAGTCGCTAGTTTGCACTCATCATCAAACCAGTCGTTCCGATCTCTACGACTTGCCTAAGATGGAGTTGGCAGTACTAATGACAGTATTCTTAAGGCATGTCCATTTCTCTTCTACGCCCGGCAGTCTGGCCCCAGGACTTACTCTCCCTCCATTGAGCTCTTCGAGGGCGAGTCCTAACGCATGACCAAAGGTGATGCTTGTGTTCTCATTGCGTAAGGCAGCCGTGTTGATTCGAACCTGATCCGCGGATGCAATACGTCTCCGTAAGACAATCCGCGCTCGGAAAACTGTAGCAACAAGATAGTGATCCGAGTCGACGTTGGCACCTTGGTACGTTCGTACTGTCATCAGGCTCGAGGAGTGGCGGCGATCTATCAACATGTGGTCAATTTGGTTGCGATTGGCTCCATCAGGTGATACTCTGGTGGCTTTGTGGACGTCTTTACGCGGAAACTTGGTACTCGCAACGACCAAGTTCTTTGATGCTGCCAGTTTGATGACTCGTTGTCCATTGTCATTAGTGTTCTCATGCAAACTATGGGAACCTGCGTAGTGCCTGAAAACCGGCTTCCGACCTATTTTCGCGTTCAAATCACCAAGAACGATTTTCAGATTGTATCTTGGGCAGGCACTGAAGGCCCGTTCGACGTTCTCGTAGAATTGTTCTTTTTCCTCGTCAGGGGACTCCTCTGTAGGTCCGTGAACGTTTATGAGGCTTATGTTCTTAAACTTGCCTCGCACGTGAAGAGTGCATAGTCTTTCGTCTATTGCATTAAAGCCGATGATGGCGAGCTTCAGTTTTTGGGTGACTAGAAAGCGTACCCCGAGCACATGGTGATTTGCATGACAGCTGTAATAAATGTCATACTCGTTTCTTTGAATAACACCACTCCCCGTTCATCTTATTTCTTGTAATGCTGTTATGTCAGCCTTATATTCGGACAGGGCATCGGTTGGCTGCTGTGCAGCTCGAGCTCTGTATAATTAGCCGACACTCCATGAGAAAATTCTCAAATCGTTTAGCCACTTTGGGCAATACGCCTACGCAAATCAACATGACGGGTCGTCCAAAAACTGCAACAACTGACGATTACATCGCTAAAGTTCACCCAATTGTGCTAGGCGAGCGCCGAATTAAAGTGAGAGAGATAGCAGAGGCTATGAAAATGTCCAAAGAACGTGTTTGTCACATTTTAAATCTAGATTTAGCCATGAAAAAGCTGTCCGCGCGTTGGGTGCCGCGTTTGTTCACGTTAGACCAAAAACATGTACGAATGAACATTTCCAACGCTCTGTTGGCGCAGTTTAGGCTCAATAAATCCGAGTTTTGGCGCCGATTAATTACTGTCGATGAAACTTGGATACTCCATTATACGCCCGAAACAAAAATACAGTCAAAACTGTGGTCTGCAAAGGGGGAATCGGCTCCAAAAAAAAGCAAAAACTGTTTTTTCGGCTGGGAAAGTAATGGCGACTGTTTTTTTGGGATACTCATGGAGTTACGAGGGTTGCCTCTTATGTTTCGGGATTTGGCAACCCTAGTGTTGCAATCCGGCAATTGGCAGCTCTGTCGTAAAGTTGGACATTTTTGAGGTTATACGCACTCAGAGCGTTTTGTCATACGAGCGCTATTTGTGTTGTTTACAGTAACTTAAAAGATTCATCTCGGCCCAAAAATGGAATTAAATCGTCAACATTTTCGTGCGATTATTTTTTACAACTTTCGGCGTGGATTAACTCAGCAACAGTGCATGGATGAACTTAATTCAATTTTTGGCGATGAAGCTCCATCAAGGACCAGTGTTTATCGATGGTATGGTGAATTCAATCGTGGTTGTAGTTCACTCCAAGATGAATTTCGTGAAGGTCGTCCAAAATCAGTTGTTGTTCTGAAAACCATTGATGCTGTGCGCGAACTGATATTGGAAGATCGTCATGTGACCTATCGTGAGATTGAGACAACCTTAGGCGTTAGTGGGACCAGCATACATTCAATATTGCATAAACATTTGACTGTCAAAAAAATTTGTTCGCGCTGGATCCCACACAATTTGTCAATCGCCCAAAAAAGGCTCGTGTCAATTGGTCGAAAGAAATGCTCAAAAAATACGGTCGCGGTGCTTCGAAACACGTCTATGACATCGTGACAGGTGATGAATCGTAGATTTACGCGTATGAGCAAGAAAGTAAACAGCAGTCGACTGTCTGCGTGTTTCAAGATGAGCCAAATCCAAAAAAAAGTTGTTCGCGCACGAAGCACTTCCAAGCAAATGGTCGCCTGTTTTTTTCGGAAAAACTGGAGATGTCGCAACCGTACCACTAGAGCAACGCAGAACAGTCAATTCTGAGTGGTACACAACCATTTGTTTGCCAGTTGTCTTCCAAGAAATCAGGAAAACCAACCGCCGAAGACGGATCACTCTTCACCATGACAATGCGAACTCTCACACATCGGCTGCGACAACTGCATTTTTGAGCACCCAAAACATCGATTTGATGGGTCATCCGCCGTATAGTCCTGACTTGGCACCGAATGACTTCTTTTTATTCTCGTACGTAAAAAACAAACTGAGAGGTCAACGTTTTTCGACACCTGAAGAAGCGGTTGCTGCATTCAGAATGCATGTGTTGGAGATACCTCAATCAGAGTGGCAAAAGTGCTTCGACAATTGGTTCAAACGCATGCAAAAGTGTATAGATCTTCATGGAGAATATTTTGAAAAACAATAAAGTGATTTTCGATGATCAATTTTTGTTTTTGTTCTCTAATCCCGAAATATAAAAGGCAACCCTCGTATCTTAATCGGATACCTTCAAAAAGGAAGAACCATTACAGGAGCATACTACGCATCATTACTTGACCAACTGCAGGCAGCAATTGCGGAAAAACGGCCACATTTGCAGAAAAAAGATCCTGTTTCACCAAGACAACGCGGCGTCTTCCACCTCAGCGGTTTCCATGGCGAAAATCCACGAATTACGGTTTGAACTGCTTGAACATCTGCCTTAATCACCAGATCTAGCCCCAAGCGATTTCTTTTTTGTTCCCCAATCTAAAAACTGCGCTCGGAGGTCAAATGAGGAGGCAATCACCTTCGTGAACAGTTATTTTGCAGAGAAAAACGCCGAGTACTATTTGGAGGTGTTGGAGAGATGGTAGCATTGCTCGGAGAAGTGTGTAGAGTTAGAAGGAGACTATGTAGAAAAATTAAAATAAATTTAAAAAAAAAAGTCTTGTATCTTTGTTAGGTTGGAAACTTTTCAGCTCACCCTCGTATGGCGTATAATATGCAACTTAAAGGGCAAATATTTTTCGATAGTCTTTGACTTAAAAAATAACATACTCAAATTTCAAGGGTGCATGTTAAATAGTATATGAAAAAAATCGCTTCTTAAAAACAGCTGCTCGCCGGTCGGAAACTAGGGTATTTCACACTAGGTTAAGGGCCGTCCTGAATTATTAATTGGTCTCTGTTGGCATCATAAATAGTGTACCAGGTGTATGCATATGTTTTTTCGAGTTTAACTTAGAGATGGTGCCAGCGAAAAGTACGCAGCGTATTGATTTTACACATACGTCATTTTTTTCGTCTGAGATTTAACTACAAATACACACAAGTTGAATCCCCCAAAAACTAGCGTCTTTGTTTTATCGTTCAGTGATCATGTCGACTTTTGTGCCTGAAAAAGAACATTTGCGGTACGCATTGCTTTTCATATTTAATTAAAAGAAAAATGCTGTTGAAAGTCATCGTTTGCTGGTAGAAACATATTGTGAACACGCTCCATCAATTAGAGAATGTAAGACATAGTTTCGACAATTTAAATGCGGTGATTTCAATGTGAAAGACAGTGAGCGCTCTGGTAGACCACAAAAATCTAAAGACGAGCAATTGCAGGAGTTATTGGATGATGACCCAACTCAAACTCAACGGCAATTAACAGAAGCATTACATGTGCCTCAACAAACAATCAGCAGACGTTTACGAGCAATGCGGAAGATCAATAAACTCGGTAAGATCCCACACGATTTGAATGAACGTCAAATGGAAAATCGCAGTCACTTGTGAAATGCTGCTTCAACGCCACGAAAGGAAATCATTTTTGCATCGAATTGTGACGGGTGACGAAAAATGGATTTATTTTGAAAACCCGAACCGGAAAAAGTCGTGGCTTCTTCAACACCAAGGCCAAATGGCTTCGGCAAGAAAACCATGTTCTGTGTCTGGTGGGACCAGAGCGGTATTGTGGATTATGAACTCTTAAAGCCCGACGAAACTGTTAATACACGACGTTATCGTCAACAAATGATTAATTTAAACCATACATTAATCGAAAGACGATCGGAATGGGCCAGAAGATACGGCAAAGTGATTTTGTTACAGGACAACGCGCCGTCTCACACAGCAAAACTAGTGAAAGACACTTTGAAATCGCTTGGATGGGATATCCTTCTTCACCCGCCGTACTCCTCGGACTTGGCGCCATCTGACTATCACCACTTCGCATCAATGGATCACGCGCTCGCAGAGCAGCACTTTAGCGATTTCGAGGAAGTTGGAAAATGGCTCGACGAACGATTTGCCACGACATACACGGAGTTTTTCTGGCATGCTATTCATTAATTACATGAAAGATGGTCGAAATGTGTAGAAGCCGATGGCCAATATTTCGATTAAAAATAATTAATTTCCCTAGATAATTACGTACTTTATTTTACCAAAGAAACCGGAAAAAACATATGCATACACCTAGTATTGTTGTTGTTGGACATCTAATGTTCTACTTGAGTGTACATCCGATGCGCACACCGGCGACAATGTAATTGCTTGGACTTGACGAACATCCACCATTTGTTTTTTTTATCAAGTTGCAAAGGCTTCCTGATGATGTACGCTCACATCATCATCTTTCATTAATATAGAAGCCGCTTCAGGGCACGTCCATCCAACCACGTGGTATCCTCCCTTCGTCTCTACTACTCTTCAATAGGTTATGGGCCCAGGTATTCACCAGAGCACTGCGAAATAGAGTCACGGTTGGACAAACGCGTGGAAAACCTACAAACAACACAGCACAGCTAAATTCTCGTCTATCAACAAAATGGCGCCATCCACAGCAAGCATCGAACAAATGCGGAAGTATAATTTCGACACTTGGAAGCTACAGATGGAGGCGATCCTGGGGCTATGTGACTGGAGTAATCCTAAAACCTGAATCGACGGAGCCGCGCACAGGCGCGGTCGAGCAGTGGAAAACAGGAGACAGGAAGGCTTAGGCAGACATCATACAAGCGATGGGACCATCTGAAGTCAAGATCATTAAAGGGTGCGAAACTTCCCGAGAAGTATGGGAGAAACTCATCTCCGTGTATGAGTCAAAAGGTCCGGCCAGGAAAGCCAGTCTACTGAAGAGACTGACGCTTCATCGAATGAGCGATCTATACGACGTGCGAACACACTTAAGTGACTTCTTTGACACCGTCGATAAATTGAACGATATGGAAATCGAAATCACCGACGATCTGCTATGCATCATGCTCCTGTATAGTCTCTCCCAGAAGTTCGAGAACTTGAGATGCGCCATAGAATCCCGAGACGAGTTACCTTCACCGGAGGCGCTACGAATCCAGATAACCGAAGAAAGCGACGCCAGGCGCACCAACGAACGACATGAAGCCGAAAGCGCGATGGCCGCCAAACAACGCGACACGAGGACGGAGGATAAGCGCCATGGACACAATCACCACGGAAACCGACAAAAGCCTTCCTACAAATTCTACCATTGCGGAAAGGCAGGCACAAGGTCGCCGAGTGCCACTCTCTCAAAAGAAACGGACCGGGATTTTCTAAAGATCGAGGAAAGGAAATCAAGACGTACAGCAACGGTACAAGTGTACTAGCTCACACCAACTCAGCGCAACACGGATTTCAGGCTTTTAAGTCGACTGTCAGTAAGGGGTGGTACCTGGACAGCGGAAGCACATCCCACATGTCGAGTAACACCGAAGCATTCGAAGGATACAACGAAATTCATCCGATGAAACTAAACCTTGCCAACAGTGCCTCAACCGACATCACCGGACGAGGCGACATAAACATCATCACCCAATACAAAGGCAAATATCGAAACGTAAAAGTGGATAACGTTCTACACGTCCCCGATCTGCGGGCGAATCTAATGTCTGTGAGCAAAATCGCTGACAGAGGATTCACAATCACTTTCGATAATAAAGGAGCGAAAGTAACGAAGTCAAAACGGGAGGTCATCTTCGAGGCTGTAAGGAAAAACGACCTGTACTTCCTTCCAGCAAGCCTGAAAGAAACCCACGCAGCCGCCGCTACAACTACCCCGGATGTATCACTACTGGAAACCTGGCACCGGAGACTGGGTCACTTGAATATTAAGGATTTAACTTCGAGCCACAGAAACGGGACTATACGAGGAATGTTTTTCGATATTTGCGCTCTCGGGAAAACAACGAGGTTTCCATTCCCGAAGGAGTCAGCGCGAAAAACCGGCATATTGGACCTGGTTCACACCAACACTTGGGGGCCAATGAGCATCAAAACATTGGGCGGGTCTGTATACTTCGTCACGTTCATCGACGATTGTTCTAGGTGGTGCACAGTGAAAATGATCAAAAGCAAGAGCGAAGTTTTAAACGCCTTCAGAGATTTTAAAGCGTTTGCCGAAAAACAGACTGGAAGGAAGATCAAGAGCCTACAGTCCGACAACGGGACCGAGTACGCCAACAACGAATTCAATACCTTCTTAAGGAAAACCGGCATCCACCATAGGCTATCAGTGACTCACACACCTCAGCAAAACGGAGTTGCCGAAAGAAAAAACCAGACCCTGGTGGATATGGGTAGATGCCACCTCATACGAGTACAAGCAAATCGGGACACAAGATTTTGGGGAGTAGCAGTCAACACAGCAAACCACATCAGAAACAGATGTCCGACCAACACACTCAACGGAAGAACCCCATACGAAGTGTGGACTGGAAACGCTCCAAAGGCAGGCCATTTTCGTGAATTTGGATGCGTTGTCTACTCGCTAGAACGAGGACCAAGGAAAGGTAAGGCCCCAGGTCCAAAAAGGGGATTTTCGTCGGCTACGCTGACAAATCGAAAGCGTACAGGATTTGGCTCCCCGACGAACGAAGAATCGAAATTGCGAGGGACGTGAAGTTCTTCGAAAAATATAACGACCGGAGTCCCGCCTCCAACGATTTTCGCCCAACAAACAACAAATCTGATACTGAAAGTGCCACGGTCGAATTCATCACACCGGAATCAACACACAACGAAACCATGGCGAGAGATGAACAACTCGTAGCAACAAGAAATGAAGCAACCGGGCATCCAACAACCCCAACCAGCAGATCTGACACAATCATCACAAGAAGAGGACCACGAAGACCACGGATAGAAAGGACTGGACTCAGGGGAAGATCTCGAAAACTATTTCAAGAATGCGACATCACTTCGAAGACCGCGGGAGCAGCCGAAGTTCCTATAAAAGAACCAACAAGCGGTCCAGCCACCGAGCACCGAGGAGTGGATAAATGCCATGGCGCAAGAAATCGAGGCCATCATCAGAAACGACACTTGGACTCTGGTAGGTCTGCCGAAACAAGACAAAGTCGTCGGCAGCCGTTTTGTCTTGCGGAACAAATCGAATCCAGACGGCACGCTAGAACGAAGAAAGGCACGCATCGTTGCACAAGGATTCTCCCAAGTACTCGGAATTGACTACCACCAGACGTTCGCTCCAATTGCAAGAATGAACTCCATTCGAATTACGGCCGCCCTAGCCGCTAAACACAACATGAGCATCCGCCACCTTCATGTTGCAACCGCCTATCTAAACGGCGAGCTCGACGAGACAGTTTACATGGAGATCCCCAAACACACCGACGTTGCCCTGGAGAAATTAATTCAATCCGGAAAAGGCAGAGAAAACAATAAAGCAAAACAAATGCTAACGCAACTGCAAAAGGGGAATAAGGTATGCTTGCTAAACAGAGCTCTATACGGACTTCGCCAAGCAGGACGACAAGGGCACACATAACTGAGCTGCGAGCTCAAACGCCTCGGTCTCAAGCAGTCCATTGTCGATCCTTGCATATTCTTTGTAGGAAAAGGAAAGGACATACTACTGGTCACCGTATACGTGGACGACATTTTAGTTTCCTCACAAAGCACAGCAAAGATCGAGGAACTATCGAAGCAGCTTTTAAAAACATTTAACATTAGGGACCTCGGCGAAATAAAGAATTGTCTTGGAATCGAATTTCATCGAGACAAGGAAGAACTGCGGATGACTCAAACCAAATACATATCCGAAGTCCTAGACCGTTTCAACATGAGCGACTCGAAGCCCGTGAGTACACCTCTGGACAGCGGCACTATACTACAGAAAGGGAAGGAGGAACCCGACAGAAACCTGCCGTTTCGAGAGTTAATTGGATCTCTCATGTACCTGGCAGTATGCACAAGACCAGATATAGCCTTTGCCGTGAGCAGATTGAGCTAATTCAACAGCTGTTTTGACGAGCATCACCGCCAAACGTGTCTTACGCTATCTGAAAGGCACAGCTAACATTGGGTTATCCTATAAAACGGGTGGGAAAAGTCTCACCGGATACGCCGGTGCGAACTGGGCAAATTGCCCGGACGACAGGAGATCGTACACTGGGTATGCCTTTATTCTCAACGGCGCACCTATAAGCCGCTTCAGGGCACGTCCATCCAACCACGTGGTATCCTCCCTTCGTCTCTACTACTCTTCAATAGTTGTATTAGTTTGGGGAAAAAGAAATCCAGTATGTTTTCGGTAGATGTTCGTAGTGATATATATTTCGTAAAGTGGTGATTAAACCCATTCAGACTTCATTCGTTGGAAAAGTGACATTTCATACTAAAAAAAATTCCTTGACAGTTTTGTGATGATTCGATCCAGTTGTCAGTTATTGGGAATAACATGGATGTTAACAAAGAGAGAATCGTCGTACAGTAGGATAGTACTATTTATTAGTTTGTAGGAACAAAAATGTTCATGGCTCCGACGAAGAGGAATTCAGTATACTTTGCAATTTTGCAATGATAAACGCGAACATGCAACCAGGCGGTTGAAATCAATCACACGCGATTTTGGTTTCGTCGATTCCGTTCCGGTATTACCGGTCGGATAAAGATGTGCACCTCACACAAGTAGGCTCGTCGTCGAAATGTTGATAAAACAATGGAAATGGTCGAAGTAGACCAGCACATTAGCAGTCGTCGCATCTTCCAGGTGCTAAAAACGACCACAAGTCAGTTTTAAACAACCTAATTAAAGGCTCCTCGATAGTATAGTGGTTAGTATCCCCGCCTGTCATGCGTCGGGGAGCCTCTGGCACAAGACTAATGACCTTGTCCGGAAAAACAGATTATCATGGAAAATTTAACAAGCCTCAGGACTTGCCAAATAAGGCCAAGACCGGTTCCCGGTTGTAGTGCCAATGATGATGATGAATTAAAGGTGGATTCAAAAAGACGTTTGATGTTTGGCTGTCCCTCGAATTGACACAAAAACATGGGGGCTCGAATTTCCATTTTAAACGGATGATGACTGGCGATGAGAAAAGAGTCACACGCGACAATATTGTGCTAAAATGATCGCGGTCAAAGTGCGATAACGCGGATAAAGCAGTGGCCAAAACCAGGGCAACCGCCATCAAGGTGTTGCTGTACATTGTACGTTGCTGAGATTGAAAGGGAATTATTTGCTACGTACTGCTTTCATATGGCCAAGTATTGGGTTGTACCACATGAAATCTCAGTCAGTCGGAAATAAGAAGTTCTCGAGTGAACATCTGTGTCAGAACGTTAAATTTCCTTTTTTTTTAATAAAGTAAGGTGGTACGTGTGCTTGACGTGTGAGCATTTAAGGGTTCGTTACAAGTACAGTATTTTTATGTTCTAGGAATTGTTTACTATGCGGCCGGCAGTTGCACTCTTAGTTATATCCGTTTAGGGTATCTTAGGTAAACACAAGATACCCTAATTGCACTATCAGCTTGTGCGAGTTACTGCACCCACTCGTAACCACTTCACCTCATAACCATCCTTCACCAAGCACCACCGTACAAAACAAAATATTGTAAACCCTAATAAAATTGTATTGTGATTGCCCGGTGGATGCATCCATGAAATCGGTACCTTTCGAATACCCAGCCTGATCTCATAAATACACGAGACTTGGTTCTTCTTTTTAGCCTTTAAACATTCCCGCGTCATGTCTTCTGTGAGATCAGAAGTAAACAAACGGATCACCACTAACGCGTTCGAGTGTAGTGCAGTGATATCTATGGGATTCGCGCCGTAGTGTGAAAATTGTGTAAAAGTGTACAGTGCGGGAAAACCTCGTACCCTTTCCTTTCCTTGTGTTTGTTTTTCCTCTTTTTGCACGTCTGATGCATCCCTCAGGCATCGATACTTTCAATTGATTTATAGTCTTTGGAGACTTTTTGGCGTTTGGAGCCAAATTCATCATTAAAAGGATGTGACCTAGATTTCGGTGCGAATCTAGTGGGGCACGTACTAGAAGGGCACAACGCCAGTGCTGGTTGCTTTCGCTCATCTATCGCTGATTCCAACTTGCATCCTTTTCTGAGGCGGTATATATTTTCTGTGTCGCCATTTCAATGGGACGGGAATTTGACGTCGATCTTTGCAACATTCGCGGCCTAAGATTAAGTTTCTGTTCTGTGTCTCCCCATGTTTCTGACAAGAAACCAGCGGTCTTGCACTTAGTGACACCCAGGTAATAACTGATACAGATATTTCCGATTTCAATCTACCTGCTTATAACTTAGTGCCTCTGTTCGTTCCACATCGTTGTCTAGCCACATACATACGAAGTGATATTGCGTATCAGCTTCTGCCACAATATAAGCTCTGCTCCAATCCAGAATTTAATTTCTAATACATCTGTCTCACCAAGCCCCTTCGTCCTTACATCTATAGACAACAACCACAACCCCGCTCTTTTTGTGACCTTCTTCCGAATCCACTCGCCACCATCCGTTATCCCATCCAATCACTTCGCCTACGACTTCCATAAAGCTAATCAACGACTATGCAAGGCCGCCTTTCGTTCAACTACGATCACCTATCCATTGAAAATGCCATCACCCACTTATACATGGGTGGGCTAAAAAGTTTCCGACCTGGCAAAGGTACAAGACAACATTGAAATTAAGAATATCCCATTTGAAATAACTGAAACACAATGGAACTAGTAACAAATTTGGCCGAAATAGCCAACTTCACAACCAAAGACACAGATATAAATAACATATACTGTACAAATACTAAAAGCAGGCAAAAAGATTCTAAAATAATAGTTTCTGTTTGCGCTATGATGACGAAACATACGAAAAAAAAGTAGAAATGCTGCGATTATTGAAAACTATTTATGACATCTAAAGAAGAGCGAAAGACAACCGTCGTCAACGACGTTTGCACACAGACTGACTGTTGAGTTTGACATTTTCTTCACGAAACATACGCTGCGGTTATTGAAAACTACTTATGACATCTAAACAAGAGTGAAAGCCAACTGTCGTCAACGAAGTTTCCACACAGGCTGACTGTTGAGTTTGACATTTGGCGTTGACATACGAAAAGAAAATAGAAAGCTGCGATTATTGAAAGCTATTTATGACATCTAAAGAACAGCGAAAGACAACTGTCGTCGACGACGTTTGCACACAGACTGACTGCTGAATTTGACATTTGTTGATGACACTTTCCTTCACAAGCAAATTTTACAAAAACAATTTTCTACGAAAATTACATTCGCACGAGCCAATAAATTTATATGATTTAAATAAGAAACTAACCGGGACGAAATATAAACAAAGTTCATTTATATTTGTTAACAACTGTTGCAGACGGAGCAAAACACAACTGTCGACTGGCGGATTTTTTAATTTATTATTTACTGCATTTATTTTACCGAAAATTAATAGTTACAATAAGTAATACAGTTAACTTATAATAGATTGGTTATATAATAATGGTTTACATGTTATTTGTTAACATTTTCCAAACAGTTTTCTTTATATGTGCTTAGGATGTAATAGGATTTGGATATTTGTCATTTTTATTTTTCCTGGAAAAGATCAGAAAAAAACCAGGAACTCTTTTTATTTTAGTTTCATCATCATCATCATCATCGGCACTACAACCGGGAACTGGCCTTGGCCTTATTTAGCAAGTCTGGACGCTTGTTAAAGCTTCCATAACGATTTGTTTTTTCCGGGCAAGGTCATTAGTCTTGCGCCAGAGGCACCCCGACGGGGAATCGGACACCGCACTCCCGCGTGACAGGCGGGTATACTAACCACTATACTATCGAGGAGCCTTTATTTTAGTTTAGTCTATTTAAAATTACTTAACATAACTTAATTTACCTTAATCTAATTTTATTTACAATTTCCAATATTGTGCCCAGTGAATATGGCGTTAGAATATACTCACAGCTGGGCCGGCTTGTCGTAAGAGGCGACTAAAGGCCGAGTGGTAGCCGGGGTCCCAACGCCCTGTGCGCCCGGTGAAATACCACCCCATCAAGCTTTAGGCTCCGCGAAATTGGCGGGAGAAATCCCTGGCCATCTTTCGAAGCTTGGCTGATAGAACGGTTCGAGCAAAGGTTGGTTAGGAGGTAGTCGGTCCCAAGGTGAGATACCACCCCGTCACGCTGTACATTCCGCGATATCGCCGAGAGAAATCTTCGACGGTGTTTCGGATGTGTGGCTGATGGCCCGGACTGATACGGAGATAAGTCATGATGGTACCTTCTGATATAAAGAATTCCGGAGGTAAACTAGTTTCCCATTCGGATCTCCAGGGGAGACTATGTAAGGGGGAACATATGCAGATATCATGATAAATAATTGAACTTTAAGAGGTTCGTCATCGCATAACAGAGCTCGCTCTCGAGGCTCTGCCCACGCTCGACTAGTGACGGCATTTTGTAACATCAGGGTCATCGGTTTCACCAATACGAATGTAAACGCCGTCCACCAATATTTGCAAACAACGAAACTTGATATCCTTGCCCTAACTGAGACCCAGTTCGATTCGTCAACTGATTCGACATATCTTCGCTGCTCAGGATACGACTTACATTAGAGATTCCGTTTTAAGGGCGGAGTCTACGCCTTCGCGCGGTCCGATCTGGCTTGCCAGAGGATGGAGAGGTTGGAACCTAATAATGTGATTGAGGGTAGTGCTGAGGAATTCCGTTAAATTTCTTTGTTGTCTTCACCGCTCCCCGAATGACGATCGACCGGCGACATTTTTCGGACATCTTTCACATACTGTCGACTGGATACAGATCAACCACCCAGCTTCCGAAATTGTTGTCCTTGGCCATTTTAATGTGCACAATTCCGGCTGGTTGATACATTCTAACAGAACCGACGAGGCTGGGAGGCTGGCGAAGATGTTTGCTGTAAGCCACAACTTGACTCAACTCGTGGGGGAGCCAACGCGAGTGCCGGGTGCCCGAGGCGATTATGCGAACACCCTAGATCTGTTTTTGAGATCCGAACCGAGTATTTATACCGTAAAGGTTTCTGCACCATTGGGAAACTTAGATCACTGCTTGGTATCTGTCGCGCAAGCACTTGCATACCAAGCGAATAACCGACCTAGGCAGCTTCGCCATGTATGGAAGTATGGGGCTGCTAACTGGGACGATTTGCGAGATTTCTTCGCATCCTTTCCATGGTCCGAGGTGTGCTTCGGAAACTCCGATGTTAACGCTTGCGCGGAGTCGGTATCAGAGATTATTCTTCTGGGGATGGAGATGTATATTCCACATTCCATCAAACGAAGTTCGTCTGATAAACCTTGGTTTTATAAAAAATGCGAGCTGATTACAGCGGCAAAAAATAGAGCTTTTAAGCAATGGCGCTCCAATCCCACCGATGTTAACAGAACGAATTTTGTTAGAATCAGAAACGCGTGCAACCAGGCGATTGATACTGTGAAGAAGGCTCACAACGACAGGGTGATCAATAAGCTTGTTGCGGATTCGCAATTATATTTGCGAGGAGAATATAGTACGTCCATCGTATAGTACTCTCCCCGACAACCATATTCACCACACCTGCCAGTAACTCGATGACAGTACATCAACAACGGACTCGTACTTGTCTTTTTGCTCTCTCGACCGTTTTTCAGCTGTAAATATTGTCAACACAATAAAGGAAATCTGGCAGTTAGTTTTTACGGATATTCTTTCTTGAAGATAAATTGTTTAAGTTTATTAGTTATTCATCTTGCTTGTGATTGAATGAGAGTTCCGGGCTATAAATGAAATTGTTTGAATAATTGCAGTGTGAAAATAACAGGAAACCAAGGGACATCGGCAAAGAGTTGCATCAGACTCACGTGACCAGACCTAATCTTGAGTATCTTGGCTGGACTCAACCCTCATTATCCTCAACATCATTTGCTGGCTCATCAAGATTCAAGTCGCAGATTTGTCACCAGTTGACGAGGTTGGATTTGTGCTTTTTCGCGGTCAACAACGGCTTGGTTTTGCACAAAGCTCCTTCGGTGCCCAACTGGTTCGCGCTCCTTCTGGTCAATGGCAAAAGCTGTCAGCGGTAACTTCACATCCTCCTCTTTCCCTCCGTTGGTGACAGACAACGGGACGTTAGTCACGAATTCAAGGGATAAAGCTAATGTATTCGCGAATTTATTTTCCACGAATTCAAACCTCGATCCCGGCCTCTTGGAGCGTGGAACAATACCAAGAAGAACAGTACCCGTGATAATATTTGTTAAACAGACAGAGGTCGGCCACGCGCCTTCGATGTGATAGCGACTGTAGTCCCGACGTCAGCGCCGAGTCCCCGATCAGGCGGATCGCTCGTCTCTGTATGCTCTCAAGTAGGTCGTGGCTATGTTTAGAAGCAGAGCTCCAAACATGAGAGCAATATTCGAGCGCGGGTCTAATTTGGGATTTATATAGAAGAAGTTGGGCCGGAGTAAAATATTTTTTGGCTCTAAAAAGATAGCTCAGTTTTCCTGAGGCTGACCTGGCGATACTCGACACGTGTTTATACCACGATACATTCCCACAGACCGTGACGCCGAGCAATTTCAAGCTTTCCCCAGATTCGTAGGCCTGGCCAGCTCTGGAACCGATGATTCACTTTTCCCTGTGAATGTTGTAAATTGTGTCTTCGCTGCATTGAAGTCGACGAGGTTGGCTTTTCTCCACTATTATTATTTATTGGCCTGTAGGAACCCGGAAGTTCATGTCCTCACCGACTCGGCTTCGCCATCGTTCCCTGTCCTGGGCACTCCCCTTCCACGCTTGACCATTCGTCCGATCTCCTCAAGGTCAAACCTAACATTGTCCTCCCATCTCCGTCGCGGCCGTCATAGCGGTCTCTTTCCCGTTGGTCTACCGTCAAGAATTCTATGCACGGTCCTATCGTACCCCATTCGCGCCACGTGTCCGGCCCATCTTAATCTTCGCGACTTGATTACTCTCACTATTGTAGGTTTGCGATATAGCTCTTCCAACTCGTGGTTATGGAGTCTCCTCCATTGTCCTGCCTCCTCGTCATATTTACGTCCAAAGATGCCCCTCAAAACTTTATTCTCGAATACGCGGAATTTGTTTTCTTCCCGTTTTGTGAGAGCCCATGTTTCGCATCCATATAGAACAATCGGCATCATTATGGTTCTATAGACATGGAGCTTTATATTACGTGATAGCAGTTTGGATTTTAATAGTTTACTGGCTGCATGCCAACTACCGTTGCCGGAATGTAGTCTTTTGTTAATTTCCTTTGACGTTTCGTTTCGCTAATGCACATTTATGATCCTCTATGTTGGTGGGGGCTAAAACGGACGTGTGGTTCTAGGAGAATGGACAAAGATGTTCCCTGTAGGAAATGGTTTGGGTAAACAAACCTTTAAAGAATCATAAAATTGCAGACGTGTATTTTATGATTCTCAACAACTTTAGTTGAAAGTTGGTTAATCTGGTTCACAGATTTGGATCCAGGGGATTTTGCGTGTTGAACATATGGTTCGTTCTTTCACGTCTTGGATTGAAGGTAAATTCATTATAGGCAACTTGAACGTGTAGTTCAATTTGTTTGATATTGAATTGATATCGCGATGTTTAATGTATGCGCGATTAATGATGGCGTAACAACACGGAGCTTTATGTTACGTGATAGCAGTCTGGATTTCAGCAGTTTACTGACTGCGTGCCAACTCGCGTTGCCGGAATGCAGTCTCTTGTTAATTTCCTTCGACATTTCGTTACTGGCCGTCAGTATCGTTCCCAGATATTTAAATTCTTTAACTTTTTCAAATATTTTACCTCTGACGTTTATATGTGTTATCTGAGATCCACCTGCTCTCGCCGTAATCATGTATTTTGTTTTGTCTTCATTTATTTCTAGGCCCACCTCTTCTGCCGCTTGCATGATGATTTCACAGTTTTTACTAACAGTCTCTAGATTATCGCCTAGAACGGCGATGTCATCCGCATATGCGAGCACTTGTGTGACCCCGTTCAGGGATGATCCGGCCATGTTGTCGTCTTGTACCTTTCTGATGACATACTCGAGCACAAGGTTAAAGAGACACGGTTATAGACCATCTCCCTGCTTGAGTCCGTCCCGGATTTCAAATGGTTCTGAGAGGTGGTTTTCTATTCTGACTCGCCCTTTGTTTTCGTTCATGCACATTTGAATGAGCGCGGCATATTTTTTTGGGACTCCCAGCTCAACTAGAATAGGGTAGAGTCTCTGCCTTGCGACTGAGTCGTAGGCTTTTTTGAAGTCAACGAACAGTTGGTGAACCGTCTCTCCGTATTCCCACTTCTTTTCCAGCAGTTGTCTTATTGTGAACATTTGGTCGCTTGTTGACCGGTTCCTACGGAATCCACATTGGTAGTCTCCCAGTATCTCTTCTGCGTACGGTGTGATTCTCGCCAGAATGACATTTGTTAATATTTTGTATGCGGTTGGGAGCAATGTATTCCTCTGTAGTTTTCGCAGTCAGATCTGTCGCCTTTTTTGAAAATGGGGATGACTATTGAGGTTTTCCATTCTTCCGGAGTGACTTCCTTATCCCATATTGTTTGGATGAGCTGGTGGATCTTTCGAGCGGTTGCCTCTCCTCCATGCTTCACAAGCTCTGCTGGTATGCAGTCGACTCCGGGAGGCTTGTTGTTTTTCAATCGATTTATTGCGTCTACAACTTCGTTGAGAGACGGCTCTGGGATCTGAGGCTCGGCTGTATGTACGCTTGGTGCATTTATCTGTGGTTGATGGGTACGTACATTGAGCAGGTTTTCAAAGTACTGCTTCCATCTTGTCACGACATTGTTTGTTTCTGTGACCAGACAGCCGTTTGCGTCTCGAATTATTTTGGCTCTTCCTCGGTAGCCATTTCTAATTGAATTTATGCCGACATACATACCCCTGATGTTCTTTGCGCTAGAATTTTCTAGGATTTTTTCGATCCGAGTCTTCTCCCATCCGAGTTTTTTCGCGTTTGAAAAGTCTCGTTGTCCCTTCTGAATCGTCACTTTCTAAGTGGATCACTCTGAGGCGTTTACGTTCTTCAATCTTCGCCCTGCACTCATAGTCAAACCAAGGTTTGGACTTAATTGTTTTCTTAAATCCTAATACCTTTTGGGCTGTTAGTTTGATTGTGTTGGCTTTTCTTCACTGCAGGACCTTATCCAGATCCTGATTCAGAGAGTCAATCTGTCTCGAAAAAAACGGGACAAGCATACTATTATAGCGTATTGCAACGACAGTGAAGAACGTGTGATTCGAACTGACGCTATGACGGTTAGAATCACTAAAAATTTAACCAATGCTCAACACTACAGGCCACTGCCGCGTGTACGAATTCGATTTCTAAACTCAAGTACACTCAACTGATGTGGAATTGTTATGTTATCGCTATGATATATGGCTCTGATGCTTTTGCTTATTCAAATTTATTTCGGTGATGTTCACTATTGGCGTGTGTACTGTGTGTGTATCTGTTAGAAACCCCACACTATCATCCACAAAACTGGACACTTTGTTATCCGTTGTCTCCAACAAATCATTTATGTGAAGCAAGAACAAGGTTGGAGCCAAAATAGAACCTTGGGGCACCCCGAATTAACAGGATATAGATCCGAACACTCACCTTGCCCCTCAATCGCAGATGTTCATATACCCATTACAAGGGTCAAAAGGTCTCCCGTGGACCGAATGCCACGGAATCTGTATTGGCGATCATTCAGAGTTCCGTTGCACTCCAATTGCTTAATTAACTCGGCTTTGATTACCTTTTCCATCACCTTAGAAAACATAGACAGTAATGCTATGGGTCGTTAATTTTGTGGGAGACACTTTTTCCCCTCTTTGGGATTGGGTGAACTCGACCGATATTCCATCAGGTATGAAAGGTTCTCCGTGTATAAGATAAGCGAAAGAGTCTGCTAAGAACCGACAATAGTTCTGGAACACAGTTCTTAAGGACTGTTTGAATTCGCGGAAAATAAATTCGCGAACACATTATCCTTATTTTTTGAATTTGTGACTAACGTCCCGCTGCCCATCGGGGGGTGGAAGCGAACATACAGAGCAAAGTTTCTGCTATGAACCCAGCGAAGTCCAGGACGACCCTTGTCCATTTTCAATCCAAGTTGACATGCAGTCTTCACGTGACACCCCTGGATAGCTACTTTAGCACCCACCAAGTAGTGAACCAATGCATGCAGCGACATCCTGAGAAAGGTTGGCGCAAGGCTAATAACCTTGCCCGTAAAAACAAATTATTATGAACAATTTAACAAGTCTCAGATATGCACCGGATATCGGTGTAAGGACTTGCTAAATAAGGCCAAGACCGGATCCAGGTTGTAGTGCCGATGATGATGATGTCCCGCTGCCCGTCAACAACGGAGGGAAAGAGGGGAAAGCGAAGTTACTGCTGACAGCTCTTGCCATTGACCAGAAGGGACGCTAACCAATCGGGCACTCAAGGAGTCTATTAGTCACTCTGTCGCTGTAAGCCTTCTTCACAGTATCAATCGCCTGGTTGCACGCGTTTCTGATTCTAACAAAATTCGTTCTGTTAACATCGGTGGGATTGGAGTGCCATTGCTTAAAAGCTCTATTTTTTGCCGCTGTAATGAGCTCGCACTTTTTGTCAAACCAAGGTTTATCAGACGAACTTCGTTTGATGGAATGTGGAATATACATCTCCATCCCCAGAACAATAATCTCTGATACCGACTCCGCGCAAGCGTTAACATCGGAGTTTCCGAAGCACACCTCCGACCATGGAAAGGATGTGAAGAAATCTCGCATATCGTCCCAGTTAGCAGCCCCATACTTCCATACATGGCGAAGCTGCCTAGGCCGGTTATTCGCTTGGTATGCAAGTGCTTGCGCGACAGATACCAAGCAGTGATCTAAGTTTCCCAATGGCGCAGAAACCTTTACGGTATAAATACTCGGTTCGGATGTCAAAAACAGATCCAGGGTGCTCGCATAATCGCCTCGGGCATCCGGCACTCGCGTTGGCTCCCCCACGAGTAGAATCAAGTTGTGGCTTTCAGCAAACATTTCCGCCAGCCGCCCAGTCTCGTCGGTTCTGTTAGAATGTAACAACCAGCCGGAATGGTGCACATTAAAATCGCCAAGGACAACAATTTCAGAAGCTAGGTGGTTGATCTGATCAACCATATGATGTCCATATTATTGGGTTCCAACGCCTCCATCCTCTGTCAAGCCAGATTGGACCACGCGAAGACGCAGACTAAGCCCTTAAAACGGAATCTCGAATGTAAGTCGTATCCTGAGCAACGAAGATATGTCGAATCAGTTAAGGAATCGACTTGGGTCTCAGTTAGGGCTAGGATATCAGGTTTCGTGGTTTGCAAATATTGGTGGACGGCGTTTACATTCGTATTGGTGAAACCGACGCCCCTGATATTACAAAATGCCGTCACCAGTCGAGCGTGGGCAGATCCTCGAGAGCGAGCCCAGTTATGCGATGACGAACCTCCTAAAGTTCCATTATTTATCATGATATCTGCATGATGTTCCCCCTTACATAGTCCCCCCCCCCCCCCCCCCCGAGGATGTCGCGTAACGGGTTGGTATCTCACCTTGGGACCGACTACCACCTAACCAACCTTTTCTCGAACCGGTCGATCAGCCAAGCTCCGAAAGATGACCCAGGATTTCTTCCGAGCATTTTACGGAGCCTATAGCTTGATGGGGTGGTATTTCACCGGGCGACAGGGCGTTCGGACGCCACCTACCACTTGGCCTTTAGTCGCCTCTTACGACAAGCCGGCCTAGCTGTGAGTATATTCTAACGCCCTACTCACAGGGCTTCTACACCAGCATACCCCAGTAAGGTTTTGCTGTGTGTTTGGTGGGATTGGCAGGAAATCATCTACTATGAACTGCTCCCCATGCGGCCACACTCCTCATTCGGACGTGTACTATCAACAATTGGACCTTCTGAAGGAAGGAACGGCCCAGCTTTTGCCAATAGGAGAGGAATTGTGTTCCATCTCTACAACGCCTGGCTACACACCTCGATAGTGGCTCGCCAGAACCTCCGGGAGCTTGGTTGGGACGCTCTTATGCATCCACCTTACAGTTCGGATTTGGCACCAAGTGATTACTACCTGGTCCTGTCTATGGCGAATGATTTTGCTGGTGAAAAATGCGTCTCAGGAGACGCTTGTGAAAGTTGCACCAAGCATAGGAGTATCCCGAATGACAATAAGTCGACAGCTTTCTCTCATAGGAAAGGTAAAGAAACTCGATAAGTGGATACCCCATGAACTGAACGAGTCCCAAAAACGACGGCGCCTGGCTCCTCGATAGTATAGTGGTTAGTATACCCGACTGTCACGCGGGAGACCGGGGTCGTTGGGGAGCCTCTGGCGCAAGACTAATGCCCTTGCCCGGAAAAAACAAATCATTATGGAAAATTTCACAAGCCCCAGGACTTGCTAAATAAGGCCAAGACCGGCTCCCGGTTGTAGTCCCGATGATGATGATGATGATGAACTAAACCAGTCCCAAAAACGACGGCGCCTGGAAATCTGCGCATCGCTTAGATTAAGAAAGGTCGGCAGTTCAAATTCGAACCCTCTTCCTTTATGAATTTAAAATGGGACATAATGCGTCATTGGCAATGAAAAACATTAATAATGGAAGTGAGGATGTAGCGGTAAACGAACGCACTATACGACGTTGCTTTGGAAAGTTCCATTCGGGAGATTTCAGTCTCGAAAATGAACCACGTGGGAAGCCGGAAACGTTAGTTGACGACGATGTTTTAAGAGCAACGGTGGATGCGGACCCAACGAAATCGTTGCGGGAGATTGCACAAAGCATGGGAGTATCCTCAATGACAATAAGTCAACACCTTTCTCTCATAGGAAAGGCAAAAAAAAACTCGATAAGTGGGTACCCCATGAACTGAACGAGTCCCAAAAACGACGGCGCCTGGAAATCTGCGCATCGCTTAGATTAAGAAACCAAACTGAACTGTTTTTGCACCGGATAGTCACCTGAGATGAAAAGTGGATTCTGTATAAGACCTGGGTAGTGGTCACATCCCAAGCCCGTTCTTCACCCAAAAAAGGTTATGGTGACAATTTGGTGGACATCGAAAGGACCAATCCACTTTTCATTTCTTCAACCAGAAGAAACAATAAACGCTATCAAATATTATGAGGTAATCGACATGTACGCCAAATTGGCAGAAAAACAACCCGCGTTGGTCAATTGCCACCGCCCCATCCTTTTGCATGACAATGCTAGACCCCATAACCCACAAGTAACGGTGGAAAAACTTTTGCAGTTGGGATTTGAAAATCTTCCGCATCCATCGTGCTCTCCTGACATTTCCCCAACGGACTACCATCTTTTCCACAATCTGGATTCATTTTGCCGGCAGAAAGTCTTCCGGAACCGAGCAGAGATCATAAAACCATTTGGAGATTTCATTGCCTCAAAAAGTCAGCACTTCTACGAAAAAGGAAACCTTGTATCACGTTGGAAGAATGTCATAGATCCCAACGGATCCTATTTTGATTGAATACAAATTTACGGAAAAATAATATTGACTTTTAAATCATCATCATCATCATCGGCAGTACAACCGGGATCCGGTCTTGGCCTTATTTAGCAAGTCCTAAGGCTTGTTAAATTTTCCATAATAATTTGTTTTTCCGGGCAAGGCTATTAGCCTTGCGCCATTGGCTTTTAAATGTTTACTATAAAATCGGATATTTCATGTGGGACAGCCCAATATTTGTTGCTGCATACGACAAACCCATCCTGAGAAAGGTTGGCGCAAGGCTAATAACCTTGCCCGGAAAAACAAATTATTATGGACAATTTAACAAATCTCGGATGTGGACCGGATACCGGTGGAGAGACTTGCTAAATAAAGCCAAGACCGGATCCCGGTTGTAGTGCCGATGATGATGATGAGGATGACGATGATTTAAAAGTCAATATTATTTTGCCGTAAATTTGTATTCAATCAAAATAGGATCCGGGAGTAGTGCCGATGATGGTGATGATACGACAAACCGTTGAGAACGGCGCCGAATCGATTTATAACATTGATCGTGTACACTCCCTGGGGAAGGAGAATGCAAAGGACAGGGAACGATGGCGCAGCAGAGTCGGTGAGGTCATGAACTTCCGGGTTCCTATAGGCCAATAAATAATAATAATAATAATAATCGCGTACACTCCCAACTATAGCCGTTACATTTTCTTCACTATGTGCTGGATGAGATCTATTCGGCCGCGTATTATCTAATAAGAGAAGTTGGGTCTCAAATCTTTTGTTGTTTACCCAAAGTTGCTCTAAGCGCACAAAACGCATTCCTCCTACGGCGCTGATTTTCGCAGTTGAAAAATTTATAAACACCATGCCTATGATGAAATGTCAACAGTAATGAACAACTCCATCAAGACAGTTTGGCAGTTCGATCTGTCATAAAATCCCTACTGGAAAGGGTACTTCCAAATGAATCACCCGATATAAATAAGGAGAAGTAGTTTGATTTTTCATGTCTCAGTGGTGTAGAATTTATATTGCGTCAATTGCCAGGTTTATAAATGTAATTCATAGCTACACTCGTATTAAATGTTTCTTTCTCGCACAAAATAGGGAAAACATCGACACCTCCCATTAAACGTGTTTTCTTGGCATCACTCGGATCGTTGTCCACCAATTCAATAATTTCATCACCCCAGCAGATAGAGGGAGTGATTATCGGTTTTCTCCCCTTCTGCATATTTAGAAATTGCAGCATACCACGAACACTTCTCACCAGGAACAATATAAAAACCATCTACTTTAAATTTGGTACACTTTAGTTTACTAATAATTTCTCATTCTAATGAGTGCCACTACCACTTACCCACAGCACGTGTAGTTGCCAGCTTCATACACGTTACACTAACTTGAATGCCACTTGGATAAAACTGGATAATAACAAATTACGAAAATTCGTAGCAATCGTCAAAACATCTAAATACTAAGCTACAACTAAGCTTTCTACTTTTGATTTATTATAATGGCCACACTGTTCAAATGAATGCTACCTTTAAATGCTGAAGCGAACGATCGTGCGCGGGGATGTGCATGTGCAGCTAGGTGCGCTAATTTAAGCAATTGCTGATTACCATGGTATGAATACGATGTGGACGTGTGGAACATAAATATGGTTAATGTATGAAGAACGATGAAACATGAAATGGAAAACCTGTCAGGATAATGTCAACACCCGGTCTGCGAATAACTATCCAGCTGTCATTTGACAACCACACAGCATTCAATTTGACAATTAGTTAGTTTCATATCAGGGTCGTACTGAGTTCGCGGGGTTCCCAGATTGCAGCCATAAATCAAATTCAGGACATTTTCTTTTATCTTACTTCCCTCAGCGAAGACTAGCCTATAGGGTTTTTTCTCGACCCAGCTCATCAGCCGATCTCCGAAAGATGGTTAAGGATTTTTCCCAACCATTTCACGGATTCTATGGTTTAATGCGGTGGTATTTCACCGGGCGGCTAAGCATTAGGACTCAACCTACCTCTGAATAGGTGTGCCGAACTGTGGCAATAGCAAGAATCGTCAATTGAACTTACGCATGTACAATCGAATGCATGATAGATACAACTTCCTCACCATCTAAACCATTGAGGCTTTTATTGTTTAATACATAAAAAATGAATGTAGTCCTCCGGATGCATACAAATTAGCTCGACAGAGCCCTGCTAATTCCAAATTTTGTTTTCTAATTAATATCGTTGTTGAGGTTTGATGTGGGGTATTTTCAGGTGGCTCAATGTGGGTAAAAGTAAATAGATCTTCTCCACTTTTCCAAACTGGGCAATCACCGAAATTTCCTTATTTGTCATGCGAATGTTAGTCTAACCTTTGCAAACAGCACCTGCCACAACCATAAAATGATATTTTTGTATCGATTAGGTCGATCCTTACAATGGTAAAGGATTTCTCTAATTTTAAAAGATAAGTGGACAAACTATTAGGTGTACAACTTTGCTTCCGCCGTTTTTTTCCGAAATTCGAGGCTTTATTGTAAAAAACTGGTTATACATTTATGATTCAAAGTATTGTCCATCGCTGGCCACTACTTTCTCCCATCTTTCGGGCAGCATACGAATCCATTTCTTCATATTAAAGCAGAAAATTAAAACCTCCCGCAAATGACGAGAATTTGGTTCGTAAGCTGACATGGGTAATCGAGAATAACTTTCTGAGGCAGACACAAATCGACTAATATTTCGATGGCGTTATGTTTACAAATACCTAAGCTTATTGTATGACATCTATGATCTATTTATTTCAACTACCACTTACCGCTACAGCCATCTATTGCAAAACGGCGGAAGCAAAGTTGTACACCTAAAATTCGAAGTTGGCAATGCTGGAAGTCGACAGCTGTTAAATCCTAAGTGTTAGATTCGAACAACAATTTTGAGAAACAGATTATGTCGTACCCTAGTTTTTGTGGAAGGAAATTAACAAAAGACTGCATTACGACAACGCTAGTTGGCACGCAGTCAGTAAACTACTGAAATCCAAACTGCTATCACGTAACATAAAGCTCCGTGTCTATAGAACCACAATCATGCCGATTGCTCTATACGGATACGAAACACGTGCTCTCACAAAACGGGAAGAAAACAAATTCCGCGTATTCGAGAATAAAGTTTTAAGGGGTATCTTTGGAGGTAAATATGACAAGGAGGGAGAACAATGGAGGAAACTCCACAACCACGAATTGGAAGAGCTATACCGCAAACCTACAATAGTGAGAGTATTCAGGTCGCCAAGATTAAGATGGATCGGGCATGTGGCGCGAATGGGCGTAGAATTCTTGACGGTAGACCAACGGGAAAGAGACCGACAGGACGGCCGCGACGGAGATGGAAGGACAATGTAAGGTTTGACCTTAGGAAGATTGCATCAGATGGTCAAGCGTGGAACGAGAGTGCACAGGACAGGGAACGATGGCGGAGTCGAGTCGGTGAGGTTGTGGGGTAGAAGTATTGTGCCTGGCATGGGCACTCGGTTCATCTTCCTCCTCCATCATAGATGTTCCTCCGAGAAATTGTTCGCCGAGTAAAAGAACGAAACGCCGCCACGTTTGTCCACAACTTTGAGTAAAACACCAGGGGAACAACGATTAAGGAAACACATCCAGGAACTGCAGCACCAAAGGAAAGTTCCAAAGTAAAGGAATGACACGCACTGCTTTCGTATTAGATGATTTTATTATTTATAAACTATTCTTTGTATTTATTGGTTCTATTTTTTTAATGTACAGACTTTTTACTTAAGTTGGTGAAACAAATTCGACGCTGAATGTTATTTGTATTAAATTGTTCTTTTATTTTATTACTCTATTTCACAACTTTTTGCACAATTATTACAATTAAAGGCTTTACTGCGGAATGCTACTCGATTACGACTCTGGAATAGAACGCACCCGCAGCGCTACGGACAGCGGGAGCGGCACGACCGTGGTGGTCGGCGGATATAATTGGATTCAGCGATAAACGGCTCGTGCAGAGCCGACTCGCTATGGCGTGTGTTTCCCGAGAGAGAAACCTCAAGAGAGACGTAAAGTCATTCTTGGTGGAACAGAAAACCAGATCTCGTAATGGAGATCATGGTAGTATGTGTGCATGGGTGATCGCGATACTCATAATATTCACCACACGCGCGAAGGCGATGGATAAACGAAGCAGACAGGCGGTAAGGACAAAGGGACCGTGAAGATCGTTGGTAGTACACATGTATGTGTGTACATGGGTTCTTTCATGGGACAAACCATGAGAACGAACCTGAAACGACGAAAAGGGCATAGGGTGTATCCATGAGATGTGAGTTTGGTAAAGCAAACAAACCGAATCTCCTTGGATGCTAATGGTTTTTGTTTGCTCAGGCTGCTGCTGATGAGAAGCATTTGATGGCATCTCGGGGCGCCCACTCGGTGCTATAGGTCTTTGACTAAGATGTGCATTGCAGCTAAATAAATAGGCGGCAATGCAATGTGAAAATGCGCTAATTGGTTTTAGCTTGATTACCTGGAAATGGTGTTTATGGCATCGCTGGTAAGGGTAGGTATTCAATTCCTATTTGCATTTGCATGTGCTGTAGGATTTAATTGATGCCATAAGACGCGAGATACGTATATTTGTTTTGGTCCCTTGGGTATAGGTCGCCAGCCAATGTGTATGTATGGTGATTTATGATACACTTGGTGAGGACGGGAAATATGCGACGCAGTGTTTATGATCCCTATTATGATGGTTACATTATATGTAAACCAAATCATTTTGTTTTCAGGAATTGGTCTAGGGGAATTTGCTTGGCACCGAAGGTGCCGAATTTGTTTTGGGATTCCTGATAAGTTAGGAAAGAATCCTTACAGGGAATTTGTATGCGAAGATGCATGAAAGGTAAACCACTACAGGCCAATAAATAGTAACTAGTAATAGTACTAGTTTTAAGTTAGTTGTTAAGTTTATATATAGCTTGTTCAATAAGCTATTGTAAATATATGTACGTTCTGCCCTCACCAAATCAAATCAAATCAAAATCAAATCAATAGTTGTCTCTAGACTAATACTTAAACGTTGTAAAATTAACTGCCATCACCAATCCACCACCCTAGTTGGGTCAGCTAAAATAATCCAAAAAACTTTGAAAGGGATTAATTGCAACAAATAATCCAATAACATTCGTCGATTTATCGCCGAGATTGGACCCAAAGTGTGAGAACAAATCGGTAATGGATTTAGTCAGTGAGCCTGAACAAGAATGTTGAATAAGACAATAAGGCCTGAAAATCACTAAATATCATCACACCGATGTTGTTAAGGGTATACACTTAACGAGTTAGTTCGTGACACGTACAAGCTCATCTTAAAAGCTATACATCTAAAAACTGCACGAAATTATCATCTCTTATCTAGTGAATTGTCGCGATTCAATGAGATTATGTAGACACAACCGCAGTAAAGACAGATCTAAAAGAGAATCGAAAAAACCATCAGCGACATATACCAAAGGATTAAGGTAGCAATGACAGCGTATGTAGCGAGTGGGGCCATCCTCGCATACACACGGCCGTGGTTTAATGCGTCAGCACCTTGATTCTAACCATTCCATCGTGAATTCAAATCAGTTCTTCACTAGCATCGCAAAAAAGAGTAGTTAAACTCCCCGTGCAATTGTGAAAACAAGTCAAGCACAAATTCACCACTGACTGTTGGTAGTTAAACTTAAAAAGTGTCAGAGTAACCACTTAAAACTTGCTTGATGAGTGTAAGCAGTGACGCAAATACATCAAAAAGTCTGTATGTGGTAATCACTCTCTCTGTTACATCTTTAAAAGACACCATGCAGAGCGACACATTGTCGAGTTTCTCGCGAGGTCAGGATTTTGACGTCACACCTTTTCTTAACGACCTAGAAGAGTGTCTGATAGCGAGACTGGAACGCCATAATAAAGACAAAAAATGCAAATCGCAAGTCCCACCCTAGAAGAAGAAACTACACGCAACGCCTACCATCCCCTAATACTTACCCCCACCATTAACAGGATTCACCTTCATGTGAACCCACATATGTTGATTAATCCTAATCAACAGATACAATGCAATGAATACCTGTAAAAGTGCATTAAATACTAAATGCATACACAGGCGAATCATGGAATCCAGATACCATCATCATCATCGGCACTACAACCGGGAACCGGTCTTGGTCTTATTTAGCATGTCCTGAGGCTTGTTAAATTTTCCATAATGATTTGTTTTTTCCGGGCAAGGTCATTAAATCTTGCGCCAGAGGCTCCCCGGCGGGGAATCGAACCCCGTTCTCCCGCGTGACAGGCGGGTATACTAACCACTATACTATCGAGGAGCCCAATCCAGATACCACGTCTGGAAAAAATCTATGACGGCACAAAGGAAATAATGTGCTACTCAAAACAGATAACAACTCCATGGTAGCGAAGCAATAAGATATACAGAATATCTTTGCCATTGTTAACCATAAATGAACACTTGTGTAAATACAAGGTTCTAAGAATTGTATCACACGCATCCATACAGTCAGGTCTCGAAGATCATAAACATTTTCAATGTTAGACAAACAAAAAATGTACTGCGAGGCGTACATCTGTTGTGTGGGAAACACACCTATTGTGCGTGTAAACAATGGATGCATCTTTCGGCCTGGACGATCGAAGGAGAGATAAAAAGAGTCCGTGCGCAACGGTTGTCCTGATCGGACATATTATAATAGAAAAGAGTGACTAGCCAACCATCGTCCGGAACGGATGCGACTTAAAACAAAAATTAACATAGATTCGCGAGTGTTACCAGTCGTCATCGAAGACGGAAGAAAAGATTCAGTGTTAGAGTCGTGCAGTGCGATTGCATTTCAAAAAATACTTAGAGTCGAGTGTGTGTTTCCATTAAAACTAAAATAATGTTGTTTTAATGTGTTATCTGTTATACGCACTGTGTAACAAAACCTATTAATAGAAAAACGTCATATCTCCCGACATGCAAAACACCCTTGAAGAACTGAGGAACCCGTTTGAACTTTCAGGTCTTCATCAACAGAGTTAAGAGCAATCGCATCCAGTTTTCTATCTACTTCCAATTCAACCGATTACAAAGTCCGAGGCCCAGAAGGAAAACGCAACACCCACAAACCCAACGCATTACTACATCTCACAAAGTCGTGCCCCTATCACAGGTGGACCCACATCGTCATCACATGCTAGTCCCACAGAATTTGGGACTATACGTCGCTCCAGCATAACATGAGCGCTTAATCCAAACGGATCGGAAAGCTACGGGGCATCAACGAGATCGCTACAGCATAACATGACATATAGAGCCTAACCCAAACGGATCGGAAACATACGGAGCATCAACGAGATCGCTACAGCATAACATGACATATAGAGCCTAACCCAAACGGATCGGAAACATACGGAGTATCAACGAGACCGCTACAGCACAACATGACATATGGAGCCTTACCCAAACGGGGCGGAAAGCTACGGAGCATCAACGAGATCGGTACACCACAACATGACATATGGAGCCTAAACCAAACAGATCGGAAAGATACGGAGCATCAACGAGATCGCTACAGCATAACATGGCATATGGAGCCTAACCCAAACGGGTCGGAAAGCTACGGAACATCAACGAGATCGGTACACCACAACATGACATATGAAGCCTAACCCAAATGGATCGGAAAACTGCGGAGCATCACCGAGATCGCTACAGCACAAAATGAGATAGGGAGCCTAACCCTAACGGATCGGAAACATACGGAGCATCAACGAGATCGCTACAGCACAACATGACATATAGAGCCAAACCCAAACGGATCGGAAACATACGGAGCACAACGAGACCGCTACAGCACAACATGACATATGAAGCCTAACCCAAACGGATCGGAAAACTGCGGAGCATCAACGAGATCGCTACAGCACAACATGACATATGGAGCCTAACCCAAACGGATCGGAAACATACGGAGCATCAACGAGATCGCTACAGCACAACATGACATATAGAGCCTAACCCAAACGGATCGGAAACATACGGAGTATCAACGAGATCGCTACAGCACAACATGACATATAGAGCCTAACCCAAACAGATCGGAAACATACGGAGCATCAACGAGACCGCTACAGCACAATATGGCATATGGAGCCTAAACCAAACGGATCGGAAAGATACGGAGCATCAACGAGATCGCTACAGCATAACATGACATATGGAGCCTAACCCAAAGGGGTCGGAAAGCTACGGAGCATCAACGAGATCGCTACAGCACAACATGACATATGGAGCCTAAACCAAACAGATCGGAAAGATACGGAGCATCAACGAGATCGCTACAGCATAACATGGCATATGGAGCCTAACCCAAACGGGTCGGAAAGCTACGCAGCTTCAACGAGATCGGTACACCACAACATGACATATGGAGCCTAACCCAAACAGATCGGAAACATACGGAGCATCAACGAGACCGCTACAGCACAACATGGCATATGGAGCCTAAACCAAACGGATCGGAAAGATACGGAGCATCAACGAGATCGCTACAACACAACATGACATATGGAGCCTAAACCAAACAGATCGGAAAGATACGGAGCATCAACGAGATCGCTACAGCATAACATGGCATATGGAGCCTAACCCAAACGGGTCGGAAAGCTACGCAGCTTCAACGAGATCGGTACACCACAACATGACATATGGAGCCTAATCCAAACAGATCGGAAAGATACAGAGCATCAACGAGATCGCTACAGCACAACATGACATATGGAGCCTAACCCAAACGGATCGGAAACATACGGAGCATCAACGAGATCGCTACAGCACAACGTGACATATAGAGCCTATCCCAAACGGATCGGAAACATACGGAGCATCAACGAGACCGCTACAGCACAACATGACATATGGAGCCTAACCCAAACGGATCGGAAAGCTACGGAGCATCAACGAGATCGCTACAGCACAACATAACATATGGAGCCTAAACCAAACGGATCGGAAAGATACGGAGCATCAACGAGATCGCCACAGCATAACATGACATATGGAGCCTAAACCAAACAGATCGGAAAGATACGGAGCATCAACGAGATCGCTACAGCATAACATGACATATGGAGCCTAACCCAAAGGGGTCGGAAAGCTACGGAGCATCAACGAGATCGGTACACCACAACATGACATATGGAGCCTAAACCAAACAGATCGGAAAGATACGGAGCATCAACGAGATCGCTACACATGGCATATGGAGCCTAGCCCAAACGGATCGGAAAGCTACGGAGCATCAACGAGATTGCTACAGCACAACATGACATATGGAGCTGTGGTGGACGAGATCGCTACGCCAGCATGGGCGAGAGTTCTACCTCGTCTCCACCGTCACTAAATGTTCCACCGAAGGAAATCCAAAACACTGTCCACCAACGCAAGAAGAGAGAAGTACGATACAAATATACTGGTGGAAACTGCAACGCATGAAAGAAACGCACTGATTATCTGATTTATGGCTTTAATAGATACCCAGTATTTATTGTACATTATTGGTCACATTTGTGTATTTACGATTTGTCACGGCGTTATTACTAGCAATTTGAGACACGTTCAACAGAGTACCGGCACGGTACGGTGAATGGCAGGCGACCCGACCGCCACGACTCCCGACTCACGCGATTATCGCTGCCCTGTGCGCACCAGGGTAGCGATGGAGACACGACCTTGTCAGGTCGAAGGATGGAATTTGACTCAGCGATCGTTACCTCAACTTCTGCGAAGAGAAGACCTAACGTTGGTCAAACTATCAGGGTAGTGGAGCACGAATTTGAAGTAGTGCAATCCTTTAACTACCTTGGGTCAATAGTATCAGCCGATAACAACATCCAAGCTACTACTGTACAAGACCATGGTCTTACCAGTACTCATGTATGGATCCGAGACCTGGGTGCTTAATAAAAGGCACTCTGAACTCTTGGCCGCGTTCGAGAGAAAGGTCTTAAGGAGAATTGTTGGCCCCGTATGTGAGGGAGGACGATTCCGGAGACGCTACAACCATGAGTTGTACGCAATCTACCTTGAAGCTGATATTGTAAGAAAAATCAAGCTCGGTAGACTCCGGTGGGCGGGACACCTAGCTCGAATGAGCGAAGAGGACCCTGCCCGGAAAGTCCTTTGTGGCAGGATGTATGGAAGGAGACAGCGCGGCAGACCTTGTCTGCGATGGAGGGATGGCGTAGACCAGGACGCCCAGAGCCTGGGAGTGCTAAACTGGATGACATCGGCTCGAAATCGGGACCGGTGGAGAGATTTGTTAAATAAGGCCAAGACCGGATCCCGGTTGTAGTGCCGATGATGATGATCGTCACCTCATGCAGAGATGATTTCGCTAAGGAAAAAAAGGAAGAGAGAGAAAAACTCTTCTCTTAAGGGTGTGAATATATCCTTGCCAAGAATATGTTTTATCTCCCACAAGTGTAACGTAGAGTCTCTCTTATGGGAACAAGAAAACCAGATCTCGTAATAAAGGTCATGGTGGTATGTGTGGGATCGTTCAGATAGATGCGATTCACACGTGCAGTGGAACGACGAAACAGGCAGGCAGCAAAGACAATAGGGGAAAATGACCAAATGCGCCGTTGGTAATGCGGGTCATTGTTTACACGATGCCTCGTCGCTATTTTCGACGTTAGGAGAAAAAGGTGCTAAAAGCAAATTGGATGTTTATGGCATCTCTGGCTGCAATAGAAACCGGGTTCATATTTGCATTAGGAAATGCTGGAGAATTTGGTTTCGGCGTCTATTGCGCTAATTATATGCAGCTGCTTGGGTTGTTTATTGATAAGACAAACAAAAAAGGTTGCCAGGCAATGTGTATGAAAAGGTATATGACGCGGCTGGTAAAATAGACGGCGCGATATTTTTGGTCCCTGTTATGACGGTTACATTGTATGCAATCCGAATTATTTTGTTTACAGGAATTCATCTAAGGGAATTTGACTGGCGACGTAGATGCCGAAATTGATTGGAAATTCCTGGTAAGTTAATAAGGAAATCTTAAGGAGCAATGGTATGCGAAGAGAATGCATGAAGGTAAGTTTTCTTTACAGGGACTTAAAGATCATAGATTTGATCTCTTAAATGCGTGCAGCATTTTTAGGTACTAATACTGTTGCATTAGCAAACTAAAGGGAGTTGGGTAGTAGTTATGGGGGTTTTTCAGGTAAGTAGACCGTAGGGTTTGGCGGAAACGCTACAGAGCCTAACCCAAACGGATCGGAAAACTACGGAGCATCAACGAGATCGCTACAGCACAACATGGCATATGTTGTTTGCGTTTTTTGAGTGTCCGGGCACCAGTATGTGTTCGGAAGCGAATCTGGCTCACGGTCAAGTTAAGGCGGAATTGATGTGGTATCACGCAGCATCGAGTTGGCTGCAAAATGTGCAGCAAGTAGATTTGCTTTCTCTATTGCACTGGTGACTGGTCTGTCATCGACTATTAGCGAAAGAATTGACGAGGAGACCGAGTTTTGGATGTTCTTTACGAATGCCCAGAATTTTATTAGTTTTCCGCTACGGAAATGCGATCAGAACTTTATTAAATACGAACTGATATTCTCGTCTATTCTATTCTGAAGGTACGCCATCAGATCTCCTGTGGACCGATTGCTACGAAAGCCATATTGGCGATCATTGAGGAGGTCATTTGATTCCAGATATTTCGAAAGTTGACGGTTGATAAGAGATTCCATTACTTTGGAGAGAATAGAAGTTAGTGCTATGGGTCGATAAGAAGAAAGGGATGATTTGTCACCCTTTTTGGGAATTGGGAAACGGCCAGTACAATACGACAAATGGAAGAGTTTCCGCAGTGGTTTAGTGAGTGAAGAGGAAGATATCTTAAAGAGGATAGGGGGAATGCCATCCGGACCAGCGGATTTGTGTGCGTTTAGCTCTTTGAGTGCGCGGGCAACAGTACGCGTTCGGATGCGAATCTGGCTCATGGTGTGCTGTTTGTGCTCAAGTTGAGGTGGAACTGATGTGGTATCAGGCAGCGTTGAGTTGGCTGCAAAATATGCAGCAAGTAGATTCGCCTTCTCTATTACAGTGGTGACTGGTTTGTCATCGATTATAAGCGATGGAATGGATGAATATTTTTCACGAATGCCCGGAAATTTCTACTACCTGTGGGAGAGTGTAGTATTTTTTGTCTCACTCTCTGGTCATGCAAGAACTTGGCGCGTTTAATATACGCATTGCAGTCATTCCTAGCTCTCTTAAATCTTTTCCGGTTTTCCTCAGTATTGTTTGATTTATACAACCGGAAGCTCAACTCTTTGGCCTTAATGGCTTATCTGCACCCGGAATCGAACCACATATTTTTCTTGGATTTGATACTCTTTATTCTATGTGGAATAAAGGTTCGCACGCCAAGTAGAATCGTGTCTGTCAGTGTACCCGCCATAGAGTCAACATCGTTATTGGGACGAATAACGACCAATTTAACTTTCCAAAAAAGTCGTTCAGACCATCCCAGTTGGCATTCTCATAGAACCATACTGTTCTTTTGGGAACTTTCTCATTAACGTTACTGTTGGTTAGAGGAAATTTAGTTGACACGACACAGTGGTCTGAAGTGCCCAAGGCGGAAGAAACTTCAATTGTGTATTTGTTTGGGTGGGAAGTGAGAAACAGGCCCAGTGTGTTGGCGAAATGACTATATATCTCTGATACCCGTGTTGGCTCATTGACAAGTTGAGTTAAATTATTCGAATAGCAAAGAGCTGGACATATTTACCTTCAGGTGTTGTGTGTCCGGAGTGACGAAGCCACTGAGAGTTATGCACATTAAAATCACCCGCAATAACGATTTCAGTGTGCGGATATAGGGCCAAGATTCTATCGATAGAATCAGGCAGAGCATCAAATTCGTTAAAGAATGCGTTTCTACCCAAGTTTGGGCTTCTATACAGAAAGCAGTAATGTATGATATGCTTACGAACGTGAAGTGTTAGCCAAAAGAAGTTAAATTCTGGGTTGGAGCAGGGCTCATATTGTGGCTGAAGCTGATAAGCAATGTCATTTCGTATGTATGTGGCTATACCACGACGAGGAAAGAACAGAAGCACTAAGTTATATCCAGGTAGATTAAAATCGGAAATATCTGTATTAGTAATTACCTGGGTTTCGCTAAGTGCAAGGATTGCTGGTTTCTGGTTAAAAACGTAGGCAGACACAGAAGAGAAATTGCATCTCAAGCCGTGAATGTTCCACAAATCAATGCGAAATTCCCGTTCCATTGAAATGGCCCTACACAGAAAGCCAATACCGCCTCGGGAAAGGATGCAAGTCGGGACCAGCGATAGATAAGCCAAAGTGTTATGCCCTTGTAAAGGGTGGTTAAATTTTAAGGACCGATGTTGAATCTGAACCACGCCTAAACGTCAAGTTTTTTTCTGCATTTCATTTGACACTTCTCAATTCCAGACTAATTCAATTTGAACCATGGAAAGATACACAATCGAGCAACTCGTTAAAGTTATTCAGGCTTATTATGAAAATGGGCGTTCAAATCAAAATGCATATCGTGCACTTCGTGATTTTTTCGGTCAATTTAATCGTCCAAATGTGCGTACAATCGGAAAAATCGTGCAAAAATTTGAGCAAACCGGGTCTGGAGGAGATGTGAAAACACCAGTGCATGCTCGTACAGCTAAAATATTGCTGCTGTTCGCGATAGTGTGGGTGAAGAGACGTCCACCTCAACTCGTCGTCGTGCCCAACAATTGCACGTCTCACGCTCGTCGTTGATGAACATTATGCATAAAGACTTGCATTTACACGCTTACAAGGTGCAATTGACTCAAGAACTAAAGCCTCTTGACCATTTCAAGCGTCGTCAATGGTCAGAATAGTGGCAAGAAATGGCAACAGCGGATGATCAATTTTCGAAGAAAATCATCTTCAGTGATGAGGCACATTTTCACCACAGTGGATTCGTCAATAAGCAGATTTGCCGCATTTGGGCGAATGATAATCCAAGAGTGATTGTCGAAAAACCAATGCACCCACAAAGAGTGACTGTTTGGTGCAGTCTATAGGTTGGCGGCATCATCGGGCCGTATTTTTTCCAAAATGAGGCCGGTCAGGCAGTTACTGTGAATGGTGTTCGCTATCGTGAGATGATAACGAACTTTTTATGGCCCGAATTGGAAGATATGGATGCGGACGATATGTGGTTTCAACAGTACGGTGCCACTTGCCACACAGCTAACGAAACAATGGCCGTGTTATCTCACGTGGTGGCGATGTCGATTGGCCGCCAAGATCATGTGATTTGACACCGTCGGACTTCTTTCTTTGGGGTTATTTGAAAGAAAAGGTGTACGTCGATAAGCCAGCAACAATTCAAGAGCTAAAGGATGAGATAATTCGGCACATTAACGGCATAGAACCTCAATTATGCCTCAGCGTCATCGAAAATTTGGACCATCGGATGGAGGTGTGCCGCTGAGGTCGCGGCGGCCATTTGGCCGATATTTTGTTCCATACATACTTGAACCATACCAATATTATCATAATAAAAAGAAATCACAATAATTTCCTAAATAATTTGTGTTTTATTCAAAATCAACATCGGCCCTTAAAATGTAACCACCCTTTAGTAGGTGCCCCACTAGATCCGTGCCGAAATCCAGGTCACATTCCTTCCGTGACGAACATTATACCACTCAGACACCAAAAACTCTCCAAAGATTATAAATCAATCGAGAGTATCGATGCCTGAGGGACGCTAACAGAGGTGCGAAAAACAGGAAAACAGACACAAGGGATGGAATGAGTAGAGGGTTGTCCCGCACTGCCCATCACTCGCGTATATATCTTCGCAATTTTCACAGCACTAGTGTTGCGTGTGTGAGGATCCGTTTATTTGCCTAGGATCGCACAGATAACTTTGTACTGCACTCGGACGCGTGGGTGAAAATCCGTTTGTTTGTTTAGGATCCTGTTACGTACGGTTTCCGCCACCACCATCATTCGATAATTTGTAATTTTAATATAATTTGTTTTAAAATGGTATGATGGTAAGGTGGTGGAGGAGTTGCGCGATCCACAAGTGAGTTTTCGAACACGCCCCGATTCAGGTGTGGATCGTGCAGCTCTTCGAGTTCGAATTCGGTTTTCGAAGTGGACGTTGATGGGGAGCGAGAGAGAGAGAACAGGTTAATGTTTTTGAGATGTACGGTTTTGAAATTCCGTTTTCGGTTGATTGTAAAAGGCAGAGAAGATACGGTTGTTCGTGGTCCGGTCGATAGAGATTTTTTTTTGGAGGAAAGAAAAGAAAGAAGCCCGTGCCTTTTTTGTTTGAGATTAAAAGTAAAGATAAGAAAATTGAAAAGTAATGAGTACTTTCAAAAATACACTAGATTCCCAAAAGTGTTAAAATTGTTGTTACATATTAAATATATCTCATAATTAATTAAAATTCTCAGTGTCAGATTCTTTCAAATGATTCGGTTCAGAAAATTTACCCTTCATATAAATCCTAACTCAGATATGACCCGAGTGTGAACGTGCAAAAACAGCAAACTATATTTTTTGTACAGTGTCACGAACATCTATTTGTAATTAAATGCTGATCACTGTCCTGGAGCGCTGTTTATAAAATACAAAATTGTTTCAATGGTGCCCATGGAAATAGAGGACCTTCAATATATGATCTATAGATTCTAACTAAATCATTCACCATTGAAAGGACTAATCTGGCCGAGAGCGGGAACACTGTACATTCCTGACATTATCGACAATGGACCGAGGTCTATGATTTGACTAGCTGCTGATCTAATTCACCAAGATTACAGGTAAAATTAAATTACAATTAATTATTTGTGGCAAAGGCAAAAACTGTCACAATCCCACAGTAAGACCTGTCGCGCAAACCGATAGTGCAGTTGGGTATCTTGTGTATATTTAAGATTCCCAAAACGGATTGCACAACTGATCCGATGGTATGGATCACGAGGCAAAAGCGCACGTGCTGTCTCGTTGGCGGTCTTAAATCGATTCCAATAAACAATAAACACTTCTGATCCTCACCCTTAGATGTAACTCTAGAAATAAGATTAATAGGTTGTTTTACACTCAGCTTAAGAAACAACACAGGATATCAAATTCCGACTGAATTAAGAGATTTAACTTGTAAATTAATAAACAACACAAAATAGCCTAAGTACATAAAAAGGAACACCCCAGGACTTCAATACATCGATACCTTCTATCTTTATCCTGTTCTCTTTTTTCACCCACACTGTCCTTTCAAATTTGAAATACCCTAAAATTTTCTTTTATGTGTCCATTTCGTATAATACAAGACACAATCTTCCTTCACTCCCACTTTTACGATCGGATTGTCTGATTAAAGTTTATAATACCAAGGCTTAAAAAAACAAAAATTTCTTCAACAATCTTTGAAAAGACTTTTCACATGTTTTCAAATCGGACTTCATCGATACCTCTTACATGTCTTGAAGAATTTCAATAGTACAAGTAGTAGAGTAGAGACTACTTGCATAAAGACACAAACGCATTAAACGCACATATTATAAAAAAGTGAAACACGTAAAAAATACGAATAAATAGCTGGCATTTGATATCAGCTGACACAAGAAGCAACAACTCAAAAATGTTATGTTAACGCTTGCTCTCGAAAAAACAATTATCAACTACGGGTAGCATAATACGTACACATAATATTTAAAGACTGACATCGATGTGATTGCTCTTTATGTAACAAAAATAATCAACAAAAAATTCTGTCATTTAAACGTGATCATGTCTCTATCAAAAATGATAAGCAGATGATCTTTCTTGAGTAAGTAAGGAAAGCATCCCTTAGGTGATTACAGACGACATTCATATTTACAAATATCTACCGAAAATATTAACCGAATTATTGTAATCATTACATTCCATAAAATATAATTCAAATCACAATACATGTACTCAAAAACGACACAACATTTTATACGTATATTCGACACAATTTATGATTTGCCCACATTATATTTAAAGATTAACAAAACAAATATTTTTAACTGAGTTACACAACAGATTTCAATTAAATAAGAAAACCAACAGAAGAGAAATAAAAATACATGATAACAAATAAACAACACAAGTGGTTTACATTACGTGGCGACTAACTTCTAAAACAGTGTCCTTTAATAAAACTGAGTTTCCATGATTTCAAAATCATCAATTAAAAATGGCTCATGATTTATGTAATACGTAAGTTCAAGAAAAAACAGCAACAACTGAACAACAAATCATAAACAGAGAATTAATTAAATCAGTGGTCCAATTATAAAGAATTTTATTTAAAACATTGAACCTATTAGCGTTTATAGCATATTAACATAAAACACCAATGATATATCCTCTTTTCTTTTCCACAAGCTCTCATCAATTACTACATCTCGTCGGTGGTCATAATTTTGATTCGGAAAATATTATCAAAAGTAAATATGTTTGGAAAATGTATTTGTATGTTCGATTAAAAAAACAAGAAACCTTTGAGAGGAAAACGAACAATGGATAGGAAGGGATTTCAATTTTCGAATGTTATTTTTTTACTTTCACTTTTTTGTAACTAACTTAATGCATGAGTTGAATGAAGTGAAGAAAACTATTAGTGTATAACTTAAACGAACAATATTCATAAAATAATATATATTAAAAAGTAAAGAATAAACAATTATTGCAAGAACATTCGAGCTGATGAAGTACACAACACATCCGGTGCGTTTCAACTAATTGTGCATTCGCATAGTACAACCTTTTTTAAGTAGCCAAAATATAAATAAAAATATCATGTGAACGAGCAGGTTTCAAGCGTATCAAACATAAACTGTTTTTACGATTCTTGTTGGTTCTACGCCCCGACTGAGTTTTCCGCCACGGAAATGCGACTAGAACTTTATTAAATACGAACTGATATTCTCGGCTATTCTACAAGACTAGCCCCTCTTTACGAAAATAGAAAAGGCCGATACATTTTTATCTTTATTCAGGGGTTAGGTTAATGTTTAAGCTTTTATAACTCTATATTATTTACAGACTTTAAAATCCCACATGAAAACACAACCATGGTAGAACTATGTTCAGCGAGGAGCCAATTTGGTACATCGGATAAAATGAGAAATAGGGGGAATGAGAAAAGTTTTTCAGTACCAAGGTTCCAGGTTAAGTGAAGGAACACTGTCCCAAATACAGAACAGCTGAACATAGGTTCCCTATGGGGTCGTCTGTGCAGAATAACTGGGAAAGAATATCGGCTCACAGATCACTAATCAGAAGAACGCAATTAGAGAGTTAAAAGCGAGTGTTTTCCAAAATGTAATATATACAAAGCCGTCGAGCTACATTACATAGGTAGAAAACAGTAAATGTTAACATGGAAATCTTGGAAACTCAAAGTAACTATCGAGATTGTGGACTGTTAAATAATTAAAAGGTCAGACAAAACTACACTACGTCAGACAAAACATGTCATACACAGCAACATTTCATCTGCATATTGAAAATCAAGTCTCTGATAGTTTGAGTATTAGCGACGCGTCACTCCATGTCAGGAGGGAGGCCGAGTCAATAATTTATGACTCGGTTCCTGGGAAGACAGCAATGATCAACAACTTGGAGGCGCAAAAATCAACAACAATGTGTCGCTTCCGGGAACGACGCGAGGATCAACAACTCATGACTCACTTCCTGGAGAAACACTGCCCACACAGCTGATGTTCGCAGGACGATAGCACATAAGGATGATCGCCGTATATAGACCCATATAGCAGGCGAACGATGTCACCTCTAGTAGAGTTCAGCATAGAAGTACCTCGAAAGCATTCAGAACAGCGAGAACTTACTTGTACGAGAGTCTTGCGTTATTGACCTGTAGCGATTCTAACAGATACACAAAATTCACAAGCAAAAATAGTGAAGAACACCGAACGAAAAAAAATCGAATAAGAAAAATACATCAGAACCGTATACCAAGCGATAAAATAAAAATAATTCATACCAGTGGAATATAGTCGAGTTTGGAAATCAAATTCTAAACACGGTCAGTAGTCTGATGCTTCACTGCTTCGCTTTTCAATCGTTTCATCGTGTGTTCAATTCACCTTCTTCACTATCCTTGCTTAACGCTATAGAACCTTCTCTCTTTCGATCTCCTCGGATCTGACCTCCACAATTTCTTCTTCAGTACAAAATTGAAGAAAGCACCCTTCCCGTATATGGTCCGTAGCAAATGATGTTCTATGTGACATGATGCAGCGGTTGCGACGCGACGAGAGGAGTAACATATAAACACCGTCCCGCCCCGCGATGGAATATCTAAAAGAAAGTTCCGCGGCGATCAACAAGAATATGTGCCTGGCGGGAGGCGGTTTTAGTAGGTAAAACTCCGACATGCCTCTGGATCGGTCAGAGGTATCTTTTGAAGATTTCCGCCTTCCTACCAGAAAAAAAAAACACCCTGCCCAGATTAACAGACGCCGAAGACGTGATCTGCGTGTCCTACCGCACTCAAGACCTCCCGGTCTTGTATGATTTCTTTCCCACCATCCCTCCTTCCAAGTATCGAGTTTTCCGATAGGGACTTGACAACTTTGAATTTAATTTGTGAACGCACCCTTTCACTAATCATCGAACGGTTACTGTCAATTTATTCAGTAAACTCAACATTTTCATCATGTTAAGTACACGAACGAACAACGTCTGCAAATTATAAAAATTTACTACCGAAAAAAAGTTGTCAAGTCCCTATTGGAAAACCCTATAGTTAGAGAACATCTGAATTAACCCTGTCCACACTATCCTTAGATACCTCCCCCTTTTCTTTTTCAGACATCTTGAGCCCGAGCCCAACATCCTCACGGATGTAGGTTATTCTGGTTATCGTAAGATGACCAGAAGCCAGAGACAAGATGAGGGACACATCTATCCTTGTCTCGCCAAAGTGGCCCTCTCGCCGCCCCATTCTCTAGTAGAGTTCACTCACAAAAAGTTGTGCTTACAATGCAGTTATACTTATAGTGCCTGTTGTGCTTACAAAACAAAACATACACAGGATAACCAAAACCGGGGAAAATCATATGCGGATATACTGAAGTTTAGGAAGGCCAGGCCCAGAGCTAAGTGAACTCGGAAATAGCGTAAAAACAGCAAAAGGGGAATTGCTGCTAGAACTGAAACGCTGTCCAGAGGCCGCCACCGAGACACTGAAAGTAAAGGTACAACAAGTACTAAAGGAAGATGCTAATGTCAAAACAGTGTCACGGTTTACTGTCGTGAATTAAATGAAGTTACCACTGTGGAGGAAATCCTGACAACGATCGCTATAGAGTTCCCTGTGCTGAACGCGATCCCAAAGGAAGCGGTAATGAGTTTAAGAAGGAAACCAGATGGCACGCAGGCTGCCATGATCCGCTTACCAAGAGAAAAGGCTAGTATGTTGCGGGCTACAGGTTTCCTACGGGTTGGATGGGTGAGATGCAGACTTCGAGAACACATCGGACCCACACGATGTTTCAGAAGTTGGCAATATTATCATGTGGCGAAATCCTGCAAATCCGAAGAAGATCGTTCGGAAAACTGTTGGAGATGCGACGAAAAAGGCCACAAAGCAATGGGTTGTAAAGCACAACCCAAATGCACGTTCGGTGAATCAGGATGCGAAGGCGGTAACCACCACTCAACAGAGAGTCATAAATGCCGAGCATTTAAAAACGCGATGTCCAACCTCCTGAATAAAAATGGACAGGTTTAAGTGCATTCAAATCAACTTAAACCATTGTGGAGCCGCACAAGATCTCCTTTCTCAAACGGTTAAGGAATATGGTGCGGACGTGGTACTCATCAATGAGCCATACAGGAAGCATGTCACTGGTACAGTTACATGGTAGGAAGACAGCAGCGGAACAGCGGCCACCTGGACAACTGGAAATTCCCCCATGGAATGCAGAAGTGTCCAGCGGCTGGAAGGAATTGCCTATGCCAAGATCAGAGGAATTCACATCTACTGTTGCTACGCTCCGCTAAGGTGGGAAATAGAAGAATTCAAATGCTTTATGGACAGGGTAACACAAGAAGCTAGAGCTAAGGGCCCACTTATAATTGGTGGAGATTTTAACGCTTGGGCGGAAGAATGGGGAAGCACCAGGACCAACACTAGAGGCCAGGCACTACTCGAAGCCTTCGCAGTCCTAGATGTGGTGTTACTTAATGATGGTGGTGATGACGCCTTCATAAACGAGAGAGGCCGGTCCAAAATCGACGTCACATTTGCCAGCTCCATCTTGGCAAGAAGTATGGAGTGGCGAGTTTTGGACACCTACACCCATAATGACCACCAAACCGTGATGTACGAAATATTACCACACAGGGGATTCATCACTGGCAAATTGGCGAAGAAAGCCCAGAAAAATGGGTGGAAAGAGAAAACCACCTCGACGCGGAACTGCTCGATTATATATTGGAAGACCAAATCGCACCGTTTGACGCAGAGGCCGATGTGCACAGGCAGGCTGGAAAACTCGTGAAGTGGATATGCCATGACAAAGACAACGTCCAGCAGCAACGTTGAATGAAGAGTGCAAAGAGACCCAGGACGGATGGAATGTAGAATGGTGCATCTACCAGCAACGTGAGGTCGACTGTAGAGAGTCCAGGAAGGATCGAATGCCGAATGGTGCGTCCACCAGCAATGTCCAATGAAGAGTGTAGAGAGTCGAGGAAAGAATCGAATGGAGATTCGTGCGCCCAGCAGCCACGTCAAATGAAGAGTGTAGAGAGACCCAGGACGAATGGAATGTAGAATGGTGCATCCACCAGGTCGACTGTAAAGAGTCCAGGAAGGATCGAATGCCGAAGAATGGTGCGTTCACCAGCAATGTCCAATGAAGAGTATAGAGAGTCGAGGGAAGAATCGAATGGAGAATGGTGCGTCTACCAGCAACGTGAGGTCGACTGTAGAAAGTCCAAGGACGAATCGAATAGAGAATGGTGCGTCCACCAGCAATGTCCAATGAAGAGTGTAGAGATACGAGGAAAGAATCGAATGGAGATTCGTGCGTCTACTAGCAATGTCCAAAGTTGAGTGTAGAAAGTCCAAGGACGAATCGAATAGAGAATGGTGCGTCCAGCAGCAACGTGAAATGAAAAGTGTAGAGAGACCCAGGACGAATGGAATGTACAATGGTGCATCCACCAGGTCGACTGTAGAGAGTCCAGGAAGGATCGAATGCCGAATGGGGCGTCCACCAGCAATGTCCAATGAAGAGTGTAGAGAGTCAAGGAAAGAATCGAATGGAGATTCGTGAGTCTACTAGCAATGTCCAAAGTTGAGTGTAGAAAGTCCAAGGACGAATCGAATAGAGAATGGTGCGTCCAGCAGCAACGTCAAATGAAGAGTGTAGAGAGACCCAGGACGAATGGAATGTAGAATGGTGCATCCACCAGGTCGACTGTAGAGAGTCCGGGAAGGATCGAATGGAGAATGGTGCGTCCAGCATCAACGTCAAATGAAGAGTGCAGAGAGACCCAGGACGAATGGAATGTAGAATGGTGCATCCACCAGGTCGACTGTAAAGAGTCCAGGAAGGATCGAATGCCGAAGAATGGTGCGTTCACCAGCAATGTCCAATGAAGAGTGTAGAGAGTCGAGGGAAGAATCAAATGAAGAATGGTGCGTCTACCAGCAACGTCCAAAGTTGAGTGTAGAAAGTCCAAGGACCAATCGAATAGAGAATGGTGCGTCCAGCAGCAACGTCAAATGAAGAGTGCAGAGAGACCCAGGACGAATGGAATATAGAATGGTGCCTCTACCAGCAACGTCCAATGAGGTCGACTGTAGAGAGTCCAGGAAGGGTCGAATGCCGAATGGTGCGTCCACCAGCAATGTCCAATGAAAAGTGTAGAGAGTCCAAGGACAAATCGAAGGTAGAATGGTGCGTCCACCAGCCATGTCCAATGAAGAGTGTAGAGAGTTCAAGGACAAATCGAAGGTAGAATGTTGCGTCCACCAGCAATATCCAATGAAGAGCGTAGAGAATCCCAGGACAAATCGAATAGAGAATGTTGCTGATGATGCCAAGTGATAGATGACTGAGAAATCAAGGGACCGTCGGAAAGTTTTGAATTTTTGACGCGTAAGTAGCGTTCTTTTTTGTCACCGACGTGCTGTCCGCTGGCAAATGCGAACGTACTAGAATTTTCCAAATAATTTTGTTGTGAATCCGCAACAATATCAATTAACGAAATTGCTTGTACAGAGATGGCACGACAAAAAATTCCGAACCTGTGCCGTACGACGGACTTTGGAGCGACAGATGAGATGGACAATAGTATTAGTTAGTTCTAGCGGGACAAATAGAATATGTGCTGAAGTTACAAGAAGCATAATCCGTACCAAAGGATGTGATATGTAGGAAAATAAAGGGATATATACATTTTTTTTTTTTGCAGCGAAGTAGTGAAAAATGTGATGCGAATCCAGGCTATGAAATGTTTAGAACCAAAGCATCAACATGTCACAGTACGGTCAGCTGTCCACGGACACGTTTCAGCTCGCTACTTAAGGTGTTAGATTGCTTCGTTACTCTGATATGCGGTTCTGATGATTTCTTTTTCGATTCTCTTTTATGCTGTGATCTTCCATCGCGCGATGGAAAATCTAAACAGAAGGTTCCTCGGGGAACAATGGTAATGCGTGTCGGCGAAGTGTGATTCCTACCGAAAAAAAAACACCAAATGTTACCTAAAAAAGCAAAACAGATATAACAAACAGCCGCCCTTATTGTTTCCCCTTTTCACTTCTCTGTACCGATTGCAATTATCATACCAACGCCAATTACAATTTTCTATTAAGGATAAATTCTGATAAAATATACGAGGAATACTCATTGGTATCGCCGAAACATAAACAGTTGTATTCGCTCCGAGAATTACACAAACCACACCGCCTGAAAATTCATTGGTCAAATTAAATAAGGCCATAACAAACCGATGAGAAAAACGCATAAAGTAGCAGTTCAAAGGATATAATTACGTTACCAGATACATAAATTAGAAACTAGGTAAGTGAGAAAACGCGAGCGTAATATTGTCTTGAAAACTTGCTAACGATCAGAAAATGTTTGGTCGTTTCGTTCAATAATTTTTCACTCTATTAATTGCCCGTGTCACGGTAAACAAATTATAATGGCTAGGTAAAAGTTGTGTACCATAATTGGCACCAGGTTCGAATGCTCACAATGTTCATGTATAAAAGTTGAAACTCATCGGATGCAAAACTAAAAAATAATGAAATACAAACGACTAATTTACACATTCTCGAGCTTTTCATGTGAAACTTGACAACGATTTACGTCGAAACTGTGTATATTAGGCATACAATTGGTGGCGCATTACACAAAGTAGGCGACTTCCTGAGGCACCGAAATAATTAATGAAAAAAGTCGTTAATGTGTTTAACTTTCAATTGCATAAGAATTATATTATACTATCATCTTAGTAGCTTCCTCGTTTAGCACTACTAGGCTGTCGTCCCCTGAACTATAACATTCTAAACTCTAGGACGCCGATTCTCCGATTACATTTAAGACTACAATGCAGGAAGTGAACATTTACTCAATCCGGAAGGTTCACAATACCAGGACAAAGTAAATCTTCGCAGAATATTTACAGGAGCTCTTAAAGGACCTCTAAGAAACCTACGACAAAGTTCAAATACACGAAAGGGATTCCACAATATTGAAAGGGACATAAAGATATTGACATACCAACAAAGCCAAGATCTACAAATCTGCAAATTTTCAGAAGATTTCTACATCCGGCTTTGCATAGTGACTTCAGTCTATGCTTTGTGTGATTTTTTGCAAACAATACAATTGAGAAGCTTGCAAGGGTTTCATAATCTAGTACCAACGCATGAATTCACTGGAAGACGAGAAACAGTGATATAAACATAACGTCGCGAAGCAAAACCGCAGGCCAAAAACTCGCACAAGGCTTTTACGATAAAGTGAATTGAACTAACTTAACCTTAACCCTCAATTGCCGGTTTGCTATCAAGCAACCATCGACGCCTGTGTGGCAAAAAGAAAGTGTATGCAGTGTCGCCAAGGACCAAGCAAGAGCAGCATACACTCGATTTACATAGTTCGGTGCTTTTAAAGCAATTGACATTGGGTTATTTTATAAGATAAAACCTGGCCATAAAAAGCTGGTCGATAATTCCTCAACAGAATAAATGGGTAGTTTCATATGTGAGAAACCTTGGTGACACAAACCCACCATCAAAACATCCCAAGTGTTTCCTAATGTTCTTCAGCCCTACTCACAGGCTTTGGAATATACTCACTAAAAGGCTACAAGATTTTGCGACGAAGTGAAGAATGTGATTGGCTCCTCGATAGTATACCCGCCTGTCAGGCGGGAGACCGGGGTCTGATTCCCTGTCGGGGAGCCTCTGGCGCAAGACTAATGACCTTGCCCGGAAAAAACAAATCATTATGGAAAACTTAACAAGCCTCAGGACTTGCTAAATAAGGCCAAGACCGGCTCCCGGTTGTAGTGCCGATGATGATGATGAAGAATGTGATTCGAGCCCAGGCTATGAAGCGGTTAGAATCAGAGCAAGGAATTAGAAGCAAGGCCGGGATACATCAGACCACCGCCGCGCATTCACGAGATTGTATTTTCTCGCCATGGACTGCTATGTTAATTTTTCTGATATATGGCTCTGAGGACTTATGCGATATTCGGTTAGTGCTGTGATCTTCACTATGATTGTGGGTTCGTGTGGATCTGTTGGAATCTCCACAAGGAACTATTGTTTCATTCGGATCATCAGAGGAGCTATATGTAAGCAATTTAATAAAATACCAAATTGTAAACAACTCGTCTCTGCAGAGTCGAGTCCGGTCGATCGTTGGCCGATGGAACTGTTCTTTCATTCGGATATTTGGAAGAGCTACATGTAACCAATTTAATAAAACAGCCAATTGAAAACAACTCCTCTCCGTGAAGTCGAATTCGCTCGCTCGTTAGCGTATCGGACTGTTCTTTCATTCGGATCTTCAGAGGAGCTACATGTAAGCAATTTAAAAAAAGACCAAATTGTAAACAACTCATCTCCGTGGAGGCGAGTCCGCTCGATCATTCGCGGATAGAACTATTCTCTCATTCGGATCTTCGGAGGAGCTACATGTGAGCAATTTAATAAAATCCCAAATTGTAAACAACTCGTCTCTGTGGAGTCAAGTCCGCTCGATCGTTGGCGGATGGAACTGTTCTTTCATTCGGATCTTCGGAGGAGCTACATGTACGCAATTTAATAAACGACCAAAGTGTAAACAACTCGTCTCTGTAGAGTCAAGTCCGCTCGATCGGTGGCGAATGGAACTGTTCTTTCATTCGGATCATCAGAGGACTATATGTACGCAATTTAATAAAAGACCAAATTGTAAACAACTCGTCTCTGTAGTCTAGTCCGCTCGATCGTTGGCGTATGGAACTATTTTCTCATTCGGATCATCAGAGGACTACATGTCCGCAATTTAATTAAAGACCAAATTGAAAACAACTCGTCTCTGTAGAGTCTAGTCCGCTCGATCGTTGGCGTATTTAACTATTTTCTCATTCGGATCATCAGAGGACTACATGTACGCAATTTAATCAAAGACCAAATTGTAAACAACTCGTCTCTGTAGAGTCAAGTCTGCTCGATCGGTGGCGGATGGAACTATTCCCTCATTCGGATCATAAGAGGCGCTATATGTACGCAATTTAATAAAACAGCAAATTGAAAACAACTCGTCTCTGTAGAGTCAAGTCCGCTCGATCGGTGGCAGATGGAGCTGTTCTCATTCGGGTCTTCGTTGGAGCTACATGTAAGTAATTTAATAAGAGGCCAAATTAAAAACAACGTGTTTTCCGTGGAGTCGAGTCCGCTCGCGTGTTTCGGGAACACGCATGTTTTTTATTTATTTGTTACTTCTCCCAGGAAAGGCGAACCTATAGCGCCGAGTCAGCGCCCTGAAATGCTATTTTTTCTTGACCGAGTCCATCAGCCAAGTTGCGAAAGATGCTCAAGGATTTCTTCTAACCATTTCCTATATGCCTATAGCTTAATGGGGTGGATATTACACCGGGGAGGCTGGTCTTTGGGACCCTATCTACTACTCAGTAATTGCGCCGAACTGCACAATAGCAAGAGTGGTTAGTTGAATCTAGGTTTGTACAATCAAAGGCAAGACACAACCTCCTTACCAACTTAGCCATTGAGGTAGTGAACACCGTTTGCCAATATTTAGAAACAGTGAAGCACGATTTTCTAGCCGTAACTGAGACTCATACTGACCCGTCAACAGACTAGACATATCTCCGTTGCCCAGAATACGCTTTACCTCCTTCCCTTTTTCGTTTTAAAGGAAGAGTCGGCGTCTTCACGCAGCATGCCAAAGAGAAGAAACATTAGAAAAGTCTGCTAAGACCTGGTGACCTTTCTGACGCACAGTTGTTAAGGACTGTTGCTGCTTTTCTATAATCAAACCCTTGGAGGAGACGCACACGAACGAAATTTCTAGCATGGAAAATTGCACTGAATCCATCAAATGTGGTTCTGAAAGACCAACACGGAATTCGTGGAAAGCACTTCGGAAAAAACATTAACTTTATCTTTTGAAACACTGCTCGACACTAATGGACGGAAGAGGGTTTTTTAATAGTCTTTCCCATTGACCAAAAGAGAGAAGGAGACGTAAATCTACTGGATATTCGAGGAATTGCTGGTTGGTTATTTTGTCGTTGCGGACCTTTTTCGCTGTTTCAACCGTTTGGTGGTGTCTTTTTGTTTCGGGCAAAATTCGTTCTATTCGCCTCCGTTGGTATAGAGTGCCACAGCTTAAAATCCCTATTTTTAGCTGCTGTAATCTGTTCACATTTCTTATCGAACCAAGTTTTTCATTCGGACCTTCGGAGGAGCTACATGTACGCAATTTAATAATAGACCAAATTGGAAACAACTCGTCTCTGCAGAGTCGAGTCCGCTCGATCTGGTTCACATTTCTTATCGAACCAAGTTTTTGCCGGATGAATTACGGTTTATACAACGGAGAACGTTAAATTCCGTTCGCATGGTGCTCTGACATTTAAGGGTACTCCAAAATCCCCTTCTGTGTGCGCGTTAGAGTAAAAAAAATCAGAGGACACATTTCTGGAGATCACGGAACGGACGCGAAGGTATCCCGCAAATCGTCCCAGGGGGTAATTCCGTATTTCCGTACTTGACGAAGTTGTTTAGGTTGTTGAGTTGTCTGAGATACAAGTGACCGCACAATAAATATCAGCCAATGGTCTAAATTTCCCAATGGCGCAGTTATACCAGGAGTGCCGGTAGGAAGTGAGCGTCAAGATACAAATGTGTCGATAGGGAACGTTTGTTGTGAACGAGCCCATATATTTTTTTTATTTGGTTGCTATGACATCTGTCAAACATATTTAGTATCCATAAACCCATTGTACAAACAACATAATTTGTTTTTAATCCTGTTAAAAACGTCAAATTTTGTACCAGAAAATGATGATTTGCGGCAAGCATTCATTTTTTGGTTTCATTTGACGAAAAGTGCTGTAGAGTCGCATCGAATGCTTGTCGAGGTTTATGGTGATCATGCTCCATCGGAAGCAACATGCAAAAGGTGGTTTAAGCGGTTCAGAGATAATGATTTTGATGTGCGAAATGAAGAACGTGGGAGACCACCAAAAAAGTTTGAAGACGCCGACTTGCAAGCAATATTGGATCAAGATGACACTTTAAGTCAAAAACAAATGACACAAATGTTAAATGTTGCACAACAAACAATTTCTGGCCGTTTAAAAGGTATGGGAAAGATCCAATAGTGTGGAAACTGGGTGCCACATGAATTGAATGACAGGCAGATGGAAAAGCGAAACACCACATGTGAAACGTTGCTTCTACGACACGAAAGGAAGTCAGTATTGCATCGAATTGTGACTGGTGATGAAAAATGGATTTATTTTAAAAATCCTAAACGCAAAAAATCATGGGTACATCCAGGAGAAGCGTCAACATCGACTGCAACGCCTGATCGGCTCGGAAAAAAGACAATGCTCTGTGTTTGGTGGGGCCAGAAGGGGGTGGTGTATCATGAACTTCTAAAACCTGGCGAAACTGCTGATGCGCGACCGCAATCAATTTGAACCATGTATTGATCGAAAAACAACCAGAATGGGCCACAAGACACGTAAAGGTAATTTTGTTGCATGATAATGCTCCGAGTCATACAGCAAAACCCGTCAAAGAAACAATAAAAGTTCTCGGCTGGGAAGTGTTACCCCACTCGCCGTATTCACCAGACTTGGCTCCTTCCGACTACCATTTGTTTTCATCGATGGGACACGCATTGGCTAAGCATCACTTCAATTCCTACGAAGAAGTCGAAAATTTGGTCTCCGAATGGTTTGCCTCCAAAGACGAACGGTTTTATTGGCGTGGTATCCACAAATTGCCAGAAAGGTGGTCGACATGCGTAGAAAGCAATGGTCAATACTTCGAATAAAATGTTTTTTACTTTGCCATTTAAAATTAGTGATTTTTTTTTATAAACGCTCACTTCATATCGGTACATCTGGCATGTACGGAAGAGATGTGTGGTTCGGATAGCAGTGACATATCCAAGGTCTCCGCACGCAAAGTCACCGTGATTATCCAGCATTCAGTTCACTAGTTGAATCAAATTCATCTGTATTGATAGAATGCACCAACCAGTTGGAGTTGTGTCCATCAAAGTTGCCAAGAACAATAATCTCTAATGGTGGGTGGTTGAGTTGTACCTAGTCAATATTGTGTGAAAGATGTTCGAGAGTTTCGCTCGTCCATCGTTTTTTTGGGAAGAGAGGCATTGCTGACAGTGTTGGGATTTCAATTGGAACAGTAAGCACCATTGTGAAAGTTGTGCGTCTGAAAAAGGTTAAATCTTGATTTGCTCCAAAACATTAATTTTTTTTAAACATTGGTTTCTCAGGGTTTTTCGTTAAAAATTCGATCAACATGGTTCCAAAAACACCATATTCACCTGATTTAGCACTTAGTGAACGAGTCCCAAAAACGACGGCGCCTGGCTCCTCGATAGTATAGTGGTTAGTATACCCGACTGTCACGCGGGAGACCGGGGTTCGATTCCCTGTCGGGGAGCCTCTGGTGCAAGACTAATGACCTTGCCCGGAAAGAACAAATCATTATGGAAAATTTAGCAACCCTCAGGACTTGCTAAATAAGGCCAAGACCGGTTCCCGGTTGTAGTGCCGATGATGATGATTAGTTTTGGCTATTCCCTAAATTCAAAAGACCACTCCGAACACCGTTTCGACACATTTGGAGGTGATAAAATCCGAATCACTGTGCACTTTGAAGGCCTTTCTGGAAATTGACCTTAACAATTGTTTCAAAGTTTGGAAAAAACATTGGCGTAAGAATATAGAAAATTAGTTTGGAAGCGATTAAATTGATTTGGAAATAGAAGTCAGGATTTTAGATGTTAGAACCAAATTCCGGATTATATTTATACACGGTAGTATAATAAATTTTCTCCTCTAATTGACGAGTGCACCAATGGATGTGAATTTAGTGCTTTGAGAGAAGGTGAGGAGAAATGATATGACACCCTTGAATAACATCATCATCATCATCATCGGCACTACAACCGGGGACCGGTCTTGGCCTTATTTAGCAAGTCCTGAGGCTTGTTAAATTTTCCATAATGATTTATTTTTTCTGGGCAAGGTCATTAGTCTTGCGCCAGAGGCTCCCCGACGGGGAATCGAACCCCGGTCTCCCGGGTGACAGGCGGGTATACTAACCACTATACTATCGGGGAGCCCACCCTTGAATAACACACTTCCGAAAATACATGAGGTGCGCAATTTTTGGCCAAATTTTAGGTCGATATCACTTCACAGAACCCGTTTAGCCCGAGGCCATAGAAAATGGAAGAATATGTAAATAATTCTAACCCCTATTCCGTAAGTTCTAAATCCTATGCTAAATGAGAAAAGTTTAGTAACTCGCATTTTTCTCCGACCACGAAGTTCAGAACACTTCATTTTCTTTATTCTAAGTCTCCTGCTACTGAACCCTAGTATAGTATACACCTAAGCTTGGGGACTGCAACTTGTCAGGTTTTTTATCAATAGCAACGCCATAGACTTGGAGGACTCACATAATCAAATTAAGTAAACATCTATCCGATGGTTGTTTGCCATCAAAACATAGACGCATTTAAAGACAGTGAGAAAGCGTACGTTCGGAATCATTACATGGCTTTGATTAAAGTTCTGACGCTACGTTTGATAAACCTGACATTCACTTTCCTTTTACTCTAGATCCTATAACATAAAAAAGCTTCATTGAATGTTAGTGCATTTCAGGAAGTCGCATTGTTTATGTTATTCTACAATTTAAACAAAAGCTGAAATTAAATTGAACATAAAACACGTATATACTTTATAAATAATTATATACGCATATAGATAAATGTACGCATGTGAATAACAGATGCAACAACATACCTTTGGAAATTTTGCCGCTTTACATAGTTTTCTCTGACGAATTCTATAATTTGTTTTTGGGTTTTTCCGCTATATCTTTAAATGCAAAACAATGTTGGCCAATTATTGAATCGTAACTAAGTTATATGATAAGGTTGCATTTACCTAAATGAACTTCCGCGAGAAAGAACACGCGCCTTGCGCCGAGGCGGATTTTGTACCGATGCACATCGGAAGAAACCATGGTTTTCGACGCACTTCTTCCAGAAGTTCTTGCATTCATTTCTGCCGTCGAAGAAAAATTCCACTGTGTCCTTATAGTAGCCCTGCACAGTAGTGAAACGAATTACACACATTAACTAAATAGCCAAACGTTACAGACTTACGTAGCCCTCTGGATGCAGTTTGACGAGAAATCGCTTTCGCTTAAATGATATCTTTCGAATCTTAGCCCATGAGAAGGTGTTAATACGCGTTATACCTTGGAAAACGGCTATACCCATATGGGCTACTGATAAGTTTAAAGGAACACCTTCGATATCTTTTGCCGGATGCATCTTCATTCCATACAATTCGCAACGCCTGGCTGTTTCAAGCAAATTCAAATCAGCTTCGGCTGGAGATTGTCCACTGAAATCAGGGAAACGATAGTGAAATGGGAAGACAACATTTATAGAGACAAGTTTTTATAGGCTTACATGTGTTTCTTGTGGTTCTCCATAATTTTTCTTTGCATTAAGGCATCCTGATGAGGCACAAAACGATGTGATGATAGGTATGTATGGTCTGGATAATCCTCGGGTACGTAATCTCCGCACGAAGCTTGCACAATATAACTAGCCATTAATGCTGCGGTATTATCGTTACATTGTAAGCTTCCTGTCGCTAAGTCACGTTTAATTTGAAGGCAAAATAAGTATCTGGAAAAGACATTTCAAAACATTCAAAACCAGTTGTGAAGGATGCCGCCACTTACCTTGTGTATTCTTCCTCTAGTTGAGCTGGATCTGGAGTGTAGAATTTGATGCAAAATCGTAGCAGAGGATCAATCAGGGATAATCCGACTTGACGATTTAATGGCTTTTCGAGATCTAACCAATATTTTGTGTGCGTAGACTGCTCCTGATACTCCAGTCCAAAGTAATCGGCTTCCAGAAGATTCAACTGTCGGCAAACTTGTTCAAAAAGTACTCTTCCAATCGCCTTGGCCTGAAAATAAAATCAAACAATAAAACAAAGCGTATATTAACACGGCCCTAAACAAAATTAAGTCTTTTTCAATAAGGACGATATGTGATGTCATGGCAGCTGTATTTAAAATGGTGGAGCTGTCAAATGTTTGACAATTCGTCATGGCAAAATATACACTAGTTTCTTTAAGAAAGTGTGGCCATATGGTTTGTTTAAAAAAAGTGCCCTGTTTTGTAGTTTTATCCTGAAAGATGCCTTAAATCCGTTGTTTGCTCTCGAGCAAATATTCCACCCCGGACGTCTGGGTTTAGGAATCTAATGAACACTTCAATCAAATTTTGTTTGTATAGGATGATCAGGGTATCTTTGGCGTCAAATATGACGAGGAGGCAGGACAATGGAGGAAACTCCACAATCACGAATTGGAAGAGCTATACCGCAAACCTACAATAGTGACAGTAATCAAGTCGCGAAGATTAAGATGGACCGCACATACGTGTCGCGAATGAGCAACGATAGGACCGTGCATAGAATTCTTGACGGTAGACCAACGGAAAAGAGACCGATAGGACGACCGCGACGGAGATGGGAGGACAATGTAAGGTTGGACGTCGAGGAGATCGGATCGGATGGTCGAACGTGGAAAGAGACCGTACAGGACAGGGAACAATGGCGGAGTCGAGTCGGTGAGGTAATGAACTTCCGGGTTCCTACAGGCCAATAAATAGAATATAGGATGATCATGATCCCGATGAATTTAGAAAAGGGCTTTTGGAATTTGTAATGTGTAATGTGAGGCCCCACGTGGAACGACAATTGTAATATGAGCCCCACGTTAGGCGCCAATTGTAGGATGAATTGCCCTCACGCAGAGCCCCTATTGTAGAACTAATTTGCCCTGAGGTTAGATTCTCCCCGCTTGGCAGAAACCTTGACGTGGTGTCGGGGTTTAAACTACAATGAATCACTCAGGCTATACTGGCGGAAGTATATGCTTCCAGTAGGGCCACCCATGTCAGACAGGCTAGCTAGGAGTAACACACAAAGATCTACCACCCCTACGCCAGGGTGTTACGCGTCACCGTGCCCATTGGATGGGTTGCAGCCAGGGGTTTACCGGCTGTATTATAACGGCGCCTCTCTAACAACGGGTCGAATCAGAGCAGTAGGCAGACCTTACCATATCAAAGAGGGGCTCTGATATGGTGGATTATTTGAAACCCCAAGACTCATGGGAACAAAAATGAATAATCTCTATAAAAAAAACAATCCCAGGTACAACCCGGTAGGCATAGGTGTGATGAGCAGCACTACCATAAGGGAACAAATCATGAAGAAAACACCGACTTGGCAAAAAGAAGACATAGAGAAAAACGAGAAAAACGGGATATACGCGTCGGCACGTGGAATGTTCGAACGTTATATTTTTTATAGACTAACGCGCGCACAGAAGGGGATTTTGAAGTACCTTCAAATGGCAGAGCACAGTGCGAGCGGAAATATATAAACCAGGCGCCATACGGTCATAGAAAACGCGAAACAATATAAAATTGATACCGTCGCGCTTCAGGAAATCCGACTCCCACATCAAGTAATCGAAACCAACGGGTTTACACCGGTGTGTAGAGGTACCGCCACGCATAACCTCGGAACCGGCTTCATCATAAGAAAGAAGGGCGTAATGCCTCATGTAAGAGATGTGCAATTATTTAATGACCGAATGTCGACGCTAGTTGGCACGCAGTCAGTAAAATGCTGAAATCCAAATGGCTATCACGTAACATAAACCTCCGTGTCTATAGAACCACAATCATGCCGATCGCTCTATACGGATGCGAAACATGGGCTCTCACAGAACGGGAAGAAAACAAATTCCGCCTATTCGAGAATAAAGTTTTAAGGGGTATCTTTGGTGGTAAATATGACGTGGAGGCGGGACAATGGAGAAAACTCCACAACCACGAATTGGAAGAGGTATACCGCAAACCTACAATAGTGAGAGTAATCAGGTGGCGAAGATTAAGATGGATCGGGCATGTGGCGCGAATGGGCAACGATAGGACCGTGCGTAGAATTCTTGACGGTTGACAAACGGGAAAGAGACCGGCAGGACGGTCGCGACGGAGATGGGAGGACAATGTTAGGTTCGACCTTGAGGAGATCGGATCAGATGGTCAAGCGTGGAAGAAGAGCGCACAGGACTGGGAACGATGGCGGAGTCGAGTCGGTGAGGTCATGAACTCCCGGGTTCCTACAGGCCAATAAATAGTATAATAGTAATGGTAGTAATACATTGTAACCAATAAAAGTTGTAAATACGAGGGTGGCCTGAAAAGTTTCCGACCTAACAAAGATACAAGACATTTTTTCTTAAAATGATTTTAATTTTTCTACATAGTCTCCTTGTAACTCTACACACTTCTCCCAGCGATCCTCCCATCTCTCCAACCCGTCCAAATAGTACTCGGCGTGTTTCTCTGCAAAATAACTGTTCACGAAGGTGATTGCCTCCTTATTTGACGAAAATCTCTGTCCTCCGAGCGCAATTTTTAGATTGGGGAACAAAAAGAAATCGCTTGGGGCTAGATCTGGTGACCAAGGCGGATGGTCAAGCAGTTCAAACCTAAATTTGTGGATTTGCGCCTGGCAACCGCTGAAGTTTGAGACGGCGCGTTGTCTTAGTGAAACAGGATTTTATTTTTCGGCAAATGTGGCTGTTTTTCCGCAATTTTGCGTTCAGTTGATCAAGTAATGATGCGTAGAATGCTCCTGTAATGGTTTTTTCTTTTTGAAGATAATCGATTAAGATAATTCCAAAAAACAGTCACCATCACTTTCCCAGCCGAAAAAACAGTTTTTGCTTTTTTTGGAGCCGTTTTCCCCTTTGCAGTCCACTGTTTTGACTGTATTTTTGTTTCGGGCGTATAATGGTGTATCCAAGTTTCATCGTCAGTAATTTTTCGGCGCCAAAACTCCGATTTATTGAGCCTAAACTGCGCCAACAGAGCGTTGGAAATGTTCATTCGAACAAGTTTTTAGTCTAACGTGAGCAAAAGCGGCACCCAACGCCCGGACAGCTTTCTCATGCCTAAATCTTGATTTAAAATGTGACAAACACGTTCTTTGGACATTTTCATAGCCTCTGCTATCTCTCTCACTTTAATTCGGCGCTCGTCTAGCACCATTTGGTGACCTTTAGCGATGTTATCGTCAGTTGTTGCAGTTTTTAGACGTCCCGAACATTAATCGTTTGCCAAGCTCTCACGGCCACGTGCCCAAAATCTCACTGTGGTAAATGATGGTGCAGAGTCCCCATACACAGAGTCCAATTCATCTTTCATTTGCGTAGGCGTATTGCGTTTCAAAAACAAAACTTAAATGACAGCTCGCTACTCAATTTTGTCTATTTTCACAAAAACACTCACATCGACTCACTCAAACGACTGTCAAATAGAAACTACGCGTACAAAATGGCTGAAATTTTGGTTACTAACTGTCAAATGATGCAGAACTATATTCATTAGCTTTTATTGACGAGTGCTGCTATCTTCACGTTGAGGTCGGAAACTTTTCAGGCCACCCGTAATGTCGTAATGTATAATGAATAAAGGATCCTCGATCCGAAAAAATAAAACCTGTATTTTTTTTACAACACCGTTGTTCACAAATAACTCGCGCGAACCGATTGTGCCATTGGGTATCTTGCGTTTAGTAGGATATCCAAACGGACCGCACAATTGATATCCGATGGTAGGAATTTCGTGATAGAAGGTAGGTTTGTCTACGTAGTAGTAGTTAATATTTCGTGTTGATCATCATCATCATCAACGGCACTACAACCGGGAACCGGTCTTGGCCTTATTTAGCAAGTCCTGAGACTTGTTAAATTTTCCATAATGATTTGTTTTTCCGGGCAAGGTCATTAGTCTTGCGCCAGAGGCTCCCCGACGGGGAATCGAACCCCGGTCTCCCGGGTGACAGGCGGGTATACTTACCACTATACTATCGAGGAGCCATTTCGTGTTGATAGTAAAAATATAATAAACAATAAGATAAAGAACAAAGTGGTTTCAATTTGTATTGATCGTATCGTTTATAATACACGACGCGACATAACTCCATTACACGGTTTTAATGTGTAGAAATTAGAATTGATTAATAAATTAAATGAAAATTTAATTCTGAGTGCTAAAGTCCTCAAGCGATTTTTGGCAACGATTGCACCGACGGTTATGTAGAAGAAACGAGAAGAGTAAACTCTGTATGTCAAGAATGTATGTGACCCACACAAGAGGAACGTGTCCTCAACGAACTTAACGCGCGTAAGTGGAGGAGATTGTTCGAAAACCGTATTGAATTTGCCGAGACCTAGAGTTCCCCAGAAATGTAAAGCTACGTAAGTAAATTAGTCTAGACTATGGTGGTACGAAACGCTGAACAACGCACCCACTGTCGCAAAGGCTTTAAAATGATAAAACAATGTTCCTCTTCTAATACTCTACTAACATCAAATAGCTTTTTTTCCTATCAAAACGCAGGCACAAATTCAATATGCCACTCAAATGAACAACAGCTATTAAGCAACACTGAAGCATGTCACTCCTTTATTTTTAATCACAATCTTCTCGGGACATAAAGGACAAAAAGAAAGCAGTACAGATCCTTCAGTGTTTTGCAACGAGAGCACTTATGCTTATTACATATTAACATGCACTGAATCATCTCGTTGACCCAAAAAACTAAATGCACGTCTCCTTTGTCGTATCTGCTTCAAACAGATACAAGGAAAATCAATAGTGCCTCTCACGGATATTAAAAGAGATAAGCTATTGGAAACGACATGCGATCAAGCATCATCTCTGAAGGTAGTCCAATAAATAAGGCTATCGAAGGTGTAAACAAAAGAACGTATGTTGCACTATGGGGAAACCTCATGAAAAGGAATCCACTTATGAATTCATATTAAATTCGTTTAACAGTAACAAGCTGTCGAAGGAAGGTGTGAAAATATTCCTTAAACTTGACCAACAGTTAAACTGATCTACCTTTATACTTGCCAAGTTTGGATTGGATATTGGTATCCGCAAATATCTGGGTTTCACATAGTGAAAGGTTTGATGGTCCGTGATTAGAGAGATAGATAGACAAAGTGGAAAAATTGCAACTCAACCCACGGATTTTTGATGCGAAACTATTTCGCCATTGCAAAGACTCACCACAAAAGATCAATACCGGTTTTTGATTAAAATAATGAAAGGATTACACAGGCAGCTGCCTTGTGCACTACCAGAAAAGAATAGAATACAAACGGTTTTTCAGGCAAGAAGATGGATCAGTATTTGGAAATGGCAGTTTTTGTGTGTAACAGAATCATTCCTCAAGTACCCGTTTTTCCTTCTGCAAGCCGTAAGCATTGATTGGAATTCCAGGAGTCAGGAGGAAGCACAATAAAATATGAAGGTGATGGAACATTTGGATATGAAACAGTTGTGTAGAAGTTCTACGTTGTTTCGACGGGCAAATTAAGGCAATCAGTGAAAAATCACCCCTTATTTTTCCTTTTCGGACCTGACCTTTCCAACAGTAACCTCGGCTATCATGCAAACTCATTTCCAATTCATCAATGAATGAAAAGATGATTGTATATTATACTACGTAGTATACTCAAATTAACTGACATCACTGTTACAACAAAAACACACATCGATGTGCTCTACACATACTGTTGAAAAGTCATACATTTTGTCAAATGTCTATCCGAAATTTCCCATTTAAAATTCCCGCGTAAGCCTATTGTCAAATTTGTTTTTGCCAGGAAGTTGGCACCGCTGTGAGACATAATGACGTCAAAGTTTCCACCCTGTGAACAGGCCGTTAGAATATACTCACAGCTAGACCGTCTTGTCGTAAGAGGTGACTAAAAGTCCACTGGTAGTTAGGGTCCCAACGCCCTGTCGCCCGGTGAAATACCACCACATAAAGCTATAGGCTCCGTGATATGGTCGCGAGAAATGGCCATTTTTTCGGAGCTTGGCTGATGGACTGGTTCGAGAAAAATTTGTTTTAGGTGGTAGACGGTCCTAAGTTGAGATACCACCCCGCCACGCGGTACATTCCTCGATATCGTCAGAAGAATTCGGCTGCTTCGGATGCATGGCTGATGGCCCGGACTGACACGGGGAAAGGTAATAACGGTACCTTCTGAGATAAAAACTTCCGGAAGTAAACTAGTTTCCCATTTCGGATTTCTGTGCGGGGCTATGTCAGGGGGAACATCATGCAAATATTTTGATAAATAACCGAACTTCAAGAAGTTCGTCATCGCATAATCGGACTCGTTCTCGAGGCTATGACGACATTCGGCTGATAACGGCATTTAGTAACATCAAAGGCATTGGTTTCACCAATACGAATGTAAACGCCGTCCACCAATATTTGCAAACAACAAAACCTTATATCCTTACCCTAACCGAGACCCAGGTCGATTCGTCAACTGATTCGACATATCTTCGTTGCTCAAGATACCACTTACATTCGAGATTTCGTTTTAAGGGTGGCGTCTGCGTCTTCACGGGTCCGATCTGGCTGGAGGAATAACTTGGATATCGTGTGATTGAAGTTCGTGGTGAGGAATTCTGTAAAATGTCTTTGTTGTCTTTACCGCTCCCAAATGACGATCGACCGGTGATACTTTTCGAATATCGGTCACGTACCGTCGACTGGATACAGATCAACCACCGGGCTTCTGAAATTGTCGTCTTTGGCGATTTTAATGTACACAACTCCGGCTGGTTGGCACATTCTAACAGAACCTGGCTGGCTGTTAGTCACAATTTGACTCAACTCGTGGGGGAGCCTATTCGAGTCCCGGTTGGCCGAAGTGATTATGCGTACACCCTGGATCTGTTTTCAACATCCGAACCGAGCATTTATACAGTGGAGGTTGTTGCGCCAGTGGGAAACTCAGATGACTGCTTGGTATCGGTCGCGCAACAACTTCATTTCAAGCGAATAACCGACCAAAACAGCTTCGCAATGTATGGAGGTATGGGGCTGCCAACTGGGACGGTTCGCGAGATTTCTTCGCACCCTTTCCGTGGTCGGAGGTGTGCTTTGGGGACTCCGATGCGATTGCATGCGCAGAGTCAGTCAAGAAGATTATTCTTCTCGGGATGGAGATCTACATTCCGCATTCCATCGAACGAAATTCATCTGATAAACCTTGGTTTGATAAAAAATGCGAGCTGATTACAGCGGCAAAAAATAGAACTTTAAGCAGTGGCGCTCCAATCCCACCGAGGTTAACAGAACGAATTTTGTTAGAATCAGAAACGCGTGCAACCAGACGATTGATACCGCGGAAGAAAGCCTACGACAGAGTGACCAATAAACTCCTTGACTGCCCAACTGGTTCGCGTCGCTTCTGGTCAATGGTAAGCAATAACTTCGCTTTCTCCTCTTTTCCTCCGTTAGTGACGGGCAGCGGGACGTTAGTTACAAATTCAAAAGATAAAGGTAATGTGTTCACGAATTTATTTTCCGTGACTTCAAACCTCGATGGCGGTCATTCGGACCCACCTGTGGTCATGCCGATGCCGTCTTCGATACGGGATGTGAGGTTGCGTCCGCGTACTATTCAACGCATTCTACATGGGCGAACTGGACTCTAGGAAAGCATCCGGCCCGGACGGAATAGCGGCAATAGTCCTTAAGAACTGTGCTCCAGAACTATCCCCGGTTCTTGGTAGACTCTTTTGCTTATCTTATGAACGAGGGACATTTCCTGCCTGCTGGAAAATCGCTCGAGTTCAGCCAATCCCAAAGAGGGTGAAAAAGTGTCTTCCACAAAATTACCGACCGATAGCATTACTGTCTATGTTATCTAAGGTGATGGAAAGGGTCATCAACGCCGAGTTAATTAAGTATTTGGAGTGCAACGGAATTCTGAACGATCGTCAATACAGATTCCGTGGCAGGCGGTCCACGGGAGACCTTTTGACCCATATAACCAATATATGGACATCTGCGATTGAGGGGCATGGTGAGTCAAGAGCGGTCGCATTGGATATCTCCAGGCCTTTGACCGCGTCTGGCACGGGGCATTGCTGAGCAAACTTCGTTCATATGCACTTTCCCAGCAGCTTTGCGACTGGACGAAGACCTTCCTCAAAAATCGATCGATCCGGGTTGTTGTGAACGGCGAGTGTTCGGATCTGTATCCTGCTAATTCCGGGGTGCCTGAAGGCTTTCTTTTGGCTCAAACCTTGTTTTTGCTTTACGAAGACCCAGTATACAACATTCACAAAGACAACTGGATCATCGGTTCCACAGCTGATGATGAATGGCCGGGCCCTCAAGGCTGGGGAAAGTTTGAAATTGCTCGGCGTCACGGTCTGTGGGAATGTATCATGGCATAAACACGTGTCGAACATCGCCAGGTCAGCCTCAGGAAAACTGAGTTATCTTTTTAGAGCCAAGAAATATTTTACTCCGGCCCAACTTCTTCTCCTATATAAATCCCAAATTAGACCCGCGCTCGAATATTGCTCTCATGTTTGGAGCTCGGCTCCTAAACATACCCTCGACCTACTTGAGAGCATACAGAGACGAGCGATCCGCCTGATCAGGGACTCGGCGCTCACGTCGGGACTACAGTCGCTAGCACATCGAAGGCGCGTAGCCGACCTCTGTCTGTTAAACAGATATTATCACGGGTGCAGTTCTTCGGAGATTCGTGGTATTGTTCCGAGCAATTCGGCTTATATGCGCTCCACAAGACAATTGCACCCGTTTGTGGTTCATCTCCCGACGGCGCGAACATCCCTACATCAGAACTCGTTCCACTACAGAGCGGGGAAGCTGTGGAACTGCCTTCCCACGCGAGTGTTCCCGGAACGTTACAACCTGCAACTGTTCAAAAAGAACTGCAACAGTTATTTGATGGCATCTCGGGGCGCCCACTCGGCGCTATAGGTTCGCCTCTCCCGAGAGAAGTCTAATAAAAAAAAAATATATATATAATAAAAAAACATAAATGATTTGTTGGAGACAACATTTAACAAAGTGTTCAGATTTGTGGATGATATGATATATGCTTGTTTCCTCTTTTTCGAGTGATCGGTCGAATAGTGCATCTACGTCGCACCAGCTGAGATGTGGCCAATTCGGTTCTCTGAATCGGGATCTGCATAAGGTCCTGCAGTGGGGAAAGGCCAATCTCGTTTGACGTGTCGAACATCCCAGGGTCCACTTCAGGAAAACTGAGTTATCTTTTCAGAGCCAAGAAATATTTTACTTCGGGTCAACTTCTTCTTCTGTATAAATCCCAAATTAGACCCGCTCTCGAATATTACTCTCATGGTTGGAGCTCTGCTCTCGAACTGCTTGAGAGTATACAGAGGCCAGCGAACGGCCTGATGGGGGCCTGACGTTGGGACTACAGGCGCTATCACATCGAAGGCGCGTAGCTGACTTCTGTCTGTTTTACAGATATTATCACGGATACTGTTCTTCGGAGATTCCTGGTATTATTCCGCTCAATTTGGTTTATATGCGCTCCACGAAACAATCCGACGCATCGCACCAGTTTGCGGCTCATCTCCCGACGGCCGAACATCCCTGCATCAGAACTCGTTCCGTTACAGGGCGGAAAAGCTGCGGAACTCCCTCCACGAGCGAGTGTTCGCGGAGCATTACAACCTGCAACTGTTCAAGAAGACCTGAAACGGTTATGTGATGGCATCTTGGGGCGCCGTGACGGCGCTATAGGCTCGGCTCTCCCGAGAGAAGTATATTTCAAAAAAAAAAAAAGTTTGAGCGCTACCCGTCGAGTAGTTTGTTTACACCTGCTGGCAGCGTTGGTTCACCTCAAGTACGTTTTTCAATTTTTATAATGGATAATTTGGTTGAGCAACGAGTGCATTAAATTTGAAAATATTGGTAAGACCTATGGCCACTCTAAACACAATTGTATGAATGATACAAAACATTCCAAAGTGGTCGTCAAGACATTAATGATTTGATTGCGCGACCGCTCCAAGAACAACTGTCACCGAGGAAACCATCCCTAAAGTAAAGGAATTGGTGCTTGAAAATCATCGTTATAGCTTGAGATAGCTAGCCATAATGCATATTGAACACACACCCCCAAACCACCTAAAATTCCAAAACCAAATTAAATTCGCGAACCAGATATTCACGCATAGACCCATTTCCCAAATTTTAACCACGATCATAAAATGTGCATCTGCATTTTCACGATCATCCAGGAATTTGTTTACACGAATTCCTATCTATTTCTGTTTCAAATTTCTCACAAAGCATTTCTATTCCATTAACATTAAATTTGGTCTAGACATTTATAGCGTTTGCGATGAAAGTGAAGAACGTGTGATTCGAACCGACACTATCACGGTAAGAATCACTATAAATTGAACCAATGCTCAATAGATCAGACCACTGCCGCGTGTACGAATTCGATTGCTAAACTCAAGTACACTCAACTGATGTGGAATTACTTGGTATACGGCTGATGCGTTTTCTTATTCGATTTTCTTTCGGTATTTTTCACTATTTGCTTGTGTATTGTGTGTGTATCTGTGGCGTTCCTTACGGACCTATTGTCCATGCCCTCGCCCAACACACTATAATTTCACCTCTCTACCGGTAAATTGGAAATATCGTCTAGCTAATTTGCATAAACTATTTTATGCAAAATCTACTTGACAGAAAAAATAATAATAAAAGGCGTTGGCGCCGAATGAAAAATAAAAACGTCAACGGCAAAAAAAAAAACGAAATAATGAATAGAAAAACAGATTTGAACTAGAACGCGCGTGTCGGGAAAACGCTTCGGAATATTTTATTTAGAAAGGATTTCTCTGTACAACCAAGCGGACGAAGTCTCGGAACAACGACTAGCGGACCGGATCAGGGGGATCAAGACTCAACACCCCCTGCACCCAGGAACCAGCCACAACGACCAAGGAACGGTCCAACACTTCCAAACCCTGACAAGTAAGTCACCTTCCCTTGTTTATCACTTTATAATATTAAATTGTTAATATCACATAACACGCACCACCTCGCAAAGCTATCATGGAGGGGGAGTTTTTGACCAAAAACTCAACCAAAATCATCGAACAAGCACCTTATTCACCAGATATGGATCCGTGTGACTTCTTCCTGTTTCCCAAACTCAAATTGCCACTTGACATTGCATGGAACACGTTTCGAGTCAATTGAAGCCATAAAAGAAAAATCGAAGAAGGAGCTTAAATCGATCCCGGCTGCGACCTATAAAATGTGTATGGATGATTGGATTAATCGTTGGCATAAGTGTATTGCCTCGGAAGGGGCATTCTTGGAAGGTGATAAAATAAATTTTGACGATTAATTCAAATTTGTTTTATTGAAAAATTCCGGGTAGACATTTGACAGAATGTATATGAGTACTTACCTGTACTTGAAACATTGTGATAGAATCATCTAGCATTTGTATCCTTACTGCCAATTTTTTACCACCTCTATGTCTCGGAGTCGAGGTGGTGCCATCAACACCAGATGGTGTACTTAACGAATGCGTCATTCGGCCACCGCTCATGGCGCCGCTTGCAGTCGCAGGTCCTAGTTCAGCTGCCGCCATTTTGTAATTAAATTATGTTCGGTATTTTTTTAAATATCCTTCCTCTTGAAGTGGTTCGATTTAATTGGTCTACACCTTCTCTATCGTCTTATAATCGTTCGTCAGTTTATCTTTGGCACGTTTGGCACGTACTTGTACAAGTCGAATTTTCCTTTAAAAATATTTTTGATCTAGATTACGAAAAATTTGGCAAATATCGTTGTTCCGCGGCAGCAAAATTGGCCTCAATGCCGATACATGATTTTCTGCAAAAGAGAGAATGTTGACAGGATTAAAACGGTGTAAAATGGTATTTTATTTATTTTATAATGTACATGACGTCCAAAATTGACAATGTGAAAATCCAAAGTAAAATCTAACAGCAAACAAAAAATATTGGACGTGAACATCGGAGGATTCCCAAAAATAAGCAAACCTCCATCCACAGCCAAGGTTTGCAGAGAGAAAACCCCCTTAAAATTATAGACAAATCTGTTCATCATCGTTAATCAATTAATTGCCTACAGGAGGATGGATAAGTTAAATCGAACCGTAGCTGCACAATTAGCAAAGAAAAGGACGAGTTACACGAGTTTAGCATTAGAGGAATCTCTCTACCTCTTCACCGACATCCTGATGGGTTGAAAAGCATATTAACTCACTGACTAGCGACAACTTCGGAACACTAGACGACGTGATCTACATAATTGGAAATTTGAATAACAGGCAAATGTTTACGCATTACATCTCAAAGCACTTACTGTAATACAGTGTCCATAAACAGACCATACAGAAGTGGGTATTTACAAAGAAGATTACAACCTATGTATCCCCATTCATTTTATCGCTCATCCTTTTGTCGAATTTGTACTTATATGGGGTTGACGACTTCTCATTCAATGCACCAAAAACTAGGACTGCTCGTGACGTTGCATGTTATGAGATTAATATAAGATTAATGCATAATTAATTAATTCCATATGTATCTATTCTGTCGCTCGACCTTCTTCTTATTCCATCAATGATCTTTTGTCCAGTTAATCTTTTTAACAATTACAGCTCAGTCAGTTTTTCGTACAGCTTCCAGCATGCTTATGCGTAGCACCTCAAACTCAATGTGTCTCACATGCTGCCGCCCTTCGTCAAATAGAAATGCCAACTTGGACTAGTTCTTATGTGACTGAAACTTGCATCGTCAAAACCAAAGGACTGTAATTCTACTTTTAACAAAAAGATGCACGTATCCGAGGCTATGAAAAGTGTAACAAACGTTTAGGACTTTTAAGAGACGTTATACACTAAAAATGGCGCAAGACCTTGCCTGGAAAAAACAAATCATTATGGAAAATTTAACAAGCCTCAGGACTTGCTAAATAAGGCCAAGACCGGTTCCCGGTTGTAGTGCCGATGATGATGATGATGATACACTAGAAAACACACCCCAATATATTTAGCCACTGGGACCACGCCTCACGATTGGAATCACTTAAATCAAATGTTCTTGTGTTGATTAATCGTGAGCCTAGGGCAATAAAACCATACAGCCCAGGCATATGGCATCTTCATCCCTCAAATTATCCAGCATCACCTAGTTGAACAAAAATTAAACTTGCTTAAAGACGAGTTCAGCCCTGGACCTGATGGATTTCCGGCTGTCCTTTTAAAAAAATTTTCCTCAGCTCTTTCTCTTACGCTATCAAATTATATTCAATCTATCCCTTACACAAGGTGTCTTCTCAAATATTTGGAAATCCTCTTTTGTCACCCCCATACATAAGAAGGGGCCAAAAAAGGATATTAGTAACTACCGTCCCATCGCCAAACTATCACATATTCCAAAACTATCACATAGTCCATCATCTTACCCAACCAGCACGGTTTCCTTACGGGTAGGTCGACCACCACCAATCTAGTTGAATTCTTAGAGAACGGCAACGAAGTCGATGTAATCACAACCGATTCCAGCAAGGCCTTCGAACAAACTTCACACAATCTCATCCTCTTTAAGCTATCCTCCCTTGGATTCGAACCCCTACTGATTAAGTGGATTTCTTCCTATCTCAACGATCGAACCTACCGTGTCAGATTCAGATCCACCCTCTCCAATCCTTTTCTTCCCACGTTCTCCCCAGCGCAGTCATCTTGGAGTACTCCTATTCATTCTTACTATTAACGATTTAGACTCCAGTAGCAAGCACTCCTCCATCTCTCTATACGCGGACGACACCAAACTCTTCAAGACGATCCGCTCTTCTGTCGACTCCTCACTTCTCCAAATGGATCTCCACAGCTTTTCAAGTTGGTGCCAAAATAACTGCCGCGAACTAAATATTGGCAAATGTCACTCAATCGCCTTCTCCCGTAAACGACCCCCATCCCCGTTACGTTCCTATGTCTTATTCAACCAACAGATAACACCTGTACAAACGATTCATGACCTTGGCATCTTATGAGATAGGGAGCTTTTTTTTTACACTAACGCGCGCACAAAAGGGGATTTTGAAGTACCCTTAAATGTCAGAGCACAGTGCGAGCGGATGGAGAGGAAGTGGATAAGGAAAGGAGGTGTCGATGTATATTGGTCTTGAATGTCTGGACATTACAACGGCAAGGAAACACATGATCAGGCAGAACATTCCACATTCGTGTGGTTCGGCTAAAGAATGACTCTCTATGTTTATTTGTGCGCCTAAAGTCCACTTTCAACGTGAACTGATGCGCATTCACAGATTGACGGGTATCGCGGGAAAATGTCTGAAGGGGCGGAACACATTCAGCAAGTTCAGTTGAGCAACGACCGCGGTAATACCTATAGAAAAGAGATAGGCATGATACGTTGCGCCTGTGTTCTAACGACGGAATTGATCGACTTACGGCTGAGTCCCCAATAAGTTTCACTGCTCGCTTTTGCATCCTATCGAGCACGTGTAGTGCAGTTTTGGATGCGCCTGACCAAATATGGGAGTTGAACTCCATTTTGGGACGAATATACGCCTTGTAAGTAGTGGCCAGGTTGGATGGAGTGAAGTATCTTTTGCATCCCTTAAGGAACCCCATACATTTGGCTGCACTTTTCGCAGCTTCAAATCTGTGGTCATTCCAGTTAAGAGTCGAACTAATTCGAGTGCCGAGGATTGATAGTTCCTTGGCTTCGTCGAAGCAAGTGCCATTCATCGACAGTACATTTACTTTAGGGCTCGCCTTTGACGACAAGAGACAGCACTGAGTTTTTTGGGCATTGAATTCTACTCGGTTAGATAATCCCCACGGATATATCTTGTTGAGGTCTGAATTCAATGTATCAAGCATAAGTTGCTGGTTGGAAGTGACGTTCGAAGAGTTTGGACGGGAGTGTTCGTATGAGTATGAGAAACTCAATGTGCTATCATCAGCAAACGAGTGAATTGGATTGTGAGTAATTGGCAAGAGATCATTTATAGAGATGAGGAAGAGAGTGGGTGAGACTACCGAACCCTTGGGAACACCTGCATTAATTTGATGGGAGACAAATTTGACATTGTGGCGTTTCTAACAAACACACACACAATACACAAGCAAATAGTGAAGAACACCGAACGTAAATCGAATAAGAAAATGCATGAGAGCCGTACACCATAGCGATAATAAACAATTCCCATCAGTTGAATATATTTGAGTTAAAAAAAATTAAATTCTAAACACGGCCAGTAGCCTGATGTGTTACGCATTGGTTCAATTTTTGGTGATTCTAACTGTTAATGCGTCAGTTCGAATCACGCGTTCTTCACTATCATCCCAAACGCTTTAACACCATCAAGAACCACTTGGATTGAACGGCCAGAGAGATAGTCTCTTATCCATTGGATCAGGGAATCGTCCACTCCATATGAATGCAATTTTGATAAAAGGGCTGGATGCCAAACTCTATCAAATGCCTTTGAAATATCCAATGTGACTGCCTTGCTTTCACCGAGGTAGTGGATGGAATGGCTCCACTTTTCGGTAAGGTACGCCATCAGATCTCCAGTGGACCGGTTGCTACGAAAGCCATATTGGCGGTCATTGAGGAGGTCGTTTGATTCCAGATATTTCGAAAGTTGATGGTTGATAAGTGATTCTGTGGGGGTTCTTCTAACCTACCCAAAGAACCACCCATCTATCTTAATCAACTCCCCACCCCTCACCTAGATATTATTAGCTTACCTGCAATCGGCAGCGTTAACCAACCTTTCAATCACCATCCATGTCCTGAAAAAAAAAACGAAACAACTCATGGCAAGACCATCATCTTGCCATAGCATCAAGTAACATTGCCGCATCTCACCAGCGTAATCGGTTCCTTCGGTCGGCACCCATGACCACCACGATCCATGCTTATCATTACACAGCAATTCCACAGTGCTTGCTCGTCTCCGCCAACCGTTGGTCCCACGATCAAGCCATAGCAAGTCGCTTGCTTGTATAGCTGCATGTCTGATTACATGATCCGTCGCCTTAGCGAGGAACGATCATCACATCGGTCATGTCTAACGATTTGCTGTCTAAACATCGAACAGCCTCCTCCATCCTCAGGGTGGCTATCAAACAGAATGCTCCTGTATACACGATGTATAAACAGAAGAAGCTATTTTGGCCTGCACGGCAACATTCCCTAGGATAAACGAATCGCTAGTATAAACATAGCAACCTCTCTCGGTCGCTATTGAGCTACCATTCGTTTGCAGAGTTGACCTGGTCGAATTCCCTTCGTCGCATCCAATCTCTGATGCAATTCCGTTGGTCCAAGGACAAGCTGGGTAAGTGTACGCTTGCCCAACCGATAAACGATCATTGGATAGGACACGACCCATAGTTGTTTATCCAAACAATCATATCAATGGTCGTGCCCTACGATTCGTTTCCCAAACCATACATGCACCCATCCACCCTAGCCTTTGCCATCGTAAGCGAAGTTCTGTTGACTTAACATCAACAGAAAAATCGACCCTCTATTGTTTATGATCGCAATGCAGGCAGCCCCCGGTACATGATCATCTATTTGAACAGCTGCAGGACTGATCGCTCTCTCTCACATCTAACCGTCGATGCATTATCGTTGTCCGCACTTCCAGTGTATGGACACCCAACCGGATCTGCACGATCATATGGAAGTACCTCCAATCAAACCGAACGGATTTCTCATTGGCCGCGGCTAGAATGAAATATCGGATTTGTTTTCCACCACAGCGGAGGGGAATCATTACCTTGGAGAGAATAGAAGTTAGTGCTATGGGTCGATACGAAGAAAGGGATGATTTGTCAACCTTTTTGGGAATTGGCTGAATGTTCGCTGACTTCCACCTATTTGGGAAACGGCCAGTAGAAGAAGACAAATGGAAGAGTTTCCGCAATGGTTTAGCGAGTGGAGAGGAACATCTCTTCAAGAGGATTGGGGAAATGCCATCCGGACCAGCGGATTTGTGTGCATTTAGCTCTTTGAGCGCGCGGGCAACAGTACGCGTTCGGAAGCGAAAATGGCTCATGGTGTGCTGCTTACGCTCAAGTTGAGGTGGAACTGATGTGGTATCAGACAGCGTTGAGTTGGCTGCAAAATGTACAGCAAGTAGATTCGCCTTCTCTATTGTAGTTGTGGTTTGTCATTGACTATAAGCGATGGAATGGATGAAGAGAGCTTAATCTTATTCCACATATTGATGACATTAATCTTAATGCCACCTCTGTCCTTGGTTTTGTGAAACGCTAGTCGAAAAAATTCTGTTATCCCTACTTTTCCAGATCCCTCTATATAACCTTTGGCCGCCCCCTTCTTGTATATGGTAGTCAGGTTTGGTCTCCTCACTACATGTCCCAAATTCGCAGGGTAGAAAGCGTGCAACGTCGTTTTTTTGCGTTTTACCATCCGAGAACTGAATTGGAAAAATCCTCTGAATTGATTCCTTCTGCGCGCCCCTCACAGGCAATTAAAAACTCCTTCGTCGCGCGCCCGCTTTTGCGGTTCCGGGCACCCTTTCTCACCAAACGAGGAAAATGGCCCAGTCTACCAGGGCAAAGACAGCTCAGCAAGAGCAGGCTCAGCCGCGCTGATTCGCCGGCGTTTGAGGACGCTTCCAGCATTGAGCACCCCGCACGCACCCGCGATATACGCTTGCCTCCTTTCAACGAGGAGGACGCAGAGCTATGGTTCGCCATAGCGGAACGCATTTTCCGTGCCGCCGACATGCACGACGAGGAGCTCCGTGCAGTCGAATTAATGCGAGTGCTAAATCGCACGCAGAGGATGCACGTCGCGCACATAATTAAGTCGTCAGACCCAAAACCCTATTGCAGCATGGAGGAGACACTCCTCAGCGCCCTGGAGGAACCCAGGAGCAGCCGACAGCAGCGCCTAGCGGGCGAAACTAATTTCACGGGTATGAAACCGTCACATATCCTGACTCATTTGCGCTCGATAGCGGGGACCGGGATGGCGGACGATATAATTAGGCCACATTTCTTGAGGTGCCTCCCACAGTATGCCCGTTCGGTACTGATATCGCAGCCCAACCAGAGTTTGGGTTACTTGTCAAAGATCGCAGACGCGATAATGGAAAGCTCGGACGCACAGTCTGAGCCCCCCACGTATCAAGTCGCAACGATCAATCACCATGGCGTTCCGCCTGCGCGACCCCACTCCTTACCACAACCGGCTCCCGGAACCATCCTATTAACCCCACCTACACAGTCCGCTCCGGGAGACGTGGCGCAGCCCACGATGCCTCCCCGTGAGGAATCGCGCGTACGCAGTTGGGAAACAGGGCCCTCGCGATTTGAAGTGAATCTCCAGCGGGACCTAAACCAACTGCGCGCCGAAGTGCGAAGTGTCGCGCGCGCCGTTCAAAGTCGGCCCAACAACCAACGGCCACAGACGCGGACTCCCCAACGGCATTTCGACTCGTCTAAAGGACCGCCAAGCAAGAGAGGAAACGTACCAACAAACAGGCGACACCCCAAGCGGCGCCCTGACACAAGCCTGGTGCGTTTACCATAGATGTTTCGGGGCTAGCGCCGGAAATTGTAGACAACCTTGCGGCTGGACGCGGCCAGCCCCCCCGCAAGCCCCGCCTTTAAACTAGAACTGCCGACCGTCATTACGGCGCAAACGGCCGGCGCCCCACAAATAAGGCGCTTAACAATTAGGGACTCAAAAACGAATGTCAATTTCACTGTCGACATTGGCGCCGACATCTCTGTCTTCCCCAAGTCTTTTGTCCCGCGCAACCAAGTGCCCGTCCAGCTGCAGTTGTTCGCTGCGAACAACTCCCCCATAGCCACTTACGGACGGAAAAAATTCAAACTGGACCTAGGTCTTCAGCGCCCCATTTCCTGGCAGCTGGTAGTACCAATGCCAGCGAGCCCTCCACACCACCTCCTGGCACCTTGGAGTACCAATGCACGAGTCGTCTCCACCTAATTAACCTTAACACACTTGAAGAGCGCAGAATTCATGCCGACATCCTCTTCATACACCCTCTACTCTCAGCCTCAATCAACTGCCCAAGCCTGCTCTCCTCCATCGCATTTTCCACTAATCCCCGAAACCTGCAAAACCCTCGTCCCTCCTATTGTCCGCCCATCACACGTCTTACGGATCTAATGAACCCATTTCGCGAGTGCAGGGGTGGACAAACTCTTGACTTCAATGTCACCTCTGCCGCTCTCAAACGTCGTCTTCTCTCTTACCCCCCCTGAATCTACCCCGCTCACCGCCTACACTCTCCCGCACTCATACTCAAACCCTAGCATCCGGCTTATCCTCGCCCCTCCCTGTCCTACCACTAAGACTATTATTCTATCCATCTTTGTTTAGTACCCCATTCCATTTTTAAGTTACTTTAAAATTAGTCCCCCAGCCCCAACCCGCATGCCTTAGTTTTTAATGTAGTTCGTAAGTCTATTTATAAGTTTATATGTTTATACGACTTGTACTAAGCGAAATAAACTGAGGGTTCTGCCCTCTATTCATTCATTCATTCATACATCTGAAATAAAAACCCAAACTGAAAGAAAAATCCTGCTGCAGGAAAAAAAATGGCCTGCACGGAATGAACACTCCCGCCCATTAATTGGGGAATGATGCTATCAAGATATATAAAAATATCGTTGACACCTTTGAGCACTAACAAATTCTTGCCCCAAAACCAAGGGTGACAACATCTTGTGAACATTACTTGGCATCCAAAGTCCTATAGCACAGCTTGGCAGATGTCAACTGCTCCTAAGTGATTAGAACGTATAACACCGCTTACCAGGTGCCAACTGCTCTACAAAAGTTTGTTTTAGTACATAAGCACAGAATTGCCGCGAATCATGCATGCCAGTGATTCGAACCGCTGATATATTTAAAAGATTACACGTCCTTTGGCTCAACCATTAAAAAAATAATAAAACCTTATCGGAAGATAACAAATAATGTGTTAAATATACGCATCGACTATTTTATGTAGACATTTATAACCAACAAGTCATTGAAACCACTTTGTTATAGCTCCTATATTGCGGAACCCACCATGGAACCCGTTGAATGGTTTCATTCGAATTTGCAACACAATCCCGGCATGTAAATATATGTAAATTCGTCTAAAAATGAGGCCTGCAGTTATCTATGCACAACATGCTATGTGCACTCGAAAGTGGATCAAGATGTCACTGGCGTATTCTATGTTCTTCCACCGCAGCAGAAACTCATTAAGCTTCATTCTATGAAATAGAAAACTACCTAATGCCTATGAGCAACAACTACATTAGCTGATTAGATAGTTATTCGTGGAGCCCATTATTGGGCGCACAATTGAGATTTATGTAACGTTGCCACTGATTTACATTAAACTGTGAGCATTAAAACCGCAAACAACGAAGGGGTCGAGACCCATTGTGTGCTGGAATATTATAAAAACTCATACACTACACCACAAATGCATTTGCTAATTTAGTTGGAATCGAACGAAAACTAAATAAAATACAAAAGAATTTTGTATATATTAAAATAAATTGAAATTGCTGTAAGTCAGCCTATTGCGACGTGGAAACTAATCATCTTCTCAGAGATAAGATTACATGAAGAGGTCGCTTCGAATCTTTTATTTGATAAACTGCCTTTGAAGTGTAGCTACTAAAATGCCTCAGACAATGTGGAGCGGTCATGATTGCAGCAATTGTCTTCTTTGTTTGGGATTACAAATACCTATTTGTGGTATATGTTTACCCGAAGTTTAATAACAAACTCGCCATTGTTGAGGGCAAAACGCGGGAGGATGCACTGGGCTACATGATGGAGATGATAAAAATACATTTGCCAGTCAAGAATAAAATGACCTTCGAGCTTCCAGATAGTTATATATGTTTTGGCAAATTTGACACCTATCTCTTTCGGCATGCTAAAAACATAGATATTAGGTTGAGGAAAAACAAATTTATTTTACGTTTATTACAAGTATTTATTTAACGCTCGCTACGATTTCTTTATGGTCCGGCTCTGTCAGATTGCTGCCATGCCAAATAATTAAAAATTAAATCCTCTTCCACACGCCGGCGACCTGAGAACAACCGAATGGAAGCTCTGGTACAGGGCAATGCGAAAGGTGCTAATAATCTAGACACACAACAGAAAACTGCCTAGCGACCAACGAATACGTGTAAAGTGTATTTCCACACGTCCCTGGAGAATATCGGCAAACTGGGGAAACCGTCAGACAAGCCTACTTCTACAATTGCAACCAAACAGGGCATCCTGCGACTTACTTGGACTGCCCAAAATGCAATGCTCTAAACAACACAGACAAAAGCCTCTCCCCGAAAATACAGGTGAAATCGCTGGGTAACGTAACCCACAACTCAAAATCTGGGATAAGCTACGCTGACTGATTACGAATACAACCAAAATATATTTCAAACCCGTATATTCAAATTCCACAAATAGCTCTGTGGCGGTTCCGCCAAACTCCACGGCCCACTTACCTAAAAAAACCCCATAACTACATCCCAATCGGCAATCGCATTAGCACCTTAAGTGCCTTACGCATCTATGTTATCAAATTTATAATCTAAAAGTCCCTGTTAAAGAATCCTTACCTTTCATACATCTCTTCGCATACAAATTTCCTGTAAGAATTTCTCCCACAAGGCCATTCATACATGTATCAATGCATCTCTGCATTAGCGACCAAGGACCGAATTCCCAATTAGGGTAGATTTTCACACTAGAGTTCGACACTTGCGTCGCCATAGATGCCATGTACAATTGACACAGATGGTATATACAAACCGTCATTGCATAACCATCTAATCTGCTTTGCAATGACTTGCAACTATCGATACAGCTGCAAGCACTTTACCCAGAAATGCTCCTTTGTTTGAATATCCAAACAATCATCGACCTCACGCATAGCTGCCGGATTGAATTCAAAGCATAAACAATGCAAATATAGAATCCGTTTCCAACAAACGAATTTCCCTGCATATACAAATGCAAGCAAGGGATTCGTTTCGTCCACCAACCCATTAGCACTTTTTCCCAATGGCTATTCGCCTATTTACACAAGGGCATCACTCATCTAAGACTTTTATGATGCCCTCGTCCCATATTTGCTTTTAGCACATCTCTTCGATGCATCGTCGTCTATTTATTTAGCCTCGATGCCCATCATAAACCATGATCGCCCCGATTCCTTTGTCCTTGCCGCCTGCCTGCTTTGTTTGTCCATTGCCTTCGCGCATGAGTAAACAACACAGATCCGAACGATCACACACATACCACCATGATCTCCATTACGAGATCTGGTTTTCTATTCCACCAAGAGAGACTTTACGTTTCTCTAGTGGTAGGTAAAAACGATATCCTTAGTGGAGAGGATATCTACCACCACACCACAAACTCACCCCATTAGCGAGTCGGCTCTGCACGAGCCGTTTATCGCTGAGTCAAATTACATCCGCCGACCACCACGGTCGTGCCGCTCCCGCTCTCCGTCGCGCGGCGAAGAAGCGTAGACACCACGAACTCGTGTCAAGAAAGAAGTGTATTGTATTAAATTTATAAAAATCAATAAAAATCAATTTAATATTAATATTAAGTTCTAAGTGAAATATAATAACCTTTTATAATAAATAAGAAGTGCGTTTCGATTATTTACTTCTGGTGGTGCCGATCGTTTAATGTGGACAACAAACATGGCGGCGTTTCGTTCTTTTGTCGGTGTATTGATTTCTTCCGTTGATGGACAATTCACGCCGGAGCTGTATAGTGTATGATGGAGGAGGAAGATGAACGGAGTGTCCGTGTTTGGCACAATATTTCCTCCCCACAGCTCTCATGGGAATCAGGTAACTTATGGAAGTCCCGCTCCCATTGTTACTCTGGCATTTAAGGGCACCTCAAAATCCCCCTTTGTGGGCACGGTCATGCAAAAAAAAAAACAATATATCTTTAGCATGGGAACATTCTCACTAACCGCCAAAATATCGGCTTTTGTAAACGAAATTCGGGAAAGTGGCTCGATTACGGCTCATACCAAAATCCAATCAAATGCTAAACGCAGGAACTAAGTAGGTAACTAAAACGGGGAAACCGCTAACTTTTTTTTTTTTACTTCTCCCAGGAAAGGCGATACTATAGCGCTGAGTCAATGCCCTGAGAAGCTATTTTTTTCCCGACCAGGACTATCAGCCAAGCTCCATAAGACGCTCATGGAGTTCTCCCAATCATTTCACGAAGGCTATAGCTTCATGCGGTGATGTTTCACCGGGCGGCTGGGCTGTGGGACCGTACCTACCACTCAGTAATTGTGCCGAACAGCACAATAGCAAGAGCCGCCAGTTGAACCTAGGTTTGCACAACCAAACGCAAGACACAGCCTCCTTACCAACTCAGCCATTGTGGTGGCAATTACACCAACGCGCGTACAAAAGGGGATTTTGAAGAACCCTTGAATGTCAGAGTAGATAAAAATGTATCATCATTATTTAGCAAGTCTCTCCACCTGTATCCGCGCTCCATATCCGAGAATTGTCCATAATAATTCGTTTTCCCGGGCAAGGCTATTAGCCTTGCGCCGGAATATAAAAATGTATAAACATCTTTAATGGACTCCGACAAGGGGACGGTAGGCCGCCTCTTCTTCAACCTGGCGTTGGAGAAAGCAATTCGTGACCCTGGCGTTACAACCATAGGGAGTATTGTCACCAAGTCCTGTCAGATACTTGCCTAGGCAGATGACCTCGACTTCATCGGTAGATCCGATTCGGCTATACAGGACTCTTTCACCCAGATCGAACAGGCGGCACAAAAACTGGGACTGCACGTTAATGAGGGAAAAACTAAGTACTCGTAAATGTGCCCCATTTACCCACTAAATCAAATAAACAAAACATACACAGGATAACCAAGTAGAAGAAGACTTCTCGGAATCAGTGAGTAATCAGTTATCCAATTACCTTGAATATTGAATTCAAAATTTGTAAATCAATTTCAATTTAATCATTATTTCTTTCCTAGTATACGTCGAGAGTCAGCCAGCTTACACAGACTTAGTTTTCATAGGATTAGGGTAGTATAAGATCTAAGTTAAGTTGTATACGGGGGGATGGGAACGAACATACAGAGCAAAGTCACTGATTGGTTTCAACCCGGCGAAGGCCAGGATGATCCTTGTCCCTGTTCAATCCAAGTTGACATGCAGTCTCCACGTGACACCCATGGATAGCTACTTTAGCACCCGCCCACTAGTGAACCAATGTATGCAACGACATCCTGAGAAAGGTTGGCGCAAGGCTAATAACCTTGCCCGGAAAAACAAACTATTATGGAAGATTCAACAAGCCTCGGATATGGACCGGATACACCACGACGACCCCGGAAACGAAAAAGGGTAAAAGATATGAGAATTTTCTCATGGAACGTCCACTCACTATACACATCTCGAGCTGCACAGCAGCTAGCCGATGCACGGACCGAATATAAGGCTGACATAACAGCGTTACGAGAAATAAGATGGACGGGGAGTGGTGTTATTCAAAGAAACGAGTATAACATTTATTACAACTGTCATGCAAAACACCATGTGCTCGGGGTAGGTTTTCTAGTCAGCGAAAAACTGAAGCCTGCCATTATCGGCTTTAATGCAATAGACGAAAGGTTATGCAGTCTTCGCGTACGAGGCAAGTTTACGAACATAAGCCTCATAAACGTTCACGGACTTACAAAGGAGTCCCCTGACGAGGAAAAAGAAGAATACTACGAGAACGTCGAACGGGCCCTCAATGCCTGCCCAAGATACGATGTGAAAATTGTTCTTCGTGATTTGAATGCAAAAATAGGTCGGGAGCAGGTTTTCAGGCACTACACAGGTTCCCATAGTTTGCATGAGAACACTAATGACAATGGACTACGAGTCATCAACCTGGCAGCATCGAAAAACTTGGTCGTTGCAAGTACCAGGTTTCCGCGTAAAGATATCCACGAAACTACCTGAGTATCACCTGATGGAGACACTCGCAACCAAATTGACCACGTGTTGATAGATCGCCGCCACTCCTCACTCTTCTTCGGAAATCAGTCTTTGTCATCTGCTTCTATATCTTGCCATCCCAGCCTATTGAAGTTTACGAGCTAACTCTTAATGCTATTGACCATATAAACGAGCTGAGTAATTGCGAAGACTGCATCATAATCTTCGAATATTTTAATCTTCGACAGTTGAATTGGACTTTATCTGACGATCATTCACCTCCCATCCCATCTCGGTCAAGGAATGTTTCTTTATTGAGCGACTAGATGATTCTTGTCTCTGTCAGATCAGCAACGTTCGAAACCTTTTGGGTAGGCAGCTTGACCTCATCTTTCCAATCGACCCTATCAATACATCTGTCTCACCCAGCCCCTTCGTCCTTACATGTATGCCCCCCCCCCCCCCCCCCCCCCCCCCCCCAATTAACTACGCCTACGATTTCCATAAAGCTAAGTTTCGGCCTCATCAACGCCTATATAGGCCGCCTTTACTTCAACTACGATCACCTATCCGTTGAAGATGCCACCATCACCCGTTTATATACCGAAATCCTATACTCTATTTTCCTGTTCATTCCCTACTCTAGACAAATAACATCAACCTCTTCCCCTCTATGGTACAATCACAAGCTTCGCTTCCTGCGTAATAAAAGGAATAACTTATGGGTCATCTTCTCTTGGAATCGAACTATACCCGACTACTCCAACTTTCTTGGCTGTTACCCCCCATTCACGGAACTTTTCAACACCCTTTATCGCAACTATCTTCCCAAAACTCAGACCAATCTCAAAAATGATCCCAAAACCTTATTTCAGTTCGTCAATCATAAACGTAGACCCGACGGTTACCCCATTTCGCTTAGCTTAAACTCTCATACCTCATCCGATCTTGTTACTATTGCTAACCTCTTCGCCACTCACTTCAATCAGTCATTCGCTAATGACCAGCCATACTTCAACTACCTACCTAACTTTTCCCTCGGGCCCCTTCTCTACAACTCCTTTAATCCGACCTTAACTGAATCCAAGTTACTGAAACTCAAAGACGAGGTTTCACCGAGCCCTGATAGTATCCCTGCAATCCTCCTCAAGAAATGCTCATCCATTCTATCTTCTCCCATCTCGCTGATCTTCAATCTCTCACTCTCTCAAGAGGTATTCCCCCACATTTGGAAAACCTCCTTCATCACCCCCATCCACAAGAAGAGCCCCAAAAGCGATGTCGCGAACTACCGCCCTTATCGCCAAACTGTCCCACCTACCCAAGATTCTCGAAAGCATTCTATTCGAATCTCTTAATTTTCATTGCAAATCTTTTATTTCATCAAGGTAACATGGTTTTCTCAATGGCCGATCAACTAAAACCAACCTCGTTGAGTTCACTTCCTTTACAATCTCAGCACTAGAGCACGGTAACGAGGTCGCTATGGTCTCGACCGACCTCAGTAAAGCATTCGACAAAATCTCCCACTATCTAATCCTCTTCAAATTATCCGCCCACGGCTTCGAGCCTGGATTGCTGAAATTGATTTCTTCCTATCTAAAGGATAGACTTTATACCACTCGGTTCAGGTCCACGATATCCAACCCCTTCCTTGTCGCCTCTGGGGTCCTCTCCTATTTACACTTGCCACTAATGACATCGATAAGGTTATTAAGAATTCCAGCTTGTCCCTATACGCTGATGATACCAAGTTATTGCGTTTGCTACGATAATGAAGAACGTGTGATTCGAACTGACGCTATGACGGGTAGAATCACTAAGAAATGGAACCAATGCTCAACACATCAGGCCGCCGCCGTGTGTACGAATTCGATTTTTAAACTCAAGTACACTCAACTGATGTGGAATTGTTATGTTATCGCTATGGTATACGACTCTGATGTATTTTCTTATTGGATTTTCGTTCGGTGTTCTTCACTATTTGCTTGTGTATTGTGTGGATATCTGTTAGAAGCGCCACACAGTTATACAAGATCATCGAGTCACCACTTGATTCTGCATTGCTGCAATCAGACCTTGACAGCTTCTCGACTTGGTGTGATAAAAATTGCCAAATGTCAATCAAAAACCGTTTCCCGTAATCGTATTCACTCATCCTCATGTTCCTATTCACTTCATAACCAACACCTGTTCGTTGTCAGATGTATTCAAGATTTAGGGATCTTTTGCGACAAGGAGCTTAACTTCCTCTCTCAGATTGATGAGACGATCCAGACAGCCAATTCTGCCCTCGGCATTTCCTTATACAAACAATCAGCATCACGTGCGCAAACAAAAGAATTCGGTTTTTCTTCAGGCATTCTAGCGATATGATATACAATCCAAATTGTATCAAGTATCCCGAATGCAATACCACACCTAATGAGTTGCAGCTTATTTACTTAGCCGAACTCACATCTCATAAATGCCTTTATCTCTTGCAAGGTTTCAGAATTCGTTTCTCATGACCTTGTGGCAGTGATCCATTAGCACGTTGCTAAGATCATTTCACACATACCACCGGATTTTAGCCAGCAAGACGCTCTTACTGGTTACCCCATTCGAAGAAATGTTCTCTCTCTTCACCATTGGTTATGAAAACTCACCACCGAATTGAGGGTGAACCAGGTGTCAGATTCCAACCCTCGAGGAGCTTTTTCCATCACCTGACCGAGCCGGTCGGATTGTTATATAATTAAGTTCATTTAATTATCACCCCCCCCCCCCCCCTTGCAATCTCGTGTCGACACATGAATATCCTTTACCAATATCAACACATCACATACAAATACAATAGAATATTCCCCCATACTAGAACCGGGAACCGATCTTGTCCTTTATTTAGCAAGTCCTGAGGCTTGTTTAATTTTCCATAATGATTTGTTTTTTCCGGGCAAGGTCATTAGTCTTGCGCCAGAGGCTCCCCGACGGGGAATCGAACCCTGGTCTCCCACGTGACAGGCGGGTATACTATTTATTCCCACATACAATAGATAAATAATTAAAATAAATTAAAACCCATATTTCAAAATCACTAACATACTGCACACAGCCATAGTCTCCCTAATTCCGTTTCCACAAAATAACAATCGTCCTGTATTGAGGAAGCGGAACAAAAAAGGATATTGAATGGAACGACACGAGATTTCCGCCTTCTGAATCAATTCGTGTACGCGTGCGGTTGTGTTCTCCGTGGATTAAAATCAAAGAAAGAGAATTAGATAATTGGTGTTCTGAATTTACCTGAAATTCTAATAAAAAAGATTAATACAAATAAATTAAAGATCAAAAGAACAATAGCGTGTAAAGAAGTTTTTTAGAACAATAGTGTGTAAGGACAAATAGTTTGAATAAAAAGGATTAATACAAATAAATTAAAGATCAAAAGAACAATAGGAACTTCGAATGTAAATAAAAATAAAATAAAAAAAAAAAGGCAAAGAAAAATAGTTTAACTTGAAAAAGGAAAAAAAAAATGGAATTAATTACAGAAGCAGCACACAGGAGAACGAGTCATCGCATACGGGGGTAAGTTTGGTGTAAAAATACAAACCCTTAAAATAATTGTTAAAAAATCGTTAACAGGGTCTCCAACTCCGCTCCCGTAGCGCTGCGGGACGCGAAATAGTGCGAAGGGTTTAGATAGTTTGTGTATTGTATACGTTTGAACGATGGCAATGAGAATGCTTAAATTAAGATATTTGAAAGGTTCCAAGTGACTTTTAATTCGTGTTTTTCATTTAGTTAATCATAAAGTAACTTTCGTTGTCAATAAACTATGCGACTGTGTACTTTGCCACCTTAAGTGAACATTTAATAAATAGAACAATAAACAACATGTAACAATGAAAGCCAGTGTGTTTTATTTGCTTCTCGTTGTGAGCTGTTCGTGACGCCGACCTGTGGGGGTTCTCTATACCACATGGAGAACCATCCCACAATGCCAACCAACCTTGACCGCTAACAGCGCGTCACCTTACCTTAACCTGTAACCCAACTCCCCACGCAAAATCCGCAATACCATACATTCCTAACTTCGCAATAACCACACTCCAAAACCCGCAACAGAATACAATTCAACAGAATATATTCTAATCATCCCCGCATTCATTTTCCCAAAATTGCTTCTGTCAATTCTTTACTGAATTCATATTCCCTCCTTGCGACCAAGCAATCTTAATTTCCCCGAAATTCATATTTTTTTTTTTTTTTTATTAGACTTCTCTCGGGAGAGGCGAACCTATAGCGTCGAGTGGGCGCCCCGAGATGCCATCAAATAACTGTTGCAGTTCTTTTTGAACAGTTGCAGGTTGTAACGCTCCGGGAACACTCGCGTGGGAAGGGAGTTCCACAGCTTCCCCGCTCTGTAACGGAACGAGTTCTGATACAGGGATGTTCGCGCTGTCGGGAGATGAACCACAAACGGGTGCGATTCGTCGGATTGTCTTGTGGAGCGCATATAGACCGAATTGCGTGGAACAATGCCAAGAATCTCCGAAGAACAGCACCCGTGATAATATCTGTAGAACAGACAGAGGTCGGCCACGCGCCTTCGATGTGATAGCGACTGTAGTCCCGACGTCAGCGCCGAGTCCCCGATCAGGCGGATCGCTCGTCTTTGTACGCTCTCAAGTAGGTCGAGGGTATGTTTAGGAGCCGAGCTCCAAACATGAGAGCAATATTCGAGCGCTGGTCTAATTTGGGATTTATATAGGAGAAGAAGTTGGGCCGGAGTAAAATATTTCTTGGCTCTAAAAAGATAACTCAGCTTTCCTGAGGCTGATCTGGCGATACCCGATACGTGTTTATGCCATGATACATTCCCACAGACCGTGACGCCGAGCAATCTCAAACTTTCCCCAGCCTCGAGGGCCCGGCCATTCATCATCAGCTGTGGAACCGATGATCCACTTTTCTTTGTGAATGTTGTATACTGGGTCTTCGTTGCGTTGAAGTCGACAAGATTGGCCTTTCCCCACTGCAGGACTTTATCTAGATCCTGGTTCAGAGAGTCAATCTGTCTACATCTCAGCTGGTGCGACGTTAATGCACCAATCGGCCGATCACTCGAAAAGGAGGAAACAAGCGTACTATCATCCGCAAAACTGAACACTTTGTTATCCGTTGTCTCCAACGTATATGCTGTAACAAACGCATATTCAAATCCACAACGGAACATTAACCATCATGATCATCCTCATTATCGGCACTACAACCGGGAACCGGTCTTGGCCTTATTTAGCAAGTCCTGACATTAACCATCGCCACCAACTATACCAAGCTGCATACATTTCCCCGAAATTACTTCGGTTAATATCTTATCTAAACGATATTCCTTGCTTGCAACTAAGGAATTTCAATTTCCCGGTATACACAACCAACGAATTCAACTTAGCTTGTACTGCGAGGATTCGCTGGAACTGAATTCTTAGGCGAGCATAGCAACTCTTCTCGAATTCCTCGGAAGTGGCAGCAAGTCTATTTCCGCTATGATTCAGCCGCCACGACGCGATGAATAGATTTTTTTCCATTTCATTAGTGAGTCGTTGTGCAACCGCCATCAAGTGCGCACCCCCCCCCCCCCCCCTATTATTACCAGTTAGCGAGTCGAGATTCAACCCCCGGTGGCGTTTCCGACAACCATATCTGAAATAAGTTCCGTGTTCCAAAACCTATTTAAAACTTTACGTTCCAAATCTATCTGAGACGTACAGACTACAGTGAGCAAAATGTTAATGACCGTTTCCGGCAACCATATCTGAAATAAGTTCTGAATCCCACAACCTATTCAAAACTTTGCGTTCCAAATCTATTTAAGACTTACAGACTGTAGTGAGCAAAATTAAGTTACTGTGTTCGATGACCGGAGCTCCGGAAATCGCTATTTGTAAACGCCAAGCTCTCAAGTGAACAATAAACAATAAAAACAACTACTACAAACTACATCTTAGTGTTTCCTTTTCTAAATTTTTGGTGAACAGATTCTTTTGCTGCGGCGGAACAATTACTCGGTAATGACAGTGAACGTGTTAGCGGGTCGGTGGTAGAATCAGCGCCCACGCAGGCGCGCCAGACCACCTACCGTACAGACCTTCTAGTGAACTATTTGTGGGGACGAGGTAGAACTCTGCGCCCATGCCGGCGCCACGACTTCCTCCCCCACATGGTCTCCTTATCACAAGACCCATATATGTAGAATCGAAAGTATTCAACGTCGCTTCTTCGGTTCGCTCTCCGAGGGTTAGGATGGGGAAAACCCCTTAATCCTTCCCCCGTACATTAACCGTCTCAAATTAATCCACGTCAGAACCCTTGAGGAGCGTAGAGTCGTGGCTGAAATAGTGTACATTCGTTGGGTTCTCTCGGGCTCGATCGACTGCGCCTACCCCCTTAACTTAATTCCTGTGAACACCAACCCTCGAAACCTTTTATGGTCTCAACGAACCCCTTTCGCGGATGCTGAGAAATGTCAACTCCAATTCCACCTTGTTCGACTTCGACCTCTCTACCCATACTCTCCAGCACCACCAATCTTAAGCGGCGCTTCTACACTTTACTATAACCTGCCCACACCTCTGGCCCCTACTCCTGCTTTCTTAATTTGTCCTGGTTACCTAGGTTAAGCCTAGTTAAGATAGTTCTTAAGCTCTCTAGTTTGTAACTCATATATACTTTAGTTGTAGGTAATTATGTTGCTTGAATTAAGCCAATAAATGGGGCGGTAGCCCCACTAAACTAAACTAAACTCAATAAACGCTCCTCGTACTAGGCCTCTAACTTCTAATCTGTATTTCTATATCTCTAGTCTGTATTTCCATTATTATTCACCGAAAGTCTGGCGACATAGGAGGTTTTTGGGAATATGTATTAAATTAAATAAACCAATTCTACAATGAAGTGACTAATATTACAAATCATTATTTTGCTTACAACAAAATATTAAAAAATGTCGAAACACTGTGCAAACCAACATGCGCCACTGTACCATGTAGTCAAGTGCTCCATCGTGGTGTAAACACCCAACTGCCTTCTATTTATACGAACAGTAAATATGCCAGATAAACATGCATCGAGGTAACTTGTTCTCAATGGACGTAGCTACCATAATAAAGTTTACAGTAAACATTTTATAAATAGATACGATGGTAATACGAAATACCGACGAACACTGGCTTCATAGCTTACAAATGAAGCTAATAAAACAGAAATAAAAAAATCGAAAACCGCCAAAGATAGGCCTATGCGGATATCTACACAAATGCTAAAAAAAGATAATTACAGCAGGAAAATAAAAATAACAAACAAAACTCGAGATAAAGACAAGAAAAAGCAAAACAGCAATCAATACAAAGGCCGTTGAATCAAACAAAGAACAAATAGACGAACAAGTCCATTAGTCCCCCCAAAGATGCAGCACAATACATTCTGTCTTAACAGCCAAAATTAACTTGAGCACACCACATCGACTTATTATAGGCAGCGACATGAAGTCGTGGATGGGGTGTCGATGGAGAGCGCTACAGATCCAATTGAATTCAGATGAAGTACTCCCATAATAGGGCATACACATCAAAGAGTGCTCCTCCGTCTCTGGTATTGGCACAGGATAGAGTGCATGCCTGTGCCTTTATTGGAACGTAAAATGAAATAAATCATTATGGAAAATTTAACAAGCCTCAAGACTTGCTAGGTAGGGCCAGGACCGGTTCCCGGTTGTAGTGCCGATGATGATGATGAAAATGAGCGGGCACACTTTAGCTGCGGCCCTATTTTCCCTTTTAGACGTATACGTTCACCGAATATTATTATGACCTTAAGACGCAAAAGTACGTATAGAAAAACATCTGTGTTGCACCCATGCCAGAGAACGCAGTGGGTAATCCGTTCATGTACAATGACGCTTAGGTTCAATTCAAACACGAGGAGTGAATAATCAGCGGGGCAAAAAACAATGGTGTGTTACATTTGATTTTCTACAATTCCCTTTTTTAGTTTCCCCCATCAATTTCTGTGGAGTATTGTGATACCTAAACATTTTTTTGCTCTGTAGTACTTTTTCATAAAAATTTTCCAACTTAAAAACTGTTGAAATATATATTTCATAATTTCTATTACAGTAAGGGTATTAAACAAACACATCGGCGCAAGGCTAATAACCTTGCCCGTAAAAATAAATTATTATGGAAAATTTAACAAGCCTCGACACTTGCTAAATAAGGCCAAGACCGGATCCCGGTTGTAGTGCCGATGATGATGATGATGATGATTAAACAAACACGTGCTCGAATTGATATTTAATGAGTACATTAACGGCCGCGTGCTTGATTATAAACCGCGCTACACACACACAAACTCCAATTCGCAAGTTGCCAACTCTTTTTTTACACTAGCGCGTGCGAAAAAGTAGAGGTTTCTCTTTGGTTTCTTATTAAACTATTCCCACGTACGAGGGTGGCCTGAAAAGTTTCCGTTCGCGTAATCTCCTGTTTTGGTGATTTGGCATGGCCAGCAAGATCGCCCGATTTAACCAACCCAGACTTCTTTCTTTGGGGATACTTGAAGTCGCGGGTTTATGCCAACAAGCCTCAGACAATCGCAGCCCTTAAGGGGGATATTCGACAGGAATGCGAACAGTTATCGCAGGAACTCTTGCGGAACGTCATGGAAAATGTGATAAAACGGTAAAAATGTGTATCAACACTGGCGGCAGCCACTTGACGGATATCATCTTTTCCACTTAACGGACAAAATTGTAAAGGTCCAAATAAAGATTTCTGTGGGGGTTCTCTATATCACATGGAGAACCAGCCCACAATCCCAACCTAATTTCGACCGCTAACAGCGCGTCACATCAACTCCTATTCCACCGTTCATGCTATTCACCTGAAATATCGTGTTTTCCAAATGGACGCATAGCTGAATTCATTCTTCTATGCAGATAATGCATAATTGAGTTCAGCTACCTTTTTGCCATATGGCAACTCCATTTTTACTAGCCCATGAGATTTCCATCGGAAATCACATCATGTCGGTTAGCAACAACAAGTCGAAGCAGACGACACCGTTGCATAATCATGCAACCGCTGGGGAATTTATCAAAATATTTAAGTAGTTCTCACGATAAATTACCCCAGCCAATTTGGCGTCACTCCGGCTTTTTGATCTCTTTTCGCAGGTGAATAGCACCGGCCACATTTCCTCTCCTCCATAATTCTGTCTCTCACCAGTTCAATGCACTCTGAGATCACCACAGCCATAACACTGGGGCAGTAGGTCAGTAGGGACTGCATTTGACACAAGCGCACAAACCAAGCCAACCCCGGTTATTGCGCTCTTTCTTTTGTTCTTTTCATCCTTCGCATGTCCAGCGACTGTCGAATGATGCGCGAGTATTATTCACCTCACTGAGACATGCAAATGAGAAGATTCATGAAAAGAGCGCAATGATGATTGGCTAATAGCTGCGCGAATTCAAAATTGATTTTTCATCCCTAATTGAGCCAGTCGTTACTCAATCACCATCGTGCTAGGTCACGGCGCCCAAAAGTATCTGAAACGCCATACAACATACTCGCCGCAGTACTCTCAAAATGTTTTTAGTTCCTTGTGTATTATTGGCCAAATCGTACTTGTACAATAGTTACATTGTGTCGTGATCCCTTCCTGTGTAAATACAAATACAAGTCCTTCCATTTAAATCTAGTGATAATTTATTTTAATGTAAAATGAAAGAAACCATTATATTAACAAATAAAGAAAAAAAAAACCGAACAACTAAATTAAATCAGTGCCTTCTAATTTCTCCGGCTCTTTCCTTTGTGTTTGGATTTTTTTGATATTATTTATCCAGTGACGTTATGGGGATGAAAGTGAATCCGTGCCCGTGTTTTGGCACACATACTTCGTACCCCCACATTTCCATCACTCAAAATATTTTTTTTATTTAGTAAAAAAGTAATTCAAAAACAAAATTGGATAATTAATTTTGCGCCACCCTATATATACATGTATACGAGGATGGTGAATTTAAATAACTGGGAGCAATACTGACGGCCAGTAACGAAATGTCGAAGGAAATTTGTTGGTCTTCTTTACGCATACCCAAAGAACCACCCATTTTCTTTAAATCAACCCGCCTTTCCACACCCAACAAAGCCATTTTGCTTACCTGTAATCGAGCAGCGTCAAGCTACCCCTTCAATATCATACCTGACAAATAAGCCCACGGCAAGATCATCATCTTGCCATAGCATCATTTGAAAGCATATCAACCAAACCACTTCGGTTCATTTTACATGAATCAGTTAGGAACCTGATCGGTTTCTCTGGGCGGCAACATACCAATCAAACATACACCAAACCTCCTGTCTCTTCTTGTTCCATCAATCCGTTGGTCCAAAAGGACACGTCGGGCAGCTCGCTTGCTTGCACATCTGCAAGCCAGATTTCCGATGATCGGTCGCCTATGCCGATAACCGATCATGATTGTTATTTCATACCAATGATCGTATCCCACGTACCGTTTTCCTTACCCAAACAATCACCACCCTTGCCATGGCGAACAAATCTTCTGTTTGCTTATCGTCACATAAAAATCTATTGCCTGCAATGGCATGATTTTTAAACGATCATGTAAACAACCGATGTTCCCATGTCGCATTGGTTAAGGCAAACAAATGCGCATCTCAGCGTATGACCCCCGAAATAGCGTTTCTATTTACATAATACACAAGAAACCTATTTCGTCATCGCCACTATCGTTTACATCAACGATGCCTGCAGCCTCTACTGCTTGTTCTTTTGTTTGAACAGCTGCAGGATTGATCGCTGTCCACACTTCTAGCGAATGTGCACTGTACCAGACCTGTACGGTCACATAGGGAAATTCTTCCATTAAACCCAAAATCGATCGTTCATTGGTCGCCACCAAGAAGATCCGATTTGCTTCTCCCACATCGGTGGAAATCCACCACCGTTGCATCTGGTGGGATGTGGAGTGCAATAGCAGATGAGTCAAAGTTTGCCATCCAATCGAGGAGTCAGATTCCGTCATCGTTCGGTGCCACACGTGTTGGAGAATTTTACTGAGTCAGTGTCACCAGGTGATACATTTCCATCAAGTTACTTGAAGTGTTGATCGATCGGTGTCGCAGAGCGGATACGTTTCCCTACAAGTCGCTTCAGGTTAATTCGGCAGTATCGCGGAGTGTTGTGTTTGCATCTACCTAGTGAATTTCTGAACGATAGTTGCACAAATCTAGTTCAGCTTGAACATCGATTAATTTCGCGGTAGCCTCCGCTTCCCTTACATTTATTCGAACAATTAGGGCCCCAGTAACACAATTTGTAATTAAAACAAGTTAAAGAAAAGAACAGTGACAAAGGATAAGCTACAATAGCACTAAGACTAAACTATACAAATTGTGGAAGATAAGGGGAACCCTTCAGGTAACCGAAGAACAAAAACAATAGAAACTCACCTGTGTAATTAAGAATTAAGACTACCAAAAATAAAAAGCTGTTTTTATGTGACTATTAAATCCAGTGTTTTATTTGTGGAGTTTGTTCTTTACGTGAAGTTTCAGCATAGCAGTAGTGGTGTTCCTGTTGAACCCGCGTCCGTGGCGACGCACTAACAACACCACCACAAATTAACAAACATCCTTCAACGCTGGTTGGCACGCAGTTAGTAAACTGCTGAAATCCAAACTACTATCACCTAATATAAAGCTCCGTGTTGTTACGCCATCATTAATCGCGCATACATTAAATATCGCGATATCAATTCAATATCAAACAAATTGAACTACACGTTCAAGTTGCCTATAATGAATTTACCTTGAATCCAAGACGTGAAAGAACGAACCATATGTTCAACACGCAAAATCCCCTGGATCCAAATCTGTGAACCAGGTTAACCAACTTTCAACTAAAGTTGTTGAGAATCATAAAATACACGTCTGCAATTTTATGATTCTTTAAAGGTTTGTTTACCCAAACCATTTCCCACAGGGAACATCTTTGTCCATTCTCCTAGAACCACACGTCCGTTTTAGCCCCCACCAACATAGAGGATCATAAATGTGCATTAGCACGATCCTCTGTTGATTTTTCCTTTGTGTTTCCTCTTTTGATCCCAAGCCGGGACAAGTAAAGAAAGGAAATAACGGCTGGCAAAAGGGCCAGGCAGAAAAAAGGACATATCCTGCGATCTGCAGGATAGAAGAAAAAAAGTCTTCGTTCGAGGAGTTGATATTAAATTGTTGACCGAGACAGTCGTCCACGAGTGGAGCTAGTTGCGAAACTATTGACCGAGACGGTCAGGGAGAGTGTTGCGAGTTCGCGTGCGCCGAGGTGTGTGTTGGTTGTAAGACTTCGTCCAGAACGGACATCGAGAGTGGAAGGCTAGACTACATCCGTGTAGAACGGGATTTTGTAAGAGTGCACGAAGTGATATCCTTTTGATAGTTGACTCGTAACATAAGCTCGGACGTCGACCGGAATGAAAGATAAAGTGTGTTCTTGTGTGTGTTGTGGATATAAGTGTTTTATACTACTGTGAAGTGTGTAAAGAGTGGCGAATTACGTTAACTTAAAAACACGAAGCAATAAAATAAAGTGGTAACTAAACTCAACGTGTGTTTTATTGTCTGTGTGTGAGTGTGAGAAATGTATGGTGAAGAGATACCTACATTATAACAGTATTTACAGAACCACAATTATGCCGATTGTTCTATACGGATGCGAAACATGGGCTCTCACAAAACGGGAAGAAAACAAATTCCGCGTATTCACAACACGGGAAGAATTCGATTTTCTTTCGGTGTTCTTCACTATTTGCTTGTGTATTTATTGCGTGTGTATCTGTTAGAAACGCCACAGCTTTGTTTCCTTATTATCTGTTCGCACTATGAGGACGAAACATGCGAAAAGAAAATGAAAACGCTGCAATTATTGAAAAGAATTTATAACATCTAAAGAAGAGCGAAAGACAACTGCCGTCGACGACGTTTGCACACAGACTGACTGCTGAATTTGACATTTGGCGTAAACATTTGGGACGATTTGAAAAATTCGTTCAAACAAGTGAATACATTATTAAATATAAATGCTTTAAATTTCCAAACTGCTGTCACGTAACATCAAGCTCCGTGTCTATAGAACGATAATCATGCTGATCGTTCTATACGGATGCGAAACAAGGAGTCTCACAAAACGGGAAGAAAACAAATTCCGCGTACTCGAGAATAAAGTTTTAAGGGTTGTTTTTGGCGGTAAATACGACGAGGAGGCAGGTCAATGGAGGAAACTCCACAACCACGAATTGGAAGAGGTATACCACAAACCTACAATAGTGACAGTAATCAGGTCGCGAAGATTAAGATGGACTGGACATGTGGCGTGAAATGGCAGCCATAGGACCGTGCGTAGAATTCTCGACGGTAGACCAACGGGAAAGAGACCGACAGGACGGCCGCAACGGAGATGGGAGGACAATGTTAGGTTTGACCTTGAGGTGATCGGGTCGGATGGTCAAGCGTCGAAGGAAAGCGTACAGGACAGGGAACGATGGCGGAGTCGAGTCGGGCCAATAAATAGTAAGAGCAATAGTTTTTTCCACATCCTGGTCTAGCCACATTCATACGAATAGATACTGCTTATCAGCTTCTGCCACAATATGGACTCTGCTCCAATCCGGAATTTATTTTGTCGTGGCTAAAACTTTACGTTCGTAAGCATATCATACATTACTACTTTCTTTACAGAAACCCAAACTTGGATAGAAACGCATCCTTTAACGAATTTGATGCCTTGTATGATTCTATCGATTGGGTCTTGATGCTATATTCGCACACTGTAATCGTTATTGCGGGTGATTTCAATGTGCATAACTCTCAGGGGCTTCGTCACTTCGGACACACAACACCTGGAGATCAATATGCCCAGCTCTTTGCTGATTCAAATAGTTTAACCTAATTTGTCAATGAGCCAACACGAATACCGGACATAGATGGTCATTCCGCCAACACATTGGACCTGTTTCTCACCTCCCACCCGAACAAATGCACAATTAAAGTTTCTTCGCCCTTGGGCACTTCAGACCACTGTGTCGTGTCAGCTAAATTAGCTCTAACCAACAGCAACGTAAACGAGAAAACTCCCAAAAGAACACTATGGTTATACGAGAAAGCCAACTGGGAAGGTCTGAACGACTTTTTTGGGAAGTTAAATTAGTCGTCACTTTTCCTCAATAACGATGTTGACTCTATAGCGGATACATTGACAGACACGATTCTGCTGGGCATACGAACCTTTGTTCCACACAGAGTAGAATATCAAACCCAAGAGAAATATGTGGGTCGATTCCAAGTGCAGAGAAGTCATTAGGGCTATAGAGTTGAGCTTTCGGTTGTATAAACAATAGTGAGGAAAACCGGAAATGATTTAGGAGAGGTAGAAATGACTGCAATGCGCATATTCAACGCGTAAAGTTCTTGCATGACCAGAGAGTGAGACAAAAAATACTACACTCTCCCACAGGTAGTATACACTTCTGGGCATTTGTGGAGAACATCCAAAACTCGATCTCCCCATCCATCCCTTCGCTAATAGCCGATGACAGACCAGTCGCCAGTGCAATAGAGAATGCAATGGAGGAGAGCACGCGTTAGTGTAAAAAAAAAGAGGGCCTTGAGATTAATGTCATCAATATGTGGAATAAAGTTAAGCTTTCTTCATCCATTCCATCGCTTATAGTCGATGACAAACCAGTCACCACTGCAATAGAGAAGACGAATCTACTTGCTGCACATTTTGCAGCCAACTCAACGCTGCCTGAATCATCAGTTCCGGCTCAACTTGACCATAAGCAGCACACCATGAGCCAGATTCGCTTCCGAACGTGTACAGTTGCCCGGGCACTCAAGGAGCTAAACTCACACAAATCCGCTGGTCCTGATGGCATTCCCCCAATTCTCTAGAAGAGATGTTCCTCTTCACTCGCTAAACCACTGCGGAAACTCTTCCATTCGCCTCATTCTACTGGCCGTTTCCCAAATAGATGGAAGTCAGCGAACATTCAGCCAATTCCCCAAAAGGGTGACAAATCATCCCTTTTTTCTTATCGACCCATAGCACTAACTTCTATTCTCACCAAGGTTATGGAATTGTGGCGTTTCTAGCAGATACACACGGCCAATAGTGAAGAACAACATCACCAAAAGCACACCCATTAAAGCCGTATACCACAGCAATAATATAGCATTTCCACATCAGTCGAATGTACTTGAGTTTAGAAATCGAATTCGTACACGCGGCAGTGGCGTGATGCGTTGAGGTTTGGTTCTATATTTTGGTGATTCTCACCGTGATAGCGTCGGTTCGAATCACACGCTCTTCATTATCGTCACAAACGCTATAACTGGTGACCCCGAAGTGATCTGTACGACATAACACACGCTCCCTTACGCACACAGTCTCTATTACCTACAATCACACGACTTCTACGCAGAGCACCGGCTCACTCGCCTGCTCTGACATTCTCTCGATCGCTCTCTCGCGCGCTCCTCGCTCAGTCGTTCGTATTTCAAAGTTGATCGTAAGAAAAGTTACTGGAAGGGGAATGATGTGGCGTTTCTAGCAGATACACACGGCCAATAGTGAAGAACAACGCCACCAAAAGCACATCCATTAAAGCCGTATACCATAGCAATAATATAGCATTTCCACGTCAGTCGAATGTACTTGAGTTTAGAAATCGAATTCGTACACGCGGCAGTGGCCTGATGCGTTGAGCTTTGGTTCTATATTTTAGTGATTCTAACCGTGATAGCGTCGATTCGACAATCCATATTAAGGAACAATCCGTTCTACTATTGGGAGGTTGAACAAGATCCCCCACAGGAAACAAGTGGGGTTTCTGACCGGACCTACGGGTGTACTTGGCAAAACCCCCAGGAATCTAAACACAGGCAACATAGATCTGTAAACGATGCGTCTCAGGCAGTTGGAGACAACGGATAACAAAGTGTTCAGTTTTGCGGATGATAGTACGCTTGTTTCCTCCTTTTCGAGTGATCGGCCGATTGGTGCATCAACGTCGCACCAGCTGAGATGTAGACAGATTGACTCTCTGAACCAGGATCTAGATAAAGTCCTGCAATGGGGAAAGGCCAATCTTGTCGACTTCAACGCAACGAAGACCCAGTATACAACATTCACAAAGAAAACCGGATCATCGGTTCCACAGCTGATGATGAATGGCCGGGCCCTCGAGGCTGGGGAAAGTTTGAGATTGCTCGGCGTCACGGTCTGTGGGAATGTATCATGGCATAAACACGTATCGGGTATCGCCAGATCAGCCGCAGGAAAACTGAGTTATCTTTTTAGAGCCAAGAAATATTTTACTCCGGCCCAACTTCTTCTCCTATATAAATCTCAAATTAGACCCGCACTCGAATATTGCTCTCATGTTTGGAGCTCGGCTCCTAAACATACCCTCGACCTACTTGAGAGCGTACAAAGACGAGCGATCCGCCTGATCGGGGACTCGGCGCTGACGTCGGGACTACAGTCGCTATCACATCGAAGGCGCGTGGCCGACCTCTGTCTGTTCTACAGATATTATCACGGGTGCTGTTCTTCGGAGATTCTTGGCATTGTTCCACGCAATTCGGTCTATATGCGCTCCACAAGACAATCCGACGGATCGCACCCGTTTGTGGTTCATCTCCCGACAGCGCGAACATCCCTGTATCAGAACTCGTTCCGTTACAGAGCGGGGAAGCTGTGGAACTCCCTCCCCACGCGAGTGTTCCCGGAGCGTTACAACCTGCAACTGTTCAAAAATAACTGCAACAGTTATTTGATGGCATCTCGGGGCGCCCACTCGACGCTATAGGTTCGCCTCTCCCGAGAGAAGTCTAATAAATACAAAAAAAAAAAAAAAAAAAAAAAAGAGGCCAATAATAGAAACACTAACACTAGGTTCGCAGAACGACCCCTCCCTGTTACACACCCCCAACCTGGGAAAAACCTGTTTAGGTCGGAAACACCACCGCGATCTTCTAAAGGACCAATAGGGTCTAAACCTAAAAAGCCTGAGATACCACGGCACCGTCAGAGAGGCGGAGGAGACTGTGGCGTTTCTAACAGATACACACACACTACACAAGCCAATAGTGAACAATCCGTTCTACTATATACCATAGCGATAACATAAAAATTCCACATCAGTCGAATGCACTTGAGTTTAGAAATCGAATTCGTACACGCGGCAGTGGCCTGATGCGTTGAGCTTTAGTTCTATATTTTAGTGATTCTAACCGCGATAGCGTCGGTTCGAATCACACGCTCTTCACTATCGTCGCAAACGCTATAGTATCTGTGGGGGTGGAAGTCGAGGCGCCGTCATGGGCGCTGATTCTACTACCAACCCACGATATGGTTCGCTGATGAAACGACACTGAGCAACGCCGCGAAAATACTCACCAAGAGTCACCAAGTTTCAATATACAGAGCGGACACAGCACAGGAACAATTAAACGCACTATTTGTTCTGTTATGATTTGCTTTATTTTATATAACAACTACATTTATTGGTGATTCTGCCGCGGCGATATATTTGTTAAATTTCGAAGGTAAATGCAACGTAATGTTAATATTCACTTAATTTATTATATTCACATTGTATATAAGGCAACTTGGATAACGTTTACTAAAATACAAACGCGAGATTCGTTCACAAAACGACTCCGGGATATACGCGTCTCCGCAGCGCTACGGAGAGGAGGAGGTGAACCGGCCGGCTCGGCTGGATGTTGGAATAAGACTCAGCGATATTAATTCGCTGGCAAAGGAAATTCGGCCAGTGGTGCTGCCTCTCTTAATTAAATGATGCATTTCCTATCCCCAGAGAAACGTGAAGTCTCTCTTTGGGGGTAGGTAACCTGATCTCATAGAGACGATTATAAAGATACACATGTATGTGTGCACATTGGTTCTTTCATGAGACAAAGCCACGAGAACGAATCTGAAAACGAAGAAAGAGAATGCTGTGCATCAATGAGATATGAGTTCGGCTAAGTAAACAAGCCGAATCACATTGGGTGCTAATTGGGTTTCTGTTTGTTCATGCCGCTAGTCATGAGAAGCAGATCCAGAAATATGTAGGACAAAGAGATCATTGTTTAAGATGTGCATTGCAGCTGTAATGATAGGCGCCATGCATCATGCACATGGTGCTAATTAGTTTTAGCTTATTTACAGGGAATTGGTGTTTATGGCATCGTTGCCAAGGGTATGTATACCATTCCTATTTGCATTTGCCTATGCTGTAGGATTTAATTTATGCCTTAAGACGCAAGATACGTATATTTGCTTTTGTCCCTTGGGTATGGGTCGCCAGCCAATGTGTATTTAAATGAATTTATTATACACATGGTGAGGCTGGGAATAAGCGACGCAATGTTTATGATCCCTGTTATGATGGTTACATTATGTGTAAACCAAATTGTTTCGTTTTCAGGAATTCGACTAGGGAAAATGCGTATGTAAGATTGGGATTTGCCTGGCAACCGGAGGTGCCAAATTGGGCTTGGGATTTATGAAGTTTGGAACAGAATTCTTATAGGGAATTTTGAATTCGAATAAATGAATGAGGGTAAGAATTCTCTTTCAAGAGCTTTTAGCTAAATACATTTGATAAATTTGTTGCGTGAAGCATGCTAATGCGATTGTATTAGCAGAAACTTATGAAAGCTGGGTTGTAGTTATGGGGGTTCTTCGGGTAAGTAAACAGTGCGGTTTGGCGGAACCGCCACAGGTCACTTATCAACCGTCAACTTTCGAAATATCGCGAATTAAATGACCTCCTCAATGACCGCCAATATGGCTTTCGTAGCGACAGGTCCACAGGAGATTTGATGGCATACCTTACCGGAAAGTGGAGCCATTCCATCCACTACTTCAGTGAAATCAAGGTTATTGCTTTGGATATTTCAAAAACGTTCGACAAAGTTTGGCATCCAGCCTTTTTGTCAAAATTACATTCCTATGGAGCGGAAAATTCCTTGATCCGATGGATAAGAGACTACCTTTCTGGCCGTTCAATTCAAGTGGTCTTTCAAAGTAATACAGGTGTTCCCAAGAGTTCTCTACTCTCACCCAGACTCTTCCTCATCTTTATAAATGATCTCTTGTAAATTACCCAAAATTGGTGCAAGGCTAATAACCTTGCCTGGATAAACAAATTATTATGGAAAATTTAACAAGCCTCGGGACTTGCTAAATAAGGCCAAGACCGAATCCCGATTGTAGTGCCGATGATGATGATGAAATTACCCAAAATCCAATTCACTCGTGTGCTGATGAAAGCACGTTGAGTTTCTCATACTGATACGAACATTCCTGACCAAACTCTTCGAATGTCATTACCAATCAGAAGGTTATGCTTAATACATTGAATTCCGACCTCAACAAGATATGTCAATGGGGATTATCTAACCGAGTAGAATTCAGTCCCTTAAAAACCCAGTGCTGACTTGTCGTCAAATGCGAACCCAAAAGTAAATAAACTGTCGTTGAACGGCACTTGCAGCGATGAAGCCAATGAACTATCAATCTTCGGCACTCGAATTAATTCGACTCTTAATTGGAGCGACCACATGTTTGAAGCTGCGAAAAGTGCAGCTGTATGGGGTTCCTTAAGAGATGCAAAAGATACTTCACTCCATCCAACCTGGCCACTATTTACAACGCGTATATTCTTGGCGCAATGCTAATAACCTTGCCAGGAAAAACGAATTATTATGGACAATTTAACAAGTCTCGGATATGGACGGGATACCGGTGGAGAGACTTGCTAAATAAGGCCAAGACCGGATCCCGGTTGTAGTGCCGATGATGATGATGATGATATTCGTTCCAAAAAGGAGTTCAACTCCCATATTTGGTCAGGCGCATCCAAAACTGCACTACACGCGCTCGACAGGATGCAAAAGCGAGCACTGAAACTTATTGGGGACTTAGCCGTAAGTAGATCAATTCCGTCGTTAGAACATAGGCGCAACTATCATGCCTGTCTCTTTTCAATAGGTATTATCACGGTCGTTACCCAACTGAATTTGCTAAATGTGTTCTGCCCCTTCAGACATTTTCCCACTATACCCGTCATTCTGTGAATGCGCATCAGTTCAGGTTGAAAGTCAACTTCAGGCGCACAAATAAACATAGAGTCATTCTTTTGTCGAACCACACGTATGTGGAATGCTCTACATGGTCATGTGTTTCCTCGTCGTTGTATTGTCCAGGAATACAAGACCAATATGCATCGACACCTCCTTTCCTTATCCACTTCTTCTCCATCCACTCGCGCTGTGCTCTGACATTTAAGGGTACTTCAAAATCCCATTTTTTGCGGGCGTTAGTGTAAAATAAATTCTGGTAACACCATCTACTGGAAAACAGTGTGAACTTAGTTAAGATCCCAATAATTAATTCCAGGTTAATTTAAGCTTTTCAAAAATTGTAATTGATTTTTTTCACTTAAGTATCATTTTTCGTTTACCGGTCACCAAAAACGGTCTTTTTAAAAGGACCGCGTTGGGATATTCAGATGATGCCCGTCTGTATGACATATTTATCCAAAAACGTCGGCGTGTCTGGTTGTTTGGTATGTGCATCAACATTGTTTGTCCTATCTTGTGACCAATTGGTTAGAGAAAACGTTCATTTCCCTTCACAATAGCGGCCGTGTTAATTGCGACTCCTTTTTTGTTTTTATTTTTTATTCCGATGGAAGTGTCCACCATGGTAGTCACTTTGTGACATCCGAAAACAACATCTCATAGAGTTTGTCATTTTCATAATCCTTGGTTTCTCTCTCCTGCCTATTATTAGTGCAACATCACAAAATCTCTACAGCACAGCATCTTGTAGCGTAACTTAGAGGGAAAAAAACGAACGTCAATGAGGAATAATGTTACGCAGTCTTATTTTTACAAAACAGCAAGTGGTGAGTTCAGCTGCTGGGTACCATCCGATATCTCACTGCCGCACTCACATACCATGGCATGTGTTGTTTACGGTTCCATTTCGCTGTGATGCTACTGGTGTCGTGCCCGTCCAAGTAAGACTTTGCGCTAAGGGCAAACAACTAAGAAGAGGGAGTTTATTTTAGTTCCAAGTTTTTAATCTTATTGACATTCAATACTAATCCGTAAGCGTGCTCCAAGTTGCAAGTTGGACATACATACGTCTTCCTCGGCGGGCTACGTGTGCATTTAGCGCAGTGAATGAAATGTAAATCTTCGTCGAGGAACACTTGGAAGTTCATTAGCATGCTGGTTGAGTGCACAAGAGATCATGTGCACCACATCCTGGGGTGCCGGTTCTGCTCTCACGATCGCATTTGTAGTATAATCTTGTTAGTCTCGAGTTTCCTCACGTACGAATATTTAAAGTAGTGCTAGTCTGCAAGTTAATATTAGCGCTTCAATCCAAAGTGTGCCAGATGGGCATGTTATGTGCAGAAGACGGACTATTAATGTCGGATGGTTTTTTTTTTCTGCGATAATTATAACATTTGAATGTTCATGATATTTGGCAGTTTAAATAAACGCAAATTCTCCACCATACTGTAGTTTCTATAATAGTATGTAACCATGCCCCTTTGAAGTACCCCAAACCTTGTTATGGTTTCTTCAAAGGATGCGAACGCTGTTGGAATGTATTCTGACTTAATAGATCCTGCCAATAGGAATCTATATTACTTACTCTGTAAAGAGACTTGTCATAAATGCCGGATTGGTGATTATAATTCATTCAAGTGCCTATTGGTAGTGTTGTGCTTCCAAAGAGGTTCAACGTCGGTAAGGTAGTTCTAAACAACGTGCGGTTTTTTCCATAGAACCGTCGTCGTTTGCCTAAACGATGCGTTAGTGGGAAGGAGGTGAAGCTTCTATAGCGATTTAATAATACAAACCTTAAGAGGTTTCAAATATAAGTGGATCTATTGTCCACCGTCAGGTACTTTCCGTTGTTTCTTTTGTTTCCTTTCAGTTTTTGTATTCTTTTTTCATTTTCTTTAGATTTGGTCTCGACCCTCATCGCTGGTCGTTTTGTTCCGCTATCCTTAATTATCATAACTACGGTTCGACGGGCTAGGTTAGTTTTTTTGGAAATTTTGAAATAAACGCGCGTAATTAGTAATTCCCGATGCAAACGAGAAGCCACTCGAGGAGAAATTCCGCGGAACGCGCGACGAAAGAACCAATTGCCGCCATGTTGGGAGCGGAAAGAATATTGGACCTATTCCAAGGAAACATATCGGTGTTTAGTGGACAGAAAGGCCCTAATGCAACTGAGGAACTTTATTTATTTATTTATTTTTTTTTTTTAATAAAGATCTGTCGGGAGAGGCGAACCTATAGCGCCGAGTGGGCGCCCCGAGATGCCACCAAATAACTGTTGCAGTTCTTTTTGTTGCAGGTTGTAACGCTCCGGGAACACTCGCGTGGGAAGGGAGTTCCACAGCTTCCCCGCTCTATAACGGAACTAGTTCTGATGCAGGGATGTTCGTGCCGTCGGGAGATGAACAACAAACTGGTGCGATCCGTCGGGTTGTCTTGTGGAGCGATATAAGCCGAATTGTCTGGAACAATACCACGAATCTCTGAAGAACAGTACCCGTGATAATACCGGTAAAATAGACAGAGGTCGGCTACGCGCCTTCGATGTAACAGCGACTGCAATCCCGACGTAAGCGACGAGTCCCCGATCAGACGGATCGCTCGTCTCTGTATGATCTCAAGTAGGTCGAGGGTATGTTTAGGAGCCGAGCTCCAAACATGAGAGCAATATTCGAGCGCGGGTCTAATTTGGGATTTATATAGGAGAAGAAGTTGGGCCGGAGTAAAATATTTCTTGGCTCTAAAAAGATAGCTCCGTTTTCCTGAGGCTGACCTGGCGATGCTCGACACGTGTTTATGCCATGATACATTCCCACAGACCGTGACGCCGAGCAATTTCAAACTTTCCCCAGTCTCGAGGGCCCGGCCATTCATCATCAGCTGTGGAACCGATGATCCACATTTCTTTGTGAATGTTGTATATTGTGCCTTCGCTGCATTGAAGTCCACCAGATTGACCCTTCCCCACTGCAGGACCCTATCTAGATCCTGATTCAGAGAGTCAATCTGTCTACATCTCAGCTGATGCGACGTTGATGCACCAATCGGTCGAACACTCGAAAAGGAGGAAACAAGCGTACTATCATCTGCAAAACTGAACACTTTGTTATCCGTTGTCTCCAACAAATCATTGAAGCAAGAACAACAACACCCGAATTAACAGGATACAGATCCGAACACTCGCCGTCTACAACATCCCGGATCGATCGATTCTCGAGGAAGCTCCTCGTCCCGTCGCAAAGCTGCTGGGAAAGTCCATATGAACGAAGTTTGCTCAGCAATGCCCGGTGCCAGACGCGGTCAAAAGCCTTGAGGATATCCAATGCGACCGCCCTTGACTCACTATGCCGCTCAATCGCAGATGTCCATATATTGGTTATAAGTGTCAAAAGGTCTCCCGGGGACCACCTGCCACGGAATCCGTATTGACGATCATTCAGAAGTCCGTTGCACGCCAAATACTTAACTAACTCAGTATTGATGACTTTTTCCATCACCTTAGATAAAATAGACAGTGTTACACTCGCTTTACACCCCCTCTCAAACAATAAAGATTCCATCATCTTATGTTCCATCATCCTATGATTCTATCTATATAAAATATCATCAATTCCTATGGTTATTCATTTTTGATCCCACGATTGCTCTATACGGATGCGAAACATGGGCTCTCACAAAACGGGAAGAGAACAAATTCCGCGTATTCGAGAATAAAGTTTTAAGGGGTATATTTGGCGGTAAATACGACGAGGAGTCAGGACAATGGAGGAAACTCCACAACCACGAATTGGAAGAGCTATACCGCAAACCTACAATAGTGAGAGTGATCAAGTCGCGAAGATTAAGATGGGCCGGACACGTAGCGCGTATGGGCGATGATAGGACCGTGCATAGAATTCTTGACGGTAAACTAACGGGGAAGAGACCGACAGGATGGCCGCGACGGAGATGGGGGGACAATGTTAGATTGGTCCTCGAGGAGATCGGATCGGATGATCGAACGTGAAAGGAGAGCGCACAGGACAGGGAACAATGGCGGAGCCGAGTCGGTGAGGTCATGAACTTCCGGGTTCCTACAGGCCAGTAAATTATATATATATATCAATTCCTATGATTCCATCTATATAAACAATCATCAATTCCTATGATTCTATCTATATAAACAATCATTGCCCTTCCAGCAATTAAAATTCGCATATGACAAATCCTCAAACTATTTTGCATACAATGTAAACAATTGAAATTCGCATTCATTCGGAAGCAAGGCCTTCCCTACGGACAATTAATTCATATCACATACGTTGCGATAATTACCCATCCATGCCAAAGCCAATTATCATATATTAGTCATACACTTGACCCACTTTCCATTAGTCATTAAAGGCCACCGACGACGAAATAATTGAGCGTCGGAAAAGTGCTGAGTTCGGCGAAGTAGCGAACACAGCAGTGAGGCACAATTAATCGTATGATACGATTGGCACACGGGGCAATGTCCTATAATTGGTTCTCCGCATTGAAAGCAATTAAGTAATTGCTCAATTCATTGCCGTTGCAGTTTTAGCAGGGCAAACTTAACAATTATTGAAAATAGCAAATTGCAAATAACCCCCAAATAGGCTACACGCGATGGGTGAGAAAAATGCTCCGTCTGCATTAACTCCCCAATTAAAATGGTATTTAAAGGGTAGTGCAAGTGAGTTTCTTTGCAGTGTAAAGTGATCTAATCAATCGAACAAGAGGTCGCGGCCTTAGCGTTTGTACAGCGGGCCTCTTGTTTTGGCTGGATTAGGCAGTGTAAAGTAATAAAGAAGGAGATTGCGGCCATGCACTGTCAAATAGGGATCGACATTCCCATATAAAGTTAAATATTGATAAAGTGTAACCGAAAAGTAAAAGAAATAAGTAAAACCTCAAGTATAATAAAAGTACTAATAAAAACCTAGTACCAGAACAAAGCGAAAGAGTTTTTCTGTGACGCCGTAAGTAACAAAAATTTCATTAAAACTTGATATCACATTTTGGTGCCCAACGAGGGGCCATAATAAAGATACCCTAACCAAAACACCTTCACGATAATTAAATAATAAATGTGAATATCTGGGGTTACGCTCAGGTATTACATTTTGATAACAATAAAATATTAATAAATAAAACAATATCTTGGCCATTTAGCTGCCCGATAACCTAAACTATTAAATGTTACACTTTTATGTTACATTTTGGCGCCCAAGCAGGGACCAGATAATAAACAAAACTACTAATAACCTTAAACAAACACTTTCTGATAATCAAATATTAAATGTTAACATTAGGGGTTACACTTTAATGTTACAACAGTAATGCTATCGGGCGGTCAATTTGTGCGAGACACTTTTTTTCCCGTCTTTGGGATTGGCTGAACTCGAGCGATTTTCCAACAGGCAGGAAACGTCCTCCGTGCATAAGATAAGCGGAAGAGTCTTCCAAGCACTGCACTGCTTCCTCGAAAGTTGTAATAGGACCTTGAGTAGCTTGTCCGCAGCGGAGGAAAAAATGTTCCGGGTGTGGCTACCCATGCGGTTGAGTGAGAAAGCTTGCCGCATATTTAAAGAAGACCTCCCGACAACCTTCCAGGAGTACGAGCAATGACTCCGGAATGCATTGCCACTACAAGCATCATACGAGGAGTTGCACTCGAAACTCTCTCATATGCGACAATCTCACCAAGAGGATGTCGCACACTTCACGTCCCGGGTCACTCAAGCGGTAACGGACTGCAAAGAAGCAGCAACGCCTACGTACGGACACGACACCAGCGCAGCCATCCAAATCGAGAGATTGGCAAAATCGGGACTAATGGCAGGAGTTAGGGAGAACCAATTTTGACATCGATTATTAGAATCGGAAGAGGACCCCCTCGAGCGAATTATTGCGCGAATTCTCCAAAGATTAAGAACACGATGCGGAGCAACAGCGGTTCGTATGGTAGGAGAACGCCGACGAGAGTGGAAACATACCATGCCTAGTCACCTGACAGGAATGACTCAAACCAGGCTCGCACCACAACGAATAAACAGACTGTGTTGAGGAACAACCTCATTTATTATTGGGAGGACGAACCAGGTCTACTACAGGCAACGACAAGAGTTTCAGACCAGACCTACGGGAACACCTGGCCAAAGCCACAGGACTCGCAGCACAGACAACATAGACCTGTGAACGATGGGTCTCAGGCAGACAGGGCCAGTAATAATAAATCCAATACTAAGTTCACGGAACGACCCTGAGGCGTTTGTCACAGATACACACACAATACACAAGGAAATAGTGAAGAACACCGAACGAAAATCGAATAAGAAAATGCATCAGAGCCGTATACCAGAGCGATAACATAACAAAATCCACATCCGTCGAATGTACTTGAGTTTAGAAATCTAATTCGTACACACGGCGGTGGCCTGATGGGTTGCGCTTTGGTTCAATGTTTGGTGATTCTAACTGTCATAGCGTCAGTTCGAATCACACTTTCTTCACTATCATCCCAAACGCTATAAACCCATTCTGTTACACGCCCCAACCTGTGAAGGGCCCGTTTAGGTCACAAATACCACCGCGTTTCGTTTAAAGGACCAATAGGGTCTCGATCGAGGAAACCTGGGATACCACGGCCCCACCTGGGAGGTGGAGATGATTACGACGGTGATTCGCCCAACCAGGTCCGGGACACGCGTGCACCACACCCATTGATTGCACGTATGACGTGCAGTTTCTGGAATAGGAAGGGACACTTATACGATGACTGTCTAAGGCGCCGGAACACATCATTTTGTGTGAAGTGTAATCAATATGGGCATGATGTCAAAGACTGCCGTGCAGAAGATGCACAACCACGTACACACAGTCCCGAACCTCCGCGACAAAGGTCACAGTACCAACAGAGGGTGCCCCCGAATACATTAAACCAAGGGCAGCAACAACGGTCGACTTCAAAACAAACAACAGCAACGAACCATAGTGTACAGCATTCGATATTCTTGTGTTTTGTGGCCGAAAGGGCCACACGTGGGATGGGTGTATAGCGTTTGCTACGATAATGAAGAACGTGTGAGTCGAACTGACGCTATGACGGTTAGAATCACTAAAAAATGGAACCGATGCTCAACACGTCAGGCCACTGTCGCGTGTACGAATTCGATTTCTAAACTCAAGTACACTCAACTGATGTGGAATTGTTATGTTATCGCTATGTTATACGGTTCTGATGCATTTTCTTATTGGATTTTCCTGCGGTGTTCTTCACTATTTGCTTGTGTATTGTGTGTGCATCTGTTAGAAACGCCACAGGTGTCATTACAAGAACATGTGGGAAAAATCCCAGAAGTCACTAACCGGTACACCCAACATTTCGGTTAAGGCTGTACGCCACGACCATACCCCACCCACCTACACGGTCAACACAGAATGGAAGAAAGTCCAGACAAGGAAAAATGCACAGGGCCATACGCATTCCAGCGACAAAGGCGGTCAACAAGTACCGACCACTACAGCCCGAAACAATGCTAGTTCTAGCAGTACTGAACATCCTGAGGCTCGAAAGCAGAATATTACGGTTTTGAAACATCGTCAGCACCGATTACAACGCCATCAACCCGAGTCCAACCGTAGTCAATCTAGCGCTACCACTACGGACTCTTCGGAGACTCCAAAGTAGAGCCATCGGTGACATAGGAATGGTCAATGGTGCACATTTTGCAGACGACACAACCACATGGCGGCAGTGTGTCGACAAAAGACAAAGTGGGAGGGGTCGGAAAACTTCCAGAAGTCGGGTCGGCGGACCCCAACCCGGCCGAACTAAACTCGCACGACTTTAAAACCTACTCTCAGTTTTCGCCAACGAAAGTTCCAGTTGTCCAGCTCCCCCTAGACATTGGCAGTAGAAACACTATACGCCTAATAGTGGACACAGGCGCTGAGATCAGTCAAAATGCTTACATTTTAGCTTGATTATATTATATTATAACCTACTGGTCCTACGCGGACGCCCTAAGATAAACGTAATATGACCATTGTCATATAGTTTGCCTTTCGGCAACAGAACTTAAGTTTTGGTGAAGTCAGAATCCTCATTTATTTAGCTGAATTCAGGCGATATTGGATAAAGAAAAAATATGTATAAACTTAACTACTAACTTAAAAACTAAGGTATTATAAGGACAGGGGTGTATGTAGGTAAGTGTGTGTCTGTGATGTGTATGTGTATGTATGAATTGGGCGGCTAGTGAGGAGACGGGGTTTGAGAGCAGGAGAGATGAGGTTGAAATGAAAATAGGTGGGGTAACAGTTGACAAGGCGTAGCATACATCAGATCGGATAAAATAGACGAGGGTTTCATAAGTTACGGAGATTCGCGTAGAACGGGATAGAGGAGAGAAGTCTTGCGCAGTCGATTGATCTTGAGAGAAAACGGTGGAAGAAGTGAATGTCAGCGTGATTTCTTCGTTTTTCTACTGTGGTTAGGTTAATTAGTTTGGGACAACTTGTGTAAGGGGCCGGGGACAGGGGGTTTTTCCAACACAGTCCTCGGAGGGCAAAACGTAAGAAACGTCGTTGAATGCTCTCAATTTTGACCTGGCTGACATATTCAAGAACCAGGCGAACGAAAGTAATGTAGAGCGATCGGGTTACGTAACTGTTAGTGAATTTCCTTCACAAAACCGAGGGCTGAATTGACTTTGAGGATCATGTTGTCAATGTGTGAGAGGAAGTGTTCATAATGGATACCAAGCCAGGATTTGAGCATTCGATGATTTCTCACCGTTTACCATAAACGGCACAAATTTCCAGACTTGGAAATTTCAAGTAAATGCCATTCTTAGGAGCATGGATTTGTTGATTGTATTATAGTTAAGGGAACAAACCGGGGTCAAGTCAAGAGCAATGGCGATGTTATTCGCAACAATTGATGCCGAACAGTGTTATTACGTTCTTGATTGCAATCGTCAAAGGAGCTCATGGATATGCTTGAGAGTATACATCAAATTAAGATCGACGTTCGAGTAATGATGTTGTATGAGGACCAGTTTAGTTTGAAAATGGACAACGATGAATCGGTAAGAGCACACGTATCAAAAGTAAGGCAAATTGCACCTGAATTGGAGGATCAGGGCGAAAAATTATCGTACAATTTGAAGATGTGTCGCATAATAAGTAGCTTGACACCAAACTTCCAGAACTTCGCACCCTTGAGCTGCCTGCATGGGTTTGAGCTTTGGCAACAAAAAGGGCCATCTGTGTGAGGTGTCTAAAAAAGCGAATCATTCCCTTCTGCTGGGATTGCAGGCAATATGGGCATGATATTAAGGATTGCCGTGCACACCATATACCACCACAAAGCAATTCCGGACCTCCACAACAAAGTAAGGCACCACACCAGCAGGGAGTCCCAGAAAACGACAAATCTGGTACCACACCAATCTCGGATAGAAGACTGTTCTATGACACAGATGAGGGACCACAGGAATATAAAATAATAACGGGTGAACCTCTGGGATCTGTGTTAGGTCTGCTGTTATGGAATATCATGTATGACGGGTCCTGCCTCCTCGTCATATTTACCGCCAGAGATATCCCTTAAAACTTTATTCTCGAATAGGCAGAACTTGTTTTCTTCCCGTTTTGTGAGAGCCCATGTTTCGCATCCGTATAGAGCAATCGGCATGATTGTGGTTCTATAGACACGGAGCTTTATGTTACGTGACAGCAGTTAGGATTTCAGCAGTTTACTGACTGCGTGCCAACTAGCGTTGTCGGAGTGCAGTCTTTTGTTAATTACCTTCGACATTTCGTTACTAGCCATCAGTATCGTTCCCAGATATTTAAATTCTTTAACTTTTTCGAATATCTTGCCTCTGACGCTTATATGTGTTCCCTGAGGTCCACCTGCTCTCGCCGTAATCATGTATTTTGTTTTGTCTTCATTTATTTCTAGGCCCACCTCTTCTGCAGCTTGCATGATGATTTCA